>JBBHAA010000512.1:3667500-4867500 GCA_037953035.1 Aquarana catesbeiana | reverse complement strand
GCAAACTTCCTTTCCTCTGATCCTTTACTCAATCCGGGCCAGGCAGAGTTCATTTTGGAGGCAACGGAATTCTGCCTAGACCATAATTATTTTGAGTTTGATGGAGAATTTTATCTCCAAGTAAAGGGTACAGCTATGGGGGCAAATTTTGCCCCCAGCTATGCCAATTTGACCATCGGGCTCTGGGAAGCCAATTACATCTGGCTCAACAATCCCTGTGCCTCCCATATAGTTTTTTTATAGGAGGTATATTATTGTCATTTGGGATGGCCTAGAGCCCCTCTTTCTTGATTTTTTGAAACATTGAAATAACAATGCTTATGGTCTTACCTTCACCTCGGAACATGATCCCTCACAACTTGCGTTCTTAGATTTAACACTTTTTCATCAAGAAGGCAAAATTTTGGCCTAAAATTAGACAAAGCCCACAGCTGGCAATTCATTTTTACATCACAGCTGTCACCATCCGAGGTGGATTTCCAACATTCCTAAAAGTCAATTTTGCCGGTTGCATAGGAATTGTACTCGAGAATCAGATTACATCACAGAAGGGTCCCTTTTTGAACAAAAATTAATTGAAAAAGCATTTCCACCCAAACTTATTGATGAAGCTTTTGAATCCTATCTGTCAGAGCATTCTTTACCAATTAGAGACACTGATCAGCCCACAGAACAACCTGTTAGGTTTGTGACTCAGTTCCATACCCAACATAAAGCAATGGAACACATCTTGAATAAACATTGGACCATTCTACTCCAAGACCCACAGTTAAAATCTATCATCACATCAAAACCAAAATTCACGTATAGGAAAACAAGAAACATTAAAAATCTGGTAGCACCCAGTAAATACAAATCCAAACAGGGACGAAAAACCGCATTTCCATGTCTCATCCCCCTCGTTGGGATGTACCAGTGTTGTAAAAAACTATGCTTGATGTGCAAACACGTCAATCATGGTTAAAAAAGAGTTCACCAACAAAGGTAAAACTTACCAAATCAGCAACTTCTTCAACTGTTCCACAGAGTTCTTAGTCTACTGTTTGATCTGCCCGTGTGGTTTGCACTACATGGGCAGAACCATACGTAACTTGAGAAAGAGGTTTGGGGATCACCGACGTCTCGTAGAGGCAGGAGACTAAAGGCATAGTATTCCCCTCCACTTCCTCCAAAAACAGGATCATTCCTTGTTGGGCCTCAGGATCTGGATCATAGAGTCCATTTCCGCTACATTCTCACTGGCACAGCGTTTTAAAAGCCTCTGTCAGAGGGAAACGTATTGGATTTACACCTTGGACTCCCTTGCCCCTGGTGGCTTGAATGAGGAAATAGTGGTTAACAGTCTAATCTAACCTGTTTACACACATGAGTATTTTTCCTTTAAATCAGTAACTCCCCAGAACATCCAGGTTGTTGTCTTCAATTTTTTATTTTTATCTTTATTTTTATTTTTATTTTATTTTCATTTTTATTTTTACTTTTATTTTTATTTTTATTCAATAACATCTATCTATATTCAACCTTTTTACACTAATCCATCACTTATATGACCCTCATGGTTTTTCCCTTTGTTGCCCCCAGTTTGCTATGTCATCTGCAACTATTACATGTGCAATATAGTTTTATCCATATATTTATCATTTTGAACACATTTCTACCCTCATCTTCCCTACAAACCCCTCCCCCCCTCCAACACCCCCCCCCTTTTCCCCTCCCCACAAAACAATTTCTCCCCCCCCCCTTTTTCTTGTTTTTATTATATTTTCATCTGCATAGGGCTATACACAAGGCCACTAGGCTTCAGTATATTTATCCATATAACATTTATAACATTTTTCAAGTTTTTAAGTTTTTTCTAAGGTTTTTCCTTGTATTTCCCCATTATTTACATTACATTATTTACCTCTTTTGTGTATATTTCATATATATATATATATATATATATATATATATATATATATATATATATATATATATATATATATATATATATATATATATATATTCATAATCTTTTTATACATATATAATTTTTGTGTATATATAATTTTTTTATATACATATAAATATTTTCAATTTATTAATCAATTTTTCAATTTCCTATTTATAACTATCACCCTACCCATCAGTTACAAACGGTGGTGCAGTGGTCTATATCCATTAGCACAATGTGCTTCCTTTCCCCCTTCTCTCCTTTCTCCCCCAGTTCCCTTCACCGCTCTATATATGACCCCCTTGCATAGATTGTACTTAGTAGTATAAGTATTTCTAGTGGTTTCAATTTGTTTTACTATTAATCAGCTTTTTATAATTAATCAATTTTTCACCAATTTTATATGTTTATACTTGATGTATGCAAATCAGTCATTGCTTTTAAATGTCAATGTTCTGTCACGAGTATTACGAGTGACCGCTTTGCTGTCCAATCAGCTGAAGGTCAGGGTGACTTAACAGTGCTGTCCACAGGCTGTATAAGCCTAGCCCAATTACAGCCCACGTTAGGACTGAAGAAGGAGCATAACTCCGCAAACGCGTCACTTACTGGCTCCACTTCTCGGAAGTGACCTCATCCCCCTTGTTTTCGGTGTGCATTTCAACAACAGGAAGTATCAGCAGCCATCGATGCAGCCTGCTCTCTGTACACAGCTGCCTTCTAGCACCATGGATTCATTTCACTTCAATGATTCCCAGAATTTTATGCCCTAATGCCTGTGACCAGTGTACCTTTGTGAGTACCGTGTTTTCAGCTTTTTTTAAAGATTATGTGTTTTACTGCACTTAGAGTGGCGCCTTTGTTTCATTTCCTGAGCAGATATATAGACTAGTGATCTCTCCTTGGTGTGTTTCTTTCCTTATCACATCTATATGAAATCCAGAATCCAGGCTCCAGACTCTTGAAGTATCGCTAATGACTCCAAACCACATGTGGGAATGAAATAGATGGAATGCCTCCCATAGCGTAAAATCATTTAAAATAGTGCAATTAATAAGCTACATTTTTCCATCAAATTAGGTATTACACAGTAGTCTTGATCACTTCTGTTATATGCCTCTCCTTTTTCTGATTCCCCCATTACAGTGGAATCTCAGATTGCGAGTAACGCGGTAATGAGCATTTTGTAATACGAGCACTGTATTTTTAGAAATCGTAACTCGGTTTGTGAGTGTTGTCTCACAAAATGAGCATGATTCAGGCCAAAGCGGTGTGCAGTCTCACTTTTGGCCTGAGGTGGGGGGTGCCGAAGCCGAGCAGAGCCAAATGTCACCGATCGGCGCTGTTTGGAAATGCGCGGAAAGGCCTGAGTACAGCACGGCTGACCTCGGCAAATCTCGGGTAGGAAGTCTTTCCGAGGATTGCCGAGGTCAGCCGAAGTGTCCTCTGGCCTTTTTGGCCATTTCTTAGGCTCTCTGGCGACCCCCGCCTCTGGCCGCATGCAGTATTTCATCCCATTGAAGTCAATGCGGAACAAATTATTTTCGTTTCCATTGACTTCAATGGGAAAACTCGCTTTGATATGCCAGTACTTTGGATCACGAGCATATTCCTGGAACGGATTATGCTCGTAATCCGAGGTTCCACTGTATTGTATTAAAAGCGTGGCGACCATTCATTATTGTTAATTAACCACTTAAGCCCCGGAAGGATTTACCCCCTTCCTGACCTTCACTTTTTACAATTTGGCACTGCGTCGCTTTAACTGCTAATTGCGCGGTCATGCAATGCTGTACCCAAACAAAATTTGCGTTCTTTTGTTCCCACAAATAGAGCTTTCTTTTGATGGTATTTGATCACCTCTGCCATCTTTATTTTTTGCGCTATAAATGGAAAAAGACCAAAAATTTTGAAAAAAAACGATATTTTCTAATTTTTGTTATAAAAAAAATACAATAAACTCAATTTTAGTCATACATTTAGTCCAAAATGTATTCAGCCACATGTCTTTGGTAAAAAAAATGTCAATAAGCGTATATTTATTGGTTTGCGCAAAAGTTATAGCGTCTACAAACTAGGGTACATTTTCTGGAATTTACACAGCTTTTAGTTTATGACTGCCTATCTAATTTCTTGAGGTGCTAAAATGGCAGGGCAGTACAAACCCCCCCCCCCAAATGACCCCATTTTGGAAAGTAGACACCCCAAGTAAATTTCTGAGAGGCATGTTGAGCCCATTGAATATTAATTTTTTTTGTCCTAAGTGGTTGAATAATGACAAAAAAAAAAAATTACAAAAAGTTGTCACTAAATGACATATTGCTCACACAGGCCATGAGCATATGTGGAATTGCACCCCAAAATACATTCTGCTGCTTCTCCTGAGTACGGGGATACCACATGTGTGGGACATTTTGGGAGCCTAGCCGCGTACGGGGCCCCGAAAACCAAGCACCGCCTTCAGGATTTCTAAGGGCGTAAATTTTTGATTTTACTCCTCACTACCTATCACAGTTTTGAAGGCCATAAAAGGCCAGGACAGTTCAAACTCCCCCAAATGACCCAATTTTGGAAAGTAGACACCCCAAGCTATTTGCTGAGAGGCATGGTGAGTATTTTGCAGCATTCATTTGTTTTTGAAAATGAAGAAAGAAAAGAAAAATGTATTTTTTTTCTTTTTTCAAATTTCAAAACTTTGTGACAAAAAGCGAGGTCTGCAAAATACTCACTATACCTCTCAGCCAATAGCTTGGGGTGTCTACTTTCCAAAATGGGGTCATTTGGGGGGTGTTTGTGCCATCTGGGCATTCCATGGCCTCCGAAACTGTGATAGGCAGTGAGGAGTGAAATCAAAAATTTACACCCTTAGAAACCCTGAAGGCGGTGCTTGGTTTTTGGGGTCCCGTATGTGGCTAGGCTCCCAAAAAGTCTCACACATGTGGTATCCCCATACTCAGGAGAAGCAACAGAATGTATTTTGGGGTGTAATTTCACATATTCCCATGGCATGTTTGAGCAATAAATCATTTAGTGACAACTTTGTGCAAAAAAAAAAAAAAAAATTGTCTTTTTCCCGCAACTTGTGTCACAATATAAAAAAATTCCATGGACTCGACATGCCTCTCAGCAAATAGCTTAGGGTGTCTACTTTCCAAAATGGGGTAATTTGGGGGGGTTAAACTGTCCTGGCATTTTATGCACAACATTTAGAAGCTTATGTCACACATCACCCACTCTTCTAACCACTTGAAGACAAAGCCCTTTCTGACACTATTTGTTTACATGAAAAAATATTTTTTTTTTTGCAAGAAAATTACTTTGAACCCCCAAACATTATATATTTTTTTAAAGCAAAGGCCCTACAAATGGTGGGTGTGTCTTTTTTTTCACACAGTATTTGCGCAGAGATTTTTCAAATGCATTTTTTGGGAAAAAACACACTTTTTTAATTTTAATGCACTAAAACACACTATATTGCCCAAATGTTTGATGAAATAAAAAAGATGAACTTAGGCCGGGTACATGGATACCAAACATGACATACTTAAAAATCGCGCACAAACGTGCAGTGGCAACAAACTACATACATTTTTAAAAGCCTTTAAAAGCCTTTACAGGTTACCAATTTAGATTTACAGAGGAGGTCTACTGCTAAAATTACTGCCCTCGATCTGACCTTCGCGGTGATACCTCACATGCATGGTGCAATTGCTGTTTACATTTGACGGGGTGCTTTTTTTTTTTTTTTCCTTTATTTTGTTTTTGCTTTTTTATCTTATTTTTAAACTGTTCCTTTTCATTTTTTTTTTAATCATTTTTATTGTTATGTCAGGTAATGTAAATATCCTCTATTATAGCAATAGGTAGTGACAGGTACTCTTTTTTGAAAAAAATGGGGTCTATTAAACCCTAGATCTCTCCTCTGCCCTCAAAGCATCTGACCACGCCAAGATCGGTGTGATAAAATGCTTTCCCAATTTCCTAAAGGCGCTGTTTACATCCGGCGAAATCTAAGTCATGAAATGCTTGTAGCTTTCGGTTTCTTAGGCCATAGAGATGATTGGAGCCATTCTAGTCTCTGATCAGCTCTATGGTCAGCTGGCGGAATCACCGGCTGCATTCTCAGGTTCCCTGTTGGGACAGGAGAGCTAGAGAAAAACATGGAAGACGGTGGGAGGGGGGGACATTCCCTCCCACTGCTTGTAAAAGCAGTCTAGAGGCTAATTAGCCACTAGGATTGCTTTTACATGAAAGCCGACCGCTGGCTGAAAATAATGATACCAAGATGATACCTAAACCTGCAGGCATCATTCTGGTATAACCACTCAAAATCCAGCAACATACCAGTACGTTGCTGGTCCTTGTTGGGCATATAGTGTAATCTTTTTTTTCATGCAGCCTGTGGGCTGAACGAAAAAAAGAGATTGATTGGTGGGTATGCCCACCATTAGAATGCGCTAATTGCTGCAACGCTGTTGCTGTCAAGATAAATAAATCCACGCTGCAGCTGAATGGCGTACCTGAAAACAAAAAAATGGTTAACAATAAAACAAAGTAAACAGTAAAGTATAAAAAATTGCATAACTGAAAAGCAAACATGATAAAACATAATAACAATAAAACATTGCAGAATAGAATACAGTAAAAAAGAGCAGAACAATAGAGAGAGAATAGAGAGAGAGAGAACAATAAAACAACAACTATTTTTGTTTTTTTTATTTTATATATTTTTTTGTGTTTTTTTTTTTACTCTTTTTTTGTAACTGTAACCGGTTCCAGGTTCGGGTCTCTCAAAATGCGATGGCATCTTGGGAGACCCTGTGAAAGTGTGTCCTAGTCTGTGCAATGCTGTACCCTACGCTAATACTCAACTAGTGTATGGTAGCGTTCAAAACATTCACCAATGCAAAGACCAGGATTGTCAGGACAGGAGGGACAATAATAGAGGGTGTCACGCCTATATCCGCGCTTGCTGCAGACACAACATCTTTTTTGGGGGGGTTCGTTGGGTAGGGGTACTCGGGAGGACATAAAGAAAATGCCTCTCATGCAGCCGACTGCATTTGGTTGGGGATGTGAATGGGGGAAGTACAGGTGCTGCAGAAGTGGTGGGTTCCCAATTAGGATTGGTGAATGCAGCAGGAAGGGCATTATGGCACAACGGGTCTGTGTTTGTCTTCTTCTTGGAGGCAACGGGACACTACTTGTGCTTGCCACCTCACCAGCTTGAACTGCACTTATGGGACTCGCCACGTTACCAAGTGTTACTGCAGTGCTGGTTTGACTACGACTGGGGTGTACTATGCCGCTGGTGCTTGCCAGTTCACCAAAACGCTACCAAAAAAAGTGTTAGCGATCGCAGGGATCAGGCCTGACTCTGCGAACGCTGCAGTTATGCGTGTAGTGTTTTGTAAGTGACAGTGATCGATCGATACTGCACTTGGGTGGGCTGGGCTGGGCTGGGCGGAGGGGCAAAACGCAGGTGCTAGCAGGTATCTGGGCTGATCCCGCTAACACTGGGTTTTTGGGAACCCTAAACTGCTGGGGACGCTAGTATAGATCTGATCGGTACAGATATTGATCCATTCAGATACTATACCACTAAGGGAGGTGTATGCTGCATGCGTGGGTGTTAGCGGTACTGGCGCTAACCTGACGCTGCCTGAGGCGACGCAGACCCTATCTGACCCTAAAACCTAAGTTTTATCACCGCCGGGCAATCAGGGGGCTAAACCTTTATTCGGTAATAAACGGCGGGTGCCCTGACACTATAAAAAATAAACTAACTAACAGCGTCACCCGTAACAGTTATACGGTGATCACTGTTGAAAGGGTTAACTAGGGGGCAATCAAGGGGTTAAAACCTTTTTTAGGCAGTATATGGGGGTCCCTGACGCTATAAAACGCTGACGGCGAACCTATATATTTACCTCCCTAACTAGAGTCACCAGTGACACTAATACAGCGATCAGAAAAATGATCGCTTAGTGACACTGGTGACGGGGGATGGTCAAGGGGTTAAAACTTTATTAAGGGGGTTAGGCGGGTTCCCTAGAACTAAAGGGGGCGAACACTAACTGCCCTACCACACTAACTGTCACAAACTGACACCAATGCAGTAATCAGAAAAAAAATAAAAAACTGCTTGGTGTCACTGTGACCGGGGGGGGGTGATTAGGGGGTGATCGGGGGGTGATGGGGGGTGTAAAGTATGCCTGGCGTGTTCTACTGTGTGTGTGTTGTGCACTTACTCGAATGTCTTCTCTCCTCTGGGCCGGGGCGGAAAATACTGAGCCGAGGAGCGATAACATCACTTCCTCTGCCGCTGTTTACTATACAGCGGCAGAGGAAGATTTTCATTCGTGGGGAGCGATTGCGAGGGGGTGGCCACAAATGAGTCATCTCCCCATCAGCCTGTATCGCTCCCCTAACGAAGCCGACCGCCTCGGGCACCGGGTAAGTGATTTTGCCTGCCAGTGCCATTCTGCCGCAGTATATCTGCGTTAGGCGGTCGGCAAGTGGTTAAGGATGAGCCAAACACCCCCTGGTTCGGTTCGCACCAGAACTTGCGAACAGGCAAAAAATTCAGACGAACACCGTTAAAGTCTATGGGACACGAACATGGAAAATCAAAAGTGCTCATTTTAAATGCTTAGGCTGCTTTCACACTGAGGCGCTTTGCAGGCGCTATAACGCTAAAAATAGCACCTGTAAAGCGCCTTGAAAATGCCTCTCCTCTCACTCCAATTGGCTTTCACACTGGAGCGGTGCGCTGGCAGGACGGTAAAAAAAGTCCTGCAGGCTGCATCTTTGCAGCGCTGTAGGAGGTGTATACACCGCTCCTAAAGCGCCCCTGCCCATTGAAATCAATAGGCAGCGCCACTGAACTGCTGGCAAAGCGCTGCTGCAGACCTGAAAGGCCTGGTATGGATTTTGGGGGGACCCCCAGGCAATTTTTTTTTTTAATTTTGGTTCGGGGTTCCCCATAATTTTCATACCAGACCCAAAGGGCCTGGTAATAAGTGGGGGGGAACCCATGCCATTTTTTCAATTAGTTTTATCTAGATAAAACTGGGACCCGACAATTCATTACAGCCGTGATCAGTTTTGAATTACTTTTTTTCCTTTAGAAATGCCATTTTGCTGCGGGACTGTTCTAAATAAGGGAAAAATGTGCCACTTTACAGGCATACTATAGACACCCCCCACGCACGATATTTAAAGAAATATTTCATTTTTATTGCTTCACTTTAAGCATTATTAAAATCACTGCTCCCGAAAAAACGGTTGTTTTTAAAACTTTTTTTTGCATTGATACATGTCCCCTGGGGCAGGACCCGGGTCCCCAAACACTTGTTATGACAATAACTTGCATATAAGCCTTTAAAATTAGCACTTTTGGTTTTTCATGTTAGTGTCCCATAGACTTTAACGGGGTTCCGCGGCTTTCAAACTCATTGTTCTCCAAACGTCCGAACAACCAAAGTTCGGCCTGAACTTATGCTCGGACCGAACCGTTCGCCCATCCCTATTGTTAATATGTATGGTTTAAGGAGAACTACAGATGATGATGTTGCCTCCCTCCAGGGCACAATTTGTCCCCAATGGGGTATCCAGGGGCGAAAACAACACGCACTACTATGGTAAAAAGGAGACACAATTGAGGGAGGAGGAAAGGAGTGCTGCTCACCCCTGATATGAAAGCAAAAAATAGGAAAGGGATTTCCCCAGGTGGGGTTTTTAGGCAGTGGGGTTTAAGATATTGGACCAATGTTGTATAAAAAAGATAATGTTTTATTGTACAAAAAATAAATTAACACAAGAGTTTAAAAGATGAGCTCTGATATAGAGTGTTTACAAGTCTAGTGAAATCAGACACGCATTATACAGACATATTTTCATAACAACATCATGTGAATATTGTCAATATCGGAAAATGGACTGACGCGTTACAACCTATATATTCAAGGTCTTCTTCAGAGGTCAGTCTGTTAAAAATATACAATAGGGATATACATATAAGGGCTTAGTTACATATACCAAAAGAAATATATCATATTCCATATAGCATAGTTACCCAATGATGCATGTCCTACAAACGAGAAGCTTCCTATAAGAGAGTCCCCTTAAAATCAAAAAGCCTGCTCACTTTCCCCAAAGGGTCCCGTAACACCTCCACCGGCACAGCCACTGGCAGAAACCAATGATGTGGCTTACGAGAGGTCACACTGAAGATCGCCCCCCCACCCGGACCGCACGGTCGGTCGGGGAGAAGGCAACACCTGCAGCAGAAGCCCAAAGAGAACACGTTTAAAGATCATACTCATGGTATATATCGAAACATTGTATTGAGAAGTATATACTTAATTAAATAATAAAGTAAAAGCATTAGTCTATATGCATACCTCATATACAGACTGTGGCTTTGTAATATTGGATATATATATATATTGGAAGTAAGTAGATCGTGCATATAAGTGAAGGAAAACCAAAAGTTAAAAATCAAGTAAAGAGGAGAAACCAGGTGATGTTGATCAACTAATTCAAATGAATTGATCAAAGGTGAATTAGAAATGAATAGAATAGCATGGTGTATGGGTGTTTAGTGCTTGGACTTTAAAGTGTAAGTAAACCCTCCTATCGTTTTCAGCCAAGGAAGCCGCCATCTTTGCCTCTATTTACTCTTCAACTGCCATAATGCTGCACATGTGATCCGTTATGACACCAGCCATTGGATGGTTTGACAGTTTGGTTGAGAGCACAACCAATGGGAGTGTTACATTTCCGGCACGTGCCAGAAATTAAACTGTTTTATGGATGGGTTTACTTCCGCTTTAAGGGTGAGAGCCTGTGCGTGCAGTATATGTTGCACATGCTATATAGCAAATAGAGATAAATATAAAGTGTATGCAAAGGCGTGTCACTCTAATAGAAATAAAGTAAACGAAAATGTGAAAGTTTAAAACTAAAAATAGTAAAAGGTGCCCACAGGAAACGTGACAAATAATCATCAGTGTGTTACCTTTGCCAATGTGCAAGCAAATGTCAAACTGCACTGTATCGGCCTGTGTGCTTAGACCCAAAATGTGACCCGACCCGGGATTGGCCACAGGGTTTGTCAGGCTCAGTGGACGCTCATCCAAACAGAGTTATCAAGTCTAAAAATATATAAAGAAGGTAATGTTGTATATAATATAAAGCATCTATTATATGTATAAGATCAGTGTAATAGACTGATCATTTCATATAGGGCTAGGACAGTGCAGGAACACAATGCTGAAAAGTGTACTTACCAAGTGAGAACTGCAAGGAAATCACACCACCCAAAGAGGAAGATTGCCAGTGTTTGTGCTTTAGAAGCATATATGTATCCTTATTTGTGGGCGTGTATCAATTAGGAGAGGTTTCCCCACAGGTGTAGACGCCTCCCCCCACCGCCCCGATCTGTGGGAACATCGTGGAGGGCATGGCCGCCAATAAGGCAGCCCTGTGTGGTCTCCCCAGCGTTCGGGATGAGCCGAAGCCCCGTCCCTGACGTCATCCTCATCGTAATTACGTGACGCGCCGGCATCACACGGCCCGCGCGGGGCCCCGCGCATGCACAGTGACCAGGAGCGTCCGAGGGTGTCCCCGAACGCCGCCGGCAAAGGGAGGAAGTATCCCCAATGTGGAAGCCAGGGCCAGCCCGGGTGCTCAATGGGGAAGAGGGGAGGGAGGAGCCAGCACCAAAGGCAGCCCCCTCCTCCCCCCCCTTGCCGGGAAGGCACATCAGAGGAGCAAACCCCGGTCCAGAGGCCATGGTAGCAGAGCCGCCAAGTCTTAATGGGGGAAAGGGCAAGCAAAAAGAGGAAAACATATGATGGTCTACAAAAATAAGTATATAGAGGACTGATAGTTTCTAACATCCATGGGCATATTATCCCAAGCTCATATATTCATTGGTTTTAAACGTGTTTACACATGAAACATCCATATATGCAAGAAAAATTCACATATCTTGGTAAGTTGGAAATAAAAATAAAAATAAATATGAAAACAAAATACGTCCTAGGGCAGAGGAAAAGGGAGAGATGGAAAAAATACCCATATGTGTATTAATATAGGAATTACATACAAACACATTATTCAAAATCGCATATATACCTAAAATTAAGAGGGAATGGGTATCAAAAGGAAGAAACAGTGGAGGACCTATGTTGAACGAGGAAATAGTTTATTAATCAAAAAGAAAGAGACCAAAAGGGGGCTCGGACACAAAACCCCTTAAAAATGGGGCGAATGAGATAGCCTCGTTCAATCCCGGGGATGAGGTGGCATTCAGTTTAAATATCCACCTCTGTTCGTGTTGTAACAGAATTTTGTTCCAATCACCGTCTCGATTCGGTATATGTATCCGATCGAGTGCGGTGAAGGACACTTTGGGCATCTTATAATTGTGTACTGTCACCACATGTCTTCCTAATGGTAGATAGTGATTACCAATCTGCATGTGGTAAATATGCTTGGACATCCGACGGTGAAATTCTTGTTTTGTTTTACCAACATAATATGCGCCGCACTCACATGACACGAGGTACACTATCCCTCATGTTTGGCAGTTGGTAAAATGCTTAGGTTTAAACAGGGCCCCATTCGGAAGGCGGAAAGTTTTGTCCTGTTGTCCTGTTTTATATACTGGCAGAAGGAACAGTGTCCGCATGGAAATGATCCAAGAATTGAACAATGTTTGATCTCGCTTTGAACTCACTTTGAACCAGTTTGTCTTTGAGCGAGATGGCGCGTTTGTAAGTAATTGATGGGTTTTTGGAGATAAAGTTACAAATTTTTGGATCATCCGTGAGTATGGACCAGTGTTTTTGGATTATGTTCCTGATCGCCTGATGCTGTCTAGAGAATCGCAGAAAGATCCTGGTAGGATCCGTACCAGGGCCATCCGTCACCCTCTTTTTAGATAACAATTCACATCTAGATTGTGTGGCTGCTCTATTGTAAGCTTTCCAAAGACAAGAGCGGCTATAACCCCGTGCCAGCAATCTGGTTTGCAAGTTACAGGCTTCTTGTCTGAAAAGAATGTCATCTGAGCAATTCCTGCGTAACCGCAGGTATTGTCCATACGGGATCGACTTTTTTAATATTGTAGGATGGAAACTGTCCGCATGGAGCACCGTATTTCCTGCAGTGTTTTTGCGAAATAGGGTGCTTGAAATTTTATTTTCCGAGGTGCGTCCTAGCTTGACATCCAAAAATGTCATTTGGTTGCGGTCGTAGGTCATGGTAAATTTTAAATTATATTTGTTTTGGTTGATACAATCAAGAAACTGAAGCAGCATGTCCTCCGAGCCCTCCCAGATGATGAGGATGTCATCGATGTACCGTAACCACAGACGTATGTGGCCCGTGTACACCGCAAAGTCCCCATCATCTAGGAGGGCCTTCTCCCACTCCCCCAGGTACAGATTGGCGTAGGCCGGGGCACAGCAAGTGCCCATGGCCACGCCCTGCACCTGGAGGTAGTGGGAGTTGTTGAAACAGAAAAAGTTATGGTGCAGAATATAGTCAAGCCCATCAATAATGAACTCGTTCAATGCTCCATCGTATTTTTGGCTTCGATGTAGAAGTGCCCGCACAGCTGCAATCCCCTGGTTGTGGGGGATCGAGCTGTACAGGGCCTCGACATCGACAGCCACCAAGAATGAGTTTGCTGGGAGTGTGATCCCCTCGATTACTTGCAGCAAATGTATTGTATCCTTCAAAAAAGAAGGCATGCTCAAAACAAAGGGCTGCAGAAAAGAATCAATCATCCTGCTTAGGTTTTCTGATATTCCTCCGTTACCGGAGATGATTGGTCGTCCGGGAGGTTTGGCCTGGCACTTATGGATCTTGGGTAAGCTATAAAACGTTGCCATCCGTGGATGTTTAATCCTGATGAACTCGTATTGGTCCTTGGTGATTACTCCTCTTTCAAAGGCTGATTGAATCAGATCATAAAATTTATTGTAGGAGGCTTGTATGAGTCTAGTGGGGATGGTTTTATACCACTCCCCATTATCCAGAATGTTTTGACACATGCTAACGTAGTCCTCATTGTTCATCAGGACCACGTTGCCTCCCTTATCAGATGGTTTTATTGTAATTTTGGTGTTATTACATAAGGAGTCAAGAGCCTTGGATTCTTCTGCAGTTAAGTTTTGAGGACAGATTTTTTTTATTGCATTGGAGCTTGGAGATATCTCTTAATGTTTGTTTGACAAAAATCTCTATACATGGATTCAAATTGAGGGTAGGGAATTTGGCAGAGGGCTTCTTGAAGCTCATTGCAGGATTTGGTGTAGATTCGTTGGCATTAGAGAGTAAGGTCTCCAAAACGATTTGATCTATTAGATCCAGAGTATTGTTTTCCTTAAAGAGAAGTGTTAAGTCCCGTAGGGCTTTAAATTTTCTCATACTGAAGCTGGCCCAATCAGTTGTATCAATGTCCGAGTCTGTTTTTGCATGAAGGCTCTTGAGTAGTAGCCGTTGTGCAAAAAGTTGCAAGTCGGTAATCACTTCAAAGACGTCAAAATTATCCTGTGGGCAGAAGGTCAGACCGCGTGACAGTACACTAATTTCTGCTGGGGATAGGGCGTGGGACGACAGGTTGATCACACTGAGGGATTTTGTTGCACCCTTGTGACGTATGCGTCCAGGTTCCCTACTCCCCTGTTTGTTTGGGGTAAGGGGGATCCCCGTATTGGGTTTAAAGGACTCTGAGATCCAGGTTTCAGACGTCCTATTGTTTGGCTCATATGAGTAGTGTTCGTTGAAGTGTTGGAGGGAACAGAGTCCATTTCACTCGTTCCTATAGTCGATGTATCAAGTCTAAAATTAGGGGGTATTGGTTGGTCATAGGTGGGAACGTTGTATCCATTCTCCGCAGTTGTATCAACAGTACGTTTTTTCCTATCCTGTTCGGGGGAACCCCCATTGTTTCGATTTCTTTAGAATTTTCCCCGTCCCTTGGGTGGTACTCTTTGGTTTTGACTGGGACCAGATTTATCTTTCTGTTTTGGCATGTTGTTCGTATTTTTAGATTGCTGTTGTTTCTTTCTTGACCAACAGAATCCTCAAAACTACGTTTTACACCAGACTGTAACCTGCCAGAGTCGGGAAAGGCATTACATAAACTCCTTTATAAGGTGTCCTCCAGAGATTTAATCTTCTGCTCCCTCTGTGGGGACAGGATGAGTTCGGAGTCTTTCCCCTTGAAACGGTGGTCAAGGAGGGCTGCCAACCAATAGTGATCCTTCTCCTTGATGCCACGTATTCTCGGGTCCTTTCGCAGTTTGTGAAGAATGCCCATGCACCACAAATTTGTGTTACGTTTTTTCTAGTCTTTTCTGGACATCAGCAAGATTACATCCTGTGACGTGTTATTAAAAATACAGTCGTGATTTTTATACCCCTTCTTTGAGGAGGAGAAAGCATTTAGTACAGTTGCCTTCTCCTTGTCAGATTGCCTTCTTACACTTCTTATCACATTCCTTGTAATGTTGGAATGCTGACAATGACCCATCCCCTTTATATTTTTTAAAGGCTGTTCTTTTTCTCTTTAACCACTTACCAACTGGCCCATAGCTGAATGACGGCTACAGGGCGGTTCCATAACTCTGGGAGGGCGTACTATGACGTCCTCCCAGAATCGCGCTCCCGCACGCCCCCTGGGGCACGCACAGGGGAGCATCCGTGGACCCGGCACATCACGGATCATGGTAAATGACGGCGCGATCACATGTAAACAAACCGGCATGATATCCGGTTACTCTTTCCCCTCTCTGTACAGTGTGAGCGGAGAGGGGAAAGAACGGATGCAGCAGTGCTGTGGGCTGGATGTGTAGTGCCCACAGCACTGCTCAGTGACAAATCCAGCACTCATCCATCCCTCTGTATAAGCCATCCACACTCAGCCAGTCCGCCATCCACACTCATCCATCCCGCCATCCGCGCTCAGCCAGCCCGCCATCCATGATCATCCATCCTGCCATCCACACTCATCCATCCCGCCTTACACACTCAGCCATCCCACCATCCACGCTCATCCCAGTCGTACCCAGCCATACTCAGCCGTACCCAGCCATACTCAGTCGTACCCAGCCATACCGAGCTGTACCCAGCCATGCTCAGCCATACTCGGTGATACCCAGTCATACTCAGCCCTACCCAGTCATACTCAGCCGTACTCAGCCATACCGAGCTGTACCCAGCCATGCTCAGCGATACCCAGCCATACTCAGCCATACCCAGCCATGCTCAGCCATGCTCAGCCATACCCAGCCGTACTCGGCCTCTGTATGTGGCCAGGCTGTGGAAGTCTCCCACATGTGGTATCGCCGTACTCAGGAGGAGTAGGAGAATCTATTTTGGGGTGTCATTTTTGGTATGTACATGCTATGTGTTAGAAATATTGTATAAATGGAAAACTTTGTGTTAAAAAAAATGCGTTTTCATTTTCTTTCCACATTTTCCAAAAAATTGTAGAAAAAAATGACATGTTCAAAAGACTCATTATGCCTCATAGATTATACGTTGGGGTGTTTACTTTCCAAAATGGGGTCATTTTTGGGGCGCTTCCATTGTCCTGGTGCTCCAGGGCCTTCAAAAGTGTAAGAGGTAGTCAGGAAATCAGATGTGTCATTTATGCTCCAGAACACCTGATGGCGCTCCCTACATGTTGGGCCTCTGTATGTGGCCACGCTGTGTAAAAGTCTCACACATGTGGTATTGCCATACTCGGGAGGAATAGCAGAATGTGTTTTGGGGTGTAATTTGTGGTATGCATATGCTGTGTGTGAGAAATCACCTGATAATATGACAATTTTGTGAAAAAAAAAATATCTTGATTTTGCAAAGAATTGTGGGAAAAAATGACAACTTCAAAAAACTCACCATGCCCCTTTCTAGATACCTTGGAATGTCTACTTTCTAAAAAGGGGTCATTTGGGGGGTATTTGTACTTTTCTCGCATGTTAGGGTCTCAAGAAATGAGATAGGCCGTCAGTACTTCAGGTGTGATCAATTTTCAGAACCATAGCTTGTGGACTCTATAACTTTCACAAAGACAAAATAATATACACCAATTTGGTTTATTTTTACCAAAGATATGTAGCAGTATAAATTTTGGCAAAAAATTTCTGAAGAAAAATTACTAATTTGCAAAATTTTATAACAGAAACGAAGAAAAATGCATTTTTTACAGAATTTTCAGTCTTTTTTTCCTTTATAGCGCAAAAAATAAAAATCCCAGTGTTGATTAAATACCACCTAAAGAAAGCTCTATTTGTGGGAAAAAAAATGAAAAAAAATCATATGGGTACAGTGTTGCATGAGTAATTGTCATTCAAAGTGTGGGAGCACCGAAAGCTGAAAATTGGTCTAGTTGGGAAGGGGGTTGCCCAGTGGGTAAGTGGTTAATATGACTTTTTTTGTTATGGTTTAGCCATCCAGGTTTCACCTTAGTTCTTCTATGTTTATAGCCTCTTGGAATGCACTGGGTAATGCCTTTATTTAATATGTTTCTAAAGTACTCCCATTTTTCCTCAGTGTTTAATATTTCTAGAATTTGGTCCTGTTTAATGTCTTGTAGTATTGAGTAGGGATGGGCGAACTTTGGTTGTTTGGACGTCCGGCGAACAACGAACATTATGTGGTGTTCGTGGCAAATTCAAAAGCCGCGGAACACCGTTAAAGTCTATGGAACACTAGCATGACAAAACAAAAGTGCTCATTTTAACCACTTGACGACCGCCTCACGCCGATTTACGTCGGCAAGGTGGCACGGACAGACAAAATCACGTACATATACGTGATTTGCCTTCCGCGGGTGGGGGGTCCCATCGGACCCTCCCCCGGTGCCCGAGGCGGTCGTCTTTTCTCCCACGGCGATCGGAGATGAGGGGGAGGCCATCTGTTCGTGCCCCCCCCCTCGCGATCGCCGCCGGCCAATGAGAACATTCCTTTGCTGCTGTATGCTAAACAGCAGCAAAGGAAATTATGTCATCTCTCCTCGGCTCGGTAATTTCCGTTCCGGCCCGAGGAGAGAAGACAAGTGAGTGAGTGCACAACACACACACACACACAGTAGAACATGCCAGACACACAAAACACCCCGATCCCCCCCCCGATCGCCCCCCGATCCCCCCCAATCACCCCCCCCCTGTCACAAACTGACACCAGCAGTTTTTTTGTTTTTTGTTTTTTTTTTCTGATTACTGCATTGGTGTCAGTTTGTGACAGTTACAGTGTTGGGACAGTTAGTATTACCCCCCTGTAGGTCTAGGATACCCCCCTAACCCCCCCTAATAAAGTTTTAACCCCTTGATCACCCCCTGTCACCAGTGTCACTAAGCGATCATTTTTCTGATCGCTGTATTAGTGTCGCTGGTGACGCTAGTTAGTGAGGTAAATATTTAGGTTCGCTGTCAGCGTTTTATAGCGACAGGGACCCCCATATACTATCTAATAAATGTTTTAACCCCTTGATGGCCCCCTAGTTAACCCTTTCACCACTGATCACCGTATAACTGTTACGGGTGACGCTGGTTAGTTTGTTTATTTTTTATAGTGTCAGGGCACCCGCCGTTTATTACCGAATAAAGGTTTAGCCCCCCGGTCGCCCGGCGGTGATATGCGTCGCCCCAGGCAGCGTCAGATTAGCGCCAGTACTGCTAACACCCACGCACGCAGCATACGCCTCCCTTAGTGGTATAGTATCTGATCGGATCAATATCTGATCTGATCAGATCTATACTAGCGTCCCCAGCAGTTTAGGGTTCCCAAAAACACAGTGTTAGTGGGATCAGCCCAGATACCTGCTAGCACCTGCGTTTTGTCCCTCCGCCCGGCCCACCCAAGTGCAGTATCGATCGATCACTGTCACTTACAAAACACTAAACGCATAACTGCAGCGTTCGCAGAGTCAGGCCTGATCCCTGCGATCGCTAACAGTTTTTTTGGTAGCATTTTGGTGAGCTGGCAAGCACCAGCCCCAGGCTGCGTCAGATTAGCGCCAGTACCACTGACACCCACGCACGCACCGTACACCTCCCTTAGTGGTATAGTATCTGAACGGATCAATATCTGGTCCGATCAGATCTATACTAGCGTCCCCAGCAGTTTAGGGTTCCCAAAAACGCAGTGTTAGCGGGATCAGCCCAGATACCTGCTAGCACCTGCGTTGTGCCCCTCCGCCCGGCCCAGCCCAGCCCAGCCCACCCAAGTGCAGTATCGATCGATCACTGTCACTTACAAGGCACTAAACGCATAACTGCAGCGTTCGCAGAGTCAGGCCTGATCCCTGCGATCGCTAACAGTTTTTTTGGTAGCATTTTGGTGAACTAGCAAGCACCAGCCCCAGGCAGCATCAGGTTAGCGCCAGTACCACTAACACCCACGCACGCAGCATACGCCTCCTTTAGTGGTATAGTATCTGAACGGATCAATATCTGATCTGATCAGATCTATACTAGCGTCCCCAGCAGTTTAGGGTTCCCAAAAACGCAGTGTTAGCGGGATCAGCCCAGATACCTGCTAGCACCTGCGTTTTGCCCCTCCGCCCGGCCCAGCCCACCCAAGTGCAGTATCGATCGATCACTGTCACTTACAAAACACTAAACGCATAACTGCAGCGTTTGCAGAGCCAGGCCTGATCCCTGCGATCGCTAACAGTTTTTTTGGTAGCTTTTTATTGAACTGGCAAGCGCCAGCGGCCTAGTACACCCCGGTCGTAGTCAAACCAGCGCTGCAGTAACACTTGGTGACGTGGCGAGTCCCATAAGTGCAGTTCAAGCTGGTGAGGTGGCAAGCACAAGTAGTGTCCCGCTGCCACCAAAAAGACAAACACAGGCCCGTCGTGCCCATAGTGCCCTTCCTGCTGCATTCGCCAATCCTAATTGGGAACACACCGCTTCTGCAGCGCCCGTACTTCCCCCATTCACATCCCCAACCAAATGCAGTCGGCTGCATGAGAGGCATTTTCTTTATGTCCTCCCGAGTACCCCTACCCAACGAACCCCCCCAAAAAGATGTCGTGTCTGCAGCAAGCGTGGATATAGGCGTGACACCCGCTATTATTGTCCCTCCTGTCCTGACAATCCTGGTCTTTGCATTGGTGAATGTTTTGAACGCTACCATACACTAGTTGAGTATTAGCGTAGGGTACAGCATTCCACAGACTAGGCACACTTTCACAGGGTCTCCCAAGATGCCATCGCATTTTGAGAGACCCGAACCTGGAACCGGTTACAGTTATTAAAGTTAGTTACAAAAAAAGTGTAAAAAAAAATATATATATATAAAATAAAAAAAAATAGTTGT
The DNA here is from genome assembly GCA_037953035.1 of Aquarana catesbeiana. Classification (NCBI taxonomy): domain Eukaryota; kingdom Metazoa; phylum Chordata; class Amphibia; order Anura; family Ranidae; genus Aquarana; species Aquarana catesbeiana. Next base: position 4,847,219 of record JBBHAA010000512.1, on the reverse strand, counting down.
CGTTTTATTGTTCTCTCTCTCTATTCTCTCTCTCTATTGTTCTGCTCTTTTTTTACTGTATTCTATTCTGCAATGTTTTATTGTTATTGTTATTATGTTTTATCATGTTTGTTTTTCAGGTATGTAATTATTTATACTTTACTGTTTACTGTGCTTTATTGTTAACCATTGTTAACCATTTTTTTGTCTTCAGGTACGCCATTCACGACTTTGAATGGTTATACCAGAATGATGCCTGCAGGTTTAGGTATCATCTTGGTATCATTCTTTTCAGCCAGCAGTCAGCTTTCATGTAAAAGCAATCCTAGTGGCTAATTAGCCTCTAGACTGCTTTTACAAGCCGTGGGAGGGAATGCCCCCCCCCACACCGTCTTCCGTGTTTTTCTCTGGCTCTCCTGTCTCAACAGGGAACCTGAGAATGCAGCCGGTGATTCAGCCAGCTGACCATAGAGCTGATCAGAGACCAGAGTGGCTCCAAACATCTCTATGGCCTAAGAAACCGGAAGCTACGATCATTTTATGACTTAGATTTCGCCGGATGTAAATAGCGCCATTGGGAAATTGGGGAAGCATTTTATCACACCGATCTTGGTGTCATCAGATGCTTTGAGGGCAGAGGAGAGATCTAGGGTCTAATAGACCCCAATTTTTTCAAAAAAGAGTACCTGTCACTACCTATTGCTATCATAGGGGATATTTGCATTCCCCGAGATAACAATAAAAATGATTAAAAAAAAAAAAAAATGAAAGGAACAGTTTAAAAATAAGATAAAAAAGCAAAAAAATAATAAAGAAAAAAAAAAAAAAAAAAAAAAAGCACCCCTGTCGCCCCCTGCTCTCGCGCTAAGGCGAACGCAAACGGCGGTCTGTCGTCAAACGTAAACAGCAATTGCACCATGCATGTGAGGTATCGCCGCGAAGGTCAGATCGAGGGCAGTAATTTTTGTAGTAGACCTCCTCTGTAAATCTAAAGTGGTAACCTGTAAAGGCTTTTAAAGGCTTTTAAAAATGCATTTATTTTGTTGCCACTGCACGTTTGTGCGCAATTTTAAAGCATGTCATGTTTGGTATCCATGTACTCGGCCTAAGATCATCTTTTTTATTTCATCAAACATTTGGGCAATATAGTGTGTTTTAGTGCATTAAAATTTAAAAAAGTGTGTTTTTTCCCCAAAAAATGCGTTTGAAAAATCGCTGCGCAAATACTGTGTGAAAAAAAAAAATGAAACACCCACCATTTTAATCTGTAGGGCATTTGCCTTAAAAAAATATATAATGTTTGGGGGTTCAAAGTAATTTTTTTGCAAAAAAAAATAACTTTTTCATGTAAACAATGAGTGTCAGAGAGGGCTTTGTCTTCAAGTGGTTAGAAGAGTTGGTGATGTGTGACATAAGCTTCTAAATGTTGTGCATAAAATGCCAGGACAGTTCAAAACCCCCCCCCAAATGACCCCATTTTGGAAAGTAGACACCCCAAGCTATTTGCTGAGAGGCATGTCGAGTCCATGGAATATTTTATATTGCGACACAAGTTGCGGGAAAGAGACAAATTTTTTTTTTTTTTTTTTTGCACAAAGTTGTCACTAAATGATATATTGCTCAAACATGCCATGGGAATATATGAAATTACACCCCAAAATACATTCTGCTGCTTCTCCTGAGTATGGGGATACCACATGTGTGAGACTTTTTGGGAGCCTAGCCGCGTACGGGACCCCGAAAACCAAGCACCGCCTTCAGGCTTTCTAAGGGCGTGAATTTTTGATTTCACTCTTCACTGCCTATCACAGTTTCGGAGGCCATGGAAAGCCCAGGTGGCAAAAAACCCCCCCAAATGACCCCATTTTGGAAAGTAGACACCCAAAGCTATTTGCTGAGAGGTATAGTGAGTATTTTGCAGACCTCACTTTTTGTCACAAAGTTTTGAAAATTGAAAAAAGAAAAAAAAAAGTTTTTTCTTGTCTTCCTTCATTTTCAAAAACAAATGAGAGCTGCAAAATACTCACCATGCCTCTCAGCAAATAGCTTGGGGTGTCTACTTTCCAAAATGGGGTCATTTGGGGGGGGGGTTGTGCCACCTGGGCATTCCATGGCCTCCGAAACTGTGATAGGTAGTGAAGAGTGAAATCAAAAATTTTCACCCTTGGAAATCCTGAAGGCGGTGCTTGGTTTTCGGGGCCCCGTACGCGGCTAGGCTCCCAAAAAGTCCCACACATGTGGTATCCCCATACTCAGGAGAAGCAGCTAAATGTATTTTGGGGTGCAATTCCACATATGCCCATGCCCTGTGTGAGCAATATATCATTTAGTGACAACTTTGTGCAAAAAAAAAAAAAATAAAAATAAAAAGTGTCACGTTCCCGCAACTTGTGTCAAAATATAAAATATTCCATGGACTCAATATGCCTCTCAGCAAATAGCTTGGGGTGTCTACTTTCCAAAATGGGGTCATTTGGGGGGGTTTTGTGCCACCTGGGCATTCCATGGCCTCTGAAACTGTGATAGGCAGTGAAGAGTGAAATCAAAAATTTACACCCTTAGAAATCCTGAAGGCGGTGCTTGGTTTTCGGGGCCCCGTACGCGGCTAAGCTCCCAAAAAGTCCCACACATGTGGTATCCCCATACTCAGGAGAAGCAGCTGAATGTATTTTGGGGTGCAATTCCACATAGGCCCATGGCCTGTGTGAGCAATATATCATTTAGTGACAACTTTTTGTAAATATTTTTTTTTTTTTTTTTTGTCATTATTCAATCACTTGGGACAAAAAAAATAAATATTCAATGGGTTCAACATGCCTCTCAGCAATTTCCTTGGGGTGTCTACTTTCCAAAATGGGGTCATTTGGGGGGGTTTGTACTGCCCTGCCATTTTAGCACCTCAAGAAATGACATAGGCAGTCATAAACTAAAAGCTGTGTAAATTACAGAAAATGTACCCTAGTTTGTAGACGCTATAACTTTTGCGCAAACCAATAAATATATGCTTATTGACATTTTTTTTACCAAAGACATGTGGCCGAATACATTTTGGCCTAAATGTATGACTAAAATTTAGTTTATTGGATTTTTTTTATAACAAAAAGTAGAAAATATCATTTTTTTTCAAAATTTTCGGTCTTTTTCCGTTTATAGCGCAAAAAATAAAAACTGCAGAGGTGATCAAATACCATCAAAAGAAAGCTCTATTTGTGGGAAGAAAAGGATGCAAATTTAGTTTAGGTACAGCATTGCATGACCACGCAATTAGCAGTTAAAGCGACGCAGTGCCAAATTGGAAAAAGACCTCTGGTCCTTAGGCAGCATAATGGTCCGGGGCTCAAGTGGTTAAAGGCTTATATGCAAGTTATTGTCAGAAAAAGTGTTTGGGGACCCGGGTCCTGCCCCAAGGGACATGTATCAATGCAAAAAAAAGTTTTAAAAACTGCCGTTTTTTCAGAAACACTAATTTTAATGATGCTTAAAGTGAAACAATAAAAATGAAATATTACTTTAAATATCGTGCTTGGGGGTGTCTATAGTATGCCTGTAAAGTGGCGCAGTTTTCTCGTGTTTAGAACAATACTACAGCAAAATGAAATTTCTAAAGGAAAAAAAGGATTTTAAAACTGATCTGTAATGAGCTGTAATGAACTGTCGAGTCTCAGCAATATAGATAAAACTCATTGAAAAAAATGGCATGGGTCTCCCCCCCCCCCCCAGTTCATTACCAGGCCCTTTGGGTCTGGTATGAATATTAACCCTTTTAACCCTTTTATGACTAAGCTATGACTATTTCTGACATTTGGTGTTTACAAGATACAATCCGTATTTTTTTGCTATATATATATATATATATATATATATATATATATATATATATATATATATATATATATATATATATATATATATATATATATATATATATATATATATATATATATTTTAGCAGAGAATCTAGAGTATAAAATGGTGATTGTTGCAATATTTTATGTCACACGGTATTTGTGCAACTTTTTGGGGAAAAAGACACTTTCATGAATTTTAAAAACAAAGAAACAGTAAAGTTAGCCCAATTTTTTCGTATAATGTGAAAGATGATGTTACGCTGAGTAAATAGATACCAAAGATGTCACACTTTAAAATTGCGCGCACTCGTGGAATGGCGACAAACTACAGTACCTAAAAATCTCCATAGGCGACGCTTTAAAAAAATTAACGATTACCAAGTTAGAGTTACAGAGGATGTCTAGTGCTATAACTATTGCTCTCGCTCTGACGATCGCGGCGATACCTCACATGTGTGATTTGAAAACATATGCGGGCGCGACTTCCTTGTGCGCTTTCTTTGCTGCGCTAACTCGCGGGGACAGAGGCGCTTTAAAAATTTTAAATTTTTTCCTTATTTATTTTATTTCTTTTTTTTTTACATTGTGTTTAAAAAATAAATTTGATCACTTTTATTGCTGTCACAAAGAATGTAAACATCCCTTGTGACAGTAATAGGTGGTGACAGGTATTCTTCTTGGAGGGATCGGGGGTCTAAAAGACCCCAAACCCCTCCATTGCACTTCGAAGTATTCAGATCGTTGAAAACGGCGATTCTGAATACTGTATTTTTTTTTAAAACGGCGTCATTGGCAGCTGAGTAAACTGAAGTGACGTTTTGATGACACTTCCGTGTTTACAGAGAGAAGACTGGAACAAAGCTGTTTCCAGCTTTTTGTCAGTCTGTCTCTAACCGCTGGAAGTGGCGGATCGAGGATCGGGTCTCCCGGTGGGACGGGAGCCCCGGTAAGAGCGACGGAGGGAGGGGGGATGTCCCCTTTCGCTCCCTCGGATAACAACCGAGCAGCTTTTAGCCACATCGGTTATTATCCCTGGAAAGCCGATCGCCCGCTCTAAAAAATGGTACTGGGATGATGCCTGCAGCTGCGGGCATCATCCCAGGTATAACCCCCTAAAGCCCCCCTAAAGCCGATGCTCGGCACGCAGGGAAACCCCGAACCCCGAAAGTTATAAAAAAATTGCTCAGGGGTCATCCCCAAAATCCATACCAGGCCCTACAGGTTTGGTACGGATATTAAGGGGAACCCTGTGCCAAATTTAAAAAAAATTGGCGTAGGGGTCCCCCCAAATACTATACCAGACCCTTCAGGTTTGGTATGGATTTTAAGGGGAACCTTGCGTCAAAATTAAAAAAAAATAGCATAGGGGTCCCCCCCAAATCCATACCAAACCCTTATCCGAGCACGCAATCTGGCAGGCTGCAGGAAAAGAGGGGGGGACGAGAGAGCACCCCCTCCTGAACCATACCAGGCCACATGCCCTCAACATGGGGAGGGTGCTTTGGAGTTGCCCCCCAAAGCACCTTGTCCTATGTTGATGGGGACAAGGGCCTCATCCCCACAACCCTTGCCCGGTGGTTGTGGGGGTCTACGGGCGGGGGGCTTATCTGAATCTGGAAGCCCCCTTTAACAAGGGGACCCCCAGATCCCAGCCTCTCCCCTATGTGAAATGGTAACGTGTACATTGTACCCCTACCATTTCACAAAAAAAGTGTCAAGAATAGTAAAAAAGGTTCATTTGGGCAGGGAAGCCAGCAAGAGTAAGGAGAAATATTCTAGTGCTCACAAAAGAAAAAGGAGGTATTGGCTTTCCAGACCCAGTGAGATACCAGGAAGCCTCACAGTTAGCTAGAGTGGTGGAATGGTGTGCTTCCGTAAGGAAACCACACGTACAGCTAGAACAAGCGACGGTTAAAATCCCACAGTTAAAATCCTAGCATGGATAGCAAAATCAAAATTACCTACAATAGTGAAAAAACATCCACTGACAGGTGCAACCATTCGTTCCATTAATATGATCTTTAAAAAAACAAACCTTTCACCTCATCCGAGCCCTATGGCCCCTGTGTTGGGTTCTCCAGACTTCCAACCAGGCCTATTAGATCGGAGTTATGAGGTACTAAAACACAGGGGGAGAAGCAGGCTCATAGATTTTTCTAGGGATAGCTGTTTGCTGACACGAGGTGAGATAGAGGGAGAAGTGTCATCCGACCTAGATTATCTCAGGGCTATGCAGCTAGGAGCGTTTATCCGTTCGAAAATTAAAACTTATCCAGTGATACGGGAGCTATCCTGTTTCGAGCGGAGATGTTTAAGCAGAGAAAGTATGAGACACTCTCTATCACACTTTTATGAAGTACTAACGAGCCTGGAAGCCCCACAGGAGCTCAATTTCATGCAAGCCTGGGAGAGAGAGTTAGGGGTAACCTTCTCTCAAAAACAGAAGGTTAAAATGTTAAAATCTATACATAAGACATCGATTGCTAGTAGGTATCAAGAGGGAGGATATAAAATCTTAACTAGATGGTACAGAACACCATCAGTTCTTCATAAAATATTCCCACAGACTTCAGGTATGTGCTGGCGTTGTAAGAGAGCGGAGGGCACGATGTTACACATATTTAGGGACTGTGAGAAGATCAAGAGTTTCTGGGAAATGGTTGAGGAAACGATTAAGGATATCACAGGTGTGTCTCTTGGGAATAACCCGGCTGCATTCCTACTAAATGACGTCCCCTTGTCGGTGGAAAAATATAAGAATTCCTCGCTTAAACATCTTCTCACGGCTGCAAAGGCCTGTATACCAGCTCTGTGGAAGAGTACAGTCCCTCCGACCAAAATTCAATGGTTGGACAGAATTATAGAAATCCAACAAATGGAGAATTTGACTATGATGTTGAAAGAACAAGACGAGAAATATTGGAGGATATGGACCCCTCTATTGGATTATAGAGGTAGAGAACAGGAGAGGTAGATTATGTGCGATCGAACGGAAATGAGGAGGGGGCACCCCTTGACAGTGCTCTTCTTTTTTTTTTTTTTTTTTTTTTGGCATCTGAGGGTGGGGGTTGGTACAAGGGGTATGGAAAGAGAAAAGTGAAACTATACATGCCTTTGGAATAGATGAGACTCAGAAACATTTGTAAGGAAATGTGTTACGTTGTTACATTACGATAAAAAGGAGTTGTATGAGAGGACATGAAGACTAAATGAAATGCTTTATGCGGCATGTAATATATGTTATTCAAAAATAAAGAATTTATAAAAAAAAAAAAAAGAATAGTAAAAAAGACAGGAGACACTTTGGGACAAGTCCTTTACTAAAAAATAAAAAAATAAAAATGCCCCGTGATGTCCATTCCTCTTCTGTCACGCCGCCCGACAAACCAAAAAAAATTGCGGGACTTTTTTATTTTTTAATAAAGGACTTAAAGTGTCCCAAAGTGTCTCCTGTCTTTTTACTATTTTTGACACTTTTTTTGTGAAATGGTAGTGGTACAATGTACCCGTTACCAATTCACATAGGGAGGAGGGTCGGGATCTGGGGGACCCCTTGTTAAAGGGGGCTTCCAGATTCTGATAAGCCCCCCACCCGCAGACCCCTACAACCACCGGGCAAGGGTTGTGGGGATGAGGCCCTTGTCCATCAACATGGGGACAAGGTGCTTTGGGAGTGACTCCGAAGCACCCCCCCATGTTGAGGGCATGTGGCCTGGTACGGTTCAGGAGGGGGCGCTCTCTCGCCCCCCCACTTTTCCTGCGGCCTGCCAGGTTGCGTGCTCAGATAAGGGTCTGGTATGTATTTTGGGGGGACCCCTACGCCATTTTTTTTATTTTGACACAGAGTTCCCCTTAATATCCATACCAGACCTGAAGGTCCTGGTATGGATTTTGGGGGGACCCCACATAATTTTTTAAAAAATTTTGGTTCGGGGTTCCCCTTAATATTCATACCAGACCCAAATGGCCTGGTAATGGACTGGGGGAAGACCTATGCCGTTTTTTTCAATGCGTTTTATCTATATTGCCGATACCCGATAATTCATTACAGCCGCAATCAGTTTTAAATGACTTTTTCCTTTAGAAATGTCATTTTGCTGTGGTACTGTTCTAAACACATGAAAACTGTGCCACTTTACAGGCATACTATAGACACCCCCCAGACACGATATTTAAAGGAATTTTTCATTTTTATTATTTCACTTTAAGCATTATTAAAATCACTGCTTCCGAAAAAAACTGCCTTTTTTAAAACTTTTTTTTGCATTAATACATGTCCCCTGGGGAAGGACCCAGATCCCCAAATACTTTTTTTATGGCAATAACTTGCATATAAGCCTTTAAAATGAGAACTTTTCATTTTTCATGTTCGTGTCCCATAGACTGTTCGTCCAAAATGTTTGTGTTTTTGCAAGTTCTGCTGCGAACCAAACCAGGGGGTGTTTGGCTCATCCTTAGTATTGAGCGCAGTTTAGAAAAGTTGGCTTTTTTAAATTTAGTGTTCACACACATACATAAACTCACACATATTCATACACACTCACATACATACATACATTCATAAACTCACTCACACATACATACATCATACAGTGGGGACAGAAAGTATTCAGACCCCCTTACATTTTTCACTCTTTGTTATATTGCAGCCATTTGCTAAAATCATTTAGGTTCATTTTTTTCCTCATTAATGTACACACAGCACCCCATATTGACAGAAAAACACAGAATTGTTGACATTTTTGCAGATTTATTAAAAAAGAAAAACTGAAATATCACATGGTCCTAAGTATTCAGACCCTTTGCTCAGTAATTAGTAGAAGCCCATTTTGATCTAATACAGCCATGAGTCTTTTTGGGAAAGATGCAACAAGTTTTTCACACCTGGATTTGAGGATCCTCTGCCATTTCTCCTTGCAGATCCTCTCCAGTTCTGTCAGGTTGGATGGTAAACGTTGGTGGACAGCTACTTTTAGGTCTCTCCAGAGATGCTCACTTGGGTTTAAGTCAGGGCTCTGGCTGGGCCATTGAAGAACAGTCACAGGGTTGTTGTAAAGCCACTCCTTCGTTATTTTAGCTGTGTGCTTAGGGTCATTGTCTTGTTGGAAGGTAAACCTTTGGCCCAGTCTGAGGTCCTGAGCACTCTGGAGAAGGTTTTCATCCAGGATATTCCTGTACTTGGCCGCATTCATCTTTCCCTTGATTGCAACCAGTCGTCCTGTCCCTGCAGCTGAAAAACACCCCCACAGCATGATGCTGCCACCACCATGCTTCACTGTTGGGACTGTATTGGACAGGTGATGAGCAGTGCCTGGTTTTCTCCACACATACAGCTTAGAATTAAGGCCAAAAAGTTCTATCTCGGTCTTATCAGACCAAAGAATCTTATTTCTCACCATCTTAGAGTCCTTCAGGTGTTTTTTAGCCACTCTGCCATAAAGCCCCGACTGGTGGAGGGTTGCAGTGATGGTTGACTTCCTACAACTTTCTCCCATCTCCCGACTGCATCTCTGGAGCTCAGCCACAGTGATCTGTGAGCAAACAAAGGTACCACTGCTGCAAAGTAGGGTGACCACATTTCAAACTGCCTTTCAGGGACAATTTTGCCAAGGACCGGGGGAGGGTGTTGAATGTAGTCTCCGGGTTGACGAGATTTCGGCGGCGAGTAATTTATCGGGTGAATGGCTGTTTTTAGCACTTATATCATCCCAACACCAACACCCTGCTTATATCATCCCAATACCATGCTTGAAATGTATTTGTATTATTACATTGTAATAATAGAACCCCCTCCCTCAGTACGGTCCCCCTTCTCCACTAAGTATAGACCACCCTCCCTCAGTACGGACCCCCTTCTCCACTAAGTATAGACCACCCTCCCTCAGTACAGACCCCCTTTTCCACTAAGTATAGACCACCCTCAGTATAGACCTCCCACTAAATACAGACCCCCTCCTCCATCAGTTTAGACCCCCCTTCCTCAGTACTGACCCTCCTCCCTCAGAACAGACCCCCCCACTACTGACTCCCTCCCCTTCAACTTGTGCTAGTAGAGAGGTGGGGGTCGGAAATGTGCTGGGGGGGCGCTTTTTACCTTTTTCCTGATCACTGTCCCTGTCCCCCTCCTCTGTCAATCTACATACATATAATAATATAAGCTTAGAACAGACCTCAGATCAGCACCAGAAATGCACAGCGGTGTCCCTCCTCCAGCTCCTCTGTACATGTGAACAGCCAAGGAGGGGGAGGTGGCTTCGGCCCACTCTGCAGTATGAGGCAAGGAGACAGCCAGGGGCAGAGCCATTGAGATCCTAACCGAGACTGCAGTGTCGGTGGATTAGTGTCTTTGGGGCTGCCCCGCTGACAGCCCGACATGGTGGAAAATGTTCGGAGCGGAGGAGGAGAAGGTTAACTTCTCCTCCGCTTTGCATGCTGGGCAGAGTCTCAGGTGGAGCTGGAGGCGGAGCGAGCGCCAGCGCTATGGCGGGGTTTGCTCGCTCTGTCAATTTCATTCCTGGATACTGTATTGTCCCGGAATGAAGGGACCCGGGACAGACCTAATAGCGGGATTGTCCCGGGCAATCTGGGACACGTGGGCACCCTACTGCAAAGCAGATAGGAAAACCCTGACTGAGGTTGTGGAGATGGTGGCACAGTGGTCACCTGGTAAAATTGAAGATGTGGGGGACAAGCCCTCAGCCATGCATGTGGGTCACTTCTTCTCCAAGATGACTGCAGATGATGACCCAGAGGCCTTTTTGCTCTTGTTTGAAAGGACCGCTGAGAGGGAAGGTTGGTCTAAAACCCAGTGGGCTTGACTGGTTGCCCCCTTAATTACTGAAGAATTGCAGAAGGCCTACTGTGATCTGGAGGTGGCAGAATCAAGAGAATATGAGAGGGTCAAGCAGGAAATCCTGACGCATCTTGGTGTCACCTTGGCTGTTCAGGCAAAGCAGGTCAGCAGCTGGTCTTTCTGATATGAGAGGCCTCCAAGATCCCAGATGTTTTACCTAATCCACCTGGTTATGAAATTGGCTACAGCCAGAGTCCCTGTCTAGACCACAAATAGTGGAGCTTGTGGTCGTGTGGTCATGGACCGATTTCCTGAGGTCACTACTAATTCCCCTGCAGAAGTGGGTGAGTCAAGGGGACCCTAAGTCAGCAGACAACCTGATGGAGTTCGTTGAGAGCTACTTTGCTGCAGAGAGCCTGGTCACCACCCCTACAGCCGCACAGACATTCCACCCAAAGTCATGGTCTGCCCAAGCAACCGGTAAGATTGTTCCAGGGAAAGCAGTTGGTAAGCATGGCAAGGAGTCAGGGGGGAGGATTTTTGGTGCCAGGACTTAAGTTTGGCGTCCCAAACAAGGGAAGCCACTGCCTGTCAGTAAACCACACTGGGGCAACATCAGGTGTTTCTTTTACCTTTTTTTTGCCAGCTTTTGGACATGTTGCAGCAAACTGTCCATTGACAGATGAACCCATGCAATGTGATCTATCTCTTAAACAGCAGTCTATGTTTGCTGCTGTTTCATGCGCTGCAGCGCTGAGTGTAGGAGGAAAACACGTGCCAAATGACTGTTAATAATAAGTCTATTATGGACTTGCTGGACTCTGGAAGTCTGGTGACTTTGGTTAAAGCTGAGATATTTGAAACTGTGAATTCATGCTAGCAATGTTGCTGTGATTGTGTACATGGGGATTCCCGGGAGTATCCGATAGCCACGGTTAACTTTGAAACTGACTTGGGTACAGTGACTCATCTGGTCGGACTTGTGCCCCACTTAGTATATGAGGCCATCATTGGTAGGGACTTCCCTAAGTTTTGGGAACTGTGGGATCCTCCCGACTCGTTTGCAGTAACTGAATCAGTGAGGAAGCCAGAACTCTTGGCCAACTGATAATGTGGGTTTAGGGGACTCCTCTCAGGGTTCCCCGCGGTTTCCATTCGCTGTTTCGGTGGGAGAACTGGGAGAGCCTGAGGAAGTCCCCACAGCCTGTGAAGGTGGAAAGCCTTCTGCTGACCCTGAGGCTACATTAGGATTTGCTGACTTTAATCTGCACAAGGAAAACTTTGGTACTAAGCAGAGAAAAGACCCTACCCTTGCCAGGCCTGGGAAAATGTAGTAGTGATTAATGTTTTCCTTATTTTAGCAGCAACAAGGATTTACTATATCGTGTATATAAAAAAGCATGATGAAATTCTTGAACAGTTGGTGGTCCCTAACCCATACAGAAGGGTGGTATTGGAACTTGCCCATGGATACTTGCTAGGAGGTCATTTAGGGGTTGGTTAAGAAAACCACTGAAAGAGTTTTACTCAGGTTTTACTGGCCCAAGATACAGAAAGAAGGCACCATCTGAAAGTAATTTCCAGTCTTTAAATTGGTGTAGTCCCTTTTCTAGGCTATAAATGGGGATGGTTTTGCCATTTCATGTCATAAGTCATTTTGTAGGGAAGCCCTATTTATGCGTAATTTTATTATTTCTCAACATTTTTGTCATTGATGCAAATTTCTTCCTGCAAATTTGTCTGGCAAGATCAGATTTTGTTTAGCAGCTGCTGTTCTTTCACATGAATAAAATGTATTCGGGTGAGGACATCCCTGGGCGCAATATCTGGTAAGAACTTTGGCATTAGGATTCTATGAGCTCTATCGAGCTCTACACAGCTCCAGGTCATTTAAAGAAGGAGAGTCTTCATGATTTGTTAAATGAAGGACAGTATATTGGGTGCAAGGATGGATTCAGTAATACCCCCTATTTTTGATATCATTGTTTGAAGGAGAGTGTAGGTTACATAGTTACATAGTAGGTGAGGTTGAAAAAAACACAAGTCCATCAAGTCCAACCTATGTGTGTGATTATGTGTCAGTATTACATTACATATCCCTGTATGTTGTGGTCATTCAGGTGCTTATCTAATAGTTTCTTGAAGCTATCAATGCTCCCCGCTGAGACCACCGCCTGTGGAAGGGAATTCCACATCCTTGCCGCTCTTACAGTAAAGAACCCTCTATGTAGTTTAAGGTTAAACCTCTTTTCTTCTAATTTTAATGAGTGGCCACGAGTCTTGGTAAACTCTCTTCTGCGAAAAAGTTTTATCTCTATTATGGGGTCACCAGTCCGGTATTTGTAAATTGAAATCATATCCCCTCTCAAGCGTCTCTTCTCCAGAGAGAATAAGTTCAGTGCTCGCAACCTTTCCTCATAACTAAGATCCTCCAGACCCTTTATTAGCTTTGTTGCCCTTCTTTGTACTCGCTCCATTTCCAGTACATCCTTCCTGAGGACTGGTGCCCAGAACTGAACCGCATACTCTAGGTGCGGCTGGACCAGAGTCTTGTAGATCGGGAGAATTATCGTTTTATCTCTGGAGTTGATCCCCCTTTTAATGCATGCCAATATTCTGTTTGCTTTGTTAGCAGCAGCTTGGCATTGCCTGCCATTGCTGAGCCTATCATCTACTAGGACCCCCAGGTCCTTTTCCATCCTAGATTCCCCCAGAGGTTCTCCCCCCAGTGTATAGATTGCATTCATATTTTTGCCACCCAAATGCATTATTTTACATTTTTCTACATTGAACCTCATTTGCCATGTAGTCGCCCACCCCATTAATTTGTTCAGGTCTTTTTGCAAGGTTTCCACGTCCTGCGGAGAAGTTATTGCCCTGCTTAGCTTAGTATCGTCTGCAAATACAGAGATTGAACTGTTTACCCCATCCTCCAGATCGTTTATAAACAAATTAAATAGGATTGGTCCCAGCACAGAACCCTGGGGAACACCACTACAGGTGTGGCGCTGTTCTAATTGGAAAATGCTTGTATGTTTGAACCTGATATAGTAATGCTTCTGTGTTGTACCCTCTGCAGGGTGCAATACTATGAGACCTCAGGAAAAACAGGAAAATTAGGAAAAATAGATATATGCTGGCCTTATATGCTGGTAATCAGTATATGCACTCTCTGCAAGGTGCAGTACCTATAGTTGTATTCAATGTGTTGCACCCTCTGCTGGATGCAACAAATCGAGAGAAGGGCCTTTAAAGGGGTATTGATAATCTCACTTAATGAAATAAACCAGGGTGATGGAAACCAAGAGATAAGAGAATATAGCACCTGTAATAGAAATATGCTATTGTGTCGCACCCTCTGCACAGTGCATCTCTGAGCCAGTGCAGTTAGCTGTAAAATTAAAATTAAATTCTACAATTTGCTGGTGAGATTCCAAAAAAGAAAAATGAACTCAAACTTAATTCCAAATTAGGTTGGTGTTATACCCTCAGCCAGTCTGGAGTACACTGTGATAGTGAACCTTGTTGCAATGCTGCTGTTAACAAGACATTTTTGTAAATGTGTTGCACCCTCAAAATAAAAATAAAAATAAAATGATAAAATATGGTGCTAAAGTGAGTTAAATAAGTGTTGGTGCAATAGTAGAATATATAACTTTAAAAATCATTATTGATGTGTTATGCCCTCTGGCAGGTGCATTCAAAAAATGGGTCTTAACAACTGGTCATCCAACAAACTGCAGAAAAAAGATTTTTTTTTTTCTGAAGTTTGTTGGATAACCAGTGAACCAGTGAACAGCGCCACACCTACTCTCTCCTTCAATCAATCTAAGTATACTCCACCTAGGTGATAGTATATTCTTAGGGGCAGCAGTTCATTCTAAAGCTTTTCTGTAATTTTTTCCTGTGCGCGGATTTACCCATAACCTTTCTTGATATTATTGTGCCTAGAACGGTCCTCCATGTCTGCGAATTTATTTTGAAATCACTGGATTTCATTAGCGTGACCCGTATAAGCATCAACAAGGTCATCATGCACTTCATAAAGGTCTCCTCCTTTTGATTCAAAATGTTGAATTTTATCAGCATGTGCTTGGGCAGTGCTGTTAAGGGTGGAAAGCCTAGCTGCAAAGGAATACCTCCCAACTTTTTGAGATGGGAACAAGGGACACCTGTTAGCAAAAGTATGTAGGCATAGGACACACCCTCTGCCACACCCCCTTAAAGGAGAATTATTCAAACATGATTAAATAAACCTTTAAGTGCTTTTTTTTACCACTACTATTCCTTTATATTGGCTTTTGAAATTTAAAAATGCAGGTAAATACTTTTTGAAAGCTAAAAAGTGCATTTTATATACAACTATATAGATCAGACCAAAGAGGGACAAATAAGGAAAGAGGGACAGGGAGACTTTGTTCCAAATCAGGAACAGTCCCTTGAAATCAGGGACAGTTGTGAGCTATGCAAAGGCACTGTGTTACACCTCATAAAAAAGCAGCAAACACAACAGTGATATATTTTTTCCGGGGCGTCATCTTATGACGAAATGCGTAGGACAGAGTGACATGCTGACGTCACCTCGGTTCTCGGACCCCAGAAGGATGGGTAGCTGCAAAAAGCCGGCTGGCTTGTGTGTTTCCAATGCAATTTTATGCTTTTCATGTCGTAAGTGCAATACTTGGTGGAGGTGATTTTCACTGGATCATACAATTAAAGGTGGCGGATGTGCGCATGCTATCACAGAATCCTCTATCACTTTTGGGACTGTAATTTTCCACTGGTGTTTGATTCAATATTTTTTTAGTGCAAATCTGTGTATGAATTTTGTGTTTTAAATACAAAAAGGCCTGGATTCTTTCCTAAATGTACATAATGTAACTGGATACTAATATTTATAAGTAAGTTTGATCCTGGGAATATCTGATTGCTTCTTGGTAATCAGGAAGGAATTTTCCCCTGCTGGAGAAAATTTAATCATGCTTTAGGCCATGATCACACTGATCCGACTTTGCCCTGCGACTTCAAGTCTGACTTCCATGAGGATTAAATGAATGGGATCCGGTTTCAGCTGACTTTGAGATGATTGCAACTTGCCCTTTGACCAATCAAACCCATTGACCCAAAAAAAACAGTGTAGTGTAAAAAAAAAAACATGAGACGCTTTTAGAAAAGTCCTTTTATTAAGGTCGTCAATCACGATGTCCTCCTCTGCCGCTGCAGCAGCCGGGACCATGATATCACAAGGGGGCGGGGTCTCTGAATTACATAACCGCAAGGCTACGCCCCATAGCTTCATAAAAACTGTCAGACATGGGAGCTGACAGAATGGTGGGAGCCAGCATCAGGGGAGAGCGTTTTGCAGCGGGTCGACAGTGGTGACAGAGGAAGACATTGTGATTGACATTGGATCTAAGTTAGTCATTTTTAATAAATGACTTGTCAAAAACTGTCTTATGTTTTTATTACACTAAAGTTTTTTTTTTTTTTTTTTTTTGGGGGGGGGTGAATGGGGGGGGAACATCTGGGAGCACCCACCCCCCCATGTCGGACCAGTGTGAACCAGGTCTTATTGGGGTTTTTTTTACTTCTTCTGGCTCAACAGTGGGTATAGGATTGTGTTTATGGAGGTTTTTGATTTGTGTCCTTTTTTTTTTTTAACCAGATTAACTATTTTACTTTTACATTGGTGTCAGTGGTGTTGTGTCCCCCATTACATGTAAATTTAGATGTCTAGTGCCCAGGGGCATAACTAGAGCATTTGGCACCTGGGGCGGATCCAATATCTGACACCCCCCCTCCGACAAATTGCAGCTCGTGAAGCTTGTCGCTCATAAAGGAGTAGGAGCTTCTCTTGGTCGACAGTGTTGCACATTGAGATTTATCACACGGCAAAATCTCACCACAAGTGGGGTGCCATTAAGGTTAGGGTAGTATAGGGTATTATAGTGGCAGGTTAGGACTGTTTGGGGTATTATAGTGGCAGGTTAGGGCTGTATAATGTATTATAGTGCAAGGTTAAGGCTGTATAGGATATTATAGTGGCAGGTTAGGTTAGTATAAGGTATTATAGTGGCAGGTTAGGGCAGTATAAGGTATTATAGTGGCAGGTTAGGGCAGTATAGGGTATTATAGTGGCAGGTTAGAGCAGTACAGGGTATTATAATGGCAGGTTAGGGCTGTATAGGGTATTATAGTGGCAGGTCTGGGTAGTATAAGGCAGTGTTTCTCAACTCCAGTCCTCAAGGCGCCCCAACAAGTCATGTTTTCAGGCTCCCTATTATTCTGCACAGGTGATTTGATCAGTTTCACTGCCTTAGTAATTACTACAGCCATTTCATCTGAGGGAAAACATGTTGGGGCGCCTTAAGGACTAGAGTTGAGAAACACTGGTATAAGGTATTATAGTGGCAGGTTAGGGTAGTATAAGGTATTATATTGGAATGTCTGGGTAGTATAAGCTATTATAGTGGCAGGTTAGGGTAATATAAGGTATTATAGTGGAAGGTCTGGATAGTATAAGGTATTATAATGGCAGGTTAGGGTAGTACATGGTATTATAGTGGCAGGTTAGGGCAGTACATGGTATTATAGTGGCAGATTAGGCCTGTATAGGGTATTATAGTGGAAGGTCTGGATAGTATAAGGTATTATAGTGGAAAGTCTGGATAGTATAAGGTATTATAGTGGCAGTTCAGGGATGTATAGGGTATTATAGTGGCAGGTTAGGGCAGTACAGGGTATTATAGTGGCAGGTTAGGGCAGTATAGGGTATTATAGTGGCAAGTTAGGGCAGTATAGGGTATTATAGTGGCAGGTTAGGGCAGTACAGGGTATTATAGTGGCAGGTTAGGGCAGTACAGGGTATTATAGTGGCAGGTTAGGGCTGTATAGGGTATTATAGTGGCAGGTTAGGGCTGTATAGGGTATTATAGTGGCAGGTTAGGGCTGCATAGGGTATTATAGTGGCAGATTAGGGCTGCATAGGGTATTATAGTGGCAGATTAGGGCTGTATAGGGTATTATAGTGGCAGGTTAGGGCAGTATAGGGTATTATAGTGGCAGGTTAGGGCAGTATAGGGTATTATAGTGGCAGGTTAGGGCAGTATAGGGTATTATAGTGGCAGGTTAGGGCAGTATAGGGTATTATAGTGGCAGGTTAGGGCAGTATAGGGTATTATAGTGGCAGGTTAGGGCAGTATAGGGTATTATAGTGGCAGGTTAGGGTGTATGTAGTGACATATATACGCAGTCAGTCACTTGCAGCATGGCTGAAGATGCAGACACCCGCGGCTCCTGTGTCTCTCCTCTTTCTATGCATTCAGCTACAGGATAAACCAGTGAAGTAGTCTTGTGGAAGAGGCAGTCCCACCCCCGGCTCCGCCCACCAACTCCGGCTGCCTCGGGAGATATTGAAGATCCTGAGGGACAGCCTGACCTTATTGGATGACAGGGGAGACAGGCAGCCGCCCTCCCCTGCACCGCTGGGCCCCCTGTCAACCCGATAAGCTTCTGATGTTTACAAAGCTGGGAAAGTGCAGGGGCGCCCACTCATTAAGACAGCCATGCTGCAATATCCTCTTCGGATCATTCCTCCCTGCACACCCCTGGGCTGACACCTCCCCCAACGTGTGGCACCCAGGATGGACCTCCCCACCCCCCTCCCCCTTGGAAGGCCACTGCTAGTGCCCCTATTTTATTTCTGTTGGTGGTTTAGTATCTCCATTACATTGGTGTCAGTGGAATATTGTCTCAATTATATTTGTGTCAGTGGCAACATGCCCCTATTATGTTGATGTAATTAGTGCAGTGTCTCTATTACATTGGTGTTGGTAGTGAAGTGCTGCCAAGTTTTAATTATAAAATGAATTCACACAGAAGTCTAATGTCACGTACACATGAGCGGACTTTCCAGCAGAAAAGGTCCAATCGTGTGTGGGCTTCATCGGACCTTCATCTGACCTTTTCTGTTGAAAATTCCAATGGACCTAGAAATAGAACATGTTTCAAATCTTTCCGAAGGACTCAACTCCTATCGAAAAAAACGTTTGTCTGTATGCTAGTCCGACGGACCGAAAACGACACAAGGGCAGCTATTGGCTACTGGCTATTGAACTTCCTTTTCTAGTCCGGTCGTACATCATCACGTTCGAAAGGATCGGACTTTGGTGTGATCATGTGTAGGCAAGTCCGTTTAGTCGGAACTCCGTCCAAAAGTCCTTCGGAGTTCATTCCGCTCGTGTGTATGCGACATTAGACTTATGGACTCAATGTTTTGGCTCTCATTGGAATGAATGAGTGTGGATTTTCAGCTGTGCATCCTTTCCCGAAGGGAATTACAGTTTTAGGGAGTGCTGCCGATCCTGAGCCAGTATGCTCAGTGACAATTTTAGGCATCCTTAAAGTCTGAATCTAGCTTCTCATCTCTTTGTTTTGACCCATTACATTGTCAGTGGTGTAGTATCCATATTACATTGGTATCAGTGGAGTAGTGCCCACACCACATTGTGCCTACTGAGTGTTGGGGATAGGTAGCAAGTACAAAGCTTCCTGGGATGAGCACACGTTAAAGCTGAGTTCCGCCCAAACTTTTTTTTTAAAAAGTCAGCAGCTACAAATACTGCAGCTGCTGACTTCTAAAATAAGGACACTTACCTGTCCAGGGCACCTGTGATGTCCTCACCCGAAGCCGATCTGTCCTTCAGCTCTCGGGTAGAGGTGCCACCATCTTCGGTAAGGGTTTCAGGAAGTGAAGCCTTGTGGCTTCACAGCCTGATTCCCTAATGTGCATGCGTGAGTCGCACTGCTATCTTGCTGGTCCCTGCTGTCTTCTGGGACCTGTGTGTCTCCCAGAAGACAGCGGGGGGGGGGACGTGGCGTAGATAGCAATGGATACTGCGGCTATCTATGCCCGAAAGTGGGAGCAAATACCTGGTTTAGGGGGGGGAATCCGAAAAGCAGAAGTTCCATTTTTGGGTGGAACGCCACTTTAAGGCACAGATACCAGTCCAGTTATGTAGTGAATACATTGGGGTGTTTATTGATGCTATATACAGGTCTATTTACAGGTGCTGTACAGTGTTCCACCAAAATAAACAAGTCAAAAACTTTAAAACAAAATCCTATCCATGTCTTGGCACTAACTACACAAATCAAAGTCCTCCTGAATAGCAAGCTAAGCAAGCCTGGTGCTAGTCTTCACATATGTCGTTTTACAGCTTCCACCAACCTTCAGCTCTCACAGACACAACCTGTTTGTTCTCTAGGCTCGAGCACTGAATCGAGGCGAATAACCAAAACTGAATAGAGAATTAGAGATCTTAAAAGGTGTACCAGAGGAGCAGCCGAAAAGTGCAAACCCCTGAACAGAACTTTTCCGGTAGACATGTGTTTATCGAAATTCAGACAAAATTGTTGTTATTCGGAGATTGAGATGTATCCGAATCTCTTAATCACAATAGTAACAAATTTCAATAAAGCCAAAATAAATTATAACAAAACAAAATAAGGTAACAAAATAACGAATTAACTGATTTTGAAAATGATTTTTAAATGGAAAGATATTGGAATGAATACAGTAAGGTATAAACGTGAAAGATGATGATTCCTACTTAGGCTGCTTTTACACTGCTCAGTTGCAAATCCCTACAAAAACACACATGCATTTTTGCTGTGTTCTTGCTACATTTCTACTGCTTTGCATTTTTGATGAGCTTTTGATGTGTTTTTACCATGTTTGAGTTACGTTTTCAGTGAATGAATAGGTGTGTTGCGTTTTTGATGTTTTTTGATGCATTTTTGCTGCTGTTTCTATTCATTGAATTAAAAAAAAAATTGCAGCAAGCAGGAATTTTAGGTTTTTTTTTACACTGATTTGTTTTTAAGTTTAAAAAGGTGGAAGAAAAATGCATGAAGCATGCATCCCTTTAAATCCTTTAGAACTCTTCACACTGGTCCATTGTGTTTCAGATGCGTTTTTAAAAGTCTTGTTTGCTGCATTTTTGGTGCAGTAAAACACACACACTTTTCCATTGAAATGAATGAAGAACATGGCAAAAACGCATCAAAAACACAACATACCTGTGAGGTGGAAAGTGCTGTCTCCAAACACATAATAAAATGCATAAAAAAGCAACACGCCACGGCAAAAATGCATATGCATTTTTTCAATGAAGCATTGTTGGCCCTGGTTCACATTGATGCTACTTTGAAATTGCGCTACTTCACTTGAAGTAGCGTGATTCCAAATTCGAAAGGTCAGCGTGATTTCAGCTGCTACTTGATAGACATCTGTGTGGCTTCATGCACAGATGTCTGTTGAAGTCGCACCTGAAATCGGCAAAAGTAGTGCAGGAACTACTTTTGCAAATCGGTGCGGCGCCACAAAATCGTTGTCGCACAGATTGGAACAGTGCCATTGCCTCCAATGGGCTGCGACTTGTCATACGATTTGATCTCTCAAATTGCATGACAAATCGCTCCAATGATAACCTAGACTAAAAGCAGCCTAAAAACACTGAAAACGCAACTGAAAACCCAAAGGACCAGTGTGAAGAGTTCCATAGGATTTAAAGGGATGCATTTTTTTTTTTGCTTTTTGTTAACTGAAAGTGTGAAAGAGTCCTTATTGTGTTTGGGCTGGAGGTGGATCCATCAGAATCTCTGAATCTTACCATAACAAATTAATCCAAAATAAAAAAAAAATGTATTCATTATGGTATGATTTGGAGATTCTTATAATCCACTTCCATCCAACCCAAACAGAGTACATAAGTGATCTCCCGAAATAACACATTAACACGTTAAGACAAATATAATCGTCTTCCAAAATTCAACTTGATTGGAAAATAACGAATATACTAACCAAATCCGAATATACAAAATGGATCATTATAACATATCGAATATGATGAAACAAAATTATTAATTAAAGTGGATGTACATCCGATTCATAAAATTTGAGCTGGGCACATATATCTGCAGTATTTTGTTATCTCTCTTCAAAGAGCTAAGTCCCGTAGCTTTCTCTTGGCCCGTTCCTCTGTTATCAGCCTGAAAACTCCTGACAAATTCTCTGACACCTTAGACAAAAGCAGCCTGAAATTTGTGTCTGGGGAGGTTGCTATAAATAGATTAGCAGGGAGCTCGCCCTATTACAAAACACCTCTGAGAGTCTCTGCCTATGAGGAGAGGGGGTGTGTGCCTTTCCTCCAATCAGCAAGCTATCTTGGCTTTATGCCCAGACATCACACTCTGTGTTAAAGAGGATGTAAACCCACTCTCATCCTTTCTAAACTACTGCCATAGGGGTTATCTATAAGGATATACATGCCTCCTGCATGTATCTTTACCTGTCAAATGTCTCCCCTCTGTCTGTTATTAGACCTGAAAAACTGCAGATTCTGTGGGTGGGTCTGTTGTCTGGAGCTCGGTGGGTGGAGTTGTGATGTCAGTAGACTCCCCGCCCACCTCTACACTCCCCTTGTCAATATGCATCTTCCCCTGTGTATTTCTTACACTGAACTTCTGCTATGATCTCTAACATCCAGTGAAAAGACAGGAAAGTAACCACATGACTTCAGCATGCCAAATCATGCTGAGGTGTGGAACAGCCAATCCTTGCAGAGCTGCTGAAGAAAGGAGTGGGGGTGGGAATTAAAAAAGAATGCATGTCTTAGGCTAATGCACGAGATATGTAAATCACCTGTCACTCACCGCAAGGGGGAGGATTTGACAAAGTTTTTCTCTGCTTGTCAAGATTTTTCTCACTGAACAATAAAAGAGGATTGCTAAGAGATGGATTAACTCTTTGTGGCAAGATTGGGCTCAAATGATAGGAAATCTTATACTCTACAGTATGATATCAAAAACCACTTTAAGCAGGAAGAGAAAATCTCCTAACATGATGTGCACTTTTTAAGAAATCTAGCAAGCTGAAGACAGCAGATATACACGTAAAACCTATGTAGGGAGATTTGGTTCATCTCTGTGTATCATCTGAGCCTGTTCACTTCACTGGGCGTATGGAGAGTTTACATCCACTTTAACGAACAAATCCAAAACTAAACAAATTTTTCCATCATGTATGTCTCCATTTTCCAGATTCCCTGTGAGACACTTTGTTACAGCACATTTACAGTATTTGGTGTTAGTGGTGCAGTTCCCCTTTATGTTGGTGTTAATTGTGTAGTTTCAACATTACATTACAGTGTTGCTCCTTCTCTCCAACTTAATTTTTTTTTCTTTCTTTTTTTTTTTTATTTTGTCCGAAGTGCATGATAGAGTCCTCTATGATTGTGAGAGTAAACCACTCTTTGGATCCAGTGCCTCCAGCTCATTACCTCTAGGGAACAATTTCTCCTTCCCCCCTATCAGCCTGAAATTGAAATTTTCATAAGAGCATTACGGAAACTGCCATAGTAATTCTTCTTCTTTACAATATTTCTTTCACACAAATCACAAATTTAATTAGATGCACCCATTATTAAATATTTATTTGTACTTTTAAAGCTTGGACGCCTGAAAGCAGAGCTCCGAAACTAACAGGGACCCATTGGTACACAGTGGGCTGCAGAGACACTATCTAGACAACCCAGTACTGAAACCTCACCCCGGAGACCCCGCCGATCATGAAGAGGAAGGAGGACCAGAGACCGCAGAAATGGACAGAATTTTTCACCCATGGGCCTAGACAAGATGGCGTCGGCTCCTCTGTATCAATAACCTCCAGCACTCCTCAGCAGGGGCTCCACAGCAGCAATCCATCTAAAAGAAATATACCATCTAAAAGCCAACACTCTCCCCTTCATACTCCTACCTCAGGGAGCCCGGAGAAGGCGCAATTTTAGAATGGATGGATCGGATTCTGGACATAAGGTGGACATGAGCCTGGGCCTAGACTCAGGGGATGACACCAGGGAGCTCCCTGATTCCATTGATCTTTTCCCCACCAGCAATCAGCCAGTACTAGACACAACTCTAAAGGACATGTTAGTCTCTCTGAGAAGTTCATTACATGCTGGCATGTAGGGATGAGCCGAACACCCCCCTGGTTCGGTTCACACCAGAACATGGGAACAGACAATAAATTTGTGCAAACACCGTTAAAGTCTATGGGACACAAACAGGAAAAATCAAAAGTGTTCATTTTAAAGGCTTATATGCAAGTTATTGCCATAAAAAGTGTATGGGGACCGGGGTCCTGCCCAATGGGACATGTATCAATGCAACATTTTTTTTTTAAAATGTCAATTTTTTCGGGGGTAGTGATTTTAATAATGCTTAAAGTGAAACAATAAAAATGAAATGTTCCTTTAAATATCGTGCCTGGGGGTCCCCTTAGTCTGCCTGTAAAATAGCGCCTCTTTCCCATATAACAGTACTGCCAATTAAAATTGCTTGCGGCTGTAATGTATTGTCGGATCCCGGCAATATACATAAAAAAATAATTTAAAAAAATGTGCCCCCCCCCCCAGTCCATTACCAGGCTCTTCGGGTCTAGTATGGATATTAAGGGGAACTCCACACCAAATTTAAGAAAAAAATTGCATGGGGGTCACCCCCAAAATCCATACCAGACCCTTATCTGAGCATGCAACCTGGCAGGCCGCAGGAAAGGGGGGGGCGAGAGCCCCCCCCTCCTGAACCATACCAGGCCACATGCCCTCAACATGGTGAGGGTGCTTTGGGGTCCCCCCCAAAGCACCTTGCCCCCATGTTGATGGGGACAAGGGCCTTATCCCCACAACCCTTGCCCGGTGGTTGTGGGAGTTTGCAGGCAGGGGGCAATGGATGCCGCCCCCCATTTGTTAAAGGGGTATGGGGTACTTTGTAACCCTACCCATTCACCAAATAAGTAAAAACAACAGCAGACAGTTTTTGACAATTCCTTTATTTAAAAAAAAAGTGCCCTGCGATGTAAATCCATCATCAATCACAGCGCAGACAGTCCCGAGAAGAAAAAAAAAAGAAACAGAAAAACTCCGCCTCCATGGGAGGTGTCCCACCGACTGCAGTCTTTTCAATGTGACAGCTGTTAAATAGCCAAGGGCGGAGCCACCCGGTGATGTAAACGGTTGACCCTGCCCCATCTGACATCACATGATGTCAGAATGGGTGGGGTCACCCAGTTACGTCACCGGGTGGCCCCGCCTTTGGCTATATAACAGTCTCGGTACCATCCGCGCCATGATTAAAGATGGATAGACGTCGCAAGACACTTTTTTTTTAACCACTTCAGCCCCGGAAGGATTTACCCCCCTTCCTGACCAGAGCACTTTTTGCGATTCGGCACTGCGTTGCTTTAACTGACAATTGCGCGGTCGTGCCACGTGGCTCCGAAATAAAATTGATGTCCTTTTTTTCCCACAAATAGAGCTTTCTTTTGGTGGTATTTGATTACCTCTGTGATTTTTATTTTTTGCGCTATAAACAAAGTAAGAGCAAAAATTTTGAAAAAAATGCATTATTTTTTACTTTTTGCTATAATAAATATCCCCCAAAATTATATTAAAAAACATTTTTTTTTCCTCAGTTTAGGCTGATATATATTCTTCTACATATTTTTGGTAAAAAAAAAATCGCCATAACCAATTATTGATTGGTTTGCGCAAAAGTTATAGCGTTTACAAATTATGGGATAGTTTTATGGCATTTTTATTAATAATTTTTTTTTTACTAGTAATAGCGGCGATCAGCGATTTTTATTGTGATTGCAACATTATGGCGGACACATCGGACATTTTTGAGACCATTGTCATTTATACAGCAATCAGTGCTATAAAAATGCACTGATTCCTGTGTAAATGACACTGGCAGTGAAGGGGTTAACCACTAAGGGGCGGGGAGGGGTTAAGTATGTCCTAGGGGAGTGATTCTAACTGTAGGGGGATGGGCTGTGTGCAGGGCCGGACTGGGTATGAAAACGAGCCCTGGAAAAAATGTCATACCAGCCCCATAGCATTATTATACCAGCCCAACAGCATAACGTCATTATTTTCTTGTTCATAAAATGGAAAATTATGCATTTTAAAGCACATTTAAAGAGTGCATTATATATAGATAAGACACATATAAAAGCACATAGGGCTTTATATATATATATATATATATATATATATATATATATATATATATATACACTGCTGTGCGTTCGCTGCTTACACAGTGCTGTGTTAGGAAATCAAATAAATCGCTTCCCTAACACTGACCCGCCTCTAAGCCAATCAGGTGCACTGGGTCTGGTTACCTGTCACCTGATTGGCTGAAGCGACAGGCACTGTGATCGGAGGGAGCGTGGAGCAACGCGCTGACCTGAGACAGGTAAGTGCCGGGCGGGACACTGGCAGGAATTGATGGGGCAAACTGGCGGCAATTGATGGGGCAAACTGGCGGCAATTGATGGGCACAGTGGCTGCGTTTGATGGGCACAGTGGCAGCGTTTAATGGGCACAGTGGTGGCGCTTGATGGGCACAGTGGTGGCGCTTGATGGCACAGTGGTTGTGTTTAATGGGCACAGTGGCTGCAATTGATGGGTACAGTGGCTGCGTTTGATGGCACAGTGGCTGTGTTTGATGGGCACAGTGGCGGGAATTTATGGGCACAGTTGCTGCGTTTAATGGGCACAGTGGTGGCAATTTATGGGTACAGTGGCTGTGTTTGATGGGCACAGTGGTGGGAATTTATGGGCACAGTGGCTGCGTTTAATGGGCACAGTGGTGGCAATTTATGGGTACAGTGGCTGCGCTTGATGGCACAGTGGCTGTGTTTAATGGGCACAGTGGCTGCAATTGATGGGTACAATGGCTGCTTTTGATGGCACAGTGGCTGTGTTTGATGGGCACAGTGGCGGGAATTTATGGGCACAGTGGTGGGAATTTATGGGCACAGTGGCTGCGTTTAATGGGCACAGTGGTGGGAATTTATGGGTACAGTGTCTGCATTTGATGGGCACAGTGGCTGCGTTTGATGGCACAGTGGCTGTGTTTGATGGGCACAGTGGCGGGAATTTATGGGCACAGTGGCTGCGTTTAATGGGCACAGTGGTGGGAATTTATGGGTACAGTGGCTGCGTTTGATGGGCACAGTGGCTGTGTTTAATGGGCACAGTGGTGGCAATTTATTGGTACAGTGGCTGGGCTTGATGGCACAGTGGCTGCGTTTAATGGATACAGTGGCTGTAATTTATGGGCACAGTGGCTGCGTTTAATGGGCACAGTGGTGGCAATTTATGGGTACAGTGGCTGCGTTTGATGGGCACAGTGGTGGCAATTTATGGGTACAGTGGCTGGGCTTGATGGCACAGTGGCTGCGTTTAATGGGCACAGTGGCTGTAATCGATGGGTACAGTGGCTGCATTTGATGGTACAGTGGCTGGAATTTATGGGCACAGTGGCTGTAATCGTTGGGTACAGTGGCTGGAATTTATGGGCACAGTGGCTGTAATCGATGGGTACAACAGTGGCTGCGTTTGATGGTACAGTGGCTGGAATTTATGGGCACAGTGGCTGTAATCGATGGGTACAACAGTGGCTGCGTTTGATGAGAGAGAGAGAGAGCGAGAGAGAGAGAGAGGGCGGCAATTGATGGTTACAGTGGCTGCGTTTGATGGCACAGTGGCTGCGTTTGATGGGCACAGTGGCTGAGTTTGATGGGCACAGTGGCTGCGTTTGATGGGCACAGTGGCGGCGTTTAATGGGCACAGTGGTGGCGCTTGATGGGCACAGTGGTGGCGCTTGATGGCACAGTGGTTGTGTTTAATGGGCACAGTGGCTGCAATTGATGGGTACAGTGGCTGCGTTTGATGGCACAGTGGCTGTGTTTGATGGGCACAGTGGTGGGAATTTATGGGCACAGTGGTGGGAATTTATGGGTACAGTGGCTGCGTTTGATGGGCACAGTGGCTGTGTTTAATGGGCACAGTGGTGGGAATTTATGGGTACAGTGGCTGCGTTTGATGGCACAGTGGCTGCGTTTAATGGGCACAGTGGCTGTAATTTATGGGCACAGTGGCTGCGTTTAATGGGCACAGTGGTGGCAATTTATGGGCACAGTGGCTGTAATTTATGGGCACAGTGGCTGTAATTTATGGGCACAGTGGCTGTAATCGATGGGTACAACAGGAGAGAGAGAGAGAGAGAGAGAGAGAGAGAGAGGGAATTTTGTACCTTAATTGTTGTGTTACACGGCCGGCTACTTCTATTCTCCTCAGATTAGTGGGCGGTGCTGGCGCCGCACGGGACAAGTCACGAAGGGAAAACTCAAGCAGCACGGTGTTCTCCTGCTCCTCCCCTCACACACACAGAGGCATATTACACTTTAGTTGAGGGTGGGCGGCGCCGGATCGGAGGAGGAGACAGTGACACAGGCATTGCATAGTGCGGCGGCCGCCGCTGCTCTTCACATTGATGACACAGGCAGCCAGCCAGCCGAGGCAAAAGCGGCCTCAGCGGTAATAAATGCAGCCAGCCTACCGGGAAATATCCCGGTATCCCGGTAGGCCAGTCCGGCCCTGGCTGTGTGTGTGACCTCACTGATCTCTGCTCCGATGACAGGGAGCAGAGATCCAGTGACACTGTCACTTTAGCAGAACGGGGAGATGCTGTTTACAACGGCATCTCCACGTTCGTCCTCTCCATGAGGCAATCGCGGGTATGCCCGCGGCGATCGAGTCCGCGGGACCCGCGACCCAAATTACAGAGTTTGCGGCAGGCGCGCGCGCACACGGCGGCAAATTCAAAGTAACGTACGGGTACGTTACTTTGCGCAGCCGTGCCATTCTGCCAACGTATATCTACAGGAGCCAGTTGGGAACTGGTTATTAAAGGAATTGTCAAAAACTCCTGTTGTTTTTTCTTTTTTGACACTTTTTTAGTGAATGGGTAGGGGTTCAATGTACCCCTACCCATTCACATGGGGGGCTGTAATGTGGGGCTCCCCTTCTTAAAGGGGGCTTCCAGATTCCGCTAAGCCCCCCGTACGCAGACCCCTACAACCACCGGGGAACAAGGGGACCCCAAAGCACCTTCTTCATGTTGAGGGCATGTGGCCTGGTACGGTTCAGGATGGGGGGGCACTCTCTCGTCCCTCCCTTTTCCTGAAGCCTGCCAGGTTGCATACTTGAATAAGGGTCTGGTATGGATTTTGGGGGGGACCCCACGCCATTTTTTATTTTTTTTTACATTTTAGTGCAGGGTTCCCCTTAATCACTTCACTTCAATACACTGTGTTATATAAACTACACTGCCTGCATTGACTGAATATAGAGTCTACACTGAATACATAGGCTACACTGAATGCAGAGTATATTTGCTACCCAAGGGTGGGTTATGTGTTGTTGTCACTGTTTGGTGTTTGCTTGTGGGGTTTTCCAGACGTGGGTGGTTGCTTTTGTTCCTAGGGACAAGCTTCTCCATGTATGCCTTTTTGCCCACTGGGTACACCCCTGTGGGCGGATTTGAGCACACGTCCGCGCTGTTGGTGTCCCCATCTCACCTCCACCATTTTACAGGCGAATTGTGCATGCGCGGGAGCCACGCGTGTGCGTTAACCACCTAGTCTGGCTGCGCTGCGTGGAGAGCATGACATCAGTGGTAGCAGCCGTTCATGCCCCCTGGAGGCAGCGGCGCTGGGAGGGGAGGCCAGGGGTTATCAAATTGCATTGGCATCAGCTGGAGGTGGTTATGCAGGCTTCTCACCTGTTGCTGATATATATAGATCTCCCTCTCTCGCACAGAATTCAGTTGCTGGAGCTCAAAGCGTCAGATCATGCTGAGTGTAAGTAAGCCAATTTTTTACTCTCCAATATACCTAAACTTTGGAATGTTATTATATAGCCTTTTTCTTGTACTATTATAGGGCTCTTTAGGGAGTGTTTGTCTTTCCTCCCTTTTTTGCTTCATGAGACCATCTAGTTTGCACCTCTATTGCCATTCAGTTTTTAACCACTTCAGCCCTGGAAGATTTGGTTGCTCAATGGCCATTTTTTGCGATACGGCACTGCGTCGCTTTAACTGACAATTGCGCAGTCGTGTGATGCTGTACCCAAACAAAATTGATGTCCTTTTTTCCCACAAACAGAGCTTTCTTTTGGTGGTATTTGAACATCTCTGCGGTTTTTATTTTTTGCGCTATAAACAAAAAAAGTGACAATTTTGAAAAAAACACAATATTTTGTACTTTTTGCTATAATAAATAACCCCTATTTTTTTTTCTTTTAAAAGCAATTTTTTTCCTCAGTTTAGGACGATATGTATTCTTCTACAAATTTTCGCTAATAAAAATCGCAATAAGCGTATATTGATTGGTTTATTTCGTCTACAAAATGGGGGATAGATTTATGGCATTTTTATTATTATTATTTTTTTTTTACTAGTAATTGCGGCGATCTGCGATTTTTATTGGGACTGCGACATTATGGCAGACACATCAGACACTTTTGACACATTTTTGAGACCATTGACAATTATACAGTGATCAGTGCTATAAAAATGCACTGATTACTCTGTAAATGTCATTGGCAGGGAAGGGGTTAACACTAGGGGGTGATCAAGAGGTTAACAGTGTTCCCTAGGTGTGTTCTAACTGTGGGGGGAGGGGACTGACTATAGGAGATGACAGATCATGGTTCCTAGCTATTAGGAACTCACAATCTGCCTCTCCTCTCCTCACAGAACAGGGATTTGTGTGTTTACACACACACGTCCCTGTTCTGCCTCTCGTGCCTGCGATCGCGTGTGGCTGGCGGTCATCGCGACTGTCGGCCACGAGCATCGGCACCACCGCAGTGCGCATGCCTGCTATTCCGCTTAAAGGAGCCAACGCACAGCTACGATGGCTCGCTGGATTGTGCCGACCTGCCGCAGTATAATGGTGGCGGCTGGTCCGCAAGCGGTTAAACAGGTATGCTTTGCCTTACACATTGTCATGTTAATTTTCATGCATGAAGGATTGTATTTAAATATACACATCCTTTCTTTTGATCTTTATTTCCAAATATTAATATAGATATGCCTATGCAAGTTTTAACTAATAGTTTGTAATTGTTTATTAACAAATGCCCCTATTTTTTGATTCATCTAATATGAGTGATATGCCTCTGTTGCCTCTCTGATGGCCATTGATCCTCTGTGGATCTGGGCTGATAGCTGAATGACACACACTTCTTAGCCATTCTTGTTGATCTGGACTATTCTTGATAACTATGAGCTAATAATTTATTACATATTTTGGCACATTAAAATAAATTTTCACTTTAAATGAAAACTCCTTTTCCTTTTTCCCTTATTTCTATGTATGTAGAATCGCCTTCACTTCTTTATTCCCGATGGAGACTTTGTATGAGTTGAAACGCATTGGGTTGATTTGGTGGATATGCAATTTATTTTAAATTTTCATAACTTGTATTCCTGCTCCCTGTATGTTCAGCAGGAACATTTAATAGATTAGGACATGAATTGTTTAGACCAACTGTTTTTAACTTTCAATAAAGATCCAATATTTTTTATATTTTCCAATTGTGTGATTTCTATTGCTGCAACAAAGTCCCATGGGAGATATCTTTCCAATGGCATCCTTTATGAGCTGCCATTGGCATGAGTCTGAGCCTGTTGTGCCATACTCGCACAGGTAGTCGTTGATGGCCTTCTGCTGCATGTGTAGCATTGCCAAAGTCGAGTTCCACCTGGTGGCCATGTCACAAATCAGGTGGTTTATGGACAGGTGGAATTCCCGCTGAATTTCAGCCAACCAAGCACTGGCAGTGTATGACCACCTAAAATGGCTACAGACTCTTCTGGCCTGCTTTAGCAGATCTTCTAACCCTGGGTACCTATTTAAGAAATGCTGCACCACCAAACTGAGGACATGTGCCAGGCATGGCACATGTGTCAACTTTCCCTGTCTAAGGGCGGACAGGAGGTTTGTGCCATTATCGCACACCATAATTCCTGGCTCTAGCTGTGGTGTAATTCCTGTCCCCTAGACACATAAGCTGAAGCACTGCATGGCACCTTTTAGCCTGACTCATTGAATAGCCCGTTGAACACTTAAGGGGTACTTGTGGTTCATAGGACAATTCAGCAGAGAAGAGCATGGAGGAGGAGGAGGGGGAAGAGCTGACAAATCTCCCATCATCACCACTAGCTGTATAGAGATGTGGTGGCACAACAAGCTGCAGCACTGAGCCCTGCTTTGCATCCTTCCGAGTTGCAAGCAGAGTTACTCAGTGTGCTGTGAACAAAATATATCGTCCCTGACCATGCTTGCTGGACCACATATCAGCAGTAACGTGGAGTTTTCGACTGACTGCCTTGCCCAAGGATGCCACAATATTCCCTGTTACGTGATGGTACAGAGCTGGAATGGCCTTACGTGAAAAGAAATGCAACTGGGAACCTGCCATTGTGTTACAGCCCATTCTGCAAATTCACGGAAGGGGGCAGAATCCATCAGATGGAAAGGCAGAAGTTGTAGAGCCAGCAGCTTTGACAAGCTTGCGTGTAGACGCTGGGCATGTGGGTGGCAGTGATTGTATATTTTTCTCTAGTCGTCTTCCAGGACGGCACCCTGAGAGATGACTGGTCCACCTGACAGGAAACACAATCAAGAGGTTAAAGGCCCCCGCCCCTCCCGATGCTCCTCAGTTTTTGATTGTGTTTCCCCACAGCGAAACCGTTTGTTTTTTTGTCTATGACCAAAAAGCCTGGGGCTGGTGGTCTCCCCCTGGGAGCCGGACCAAATGCCTGAGAAGCTGCTGGGTCTGGCCGGATGTTTCCATCCTTCCTGGGGGGCTTCCCAATTTCTTTTTCAGGGGGGTGGCAGAAGTTGGACCCTGGTGCGAATGACTATGCAGTGGTCCATAGAAGAGCCTCCCCGAATGATGAAGAACCCTGGGTACAGAGGTGTACCCAGAACTTCAGGGGCCAAGCTTCCTGTCACCTTCCCTTCCCTGTGCGGTGGCCGTGCACATAAGGGTGTCTTTTGGTGTTCCTTCTAAATAGCCTTTGCAGTGGCTGGGGGTTTTTTCCTCACCTGGATTGTGGCACCCGTCCAAATAGCCTGGTCGGGTCGAAATAGCCCATCTGACCGGCCGAGCAGCCAGCCGTGCGCTGAGGTCGCGCGGTGCTTCCCTTGCTGGGGACAGCTCAGCGTCCTGTGAGCCCTTGGCGCCATTTTTCGGAGGCTCAGGGAATGACATCACTTCCTCCTCTAGAGGGAAGTGACCTAAGCAGATCAGGTGCCGAGCCATTTCCGGTCTTTGGCAAAATGGCGGCGGCGTGATGCTACATGGCTCAGTGGGATGTAAAAGCCAAGGAGGACAGGCGCCCACGTCTCCTCTGCGCTCCTTTGAAAACCGGAAGCTTCGGGTATGGAACATGAGAAGGAGAGACCTGCAGGGTCTGCGGCCACAGAAGAGACCACAGGGGGTGAGTCTGACCGGCCTCCAGGGGTTTAGATGGGGAGGGTACCCCAAAGCTTCTCCTCTGAGTCTCACAGTGTTATGCCTGTGTTTTTTTTTTTTCAGGGGATGATGCTATTGCCCGTGAGGTTGCCAGCCGTCCCGTGAAATCCTCCACCCGCTCTAAGAGATGTGGGAACTGTAATGACAGATTACCCCCAGATCACCCAAAGTCCTTCTGTTTTAAGTGCATACAGAAGTTGACAGGGAAAGAGACATCTCAGATTATGAAGACAGTACGTACAACCGCCAAATCAAGTGCTTTGCTAAACTCAGCCAGGCGAGCCCTCTGGGTTAAGACTTGGGATGGGGACAGCTCATCCAAGACCCATCTATGTGGTCTCCCTTTTGAAGGGACTCTCCTTTTTGGTACTGGCCTGGATCAGACCCTGGCCAGATCTACCGAAAAAGGGAAGAAATTTCCTACCAAACCTAGGAGAGAGAGGAAGCGTTTTTTTTCGTGGCCCCCAGGCAAATAACCGTTTCCCGGAGAAAAAGGCCTCCCCAAATAGACGTTGGGGCGCTGGAAAAGACAAGCAAAAGTCAGGCGTTCTCTTTTCCAGCCAGAAGTCAGGTGACAAGGTCCCTAAATGACTTTCCGGTAGGGGGAAGACTTTCAGTGGGAAAGGGTCACTCAGAGCCCCCATGTTCTTCAGATTATAGGAGAGGGTTGCAGATTAGAGTTCCTCTCCCCTCCACCTTCCCAGGGATCTCTGCAAAGCGGCAGGAATCCTTCACAACATAAGAGAACTGGCCAGTCAGGTCATAATACCTGTCCCAGTGGGCCAGCAGGGTCAGGGGTTTTATTCCCACATTTTTGTGGTACCAAAGCCCTCAGGAAGGTATCATCTTATTATAAATCTAAGGAACCTCAATGTCTTTCTTTGTTACAAGAAGTTCCGCATGGAGAGTGTTTATTCTCTCCTCAAAGACGTGTTTATGGTGACCTTAGATTTAACGGATGCCTACTTTCATGTCCCCATATTTCAGGACCATCAAATCTTCCTGAGATTCATGATTGCCTCTCCCGAGGGAGTGCAGCACTGGCAGTTCGCGGCCCTCCCCTTTGGACTGGCATCCAGTCCGAGAGTCTTCACGAAGGTCATGGCAGAGGTGGTGGCTTTCCTGCACCTCCAGGGAGTGGCATTGATTCTCTACTTAGACGACATTTTGATTTACAGTCTAAGTCGGGATCAACTACTTCTGGATTTATCCAGAGTAATGGAGACCTTAGAAGCCCTGGGATGGATTGTCAACAGGGAAAAATCCTCGCTGACCCCTGCCCAGACAAAACTTTATCTAGGTTTCCTGGTGGACTCCTCAGAACAAAAATTAGTTCTTCCTCAGGGCAAAGTAGAGGGCCTCATATCAGCAGTCACATCGCTGTTACAGGCAAGGACCATCTCCTACAGAGGTATCATGAGAGTACTGGGTCTGATGACAGCGTCTATCCCAGCAGTTCCTTGGGCACAGCTACACTCCAGGGCCCTCCAGAACTTCCTTCTATCCTCTTGGGACAGAAGAAGAGACTCTCTAGACATAGAGATTGCCATTATGGTCGAAGTAAAGAACTCCCTTCACTGGTGGCTTCTTCCTCAGAGGCTTCAGGGGGGCCTCCTTTGGAGCCAACTTCAGCCTCTCAGGATAACTACAGACACAAGTTCCTGGGGGTGGGGAGCCCACCTGGAGGATCTAATAGCACAGGGGTCCTGGGATTCAGAACAAAGAAGGGCCTCCTCCAACTTTCGAGAGCTGTTGGCCATAGGAGAAGCACTGAAGGCTTTCGAAGGAAGGATAAGGGGCCAGGAGGTGCAGGTCTTATCAGACAATGCCATGGCAGTAGCATTTCTGAATCATCATCATCAGACTCCTATCCCTATCAGCGGAGATCCTGTCCTGGGCAGAGAGTCGGATTCTTTCCATCTCTGCAATCCACATAAAGGGGACGTTGAATGTAGAGGCAGACTACCTCAGTTGGCAGCCGATTCTGCAGGGGGAATGGGAACTGAATCCAGAGGTCTTTTCCCTAATAAGTCGGCACTTCGGCGTTCCAGAAATAGATCTCTTTGCCCGCAGAAAAAGTAGAAGGGTAAAGAGATTCTTTTCCCTTGCTCGAGAGAAGGGCTCAGAGGGGATAGATGCATTGGCACAGGTCTGGGACTTCCGACTGGCCTATGCTTTTCCCCCTCTGGGGTTAATTCCGAGGGTTCTTCAAAAACTGTTCCTCTCGGAAAGCAAGTTGATTCTGATAGCCCCTTGGTGGCCCAAGAGAGCCTGGTTTCCAACTCTGCAGGGTTGGTCCATAGCCCCACCGCTTCACCTCCCTGTCCAGGACGACCTTCTTCTTCAGGGTCCAGTCCGCCACCCAGACCCCAGCTTCTTCAAGCTGATGTCCTGGCTTTTGAAAGGCAGAACCTGCAGGAGAAGGGACTGTCGGACAGAGTAGTGGATACACTGCTCCTTAGTAGAAAGCAAATCACAAGGCGTATTTACGCCAAGACCTAGGCAATTTTCTCTCGCTGGTGTCAGGAGAAAGAGACTTCTCAAAGAGAGATCCCTGCTATTTTAGAATTTCTCCAGGATTTAGCAGATCTTGGCAACCAAGACCCTTAAGGCGCAGGTCTCAGCCTTGTCCTGTTTCCTCAAGAAACGTTTGGCATTGCACCCCCTGATCAAGAGATTTCTTTTGGTCAGAGAGAGGTTGTCCCCTATTCAAATGTCCAGGTGTCCGCCTTGGGACCTTACCTTAGTACTGGAGGGGTTAACAAGGGCCCCATTTGAACCGATAGATCAGATCCCCCTTAGGATCCTGACCTTTAAGTTGGCCTTTTTACTAGCAATCACCTCAGCTTGGAGAGTAGGTGACATGCAGGCTTTCTCTATTAAGGAACCATTTTTTACTTTATTCGAGGACAGGGTTATACTTAGGCAGGACCCCCTGTACCTCCCTAAGGTAGCATCAAAGTTTCATAGGACTCAAGAAGTGGTGCTGCCTTCCTTTTGTAGTAACCCCAAGAATGAAGGGGAAGTTTCTTTTCATTGTCTGGACGTCAGACGCTGTTTATTATCCTACCTAGAAAGGGTTAAGGAATTCAGAAAGTCCAGCCATCTTTTAGTTAATTTTTCTGGCCAAAAGAAGGGCCAACAGGCATCCAGGGCTTCTATAGTTAGATGGATTAAACATTTCGTTAGCCTATGAGCAGTCTGGTAGAGCAGCTCCTAAAAAGCTTAGAGCGCATTCCATGTGATCTCTGGCAACCTCCTGGGCGGAAAGGGCCAGAGCTTCAGTGGAGCAGATATGTAGAGCTGCTACATGGTCAAGCCAGAACACATTCCTGAGGCGTTACAGTTACTATCCCCTCAGGACCTGGCATTCGGCAGGAAGGTCCTGCAAGCGGTGGTCCCACCCTAGAGGTAGGCCTGAGCTACTTGCTCTTCTCTCAGGGTGCCGTCCTGGAAGACGACTTGAGAAAATAACCAGTTACACTTACCGGTAATGGTGTTTCTGGGAAGTCTTCCAGGACAGCAGGCCTACTTCCCACCCATTCTATTTAGGTGTGATGCAATATTTAGAATATGGTGGTGGCTATGTTTTTCACTCTCGTGCACTGGTGTGGGTCAATACTTTGTCACAACTGAGGAGCATCGGGAGGGGCGGGGGCCTTTAACCTCTTGATTGATTGTGTTTCCTGTCAGGTGGACCAGTCATCTCTCAGGGTGCCGTCCTGGTAGACTTCCCAGAAACACCATTACCGGTAAGTGTAACTGGTTATTTTTTTCCCTGCAGCAGATGAGGCAGAGAAATTTGCCGGCTATAGTCTACAGCTGGTGGTGTGCTACTGGCAGATGTGCTGCAAATACCTGGGATACCCTGCCCTATACCATCATCCCTGTCAGTGGAGGCTGCTGAGAGGTAATGAGGTATAGCGGGGGCAGACTGAGATGTGCAAGGAGGAGGAACAGAATTGCACCCCTTTTGTGTGGCTTTCAGGTGTTCTGAGTGGTTGAAGGTTAAATGCCTTGTCAAGCATGTGGTACCCAAATGGCTGGTGTTTTTGCCACGCTTGATTTGCTTGAGACAAAGATTGCAAATTGCAACAGTGCGATCGGCTGCACATGAGCTAAAAAAGGCCCAGACAGCTGAGCTGTGGGAAGTGGGCCGGGACAAAACAGCTCCACAATGTGATGGAATAGGGTGGCTGCTCTCTACTCTTCCATGATGGTTGCCTCGTTGGGGTTGAGCCTCACCCCCACTTTCCTCCTCTGTCCTATCCGGCAGTCAGTGACCTCATCATCTCCTCCATCCTCATTTACCACTAGAGACAACTTAGCAATATGCTGCGGCTGGGTGAACATGACTGCCAATTTGTGTACCAGTGTTCTCGCCTCTCTATAGGCTTATGCTCCTGCCTTCCTCAACCTCAGAACCAACATCTGAATCAAGTAATGGCTGTGCATCGTCAAGGAGCAAGAGGCTGATGCTGTGTTCAAATAACTCAGCTGACTCCTCTATGCCTGATGCTGGGTCTATGGCAGGAATAGCCGTGGACAAGGAGGCAGGTTTAGCCACTCTGGCAGCTGCAGTGGACAGCACACTAGTCTCTGCTTGGATGACTTAGAATGAGGAGGATGAGGATGGTTTAGTAAGCCAGTCCACCACCTCCTCTGTATGCTCAGCTTTCAGCGCTCTCACACTAATGCTGCATACACACGATCGCACATTCCGACAACAAAATCCATGATTTTTTTCTGACGGATGTTGGCTCAAACTTGTCTTGCATACACATGGTCACACAAATGTTGTGGGAAATTCCAAACATCAAGAACGCGGTGACATACAACACGTACAGTACCTAACCCCGAGATTGTGTTTCCAGTGCGATCCCATCGCACTGGTTCTCGGTGACAGGGTACTGTGCATGTCGCGCTGGCTCACTCATCGGGAAAGGAAAACTGTTTTTTCCTTTCGTGATGAGCGACGGGCAGTGCTGACAGCTGTCTGGTATGAATCATGAGAGGGAACGCCGCACCAAATTTTAAATAAAAAACCGGCATGGGTTCCCCCCAGGGGCATACTAGGCCCTTAGGTCCGGTATGGATTTTAAGGGGAAACCCCTACGCTGAAAAAACGGCATTGGGGTCCCCCCCAAAATCCATACCAGACCCTTATCCGAGCATGCAGCCTGGCCGGTTAGGAAAGGGGGTGGGGACGAGCGAGCGCCCCCCCTTCTGAACCATACCAGGCCGCATGTCCTCAACATGGGGGGGTGGGTGCTTTGGGGAAGGGGGCACCCTGTCCCCATGTTGATGAGGACAAGGGCCTCTTCTCGACAACCCTGGCCGTTGGTTGTCGGGGTCTGTGGGCGGAGGGCTTATCGGAATCTGGGAGCCCCCTTTAATAAGGGGGCCCCCAGATCCTGGCCCCCCACCCTATGTAAATAAGTATGGGGTACATCGTACCCCTACCCATTCACCTAGAAAAAAAGTGTCAATAAAAAAAACACAATACAAAGTTTTTTAAAGTAATTTATTAGTCAGCTCCGGGAGTCTTCTTCCGACTTCTCCACTCTTACCGGTCTCTTCTCCCGGTGTCCGGCCTCTTCTCCCGGGGTGTCCGGTTCTTCTCCCGCTCTCTGGATCTTCTGCCGGGCTCCTCCGCTATCTTCTGCTCTTTTGCTGGCTCTTTTGCTAGCGGTGGCCGGTCTTCTTTGCCGTCTTGTTTCTTCTTCTCTTCTTCCGATGTTGACATGACGCTCTCTCCCGCTGTAATGCTGTGTGAGCAGTAAGCGATGACTTGTATAGGCATGGGGCGTGACCCCGCCCTCTTATGATGTCACAGTCCCGGGGCATGATGGCACTGTGACGTCATAAGGGGCAGGGTCACTGGGTGATGTCACCACGCCCCATGCCTATATAAGTCATCACGCACCGCTCACACAGCATTACAGCGGGAGAGAGCGTCGTGTCAACATCGGAAGAAGAGAAGAAGGAACAAGACGGCCTCCGTTAGTAAAAGAGCCGGAAAAAGGGCAGAAGATAGCGGAGGAGCCCGGCAGAAGATCCAGAGAGCGGTAGAAGAGGCCGGACACTGGGAGAAGAGGCCGGGCACTGGGAGAAGAGGCCGGAGAGAGTGGAGAAGTCGGAAGAAGATCCCTGAAGTTGGAAGAAGACCCCTGGAGCTGACTAATAATTTTTTATAAAAAAACTGTGTAGTGTTTTTTTATTGACACTTTTTTTCCTAGGTGAATGGGTAGGGGTACGATGTACCCCATACTCATTCACATGGGGTGGGGGCCCGGGATCTGGGTGCCCCCCTGCCCCAAAGCGCCCACCCCCCCATGTTGAGGGCATGCGGCCTGGTATGGTTCAGGAGGGGGTGGGACACTCGCTCGTCCCCACCCCCTTTCCTGACCGGCCGGGCTGCGTGCTCGGATAAGGCTCTGGTATGAATTTTGGGGGGATCCCCACGCCGTATTTTCGGCGAAGAGGGGTTCCCCCTAAAATCCATACCAGACCTAAGGGCCTGGTATGCCTCTGGGGGGGAACCCATGCCGTTTTTTTATTTAAAATTTGGCGTAGCGTTCCCCCTCATGATTCATACCAGACAGCTGTCAGCACTGCCCGTCGCTCATCGCGAAAGAAAAAAAACAGTTTTCCTTTCCCGATGAGCGAGCCAGCTCGGCGCTGGCTCCCGCAACGGGGCTCGCAGGTGTCAAATCTCGCTGATAACAGCGGCGAGATTGACACAATATCGCGGTCACCTACTGTATGACGAGCTGAGAAAAATGAAGTTCAATAGCCAGTGCGGTTCTTCTGCTTGATTCCGAGCATGCGTGGAATTTTGTGTGTCGGAATTGTGTACACACGCTCAGAATTTCCGAGAAATGATTTTTGTTGTTGGAAAATTTGAGATCCAGCTCTCAAATTTTGTTTGTCGGAAATTCAGACGGAAAATTTCCGATGGAGCCTACACACGGTCGGAATTTCCGACAACGAGCTAACATCGAACATTTGTTGTCGGAAATTCCGACCGTGTGTACACGGCATTTGAATGACAATTACTCAGTCATGCAACACTGTATCCATATGAAATTTGCCTCCTTTTTCACACAAATAAAGCTTTCTTTTGGTGGCATTTAATCACTAGTGGGTTTTTTATTTTTTGTGCTTTAAATAAAAAAAGACTGTAAATTTTGTGTAAAAAAAAAAAAAAAAAAAAAATGACTTTTTCTTATAAAATTTTGCTAATTATTAATTTTTCTTCATAAATTTTGCCCAAAATTTAAACTGCTACATATCTTTTTGTAAAAATAACCCAAATTAGTGTATATTATTTGGTCTTTGTGAAAGTTATAGAGTCTACAAACTACAGTGCCAATCACTGAAAATTGATCACATCTGATCAGGCCTTCAGTATATCAGATGAATCTCATTTATTGAGACACTAAGGCCCCTTTCACACGATCGGACCGTTCAGGTCCGCCTGTCAGTTTTGACGGCGGACCTGAACGGGCGATCCATGTTAGCCTATGGAGCGTCAGATGTCAGCGGAGACATGTCCGCTGACATCCGACCCGGTCCGATCCGCTGAAAAGCAGACAGATGGCTCTACGTCCAGGTTCGCCGCTATCGGATCGGGGGAGATCTGACAAAAACGGACATGCTGTCTCCTCCACGATCCCTCCATAGGCGGCAGCGGCGCCTGACAAGCCCCTCCCCCCTCAGTGAGCAGAGAGGGACCTGTCATCTGCCGGCTCAGCGGAGATCAACGGACTAACAAGTCAGGAAAGTACAAATACCCCCCAAATGACCCCTTTTTAGAAAGTAGAAATTCAAAGGTATTAAGTAAGTAGCATGGTGAGTTTTTTTAAGTTGTATTTTTTCCCCACAATTCTTTGCAAAATGAAGATATTGTTTTTTTTCTTTTTTTTTACAAAATTGTCATATTATCAGGTTATTTCTCACACACAGCATATGCATACAACAAATTACACCCCAAAATACATTCTGCTACTCTTCCCAAATATGGCGATACCACATGTGTGAGACTTTTACACAGCCTGGCCACATACAGAGGATCAACATTGAAGTGGTACCTTCAGGCGTTCTAGGAGCATAAATTACACAACTCATTTAATTCCTACCTATCACACTTTTGAAGGTCCTTGAGCACCAGGACAATGGAATTACCCACAAAATGACCCCATTTTTGAAAGCAAACACCCCAACGCATATTCTATGAGGCATGGGCTGTAGATAGGTACTTGGGTACTCTGATGGGCTGCAGATAGGTACTCGGGTACTCTGATGGGCTGGAGACAGGTACTAGGGTAACGTGATGAGCTGCAGACAGGTACTCGGGTATTCTGATAGGCTGGTGACAGGTACTCGGGTACTCTGATGGGCTGGTGACAGGTACTCGGGTACTTTGATGTGCTGTTGACAGGTACTCGGGTACTCTGATGGGCTACAGATAGGTACTCGGGTACTCTGATGGGCTGGTGACTGGTATTCGGGTACTCTAAAAGGGCGGTGACAGGTACTCAGGTACTCGGTACTCAGATGGACTGTGACAGGTACTCGATGGACTGTGACAGGTACTCGGGTACTCAGATGAACTGTGACAAGTACTCAGGTACTCGGATACTTAGATGAACTGTGACAGGTACTCAGGTACTCAGATGGACTGTGACAGGTACTCATATGGAATGTGACAGGTACTCCGGTACTCAAATGGACTGTGACAGGTACTCGGGTACTCAAATGGACTGTGACAGGTACTCGGGTACTCATATGGACTGTGACAGGTACTCAGGTACTCATATGGACTGTGACAGGTACTCGGGTACTCAGATGAACTGTGAAATCACGGGCAATCACGTGGTAAACAGCCATGCCCAATGGCTGTTCACCCCCCTCGGTGGGGAGCAGTGTCACCGTGACATGCCGCCACCGAAGGTATAGAGCTGCGCGCACACGGAAGTGACGACACCTGGCTCTTCCCTGACGTGTTGCGTCACTGCACACGTGACCTCATCAAAGGGTGATCATGGGCGACCGGAAGTACTCTTATTGTAGTCGGATAGTTGAAATTTCAAATGTAAGTTACTGCGTTTTTTTATAAATAAATTATTGTGAAATACTGCACGATGGAGCCATCCCTCTTTATCTCATGTCCTCACCATACTTGATGAGCCTGAAGCCATCTTCCAAAATACCGTTATTACCGTGGCTATCGCTGGAGGTCAATTGATTGTGGGGATCCTGCTTCTACTCCTTACTAAGGCTCGATTTGACTCGTTGGGGTCTTCATTTGAGGTGAGAGGCTGGGGGAAACGAGTGGCGCACTACGGATGGTGATAGTTATTGGATGAACTGGATACCGTTCGAATATATTGCACATGCACTTTCTATTTGTATGAACTGTTATATGGAGATCAGCTCCCTTCTCATTGGAGTTTGACTGCACCTTTTGGACATTGAACTTTATTATGTTATATGCACTTTATGAGATGTTTGAATGGTATTAGAGTATATATTACACCTCTGTTATCCATTTGCATTTTATATGGTTAGCACTGTTTGCTCTATTGAAGATTTGTTACGTGTAGTTGTCTTACACTTTTGCTGCAGCACATCCCTGTCAGTTGCTGACAGTCAGTGTGCTTTATTATTTTCACTTGATTTGGTTTATTAATTTTAGTTAGCGCCACATACCTTCTTATATACATTACTTATCTCTGTGTGGGAACACTTATATATGTTGGCGGCTACTCACATCCTTTATATTTATTTTTATCATTCTTAGTGAGCTTGGTTTTGCGAATTAGTTCACCCCTTTTTTTATATAATGTACTGAACTATACTGCGTTATACGGAAGGTAATGCACTGAAATATATGATGTTAAACTTGCAGTAACGCATTGAAATATAATGCGTTAAACGTGCACTAATGCACAGAACTGTACTGCGTTAAACGGCATGTAGCACACTGAAATATACGGCGTTAAACTTGCAGTAACGCAATAA
Organism: Aquarana catesbeiana; assembly: GCA_037953035.1. Taxonomy (NCBI): domain Eukaryota; kingdom Metazoa; phylum Chordata; class Amphibia; order Anura; family Ranidae; genus Aquarana; species Aquarana catesbeiana. Next base: position 4,804,113 of record JBBHAA010000512.1, on the reverse strand, counting down.
ACTATATTGCATTAAATGGAAGGTAAAGCATTGAAATATACAGCGTTAAACTTGCAGTAACGCACTGAAATATACTGCGTTAAACGCGCACTAACGCACAGATATATACTGTGTTAAATTTCACGCGACGCACTGAAATACATGGCGTTAAACTTGCAGTAACGCACTGAACTATACTGCGTTAAATAGAAGGTAATGCACTGAAATATACGGCATTAAACTTGCAGTAACGCACTGAAATATATTGTTAAACATGCATTAACACAGAAATATACTGTATTAAATGGCACGTAACACACTGAAATATATGCCGGTAATTTTGCAGTAACGCACTGAACTATACTGTGTTAAACAGAAGGTAATGCACTTAAATATACAGCGTTAAACTTGCAGTAACGCACTGAAATATACTGCGTTCAACTTGCAGTAGTGCACAGAAATAAACTTCATTAAATGTGCACTGACGCACAGAAATATACTGCGTTAAATGGCACGTAACGAACTGAAATATATGGCATTAAATGTGCACTAACACACTAAACTACATTGTTGTAAACCTGCCCTGACAAAATAAACTGACACCAATGTAAAAAGAAATGGTCACACTGAACTATCACTAGATTTACACTAAACTGATATTCTACACTGACAATAGAATCAGAATAGCACACTAACTGTCTAGTAGCACTGAACAGAGCCTTGTTCTATCTCTCTCTCCACGACAATATCACACTACAAATGGCCGCTATTGAAAGAATACTTTTATAGTGTAGGGCAGGACTAAGAGCAATGAGCCATGATTGGCTAGAGTCATGATCATAACCGCATCCAATTTATGGCTCTGATAGTGCTCTGTGCCCTGATTGGGCAAAGCTTGCATTGCTTCAGCCAATCAGGGATTCCAATGCACTGTGCGGCGGCGCAGTGCATTGTGGTCATTTGTCAAGCCGGCAAACATTTGAACGCTCCGATAATTTGGGCGTTCATTGAACAGGTGAACAGCCAATGCTTGGGCCGAACCATTCACCCATCCCTACCCTCCAAAATGACAATAACTTTTCTGACTATTAACACCAAGGGACTCAACCACCCTGCAAAGTGCAGGTCTCTGTGGAAAGAGGCAGCACAAAATAACTGTGACATCCTCTGCATGCAAGAAACGCATTTTCATAACCAAGCTATGCCTAAGTGTTCCAATCCTAAATTTCCACATATATATAGAGAGTGGAGCACTGACACCCATGAGAGACACTGTTGCTTTTACATTACACAAGGAACTGGTAGATCCGCAAGGCCACTATCACATTCTGATATGAGACATCAATTCTAACACTTATACAGTGGTCAATGTTTATGCGCCTAAAAAGGAAACCAATCCCACATTCTAAACCAAATCCTCAAAAAAGTCAAACAGGTCCAGCAAGGCTATCTACTACTATGTAAGGATTTCAATCTTCCCCCTGACCCCAAGATGGACTCCACTACACTCTCTAACAGACCTCAACTATCGCTACAACCCCTACTACTCACATATGATCTCTATGATGCTTGGAGATGTCTCCAGGTATACCTGCTACAAAATATATACAAGACTTGATCTCTTTCTCACAGATAAGTGGTTTCTACCCAAAATAAAATCCTCAATCAGTGGCAGCCCGTTCATCATAGCTAGTCTCAAAATAAATAAATAAATAAACAAAAAGACCCTTTCAGAAAAAAAAGGGGGTCCTTTAAGTGCACTGTATTTGGGCGCCGGACACAGTGCACTATGGGAAGCATGACGCCAATGCAATCACGTGATTGCAGGCGAGACACTTCATTTGCAGGGTTTTCTGATGCTTTGTGGCACAATGCAGTGCACCTCTACACTCCCATAGTGTCATTCTTCTTGCTGTGTTTTTGTTGAATGGCACTGCCGTAGGATGTGGGTGGTGTTTTCCTTTGACGTCACTTCTGGTTTCTCTGTGCCAGTGAGAAGCCGGAAGTGATGTTACTGCTGCTTGGATTGAATGCACGGCCCGAGCAGGGCCTATTTGCAGATCAATTCAAGATTGTTTTGGTAATCCCTGACCCTGTCACTGACATCCTCATGTGTACAGTATAACACGGCAATGTCCTTCTAATCCATCAGTACAGACAGTATAACATGGCACTGTTCTGAATTAGAACATTGCCATGTTATACTGTACTGATGGATCAGAACATTGCCATGTTATACTATTGGACAGGACAAGGGCCAAGTGTCTGGGTGAGGGGATCTGATGGTGCTGCTGCTGGGAGAACAGGACAACTTGGAGAAGTGACAGATCGGAGGACACGCCAGGTCAAACCAGATATTTAACTCCTCATCTTCATAACCCCCCCATTGACCATCGGACAACAAAGGGGAAGAAAGGTAGGTGTGGGTTGTGTACAGGGGACGGAGAGTGTCTGGACTGACAGACGGGGAGGCAGGTTGTGTTGTCTGCGTGGGCATTTGCTTCCCATGCTACTGTCAAAGTGAATGCTCTGCCTCTGTCACTGTGTATCCCGAGACGGCGATCATCAGGATCATAGTTCTGCTCAGACAGACTTTAACCCCCTCTGATCTGCATGCAAACTACTTCCAGAGCCCTGTGTAGCCTGCAAAGTGCTTTCTGCTGCATGAGGGATGTCAGTGAGAGCACATGGGCTCTGCTCACTCACCATCCATCCATCCCAGGCTCCACCCCTGCCTCTTCCACACAATGTCATGTTTATGTGACACCAGTCCACACAGCTGGGAATGCCTTTGGAAATCAGGCTTGCATTCCTGAGGGGAATGGGGAAATAATGTTTTTGGACGGATGTTTTGCTAATTTTGTAAAAAATCCCCCTTGTCAGACATCCTATGAGTGCACTGACCATCTCATCCAAGAAGAGCACAGGCTTTCTCATTACATTTTGGAGAATTGAGAAGCAATGAATGATGTATATGTGTGTTATCTGTATTGTGACAGTTCCCACAGCTGGATTGTATCTATGACCTGTGCACCCAATGTCATCCAATCTTCATCATGTCATTGTTATCTCAAAAGTTCTTGTCAATCTTTTCAAATCTGCAGCTGACATTATAATAATACTCAGCGATCCCCCTGTGGCAATCCATGTTCAGGCACCTCCTGTTATAGTGGCAACGCTCTGTTTGTCACCTGGTTTCACATACTTCTGGTGGAGATGGTTGTGGCAACATGCATTGTGCAGAAATGTCCTGCGGTTATTCCAGGCAGATCCCTCCAAGGCTATGCTAAAGAAAGAGTTGCTAGAATTTGTATTGTATTCAAAAAATTCAGTCGCTGACTCATTTGTAACTTGGAACGCCTATAATGCATTATTATAAAATGGGAGGGAGGGCCAAGAGGCAGAGGGGGCAGCAAATCCAAGAAATGTCCTCTAAGATACAATTGTAAAGATAAAGAAGGAAGCCGCATTGGGGAGAATAGTATAGTTAGTTCATTACCCCTATGGGGGTTCCCCTTTTCTTTTATTCTCTTATATTCACCTTAGGATGGGTGTTAGTATAGCTGAACCAGACGCCTAGTTTTACTTACTTGAGTTATTACTCACCTATCTTTATCAGCTCATCATTCTGACTAGTCATACAAATTATAGCCAGACCCATGCCTCACCTTAGATAATGGGGCATCCTCTGGCTAGAAACCCTTCCCCTCCACATGCCCTCTGTCATTATGATGTTGGGCATATGGTACCTAATCTCATATTGAGGTTATTTTACATTTCATTATGCAACTTTTTAATTACCTATTTTGGTAGCTATTACTTTCTTATCTCCCGATACTGCTGGTCCTGTGTTTTCTATTTCTGTACCATCACATATGGTCCATTTTGAGTTGGTATGTGAATACTACTAAGTGGGGGTATTAGATCACATCCGTAGGGTTATGCATTTATTGGCCGATGACCTACTGAGTTTTACTAGGTAATATCTGGCATGAGCCTTACACTACACCTAACTCTGTTCCGAGCTTTTTTCTTTTTGCCCCTAGGGGGAGTCAATGAGATGACCCTTTATACTCTAATTAGACTTTGTATCCACATGCTAAGTCTTGACCAGTATAGACCTTGTACTATACATATATACACCTGTTATCATCATGCGATAGGGGAGAGCGTAACCATGGAGTCTATTATAATATTTTCTGACACAATATACACTCCATATGTCTTTTCTTATATTCATTCCGTTGTAGTGTGTGCACTTGTCCACGAGTGCACACATGACTCGGGAACTTTACCTGGTAACTAGAACTGATTGGCTACTCCTTAAACTGGAGGCTGGACATGCATGGTCGTTCCCCTATATCCGACGTAGCATGTAGCAGTGTGGCACCGTCGCTGAGGACGTCAAAGACGAAACACGTACGACGAAGCCACGCTCACTATGTCACTTCCTGGTACACGAGAGGTTGGAACGCAGCTGGAACGCAGCGGGCCGCTGCTGTCCAGTATCTCGGGCTCACTTTAGTGCTTTGTCTGTGGCTTGCTCTTCATTAGCCCTTTAGCTGGCCGTAGACTTAAATGCTGCTTGAATTTTATGTATGCTGTTTTTACTTTTTAATAATCGGACAAACTTAATTTTTTACTACACTTTGGGAGCCAATCTTTTTCTTCTATGAGGTATATAATACGGTCACGTGCATCCTATCTGGGATCAAAGGGATGCGTTTGGGATCTACATAGCAGACACTCTGGTGAACTGGCGTTATAGAGTGCAACAATTATGCCTATTACCCCTGCAGGGGTGATGGGATTCGGTGAGTGGGGACCCTTGAGGGGGAGCATATAAGTCACCTGGACATATTGCAAGCACTCAAGTCACCTATGATGATTTCTGCTCCATGTGCACTTCTTGATTAATATCTACATGTGGACTGCTATCAATTTTTATCATATATATATATATATATATTTGAATACACATCCTTTTTGGTGGTGTTTTGATCTTATGATTTTTATTTTTTTGTATTTCGGTATTTTTTAAAATTTTGTCATTTTTTTTTCTTTTTTCTATGGGCATTTGGACATTTTTTATTTTTAACATCTATTGGATGTAACACTACTGGGCATTTATTATTTTTTATATTTGTCTGATTGCGCAGATGCACATTTTATGCACATTTGTATAGTATTGTAATTGGTAGGATTTATGTGCTATGCTATTTTCATATGGTGGTATTTCACGTATCTGTATGCACATATTATTATGCACTTTAAGGGTAGCCCCTGTGGTAACGTAGTTTAGGGATTTATTTATATATTCATTATCACCTATATGATTTTTTAGGTTGTGTGTCCCTCACATATTTACACACATTACACAAGTAGTATTCCCACATTAGGCACTGGGTTGAGGTCATCAGGCTGCGATATAGGAGCTGAGGCTTGGTGTTGATTGTTACCTAGGGTATAGTCCATCGTATACCCGTGGCACAGTCCCCCGCCCCTTCCCATATATTTAGTGCCCTTAGTGAACAGGTAGCGCCACTTAACCCCTATCATTTGTTGTTTTTGGTATCCTCTAAGATACAAGTTTTAGAGGCCTAAAATAAAATCAACACATCCCCATCTCTTTCCGACCCATTAACAAATCTCAGATATGACCTCCGTCTAATCTTTCTAGATAACTTTGAAAATGCTTCTAGACGGCTCAAAATGTCCTATGTAAACAGCAATAAGGCTGGGAAACTTTTAGCCAACCACCTTAAAGGATATAGACATAAGACCAAAATACCTTACATCTTACACCCAGTGAATCAGGTCATCATCTTCAGGCTATCGCCAATATTATAGCTCGCTTTATAAACTAAAACATGACCCAAATACTATCCAACCCACAGCAACCATGATCGCAAACTTCCTTGACAAAATCAAACTCCCCCAACTCATGAAGGAACAACTGGGTAAACTGAACTCCCCTTTTACCTAGACCGAAGTCTCCCAAACCATTGATTCTTTACCCAACAACAAATCACCTAGGCTGAACAGTTTTACAGGGGAATATTTTAAATCATTTAGAGATGTACTTGCTCCATATTTAGTAGAGGTTTACAACCATGCCGCCTCTTCCTCCTCTTTCCCCTCTGAATTGCTCAGGGGAATGATAGTTGCACTACCGAAGCCAGGGAAAGGTCCCAATTCACTGCAAAATTTCCAGGTCGAGTCAGTTAGCAGCAGTTACAGTGTATTTTGTATGTGTGGGTTTTCTGCACGGGATGCCCGGGAGAACACACCGCAGCGCATCCGCTACTAGGTCCCGATCACCACGAGACCTAGGAACCCAGCTAAGCGGCAATATTCCGGAGCTGTTCCGGACACAGCAGCAGAAAGCCGCCATGTCTGATTCACAGGCCTCCTCACGGAGGTCATGCTCCTCCAGCGCAAGCCCTAACGGAGCACAAGGCAGACACAGTGCCTCCTCAGACAACCGGAGAACAACAGCACCCAGCCTGAATGATCTGCATGAGATAGCAGCGGACATTAAAAACACACTGTCTGCTGCTATCTCGGATCTGAGGGAGGATATCCATGCCATTAACACCAGAGTGGGAGAGGTGGAGAGAACATCAACCCGCCATGATGCCTCACTCTGCCATGTACAACAAGTAACAGAATCACACTCCATTCACCTGCGAGAGCTCCACCGTCACATGGAGGACATGGATAACAGAGGCAGACGCCACAACTTAAGGGTAAGGGAGTTACCTGAAACCATAGAACCCGGACAGCTTACCCGCACCACAGTTGCCTTGTTTAATGCCCTCCTAGAGAGACCCCCAGATTCTCCAATAGAAATAGAAAGGCTGCACAGAGCACTGAGACCCCGGGGAAGGGACACAGATCCACCTAGAGATGTGGTCTGCTGCCTAGTCAGCTTTCCCCAGAAAGAAGAGATCCTCAGAAAAGCACGCAATAGGGGATGCTTGCAATCCCATGGCGCAGAGATAAAAAATTTTCAAGACCTATCAAATATCACCCTTCAGCGCAGGAAGGAACTGAGACCACTTCTAGATCTCCTGCGCTCTAGGTCGATCAGCTATCGCTGGAAGTTCCCCTTCTGCCTATCTGCAACAAGCCAGGGTCATACAGCTAACCTTAGAGTCCCGGAGGACTTAGATCATTTCTGCAACAACTGGACATTCCAGTAATCCCCCTGCCAGACTGGTACAGCGACTTCCACCTACCGCATATAAGTCACGCAACCTCCATGGAAGACATCCGCGAGGCAGGACACCAAGGTGCCAGCTGTCGACGATTCCTCACTCCGCAATACCCGCCACTACCTGTCGAGGGTACCCCGAGAAATGGCAGCCCAACGGCTTCACCAGCTCATCGACGAGCTCGTCTTTCAGCCTAATGTCAGCCTAAAGCCTGTCTCCCGCACTCTAAGGTGCGTCGTGCTGACCAGGGACAGTACTCCAGCCACACAAGCACAAAGAATTCACAGTGTGGCGCTATTGAGTGTGTACAATATGAGAACCTAAGCGTTAAATAACATCAAATCATACAATGTAAACAAGGAAAATATCACGTAAACACTTGTGACAGTGACCAGTGAACAAAATAGTAATACATATATGTGTTCAAATGAAATAAACATCAAAAGCGATATCAAATATAAAGTCCATAACACCAAAGAAAAAAGTCTGTGATGACAGTGCAAAAATGATAAGCAGGTGTTTTCTTGTACGTGCAGAAAAATTGGTTAAACCCGGTAGCCTGGTAGATGAATGGACCATAGAAGACCAGAGGTGCACAGAAGTTTGGAAACAGTGCCAGGACCATCACCAGAAAATATGGAGGCTTACCAGAAATAGTGGCCTGAAATAGCATATGCCAAACAGGTCAAGAAAGCTTGATGACCAACAGGTCTAGATGTATTATCTGGTCATATGTCATCACCGCACAAACGAGGGAAGGGGGGAAATGATCAGCACGACTTCCTCATTAGTAAACGTACCACCATAAGCCAAGCGAAAGATTCATGTTGCATGTGAGGGATGAAAACACTCACATAGTATAATACCGTTTAAACTTGGATTTATTTTAAAATAGCAATAAAAAACAAACTCACATTTTTTGCAGATCAGAATAGCATATAAATCGTGTAGCGGTAGTCGGGAGGGGTCCACCCGACATGTTTCAACTAAAAAAGTCGTCTTCTGGGGTGTGGAACCCTCTCACCCCACCGCTCTATTTATAAACAGAGAATGACCCCCACTGGAAGTGTCCGAAACCGGAAGTGATTAGGATGACCCTCTTTCCGGTCAGAGGGGCATATATTAAAAATTATTTCTAGAGCCACACATCTGGGGAATAGATACTGAGATCATATACTCAAATGTAAGACCCGAACAGCAAAATAATATAAATTATTAGATAAATTGGCTTTGGTCCGGATGGTTAAATCCGTAACCAAGCCTCACTGTCAGTAGCTCTGTCCAATGAGTGAGAGCGCATCCACACCGCTGCGCTCCACACTCAGTGTCAAGCCTCGTTTGGGCGCAGTGGCGTAATGACATCACGCCTATGGCCAGGTAGCAACATCAGTGCGCTCCAGAGGCGTTACCCAGGCCTCGTTATCGATCGGCCGTCGAATAACACGATGACGTCATGCGTATGGTCGAATAACGATGGCGGTGCGCTCCAAGATATTAGCCAAGCCTCGTTCTCAGGTAGTTTAACTACATCCAGCACAATCACCAAAACACAGGAAATGGAACCCAGCCTCCTAATGAAGGGGCGGAAAGGACAAAAAAAAAAGTGTCATTAAGGGTGGAAAGTGTAGTGCTGAAGATATGAGAACTTGTAAGGATAATAGATTACAAAAAAAAACTTGAAAGTACCTATAAAAGTCTAAAAGGTTAAAACAAGTTATAAACAGTTGTTTGAAGTATAAATCATAAAAAGACGGGAACATTATCCCATAATCTAAATGGTGAATTCAGATAAAAAACCTACCGGACACTGCCAGTAGGGGGCATCAAAACAATCTTATATAAAACCATAATGACAAAATTGCATATACAGTATATAAGCATAAATAGAAACATAGAGAGTCAGACGATACCATATCGCTACATAAAAAATGCCGAAATCTTCTCTTATCGGGCTAGCATAAATACTAAAAAATTAAAATAAAAATAAAGATAAAAAAGAATATATAGAATAGAAAAGGAGGGAGAAATCAAGTCTAAATTCACGCTTGATTGATAAAAGAATTGATGTCCCATTCAACATTAATACCTTGCGGAAAATGAGACCCCAATTCATAAATCCAGTAAGTCTCCAGACGGGAGACACCCCTAAGAGTCGACCCCCCCCCAGCCATGGGGTCGTGTATTTATCTATGACGAGGAACTGAGTGCCAGCAGGGTTTCTATCATGACATTCCCTATAATGCCTAGGGACAGTATGTTTGGTACTACCTGCCTTGATAAGGTTAATATGCTCTGAGACACGTACAGTAAAGGATCTAATAGTACGGCCCACATATTGTTTGCCACAAGGGCAGGTTAGCAGGTAGACAATCCCGGCGGTGGCACATGTGCAAAATTGCTTGATTGCATATGTACGGCCAGTTACAGTAGAGGTAAATTCATGGCTCGCCCTTCTGCCACAGGTATTATACTGGCAGACCAAACATTTCTTGCAAGGAAAAAACCAGTTAAATTATGAAAGAAGGATGGTTTCTTTGGTGAATCAATAACATTGGGTGCCAACTTGTTCCTGAGAGATGGAACACCTCTAAAAACCACCTTAGGAGTGTCAGGTAATAGTGGTCCCAATATTTTGTCCGTTTTTAAAACACCCCAATGATGTTCAAAGACCTTTTTAATATCTTTGTATTGCATAGAAAAGGACGTCAGAAATGACCACTTGAATTCATCATTGGGTTGTTTGGGTTTGTCCTGCAATAGTAACTGGCGATCTACATTGCCGGCATTCACAATCTCTCTATCCAGGTCGGACGGGTTATAGCCCTTTTCAACGAACCTGTCTTTGAGTAACCCAGCCTGAACCATGTAGATGTCTCGATCAGTACAGTTCCTACGCAACCGTAAGAACTGACTCCTAGGGACTGATTTAATCCAAGAACTATGGTGACAGCTATCAGTTGATATATAGCCGTTTCTATCGGTGGACTTAAAATAAGTACTAAAACTGAATCCACCTTCTTTTCTATCAATGGCCAAATCCAAAAAGTGAACTGAAATGGTACTGGCCTCAAATGTCAGGGCAATATCCCTATCATTAGCATTCAAAATCGTCATGAAGTCGATCAGATCAGCATGGCTACCCGTCCACAGGAGGAGGACGTCGTCTATGTACCGAGCCCACAGCAAAAGATGTGGGTTATTCATGGCATAGACGACGTCCTCCTCCCACTTGGCCATGAACAAGTTCTCCAAGCTGGGAGCAAACTTTGCTCCCATTGCTACCCCCCTATGTTGGCGATAGTACTTGCCATTGAACCAGAAATAGTTACGTTGTGTCGCAAACTCAATTAAATCAATAATAAAATTGATCTGGGGTGAGGCAAGGGAGACATCCCTATTCAGAAAGCATTTTACCGCGTCCACACCCTCACGGTGCGGAATGCAGGTGTACAGGGACGCCACGTCCGCAGTGGCCATAATAAGGTCACCAGAATGGGGAACATTTGATAGTAATCTGATCACATCCTTAGTATCCTTTAGATAGGATGGCATCTTACGTACAGAAGGCTGGAGAAAAAAATCTATGTACTTCCCGATTCTAGAAGTGACTGAGTCAATGCCACTAATTATGGGTCGACCTGGGGGGTGAAGGGGGTCTTTATGAACTTTGGGCAAATAATACATAACTGGGATACGTGGGGCAAGGGGAACTAAAAATGATCTCTCCTTTTTATTTAAGATATAAGAATCATAGCCTTTAGTTATCAGGTTCTTCAATTCTTTTTTATACTTATGTGTTGGATTATTTGGTAGCTCGGTATAGGTCTCTCGATCTCCTAAAATGCGATGCATTTCTTCTAGGTAGTCTGTTTTGTTTAATAAGACTATGCCTCCGCCTTTATCAGCGGGGCGAATGACTAAGTTTTTATTTTCACATAGGGTTTTTAGGCCCACTGTGGGTAGAGGATTATAAAATTTACGTTTAAGTAGAATCTTCGCTAGATCTCGTATCACTAATTCTTTAAACAGGTTAATGGTGGGTGGAAGTTGTGTTGGAGGGCTGAAGAGGGAGGGGTTAGATAGATCGGAATGTACCGTGCCCGACGTTGCCGCCCTGGCTACATTTCTGGTAGGGTTCGAGATAATGTATCTTTGAACATTAATTTTTCTTATAAACTTGTGAATGTCAATGAACGTATTAAATTTATTAAGTCTATGTGGGGGAGCAAACTTAAGCCCCTTGTTAAGGACACTTTTCTCTTCCTGCGTGAGGACAGTGTCGCTCAAGTTGAATACCCCTGACACATTACATTCTTTTTCGTTTTTCTTCTCTGGACCCTCCTCCCTCCTCTGGTCCCTCTCTTGTTTCCGGACCTCTTTTTCTGTTCAGAGGGTCCTCGCGAAAACCCCGGGTAGTACGTGAGTCTGGATACGGTTGTCTATAAGGAGATGAATCGTACCCAGCACTCGGAAACGGGCAAACGTTTTCATTATAATGATCACGTAGCGGGGAATATCTGTTGTAAGTAGAAATTGGCGGATGTCTATAATGTGATGAGGAATTAGGGTAGTATGGATGGTGAGGGGAGTCATGATAGCGAACCGGGGAACCACGATGGTATGAGTTCTCCCGTTCGCGATGTTGGTAGTCATAACCATATTGGTCTCCCCTGTTGCCTCCTCTACCTCTACCTCTGGACTGATGTCCTCTTCCCCAATGCTGATTTCTAGGGGTATGAGTATTAGACTGTCGTCCCATATGTGGGGGAGGACCTCCACCATATGGTCGCCCTTTCTCAACAGCAAGTTTTGGGCGAACTGAAGGTTGCATGTGGGGGACATTAGTGACCTCATTAGGGGCATTAGTCTCCAATGTGGCCTGCGGGGTAGGCGCTACGATGGATTTCTGCCAACCAAACACTTTACCCGCCTTATAGTCCCCAATGTCACGAGAATATTTCTTATGTTTTTTTAATTTTTTGTTCTTTATCTTCCTTTACAAGATGCGCTTGTAAATTAGAAGACAAAGTATTATATTCAACAGAATTTTTATGTGCAAGTAATTTATCTTTCAATTCCCTTATTTCTTGATCTAAAACAGAAAGGCGGATACGCTTCCTATTAATAAGGAAATCGAGGAACTTAATGCCAGCATCGTTAAAGTATTTGAACCAGGAATCAAGTTCGGCCTCCCCCTGTTGGGGTTGAACGTCCCATCTAAGGCTGCGTGGGATCATGCCTTCTGTCACATATTGCTCTAAAAAGGCTAGATCCCATTGCAGATGGAGTTCAGAAACCATGACGTTCTTTAACCTCATAAACAGTCCTCCAATTTCTGTGTCATTGGTGGAAGCAACAAATACACCTTCGGTATTGACTACCCGAGATGCACGATATTCGAAAACATCCATATTAAAGTGGAGTAAATGCGCTGCCGCTATACTAAGTGTCTAAACCGTGAAAAAATATTAAAAAAGTATGGTACAGCGCTGCGCTAAGAGAAAACTAAGGAAGCAGCCAACACACCCGTAGACTCAGGGACAAAAATAACAACAAAAAATTCACAGTGTGGCGCTATTGAGTGTGTACAATATGAGAACCTAAGCGCTAAATAACATCAAATCATACAATGTAAACAAGGAAAATATCACGTAAACACTTGTGACAGTGACCAGTGAACAAAATAGTAATACATATATGTGTTCAAATGAAATAAACATCAAAAGCGATATCAAATATAAAGTCCATAACACCAAAGAAAAAAGTCTGTGATGACAGTGCAAAAATGATGATAAGCAGGTGTTTTCTTGTACGTGCAGAAAAATTGGTTAAACCCGGTAGCCTGGTAGATGAATGGACCATAGAAGACCAGAGGTGCACAGAAGTTTGGAAACAGTGCCAGGACCATCACCAGAAAATATGGAGGCTTACCAGAAATAGTGGCCTGAAATAGCATATGCCAAACAGGTCAAGAAAGCTTGATGACCAATAGGTCTAGATGTATTATCTGGTCAGATGTCATCACCGCACAAACGAGGGAAGGGGGGAAATGATCAGCACGACTTCCTCATTAGTAAATGTACCACCATAAGCCAAGCGAAAGATTCGTGTTGCATGTGAGGGATGAAAACACTCACATAGTATAATACCATTTAAACTTGGATTTATTTGAAAATAGCAATAAAAAACAAACTCACATTTTTTGCAGATCAGAATAGCATATAAATCGTGTAGCGGTAGTCGTGAGGGGTCCACCCGACATGTTTCAACTAAAAAAGTCGTCTTCTGGGGTGTGGAACCCTCTCACCCCACCGCTCTATTTATAGACAGAGAATGACCCCCACTGGAAGTGTCCGAAACCGGAAGTGATTAGGATGACCCTATTTCCGGTCAGAGGGGCATATATTAAAAATTATTTCTAGAGCCACACATCTGGGGAATAGATACTGAGATCATATACTCAAATGTAAGACCCGAACAGCAAAATAATATAAATTATTAGATAAATTGGCTTTGGTCCGGATGGTTAAATCCGTAACCAAGCCTCACTGTCAGTAGCTCTGTCCAATGAGTGAGAGCGCATCCGCACCGCTGCGCTCCACACTCAGTGTCAAGCCTCGTTTGGGCGCGGTGGCGTAATGACATCACGCCTATGGTCTGCCAGTATAATACCTGTGGCAGAAGGGCGAGCCATGAATTTACCTCTACTGTAACTGGCCGTACATATGCAATCAAGCAATTTTGCACATGTGCCACCACCGGGATTGTCTACCTGCTAACCTGCCCTTGTGGCAAACAATATGTGGGCCGTACTATTAGATCCTTTACTGTACGTGTCTCAGAGCATATTAACCTTATCAAGGCAGGTAGTACCAAACATACTGTCCCTAGGCATTATAGGGAATGTCATGATAGAAACCCTGCTGGCACTCAGTTCCTCGTCATAGATAAATACACGACCCCATGGCGGGGGGGGGTCGACTCTTAGGGGTGTCTCCCGTCTGGAGACTTACTGGATTTATGAATTGGGGTCTCATTTTCCGCAAGGTATTAATGTTGAATGGGACATCAATTCTTTTATCAATCAAGCGTGAATTTAGACTTGATCTCTCCCTCCTTTTTCTATTCTATATATTCTTTTTTATCTTTATTTTTATTTTAATTTTTTAGTATTTATGCTAGCCCGATAAGAGAAGATTTCGGCTTTTTTTTTTTTTTTTTTAACTTTCAAAAGATTTTTATTTTTTAACAGAACACAAACAAGTACATTGACCATAGTGCAGAAATAATAATGTACATATACCATTTGCATTGAAACAAAATCTCCTAGGATCAGGAAGCTATAAAATAGGACACGAAAGAAAAAAAAAAAAAAAAACATAATAACATTGTGTCTTAAATGAAAACTCTCTAGATTTCCAGCCTGATCCTATCATCTTGTGGAAAGGGATCTTCATAGAAGGTTGGGACGAACCCCGGGCACCCCCTCTGGGGATCTTGCTGTGCCCTGAGAGAACCTCCTCCACCATCCACTTGCTCCCTTGCAATTCGTGTCCTGAAGGATTCGTTTAACAGGCCTGAGGTATTCTAGCCCCGGTTCCAAGTCCTCGGAACCAGGGAACCATTACACTATATTAGTTTGGTAGATTTCGGCATTTTTTATGTAGTGATATGGTATCGTCTGACTCTCTATGTTTCTATTTATGCTTATATACTGTATATGCAATTTTGTCATTATGGTTTTATATAAGATTGTTTTGATGCCCCCTACTGGCAGTGTCCGGTAGGTTTTTTATCTGAATTCACCATTTAGATTATGGGATAATGTTCCCGTCTTTTTATGATTTATACTTCAAACAACTGTTTATAATTTGTTTTAACCTTTTAGACTTTTATAGGTACTTTCAAGTTTTTTTTGTAATCTATTATCCTTACAACTTCTCATATCTTCAGCACTACACTTTCCACCCTTGATGACACTTTTTTTTTTTGTCCTTTCCACCCCTTCATTAGGAGGCTGGGTTCCATTTCCTGTGTTTTGGTGATTGTGCTGGATGTAGTTAAACTACCTGAGAACGAGGCTTGGCTAATATCTTGGAGCGCACCGCCATCGTTATTCGACCATACGCATGACGTCATCGCGTTATTTGACGGCCGATCGATAACGAGGCCTGGGTAACGCCTCTGGAGCGCACTGATGTTGCTACCTGGCCATAGGCATGATGTCATTACGCCACCGCGCCCAAACGAGGCTTGACACTGAGTGTGGAGCGCAGCGGTGCGGATGCGCTCTCACTCATTGGACAGAGCTACTGACAGTGAGGCTTGGTTACGGATTTAACCATCCGGACCAAAGCCAATTTATCTAATAATTTATATTATTTTGCTGTTCGGGTCTTACATTTGAGTATATGATCTCAGTATCTATTCCCCAGATGTGTGGCTCTAGAAATAATTTTTAATATATGCCCCTCTGACCGGAAATAGGGTCATCCTAATCACTCCGGTTTTGGACACTTCCAGTGGGGGTCATTCTCTGTCTATAAATAGAGCGGTGGGGTGAGAGGGTTCCACACCCCAGAAGACGACTTTTTTAGTTGAAACATGTCGGGTGGACCCCTCACGACTACCGCTACACGATTTATATGCTATTCTGATCTGCAAAAAATGTGAGTTTGTTTTTTATTGCTATTTTCAAATAAATCCAAGTTTAAACGGTATTATACTATGTGAGTGTTTTCATCCCTCACATGCAACACAAATCTTTCGCTTGGCTTATGGTGGTACGTTTACTAATGAGGAAGTCGTGCTGATCATTTCCCCCCTTCCCTCGTTTGTGCGGTGATGACATCTGACCAGATAATACATCTAGACCTATTGGTCATCAAGCTTTCTTGACCTGTTTGGCATATGCTATTTCAGGCCACTATTTCTGGTAAGCCGTCTATATATTTTTTGGTGATGGTCCTGGCACTGTTTCCAAACTTCTGTGCACCTCTGGTCTTCTATGGTCCATTCATCTACCAGGCTACCGGGTTTAACCAATTTTTCTGCACGTACAAGAAAACACCTGCTTATCATCATTTTTGCACTGTCATCACAGACTTTTTTCTTTGGTGTTATGGACTTTATATTTGATATCGCTTTTGATGTTTATTTCATTTGAACACATATATGTATTACTATTTTGTTCACTGGTCACTGTCACAAGTGTTTACGTGATATTTTCCTTGTTTACATTGTATGATTTGATGTTATTTAACGCTTAGGTTCTCATATTGTACACACTCAATAGCGCCACACTGTGAATTTTTTGTTGTTATTTTTGTCCCTGAGTCTACGGGTGTGTTGGCTGCTTCCTTAGTTTTCTCTTAGCGCAGCGCTGTACCATACTTTTTTAATATTTAGCCACACAAGCACGCCTCGTGACTCCTTGTCATCCTTGTCCTCATCCTTGTACCTCTACCCCCTTTTTTTTTTTTCTTCTTTTTTTCTTTCCCCTCTCCTAATACCGTCACTCGCCCATTGCCACCGGCACCAAAGTGCGGCCTCATCTCAAACCACCCTCTCAGTATAATGGACATTTCCCCCTCTCTCGAACACCCGGGTATGCACCTCACGGGTCAGCTGAAGAACCTCTCCTCGGGGTACCTATAACATCTATAATTCTTATCTCTCTACCATACCAATAAACAGTCTACCGAAACCACTAACCCACAAGGATTCACCTCTCCACGATCACATCCTGCTGTTGCATTCATCTCCAGCTTTGATTTGCAAGTTAGCCTGTTCTACGTTACGCCTATGACCTACACCAACCTCTCAGGACTCCAGTGAAATATCTTATCCGGACGAACTTCATCCCAAAAGAAACTTCTCGAGATGAAACATAAATCTTAGTCATCTGATCGACCTTCCCCCTGGTACACTTTTCCGAAGTGCCAGCAGATACTGATCGATATAACTGACTGATAACATGCATCTATCCGCAACCCTCAGTGAATTCAGCACCCGCCTCGAGAGATACCCTAGAAGATCCACAACACGCGCTACAAATTAATCCCACAACCTTTGGCTCAGGGCAGGGAACCTGCATCGGATCACACCCGAAAGACTTCCCCAACTCCTCTTCATAACCCCAGGCTAACCACCTTCCCATCCTCCCCCCCCTTTTTTTTCCCCTCTAAGATGACTTATCGTAATGTGAGTAAGTACGTTTTTAGCACATCATCGCATTTTCGAGGGCAAATATTTTATCTTGTTCAGAGCACAAAGGCATAAGCAACTGATATAGAAAGGGGGGGGGGGGAATGAAAAGACTTTACCCCATTCCTATATCAACATATATAGGCTGCCTTGGTCTGCTGTGTCGCATCTGCTGCAACCCTAGGGGACAAGGCCCAGGGAGGAATCACCTGAGATATCAATACCTAAGATTAACTAAAGCTCCAAAGCTAAGATCAAACCTGCCTCCTCCCACCCCAACCCATCCTAAAACGCCAGCACCTTACAAAACAAATGGCGATCAAGCTGGCTCAAGCAAATGTTGCAAAATGCAACAATTCTCACCACATTTGGCAAAAGGATCTTGTTACCAATAGATTCCTCCCGGGCCCCCCCCCCAAACACCTTTAAGTCAAGCAGCAACGGGGGTGGCAGCAACAGTGTTAGAATCCCTGATACTATTATTGTAGTTTTACTGCCATATAGGGCACTGTTTGAACTGTTTTGCTCTTACTGTTATGCATGTTAATTAAAAATGTCACACGTTATGACTTGTTTTCCTCTCTTCCCCTTGTGAACTTGCTAACCTGCTCAGTAGTGACCCATCTACACATCCATATATCCTCAACTAACACTTTGGTCCACTCCCGCACAGAACAATCTCATAAATCACACCATTTCAACAACACTCACGTGGATGTCCTCTCTCATCCCAACTTCTTCACCCATACCAACATCAACACAAAGCTCACAAACACACCCAAGTACCCCTATACATAACGCTCAATGCCCAACCAACAAATGCCCTGGAATCCAATCCATTCCTCATTCTTGGTCTTACCCTACACCCGGCATCGGCCGCTCAACCGTTAACACCCCACAATCTCCAACTATTAACTCTCCATGTGCCCCATATAAGCTCTACTTAAACACCACTGACCTCACAGGTTTCGGAGACCCCATCCATCTCACGACCGTAACCAACCAACTCCTCACCCAGCAAACTCTGATAGTTCTTGCTGACCTATCCGGAAACTACTACGCCTAAGGGTGAACTAGCTGGTCTTTTTTCACCTCCCGGATTTAACCCTATTTAACTACCTACCCCCTCTCCTCACTCCCCTTACCTCAACCACACCTAACCCCGTCCCACCTAAATTGTCCATCTCTCATTCCCCCCAGACCCTCTCCGCACACTCGCACCACAGCCACTGACCAAACTAGCTATCTACACCTATACCTACCCTTTCCACTCACAACACAATTAGATATGGCCCAACCTGGAAACTCAACCACATCCTTGTCACTCAAGATAGCATCCCTGAATGCAAAAGGCCTCAACATACCGGAGAAGAGGTCACAAATCCTAGCCAACATGCACTCTATGAGGG
The DNA here is from genome assembly GCA_037953035.1 of Aquarana catesbeiana. Classification (NCBI taxonomy): domain Eukaryota; kingdom Metazoa; phylum Chordata; class Amphibia; order Anura; family Ranidae; genus Aquarana; species Aquarana catesbeiana. The sequence goes on along the minus strand of JBBHAA010000512.1, from coordinate 4,785,302 downwards.
CCGATGTTATATTTCTACAAGAGACCCACTTCAAAGCCAAAGCAATACCTAAGATAGCAAATAACCACTTTCCCCACGCATATCATTCTACCTCCCCCACATCTCAAACTAAAGGTACATCCATTTTAGTATCAAAAAATCTCCCCCTTCAAATGTCAGATACTCTGAACAAGGGCGCTACATTTTCATTAAAGGCAAACTATGGGATAAACCTATCACTCTAGCTAACATCTACAGCCCTGTATATACATATGACCTCGGTGGTGTGGGTGTGTCATTGTCATCATCCCATGTAAAATAATAAAATTGTCAGGAAACCTCTAAAGGGATTTTTAAGGCAATGAAATATAAATTAAGAATAAAAAATCAATTTTATTGATATTAATCAAGGTTAAAAGATACAATCGTTACAACAATAACACATAAGTAGATATTGACAATTCGGAATTTTCAAGAAAATAATTTTTTGTGATTAAGATAAATAATTGTACCAAGTAACAATTATTGCATAAAGAGAGTATAGGAGAAAAGGTGATGTATCTCACTACCCAATGAAGTCACCACCGATGACAGCCGTGGCGTGGAGTAGTGGAATTCCAACGCGTTTCAACATACATATTTTAAAAGTCTTCTTCAGTGAAATACATCACAGTCTAGGAAACCAAAAATCATAACGTTACAATCAATGATTATATAAATGTGTATATCTCCTGCTTAAGTGAAAATATCACGAACACTCATGTCCTCCCAGAGCATCTCAAAGGTAAGTGTGATCTCCCATGTCGTGGTAGGGGGTCCCACGCCTCTAGGGGTTTTGGACTGTCCTATAGCTCTACAAGACGACTGGATACGAAAATGATCCCAGTGTTTGGCGTATTCAGCATCAAATGGCTGATGGCTGTCTAAAAAGATAGGGCAAAATAAAGTCAGGGATATCCATGGAGCAGCCGTGAGAAAGAAAGGGGGGGGGGAAGAAAAGGAGGGAGAAAGGACAGAGAAGGGAAAGAGGGAGAGAGGACAGAGAAGGGGGGAGGAGAAGGGAAAAGGGAGGGGAGAAAAAGGAGAGGGAGAGGGAAAAAGGGGGGGAAGGGAAAGGGGGGGGGAAAGAGGGGAGGGAAGGGAAAAAGGGGAGGGGGGCCTCAATCTCCTCCATACCCCCACCCCTCACCCCAAGGCATGCACAGCGCTCATAAACAAAGCAGGTCTGACAGCAGGTACTTGTCTCCCTATTAGGAGCAAAGCATGTTGGGCAGAAGACTTAAATTTTCAAAGATACCAGTTGCACATCCTGGAACGCAAAACGTCCATATAGATCCACAGCGGGGTAAGCCCTAAAGAACCTCGGTAAAAGCCGAGGAAAGAATGGCGCCATTTTGTCGTCCCTGGCATCCTATATGTGGTATGGGCTGGAGTGTGGGCGGGGATAAAGCGCCGCACCAGCCAATGATGCGATGTACTTGTGAGAACTGCCGTCAGGTGCGCTCGACATACAAGCGTCGAGTGTCACCTAGGCAACGGCCTCTGCTGAAGACATCGCGCATGCGCATCGTGAGGGCGCGCATCTGGTTGTGCGCGCACGTCACAACGTATAGTCTGTATCAACGTAGGCATTGAAGTATGGGCCGGCAGTCATGTTGGAAAAGGGCCGTGCCCATACTGGAAAAAATGACAACAGATTAGCTGCATAGCTATCCACACCGGGCTGAAAATCTATGCTGGGCAAATAGGTCCAACTTGGGGAGATCCCTTCACCAATTCTCTAAATACACCCCTAAATTCCAAGTCCCCGCATGAAAAATGCGGGGGAGGAGGTGGAAAGAAGGGGGAGGGAGAGAAAGTAGGGGGATGATCCAATTGGACTAAATTATTATATAACATATAACAAAGAAAATATATAATATACCACATGAAATCCCCAATCCCCACTAAAAAAGAATAAAGTGGGGAGGGGACTGGGACTAATAACCACAGACACAGAGGTCCCTGCCTAGCATGAGGCCAGGGAAAAGGGTAGGCCCCATTGTATGTATTACAGTGGGGGCCCCCCTGTGTCAGGTAGGTATAGGACATTAACAAGGAACCACCTCAGGGGTCTTGGGGGACTGTCCCTCCCTACATGGTAAATCTCACCCAGATGCGGCGGGAGATCGTAAGGAGCAGGAGGTAAATTAGCATTCAAAAATCATGAGTATTGAAGAGGTTTGGAAATAACAAAATAAAGAATTAAACTACATCACAAAATTGAATCCAACAGGGGCCTGAAAGTACTGGCCCAAACTGGGGCATCAAAAGTGACAAAATTACAAATTTTACATAACAAAAACAAAAATATCATAATAAATAGAAATTACATTAGAAACCCCCCCAGGATAAAGCAATCTCTATCTTGTACCTGAATACCCATAAGGGGTGGATGAGGGATACCCCACGAGGAGAATTGAATAAATCCAGCCCATGGTGCTAAGTGGAAAAAATATATGCCTGGCCTAGCAAGTGAAAGGAGTACCCTAATCAGTTTTACCAGATCCAAAGCCCTCCAGAAAGGGCCTAAAACTCTCTACTTCATTTAGGCCAGGGGGGGTGGTGGCCCTAAGGCGCCTGATCCAACGCATTTCGCGTTGGAGCAAGACCTTGTTCCAGTCTCCCCCCCTGGTGGGTACATGAAGTCTAAAACTGTAAAATTAACCTTTGGCATCCTGTAATTATGTTGTTTGGCTACATGGCTGCCTAATGGTAAATATAGGTTGCCAATGCTCATGCTGTGTATATGCTTTTCAACTCTCTTGGTGAATTCCTGTCGGGTTTTCCCGACATAGAAGGCTCCACATTGGCATTGCATTAAATAGATAACTCCCTGTGTTCTGCAGTTTGCGAAATGCCGAAGCTGAAAGTTTTCACCACTGGGTAGAGTAATCGTGGTTCTCTTGCCTATAACTCCACACTGTGAGCATTCTCCACATGGATATGTTCCCCAGGTCTTGCAGGGATCTCCTCTTGCATTACCTTTATACTCACTTTGGGTAAGCACATTTCCTATGGAGCTCGATTTTTTTTTTTTTTTTTTGTAGGTGATTTGGGGTCTGGAGGTGACTAGACTCCCTAAAATCGGATCTTCTGTAAGAATTGACCAGTGTTTAGAGATGATCTTTCTTATTTGCTTATGTTCGTTTGAGAATCTCATGATAATTCTGGTCGTGTTGTCTTCTTTCTTATGAACTTTCTTCTTGAAAATTATTTTCTGTCTATCCATGTTTTTTACGCGATTGAACGATTTCTTGAGTGTGTTTTGGTATATCCTCTCTCCATCAATCTGGCGGCCAATTCATTGGATTCTTGCTGGAAGTCCTCATAAGTACTACAATTTTTTTTGAGTCTTAGAAATTGACTGAAAGGGATGGATTTTTTTAGGGGCTCTGGATGAAAATTATCTGCGTGTAGCAGAGTATTGCCCGCTGTCTCTTTTCTATACAATTTGCTCGAGAGTCCTCCAGTCAGATCTTTGAGAATGGTAATATCCAAGAAGTTGACTTCCTTGGGGTCGTAGGTCATGGTGAAAAAGAGATTAAAGCTGTTTCAGTTCATAGCACTCAGGCACTCCCTGAGTGCATCTGCGGAACCGTCCCAGACAATGAAAATATCGTCTATGTACCTCTGCCACATACAAATGTGGTCAGAGTACATAGACGATCCCTCTCCCAGTAGGAAGTCTTTCTCCCACTCCCCCAGGTACAGGTTGGCATATGAGGGTGCGCAGCACGTCCCCATAGCCCCCCCTCTGCACCTGGAGGTAGTGGGAGCCTCTAAACATAAAGGTATTATGTTTCAAAATGAATTCCAGCATTTGGAGTATGAAGGCATTGAACTTCCAATCAGTGGTTGCTCGTTGCCTCAGGACACGTTCAACGGCTGCTACTCCTGCATCGTGTGGAATGCTGTTGTAAAAGGATTCCACATCGATGGTGACTAACAGACAATATTTTCATTGTCTGGGACAGTTCCGCAGATGCACTCAGGGAGTGCTTGAGTGCTATGAACCGAAACAGCTTTAATTTCTTTTTCACCATGACCTACGACCCCAAGGAAGTCAACTTCTTGGATATTACCATTCTCAAAGATTTGACTGGAGGACTCTCGAGCAAATTGTATAGAAAAGAGACAGCGGGCAATACTCTGCTACACGCAGATAGTTTTCATCCAGAGTCCCTAAAAAAATCCATCCCTTTCAGTCAATTTCTAAGACTCAAAAGAAATTGTAGTACTTATGAGGACTTCCAGCAAGAATCCAATGAATTGACTGCCAGACTGATGGAGAGAGGATATACCAAAACAACCCTCAAAAAAAGCGTTCAATCGCGTAAAAAACATGGATAGACAGAAAATAATTTTCAAGAAGAAAGTTCATAAGAAAGAAGACAACACGACCAGAATTATCATGAGATTCTCAAATGAACATAAGCAAATAAGAAAGATCATCTCTAAACACTGGTCAATTGGGTGAGCTCCATAGGAAATGTGCTTACTCAAAGTGAGTATAAAGGTAATGCAAGAGGAGATCCCTGCAAGACCTGGGGCACATATCCATGTGGAGCATGCTCACAGTGTGGAGTTATAGGCAAGAGAACCATGATTACTCTACCCAGTGGTGAAAATTTTCAGCTTCAGCATTTCGCAAACTGCAGAACACGGGGAGTTATCTTTTTAATGCAATGCCAACGTGGAGCCTTCTATGTCGGGAAAACCCGACAGGATTTCACCAAGAGAGTTGAAAAGCATATACACAGCATGAGCATTGGCAACCTATATTTACCATTAGGCAGCCATGTAGCCAAACAACATAATTACAGGATGCCAAAGGTTAATTTTACAGTTTTAGATAGACTTCATGTACCCACCAGGGGGGGAGGCTGGAACAAGGTCTTGCTCCAACGCGAAATGCGTTGGATCAGGCGCCTTAGGGCCACCACCCCCCCTGGCCTAAATGAAGTAGAGAGTTTTAGGCCCTTTCTGGAGGGCTTTGGATCTGGTAAAACTGATTAGGGTACTCCTTTCACTTGCTTGGCCAGACATATATTTTTTCCACTTAGCACCATGGGCTGGATTTATCCAATTCTCCCCGTGGGGTATCCCTCATCCATCCCTTATGGGTATTCAGGTACAAGATAGAGATTGCTTTACCCTGGGGGGGTTTCTAATGTAATTTCTATTTATTATGATATTTTTGTTTTTGTTATGTAAAATTTGTAATTTTGTCACTTTTGATCCCCCAGTTTGGGCCAGTACTTTCAGGCCCCTGTTGGATTCAATTTTGTGATGTAGTTTAATTCTTTATTTTGTTATTTCCAAACCTCTTCAATACACATGATTTTTGAATGCTAATTTACCTCCTGCTCCTTACGATCTCCCGCCGCATCTGGGTGAGATTTACCATGTAGGGAGGGACAGTCCCCCAAGACCCCTGAGGTGGTTCCTTGTTAATGTCCTATACCTACCCGACACAGGGGGGCCCCACTGTAATACATACAATGGGGCCTACCCTTTTCCCTGGCCTCATGCTAGGCAGGGACCTCTGTGTCTGTGGTTATTAGTCCCAGTCCCTTCCCCACTTTATTCTTCTTTAGTGGGGATTGGGGATTTCATGTGGTATATTATATATTTTCTTTGTTATATGTTATATAATAATTTAGTCCAATTGGATCATCCCCCTACTTTCTCTCCCTCCCCCTTCTTTCCACCTCCTCCCCCGCATTTTTCATGCGGGGACTTGGAATTTAGGAGTGTATTTGAAGAATTGGTGGAGGGATCTCCCCAAGTTGGACCTATTTGCCCAGCATAGATTTTCAGCCTGGTGTGGATAGCTATGCGGCTAATCTGTTGTCATTTTTTCCAGTATGGGCACGGCCCTTTTCCAACATGACTGCCGGCCCATACTTCAATGCCTACGTTGATACAGACTATACGTCGTGACGTGCGCGCACAACCAGACGCGCGCCGTTACGACACTCATGCGCAATGTCTGCAGCAGAGGCCGTTGCCTAGGTGACGCTTGTATGTCGAGCGCACCTGACGGCGGTTCTCACAAGTACATCGCATCATTGGCTGGTGCGGCGCTGTATCCCCGCCCACACTCCAGCCCATACCACATATAGGACGCCAGGGACGACAAAATGGCGCCATTCTTCCCTCGGCATTTACCGAGGTTCTTTAGGGCTTACCCCGCTGTGCATCTATATGGACTTTTTGCGTTCCAGGATGTGCAACTGGTATCTTTGAAAATGTAAGTCTTCTGCCCAACATGCTTTGCTCCTAATAGGGAGACAAGTACCTGCTGTCAGACCTGCTTTGTTTATGGGCGCTGTGCATGCCTTGGGGTGAGAGGTGGGGGTATGGAGGAGATTGAGGCCCCCCTCCTCTTTTTCCCTTCCCTCCCCTCTCCCCCCCCTTTCCCCTCTCCCCCCCTTTCCCCTCCCCCCCTTTTTCCCTCTCCCTCTCCTTTTTTCCCCCCTCCCTTTTCCCTCCTCCTCCCCCCTTCTCTGTCCTCTCTCCCTCTCTCTTTCCCTTTTCCCTTCCCCCCCCCCTTCTCTGTCCTTTCTCCCTCTTTTTCTTTCCCTTCCTCCCCCCCCCTTTCTTTCTCACGGCTGCTCCATGGATATCCCTGACTTTATTTTGCCCTATCTTTTTAGACAGCCATCAGCCATTTGATGCTGAATACGCCAAACACTGGGATCATTTTCGTATCCAGTCGTCTTGTAGAGCTATAGGACAATCCAAACCCCTAGAGGCGTGGGACCCCCTACCACGACATGGGAGATCACACTTACCTTTGAGATGCTCTGGGAGGACGTGAGTGTTCGTGATATTTTCACTTAAGCAGGAGATATACACATTTATATAATCATTGATTGTAACATTATGATTTTTTGGTTCCTAGACTGTGATGTATTTCCCTGAAAAAGACTTTTGAAATATGTATGTTGAAACGCGTTGGAATTCCACTACTCCACGCCACGGCTGTCATCTGTGGTGACTTAATTGGGTAGTGAGATACATCACCTTTTCTCCTATACTCTCTTTATGCAATAATTGTTACTTGGTACAATTATTTATCTTGATCACAAAAAATTATTTTCTTGAAAATTCCGAATTGTCAATATCTATTTATGTGTTATTGTTGTAACGATTGTATCTTTTAACCTTGATTAATATCAATAAAATTGATTTTTTATTCTTAATTTATATTTCTTTGCCTTAAAAATCCCTTTAGAGGTTTCATGACAATTTTAACATCTACAGCCCTAACACATCACAAGTCCCTTTCTTCCGAAACATTACCCGCTTACTGTCCTCCTTCCACACAGGCATTCTGATTATGGGAGGAGACTTCAATGTTCCTCTGGACCCTCTCACAGACACCTCCACTGGCGCATCCCACCTTCCGTACAGCGCCCTACGCCAAATAAAACTTTCACTCCAAGAACTCGCCCTACATGACACGTGGAGAACCCTACACCCCCTCAACAAGGACTACACATTCTTCTCAGCCCCCCACAACAAATATTCTCGCCTTGACTATCTTTTCCTTAGCCAACCAGATTTACCGTTTTTATCTAAAGCAACAATAGAAGCGATGTTCAGCTCAGACCACCACCCAATTACCCTATGCCTAACCTTCCCAGAACATACCTACTCATCCAAAATTTGGAGTCTAGACTCAAATCTCCTGACTGACAAAGAAAGAGTCACTAACCTACGCACCAATATTTCTGACTATTTCTATGACAATGACACCCCTGACACATCACTCTTTACTCAATGGGAGGCGCATAAATGCGTTATACGGGGAAGATTCTCTTGCTTCTGCCCTAAAACGAGATAAACAGAAACTAGTCAGCAATCTCCTCACTAAAATACAAACACTGAAAAGATCACACAAACGCAACCTAGCCCAACACACCCACCAAGAATTGACTGAAACCCGTAAACTCCTACTAGAAGAAATAGGCCAACAGATGAGGAGAAAATACACCCTCTCACAAAAACTCTTCTATGAACATAGCAACAAAAGTGGTCACCTATTGGCGCGAGCTCTACGCCTGAAAAAAGCTAAAACAACAATACACCAGCTACAGAGTCCAACAGGCAACACATTAAAAAGTAACCCAGACATCGCACAAGCGTTCGAACACTTTTTTTTTTTTAATCAAATTTTTATTGAAAATTTCAAACAGAGATTAACATGTACAGAAAGAAATAGGAAGTAAGAGATATGAAATGAGAAAAAATCACATGTAAATGCAGTAATGCGGGCGCAGCCGCTTTGATTGTAGGATTTAGACAATAAATTTATCTATTTGCGGTCATAATAAGAAGCATATAAACGGTATCGTTCGTTTGTCACAATCTCATGGAATGGTCAAAGTACAATCTTAAAGTTTGTAATTAAGTATTCACTTAAAGATATACTTATTTGATAAATCCTTATTTCAAGTTAGGGAGAGTAAGGTGTTTGGAGTAGGATGTTTTGGAATCGTACTATAGCTTATGTATATATGGTGTCAGGTACTGAGGATGTGGGATGAAAAGGGTGGGTAGTAGGTGGGAAACAGGAGAGGTAAGCTGAGGGGGGGGAGTGATAGTATGGAGATTGGGAGAGGACAGCAGGGGGTCTGTTTTGACCTGCCACAGCCCGGTGGAAGCATTCAGACTATGTATTTTTTGTAATCAGCCATTGTAGTAAAGTGTATCCAGCATGTCCAGGTTTTGGTGAACTTAGCTTGTGTGTCTTTTGACTGATGGATAAGATGTTCCATTACTTTTGCTTGGTTAATGCGTTGAAACCAATCTCTTATGGTAGGCGGTTCTGAGGAGCGCCATTTGGGGGGTATACACATTCCTGCTGCGTTCACCAAATGCATGGCTAAGGAGCGGTGGTAGGATGGTATATGTGTTGAAGAATGATGTAGTAGAAACATTGTGGGGTCAAATTCCAGGGAGTATGTAGTGATTTGTGAGATCAGTGCCTGGACTTCCTTCCAGAAAGGTTGGATTTTGGTGCAAGACCACCAGATATGTAATAAAGAGCCTGTTTCTGAATTACATCTCCAGCAAGTTTGGGGTATTTGTGGGTTGAAATGATGTAGCAGAAGCGGGGTCCTGTACCATCTAGAGAATAGTTTATAGGCATTTTCTTGGACTTGCACGTTCAGCGAACCTTTGTGGATCAAGGAGTAAATGTTAGTCCACTCTTGGTTACTCAAGTGTATGGAGAGATCTCGTTCCCACTGTCTGGTGTTCCAGTGTTTTTTTAGGGTTTGGTCATTGAATAAGAGGTTGTATGTTTGCGAAATCAGGTGTGTAAGGGAGTTATCACTTAAACATAGGTTTTCAAATGGGGTCGTGGGTCTAGACCAGTCCGGTGTAGGCTTGGGTTTGGTAAAGAAGTTTCGTAGTTGGACGTACGTCCAAAAGGGAAAGGTGTCTGCGCCCAATTTTGAAGCCAACTCGGTTTGTGATAGAAGGCGATCTCTGTCGAAGAAATGTTTGGCTCTAACAGTCTGGTGGGGCCATATGTCTGTTAAAAAGGAAGAGTGCATTCCTGGATTGAATTCAGGGTTTAACCGTAAAAATGTCATCGGGCCTTTAACTGAGGAGATGTTATTGGTACTACATGTAGTACGGAATGAGAGCAGTGTAGGGTGAATAAGTGGATGTTGAGTGTATTTAGGGGGTAGAAAGGAGGAGTCTACCCACGAGAGGTGTTGAATGGGCACAATCGATAGTGACTGTTCAAGTTGGACCCAGTTTTTATGTTTGGAGTGTACGTTCCAATCGATGATCCTAGCTAGGTGGCACGCTTGTTGGTATTTGCGTATGTCTGGCAGTCCTATGCCTCCTAAGAGTTTGGGTGCTGTAAGTCTCATGAAGCTAATTCTCGGATGCATTTTACCCCATATGAAGGTCGTGCATGCTGTACGGTATGTAGAGAAGAATTTGGATGGTCGTTTAATTGGGATAGTTTGTAAAAGATATAAGATTCTGGGTAGGATGTTCATTTTTATGATGGCGGCCCTGCCGAACCAGGAGAACTGTGTCGAGGACCATTTTTTAAGCTCTGTTTGTATTGTTTGAAGGAGAGTGGCATAGTTTAGGGTATATAAATCAGCTAGGGAAGATGGCAACTGAATGCCCAAGTATGGAATTGCTTGCTTGTTCCAGGTGAAAGGAAAGTTACATTGGCATTGTTGACAGATTTCTGCGGGTAGGGAGATATTAAGGGCATTTGATTTTGAAAAATTTATTTGGAGATTTGAGAGGGTACTAAAGGTTTGAAAGTCTTTAAGTAAGTTTGGAATTGAGGTAAGTGGGTCTGTGAGGAATAGGAGAATGTCATCAGAGAATGCAGCCAATTTATATGTGTGGTGTTTAATTTGGATACCTTTAATGTCTGGGTTGTCAATAATGTGTCTAAGGAGAGGTTTCAGGGAGAGAATGAAGATTAACGGGGAGAGTGGGCAGCCCTGGCGCGTTCCATTCGACACGGAGAAGGCATCCGACAGGTGGCCGTTAACTTGGACTTTTGCAGTGGGACTAGAGTATAGTGCTGAAATATAGTTTAGCATCGTTTGTGGGAGTCCTATGGCTTTGAGGGTTTCTCTTATGTAGTCGCATGCCACTCTGTCGAATGCCTTCTCCGCGTCGAGGGAAAGCATAAATCCCTTATTCTTGGTGGTCGTGAGCCAATGGTGGATATTAATCGCTTTGAGGGTATTATCCCTCGCTTCCCATCCGGGGACAAAGCCCACTTGATCAAGGCCAACAAGTTGGGGGATCAGGGGTAGAAGTCTGTTTGCTAATGTTTTGGCATACCATTTGAGGTCAACGTTGAGCAATGAGATGGGTCTGTAGTTAGTAACTAAGGAGTGGTCTTTGTCAGGTTTAGGAATTACTGCTATATGGGCTGTTAGAAGGTCACGTGGGGGGTCGACCAGGTGTGCAAAAGAGTTGAAGGCTTTCAAAAAGGAGGGGGTAAGTATTTCTGCGTAGGTTTTGTAGTAACCAGCGGTTGGCCGTCTGGACCAGGGCTTTTACCTGTTTTCATTTGTTTTAGGGCGTTGTCAACTTCCGTACGCGTAAGTGGGGCATTTAAATCGTGTGCTATGGATTCTGATATGGGAGTTGGGCCATATTGTTTTAAGAAATCAGATATCAGTTGGGAGTGAGTGGTGCCGTCTATGGGGGGAGGGGGGGTGGCTAAGTTGTATAGTTTACTATAATACTGTACGAATTGTCGTGCGATGTCGGGGGTTTTGTTTATTTTTTGTCCTGAGGGGTCAGTGATGTAGTGTATAGTTTTATTAGATTTTATTAGAAAGTATGTGTTTGCATGGTATCTGTTTATCTAATAGGTCTAATAGATCTTTCCTGGCCTGTATTAAATCATTCAGGGCGGTAAGTGCTTGGGATTGTTTATGTAACCCTTCAAGTTTACGGATCTTTTCAATTAATTCTGAGTGTGCTTTCCTTTTTTCTTTGTTTCTTTTGGCCGCTGCTGCCAGGAAGGTGCCCCTTACACTTTTATGGGCTTCCCAGTTATTAATTGGGGAGGTGTCATCTGGGTTGTTTTCGAGGAAGAAGTGTTTTATGGTGGATTCCACTTCCGCCGTGATGGAGGGGTCAGTGAGTAAGGAAGAGTCTAACCTCCATATTCTTGAGCGAGGTGTGGTGTCGGGAAGTTGTAGTGACATGGAGATGGGATGGTGATCTGATATAGTCATGGGCTCGATAGAAGCTCGGTGGAGTAGAGGTAGGTCATTTTGGGTCAAGAATAGATAATCTATTCTAGAATATCGATGATGAGGTGCTGAATAGAAGGTGTAGTCCCTAGTATCTGGGTTTAGGGTGCGCCATGTATCATGAAGTAATAACCGTTTCAGTAGGGTTTTAATGTCCTTCAAGGCTTTGTATGGTATAGTTGTAGTTCCTGTGGATGTGTCTTGAATAGGGTTTAGGGGAACATTGCAATCTCCACCCATTACAAGGGTGTCTTCCAGGAAAGACGTTAGAGTAGTGTTGACTGATCTAAAAAATGGTACTTGGTGTTTGTTTGGAGCGTATATGTTCGCCAGTGTTATAGTTTTGTTTTGAATCGAGCCTTTTAGGAAGAGATATCTACCGTCGGGATCTATGAGAGAGTCAGTAATGTGGAAAGGACAGTGTTTTGCAATAAGGATCGATACCCCTTTCGTTTTATGTTGGGGGTTGGTAGCGTGTATCGCGGTTGGAAAATGGGCATTGGATAGGGGTATTGTCAGAACGGAAATGTGTTTCCTGTAACATTATGATGCTGGCGTTAAGTCTTTGCATGGCAAGGAGGAGTTTAGATCGTTTTTCTGGGGTATTGAGTCCCTTTACGTTGAGCGAGACCATTTTGAGCACGGGTTTCTGCGTGTTGCTAGCTTTTGGAACCATGGTAAAGTTGTTTGTATGTGTCCTGTGATGTGGTTTGGGCTGTGGCAGGTTGTGATGTAGGGTAGAAAGGGGGTATCAGGTAAGGGCAGTGGGGTGGGGAGAGAGTGTTGAAGGGGAAGGGTTAGAGGAGCCGGCACTATGTGGCGGTCCGATCACCTAATTCGGTGTTCGGAGCCACAGAATTGTATACGCCGGAGAAATTTAGTGGTGTTAGTTCGGTATTAGTGTTTATGGGTTGGGTGAATGATGTTTAACCACCATGTGGGGGTTGGTTGGTTACTTGAGAGATATTTGGGTATGTATAGAAAGGGTAGTAAATATGGGTGACCAATGAGGTCCGTCTCATCATCAGCCTTCGAAAGTGAGGCTGGGGGTGTGAGTGGAGTAGCATTTTGAAGAACTTAGGTGTGAAAGGGGCGATCAGAAAGGTTTGTTAGAAAGTGTGTGAAAAATCATTGAGATGGTGGCGGCGGGGTGAAGCTTCCGTTTGTCAATAGCAACAGATCTTGTTTAGGGAGGTGTTGTGTGTAGGATGACTTAAGGTCAGGTAAGCTGGGAAAGCCATGTGAGAGTGTACTGAGAGGAATATATTTAGAGAGAACACCATATTATTTCTGACCACAATGACTGCAAGTGTAGCTTCAAGGAATTGTCACGACAATAACATATTAGCATTTGCTCCTTTGCTCTTTGAATGGTCTTATGCTTCAAACATTCTATAACAACTTGAAAAAAAAGAAAAGGGTCAACCAAAACAAAATAGTAACTGTTGTAACTAAAAATTGTACAATCGGTGGAGCATCTAAGCGTTTATGCTCAGTTATTCGTGTAAGGAGTGGGGGTGTGATCAGTGTGTGGGCTCTATGGGACGACTGTATCAGTGGCCCTTGTAGCCTGTGTGTGATATTGTGATGTGAGCTGAGTATGAACGCGGTGAGGCCTCTATGCCTCTGTTCCGGTCAGCCCATGTGTTGTGGTATGGTGTGATCAGAGTATGAATATATTAGAGCCTCATTTTCTCTGTCTCCGACCATTCGGTAAGGGTGTAGTGGTGTGGTCAGTGTGTGGGTGTAGTGGAGTGTTTATATCGTTTGTCTCAGTTACCTGTAGAGGTAGCATTGGTGTGTGTCGTATGTGTTTGCAATAGAGCCTCCGTGTCTTAGTCCCCAGCTTACCTAGGAAGGTGTTGTGGGGTGGGCAGTAGAGCCGTGTATGAGAACATCAGTGCCTTCATTCTCGGTTGCCCGAGAATGTTAGTGTAGTGGAGGCATTGTCAGGCCACCACATAATCTCTACTGTTTGTTCCCAATTACCTGTGTATAGTGCTGAGGTGTGGGTCTAGTGGGAGCACTATAAGGCAATTACAGCTCTAAACCCAGTTACTCGCTGGGGGTGTTACGTTGGGGGAATTTAGGAGGATGGTAGGTTCGATTGGTTTGGCTCTATATTTTAAGGCAATATTAAAACCCATATCTTTAATCACTGTAATAGGTTTAAGGCTATGTTGGATTTCCTTATTTGGGTGTATAACATTTTGCGATGCAGTGCATGGCTTAGATCAAGAAGGCATAACATATATTACCTATAGCATTGAGGGTTAATCATGGATGTAGGAGAGTTATACCGACGTCTGTCGGAGGAGGTCGTCTTCTTCGGTGCCCCGTTAAGAGGGGGTAGGATGGTGCGGTGTGGGAGTTTCTGGTCGGGAGTGCACTGAGGTAGAGCTTCCTTGTTGTAGCGGATTCTGTCGAGCAGGACATAATATAGCTGGACGGTCGTAGGGTATCGTTCGTAAGTCATTGAAGTTAGAATGCGGGATGAAAGAGTCAAAGTGATCCGTGTGCCATCTGGACCTGCAGGGGAGTCAGGAGGTGTCCATCAAGTAATCAGTTTACCTTTGTCTTCGTCGCTTTGTCTCAGGAAGGGAGCCGTCAGGGGACTTTGAAAGTCGTCCGACAGGGTGGGTACACACGGGTAGGTCTATAGTAAAAAGGAGCGGTGGTTTCCTAGTGACAACTCACGTTTAAAACTGGGCTGTCAGCGGTCTCGGCGTGCCCTGCGAGGAAGGGGAGCTGACATGGGGCTGGATGGCTGATAATGCGAGCCTGGAGAAGGGCCGGATCTGGTGGCGGACGGTGAACGTCTTCTGCGGAAGCTGGTGTTGTGTGCGTCCATCGGTTCTTCCATTGGAGGACAGCGAGTGGGGGATTGTAAGTTGAATTCTGCGTACCAGTTCGGAACTGGTGTGTAGGGTATGTCCAGTGTACGGCAGAAATTGTCCAGATCCTCCAGTACTCTTAGAAGAGCTGAGCTGCCCTGGTATGAGGCGGAGAGGCCGAAGGGAAACTTCCATCGATACCGGATTCCTCTTGTTCTTAAGATATCCAGTAGAGGGCGCAGGTCTTTGCGGTGGCGTAATGTAATTGCAGAGAGGTCTTGATATATGTGAATGGGGCCGCCATTATATTCCAGAGTGGATTTTTCGCGGGCTTTTTGAAGGATTTCTTCTTTAATGTAGAAGTCGTTCACGAAGCAAATAATGTCCCGAGGGGGGTCAGTGTCTCTGCCTTTGGGGCGAAGCGCTCTGTGGATACGATCCATGGTGATCGGTGTTTGTTCCGGGTGGTCCAGTAAATGGTTAAAGAGACCTGTCACCCCCGGGGAGATGCCATCCTGTTCTTCCGATTCGGGTATTCCCCTTACCCTTAAGTTGTGTCTGCGACCACGGTTATCAAGATCTTCAACATGGCATTGAAGATCTCTCAGCTGCATAGTGTGGTAGTCGACTTTGTGCTGAACGTTTTTCACTGTCGACTGTTGCTGCGCTGCGTTGTCCTCCACGCGCTGTATGTGGCCTGTGATGGCCTGCAGTTCGTGGCGTAGATCAGTAATGGCTGAGAACAGCGTGTCCTTGATGTCGGCCGCCACCGCTTGTAGGTTCTGCAGGCTTGGTTGGCGATGAGAGGGCAGAGTAGGTGCCTGTGGGGTGTTGCCGGTGTCGGTGCGGGTGAGGGTGATCTCGGTGTGAGACTGAGAGGAGGCTGAGGCAGGAAGGGAGGTCGCCATTGTTGGGCGCTGTGTCCCGAAGATCTCCGGTATCGTGTAGCTCACACGGCTGGCGATTTCTCTCGGGGATCGGGATCTGCTTTGTGATGATCCGCGGGAGGATGTTCCCATTATTGGGGGGTGGATGGTAGCTGTAGTCCCCGGTAATTGTAGAGTTTAGGCTGTGGTGAGAGGGAGCCGAGTGATCAAGCAGCCATCTTTTCTCAAGGGAAACCATGCCCCTTTTGAACACTTTTACGCAAATCTATATAATCTCTCCGCCACAGACACTTAAACCCCCATCCCTACTTCTAGATCCACACTCATACAGAAATTTATGGAGAAACACTGCCCCAGCCCACTCACTTCGGACGTATCAACAGACCTAGACCATCCAATCACCAAATCAGAATGGGAAGAGGCTCTAAAACAACTGAAACCGGGCAAGAGCCTGGGCCCGGACGGCCTATCGGCCGTTTACTATAAAACATTCTCAGAAGTACTGTCAATCCACTTTCTTAAAACGTTCAACTCTATATCGGCAACATCCCCCCTCCCCTCGGGCTTACTTGAAGCGCACATCTCAGTTATACCCAAAGATGGGAAAGACCCCACCCTTACGGCAAGCTATAGACCAATTTCTCTACTAAATGTAGACATCAAAATATTCGCCAAAATTCTAGCCAACCGTCTACTCCCTCTTCTTCCACCATTATTTCCCATGATCAAACAGGTTTTATCCCTGGAAGGGAAGCTAGGGATAACACTATCAAAGCAATTAACTTACACCATCTCCTGACCTCCTCCAACCAAGCTGGATTTTTCTATCCCTCGATGCGGAGAAGGCATTTGACAGGGTGACCTGGGACTACATGGAAGCAGTACTGAGATTCATGGGTTTGGGTAATCGCCTATTAACCACTTGAGCCCCGGACCATTATGCTGCCTAAGGACCAGAGGTCTTTTTCCAATTTGGCACTGCGTCGCTTTAACTGCTAATTGCGCGGTCATGCAATGCTGTACAGAAACAAAATTTGTGTCCTTTTCTTCCCACAAATAGAGCTTTCTTTTGATGGTATTTGATCACCCCTGCAGTTTTTATTTTTTGCGCTGTATTTTGGGGTGCAATTCCACATATGCCCATGGCCTGTGTGAGCAATATATCATTTAGTGACAACTTTGTGCAAAAAAAAAAAAAAGTGTCACTTTCCCGCAACTTGTGTCAAAATATAAAATATTCCATGGACTCAATATGCCTCTCAGCAAATAGCTTGGGGTGTCTACTTTCCAAAATGGGGTCATTTGGGGGGGGTTTGTGCCACCTGGGCATTCCATGGCCTCCGAAACTGTGATAGGCAGTGAAGAGTGAAATCAAAAATTTACACCCTTAGAAAGCCTGAAGGCGGTGCTTGGTTTTTGGGGTCCCGTACGCGGCTAGGCTCCCAAAAAGTCTCACACATGTGGTATCCCCGTACTCAGGAGAAGCAGCAGAATGTATTTTGGGGTGTAATTTCACATATTCCCATGGCATGTTTGAGCAATATATCATTTAGTGACAACTTTGTGCAAAAAAAAAAAAAAAAATTTGTCTCTTTCCCGCAACTTGTGTCGCAATATAAAATATTCCATGGACTCGACATGCCTCTCAGCAAATAGCTTGGGGTGTCTACTTTCCAAAATGGGGTCATTTGGGGGGGTTTTGAACTGTCCTGGCATTTTATGCACAACATTTAGAAGCTTATGTCACACATCACTCACTCTTCTAACCACTTGAAGACAAAGCCCTTTCTGACACTTTTTGTTTACATGAAAAAGGTTTTTTTTTTTGCAAAAAAATTACTTTGAACCCCCAAACATTATATATTTTTTTAAAGCAAATGCCCTACAGATTAAAATGGTGGGTGTTTCATTTTTTTTTTTTCGCACAGTATTTGCGCAGCGATTTTTCAAACGCATTTTTTGGGGAAAAAACACACTTTTTTAAATTTTAATGCACTAAAACACACTATATTGCCCAAATGTTTGATGAAATAAAAAAGATGATCTTAGGCCGAGTACATGGATACCAAACATGACATGCTTTAAAATTGCGCACAAACGTGCAGTGGCAACAAAATAAATACATTTTTAAAAGCCTTTAAAAGCCTTTACAGGTTACCACTTTAGATTTACAGAGGAGGTCTACTGCAAAAATTACTGCCCTCGATCTGACCTTCGCGGCGATACCTCACATGCATGGTGCAATTGCTGTTTACGTTTGACGACAGACCGCCGCTTGCGTTCGCCTTAGCGCGAGAGCAGGGGGCGACAGGGGTGCTTTTTTTTTTGCTTTTTTTTTCTTTATTATTTTTTTGCTTTTTTATCTTATTTTTAAACTGTTCCTTTCATTTTTTTTTTTAATCATTTTTATTGTTATCTCGGGGAATGTAAATATCCCCTATGATAGCAATAGGTAGTGACAGGTACTCTTTTTTGAAAAAATTGGGGTCTATTAGACCCTAGATCTCTCCTCTGCCCTCAAAGCATCTGACGACACCAAGATCGGTGTGATAAAATGCTTCCCCAATTTCCCAATGGAGCTATTTACATCCGGCGAAATCTAAGTCATAAAATGCTCATAGCTTCCGGTTTCTTAGGCCATAGAGATGTTTGGAGCCACTCTGGTCTCTGATCAGCTCTATGGTCAGCTGGCTGAATCACCGGCTGCATTCTCAGGTTCCCTGTTGAGACAGGAGAGCCAGAGAAAAACACGGAAGACGGTGGGGGGGGGGGGCATTCCCTCCCACGGCTTGTAAAAGCAGTCTAGTGGCTAATTAGCCGCTAGGATTGCTTTTACATGAAAGCCGACCGCTGGCTGAAAAGAATGATACCAAGATGATACCTAAACCTGCAGGCATCATTCTGGTATAACCATTCAAAGTCGTGAATGGCGTACCTGAAGACAAAAAAATGGTTAACAATAAAGCACAGTAAACGGTAAAGAATAAAAAATTGCATACCTGAAAAGCAAACATGATAAAACATAATAACAATAAAACATTGCAGAATAGAATACAGTAAAAAAGAGCAGAACAATAGAGAGAGAGAATAGAGAGAGAGAGAACAATGAAACGACAACTATTTTTTTTTTATTTTATATATATATATATTTTTTTTTTTTTAAACTTTTTTTGTAACTAACTTTTATAACGGTAACCGGTTCCAGGTTCGGGTCTCTCAAAATGCGATGGCATCTTGGGAGACCCTGTGAAAATGTGCCTAGTCTGTGCAATGCTGTACCCTACGCTAATACTCAACTAGTGTATGGTAGCGTTCAAAACATTCACCAATGCAAAGACCAGGATTGTCAGGACAGGAGGGACAATAATAGCGGGTGTCACGTCTATATACGCGCTTGCTGCAGACACGACATCTTTTTGAAGGGGTTCATTGGGTAGGGGTACTCGGGAGGACATAAAGAAAATGCCTCTCATGCAGCCGACTGCATTTGGTTGGGGATGTGAATGGGGGAAGTACGGGCGCTGCAGAAGCGGTGGGTTCCCAATTAGGATTGGCGAATGCAGCAGGAAGGGCATTATGGGCACGACGGGCCTGTGTTTGTCTTCTTGGTGGCAGCGGGACACTACTTGTGCTTGCCACCTCACCAGATTGAACTGCACTTATGGGACTCGCCACGTCACCAAGTGTTACTGCAGTGCTGGTTTGACTACGACCGGGGTGTACTAGGCCACTGGTGCTTGCCAGTTCACCAAAACGCTACCAAAAAAACTGTTAGCGATCGCAGGGATCAGGCCTGACTCTGCGAACGCTGCAGTTATGTGTTTAGTGTTTTGTAAGTGACAGTGATCGATCGATACTGCACTTGGGTGGGCTGGGCGGAGGGGCAAAATGCAGGTGCTAGCAGGTATCTGGGCTGATCCCGCTAACACTGCGTTTTTGGGAACCCTAAACTGCTGGGGACGCTAGTATAGATCTGATCGGATCAGATATTGATCCGATCAGATACTATACCACTAAGGGAGGCGTATGCTGCGTGCGTGGGTGTTAGCGGTACTGGCGCTAATCTGATGCTGCCTGGGGCGACGCATATCACCGCTGGGCGATCGGGGGGCTAAACCTTTATTCGGTAATAAACGGCGGGTGCCCTGACACTATAAAAAATAAACAAACTAACCAGCGTCACCCGTAACAGTTATACGGTGATCAGTGGTGAAAGGGTTAACTAGGGGGCCAGCAAGGGGTTAAAACATTTATTCGGTAGTATATGGGGGTCCCTGTCGCTATAAAACGCTGACGGCGAACCTAAATATTTAGGTCCCTAACTAGCGTCACCAGCGACACTAATACAGCGATCAGAAAAATGATTGCTTAGCGACACTGGTGACAGGGGGTGATTAAGGGGTTAAAACTTTATTAGGGGGGGTTAGGGGGGTATCCTAGACCTACAGGGGGATAATACTCACTGTCCCAACACTGTAACTGTCATAAACTGACACCAATGCAGTAATCAGAAAAAAAAAAAAAAAAACTGCTGGTGTCAGTTTGTGACGGGGGGGGGGGTGATTGGGGGGGGATCGGGGGGGGGGGGGGGGTTGGGGTATTTTGTGTGCCTGGCATGTTCTACTGTGTGTGTGTAGTGTTGTGCACTCACATACCTGTCTTCTCTCCTCGGGCCGGAACGGAAATTACCGAGCCGAGGAGAGATGACATCATTTCCTTTGCTGCTGTTTAGCATACAGCAGCAAAGGAATGTTCCCATTGGCCGGCGGCGATCGCGAGGGGGGGGGCCACGAACGGATGGCCTCCCCCTCACCTCCGATCGCCGGGGGACAAAAGACGACCGCCTCGGGCACCGGGGGGGGTCCGATCGGACCCCCCACCCGCGGAAGGCAAATCACTTATATGTACGTGATTTTGCCTGTCCGTGACACCTTGCCGACGTACATCGGCGTGAGGCGGTCGTCAAGTGGTTAATAATGGCCCTATACACCAATCCCATATCCCATGGCCCGAGTCAGAGTCAACAGCCTCCTGTCAAATGCCTTCCCTATCCGTAACGGCACGAGGCAGGGATGTCCCCTTTCCCCTCTACTGTTTACACTTACCCTCGAACCCTTCCTACGCAGTCTCAAATTCAACCCAAACATTAAAGGAATACAAACACCTGAAAAAGAATACAAAATTGCAGCCTTCGCTGATGACATACTCCTCTTCCTCACAGAACCTCACATTTCTCTCCCCAATCTGCTGGCCGATTTCTGCCATTTTAGACTAATTTCTAACCTGAAAATAAATTTCTCCAAGTCCTGTGCCCTGAACATCTCTCTACCCAAACACACAGTAACCCAGTGCCAAAGAAATTTCCCCTTCCAATGGGAAAAAGAATAACCTACCTAGGTATCCAAATACCCGGCCAACTTAACAACCTCTACACCATGAACTATTTACCAATCCTACAACACCTTACCTCTGATCTTAAATGCTGGAACAAACCCATCTTTTCATGGTTTGGCAGAGCGGCCATACTAAAAATTAATGCCTTGCCGCGCCTACTCCATATACTGCAAACTGTTCCGATTCATATTCCCGCCTCCTTCTTTAGTACTTATAAAAGTTTATGCACCAAATTCCTCTGGGGAAACAACAGACCAAGAATTAGCTATCAACACCTGTCATTACCAAAGCATAAAGGAGGTATTGGGCTCCCTGACCTCCAAAACTATTACAAAGCTTGCCACCTTTCCAGAATCCTGGACTGGAACATACATCAAAAATACAAAGATTGGGTCTCCCTCGAAGCTTCATTCACATCCTCCCCCCTCCACCTATTACCCTGGAACATCCCAATACGCATACCACCTGAAACCTGGATGCACCCTCTAATCGGTCCAACAATCAAAGGCTTCCACAACATCTGCAAATCAACCCCCTTATCCTCTACACCAGGCCCTCTCACCTCCCTGCGTCTCAACCCTGACTTCCCTCCTGGAATGCACAATAGCTACCTAACTGACACATGGCCACACAGAGACGTCCAAGTTCACCATTTCTTCTCACAAGGCAAATTATTACACCGAGAAGAACTGCCTTCCAAGGTCAACGACACCTACATCTCCCCCTGGAACTACACATTACTTGTACACTACATAAAGTCACTGGATAGAAAATTCAAAGTCTCCAGACCGTTATCACCTTTCGAAACATTGTGCATTAAGCAATCCCCACAAAGCCACTTGATCTCCACTATGCACACCCTTCTATTCACGAACGTCCCTTCCAACACGGGTCGAGCCTGTAAATCATGGGATAACGATCTCTCCATATCCATCTCACAAAAAGACTGGAAACGAGTCTACCTGAACATCCACAAAGGATCTGTAAACGTCTCCACGCAGGAGAACGGATACAAAGTCCAATCACAATGGTACCGTACCCCCTCCCTCATCCACAAATTTAATTCAGACATCCCAGACACGTGCTGGAGATGCAAACAAGAAAAAGGAACCCTCCTACTATCCAGATTTTTGGGGCAAAATTCATCAAAATTATAAAGAAAGTAACCACATACACGCTGGACTTCTCTCCAGCACAATTCCTCTTACACTTTACCACCTTATCGAGTCGTAACTACTTCAAATCTTTAGCCATGCACATGGTAAACGCGGCAAAACAATGTATTCCAATATATTGGGGCACTTCACACACCCCGTCTGTAAAAGAATGGCTAAATAGAATCTCCAAAATAGCTGAAATGGAACGCCTCATCAGTATCGCCCACGATACACCCGGTAAATTCTCTACAAAATGGGCCTGCTGGATCCACTTCCAGACAACAGACTACAAAGACCTCACCTCTGCCAATACACCTCCCACTGGACATCCTCCTACGACAACCGCATAAATCCAGAATCAACTCAAACACACTCTTACAGTATATTCACTTAGACTGAGAACAATGACCTATCTTTATCGGACATGCCTCCACAAAACCTGCTGCTCCCCCTACCTTCCCCCCTCTCCCTCTCCCGCGTTGCCCCATCCCCTTCCCCCCCCTCTCTCCTATCCCACGTCCCCTGAACACACCAATCCCCACCCCCTTCTTATTACCACTGACACACATCTCCCCAGATACCTAAGTATCCTCCTAGATAAACAGAAAACCTTGCGCGAAACCCGACCTACCATACTTCACTCTACCAGAACCCCTCTCGATACACCCTGACATTGCCAAAACATTTCCACCTCCATCATAACCCCTATCCTGCCCATAAGGGTATAAAACTCACAAGCTCAACCAAAATTATGAACCCAACAAGCTTCTAACCTAACATATACAGGGTTCTTCCTCTTCAATCTAATGTTATTTAACATTTTTGATGTTCATAACCTTTAAGTTACATTATTTACATACTTTGACCATTGTCACTTGACTTATTTTATGTATTTCTGTGAAACTCTACATATGTGTGTTCTCTACTATTTCTAATAAAAACTTTATGGAAAAAAAAAGCTACCTGAAGAAAATTAGTGGTGGTCTTCTGATCCTATTAATACCACAGGCAGGCAGCTACAGTATTTACAGTTAGTGTAGTGCGTCCTCTGCACAGTGTGCAACTAAAGCTACCTGGAGACAATTAGTGGTGTTCTCATACTAATAATACTACAGGCAGGCAGTTGATTCTGCTAGCTGCAGTATCAGTATATATATATATACATCCCAGCTTTGTGCAGCTACATTTCACTGCAGGCAATTAGTATGTCTGGAAGGCCAAGAAGAAGAGCCAGACAGTCACAAGCCAACAAAAGAGGGCAAGCAGGCTCTGTGTCTAGAGGCAACAGTGCTGGTCATGGACACGGTGCATCCTCATTAGCACGTGGCCGTGGGACACGCTTGGCCTTTTTTTCGGCAGCTGGCCGTGTTGAGCCGCAACATGCGGAAGACTTGGTAGAGTGGATGACCAAGCCGTCCTCATCCTCCTCATCCTCTCTCACCCGGGCTCAGGTACTTTGTCTGGCAAAGCAGCTGCAACGCGGCCTCTTCCCTCAGCTCAATGGCATCAGTCACTCCTTCCCTAGCCCCACCATGTTCTCCTGAGGAGTCTCCCGAACTGTTTGACCACAGTGTTGGGTACATGTTCCAGGAGGATGCCCAGTGTTTTGAAGGCTCTGATGATGGTACCCAGCTAGAGGAAGGCAGTAACGTGAGCCCAGAGAGAGGGGGTGCCCAAGAAGGACAGCAATCTGTTAGTCATGTTCTCATAGTTGCAGCATACTGCCAGCTTTGCTCCAGTGATGAGGAGGGAGGGGATGATGAGGTCACTGACTCTACGTGGGTGCCTGATAGGAGGGAGGAGGAGGAGGAGGGACATCACCAATGAGGCAGGATGCCCTCCAGGGGCCAGCTTAAGGGCAGCACACCGACTGCATCACACCGCAGAGCTCCGCATGTGCAGAGCGCTGCTGTCTCTGCGCGTTATTCCAAAAGTTCTTTGGTGTGGCCCTTTTTTGAGACGAGTGCATCAGATCCCACCGCTGCTATTTGCAACATATGTCTCAAGTGTATCTCACGTGCCCAAAACATCTCCCGCTTGGGCACCACATGCTTGACCAGACATATGTTGACCTGCCATGCAGTTCGTTGGCAAGCGTACGTAAAAGACCCACAGCAAAGAACAAAGAGGACCTCTCATTGCTCCTCATCAGCTGGGATCTCCAACCCCATTATACCTTCAGTCCTCTCTGAGACCTGCACTGAGAGGAATGAAGGTGTAGAATTAGGTCACAGCCAAGTACTTGAGGGCAATCTGCTATCGGTACACCGACGTCAGATTGTACCAGGCAAATTTCCCTGTCCCAGCTGCTGCACCGCTGAAAGAAGTTCGCTCCCAGCCATCCACATGCCCAGCGGTTGAATGCTAGCTTGGTTAAATCGCTAGCACTTCAACTGCTGCCTTTTCAGTTGGTAGACTCTGCCCCCTTCCGTGAGTTTGTGGAATGTGCGGTTCCTCAGTGGCAGGTTCCCAAACACCACTTTTTCTCACAGAAGGCGATTCCGGCTCTCTACCGGCATGTGAAAGGCAATGTCTTGGCCTCGCTGGACAGGGCGGTCAGTGGTAAGATGCATATTACCGCTGACTCATGGTCCAGCAGGCATGGACAGGGATGTTACCTATCTTTCACTGTGCACTGGGTGACTCTTCTGGCAGCTGGGAAGGATGCAGGACAGGGTGCAGTAGTGTTGGAGGTTGTTCTGCCACCGCGCCTCCAAAATACTACTCCAAAATACTACTAGGGGTTATTCTGCTACACCTCTCTCCTCCACCCCCTCCTCTTCTTCTTCCTCCATGGCCTCTTCCTGTGCCGATTTGACTTCGCCTACGGAGCACTGCTGGTTCCGTTCAAGGGGCTACGCAAGCACGCAGGCCAAAAGATGCCATGCGGTGCTTGAGCTGGTGTGCTTGGGGGACAGGAGCCACACTGGGGCAGAGATTTTGTCAGCTCTGCAGGGGCAGGTTCAGAGGTGATTGACACCACGCCAGCTTAAGGCAGGTATGGTGGTTTGCGACAATGGCACCAACCTCCTCTCCGCCCTCCGACAGGGACAACTGACCCATGTGCCCTGTTTGGCTCACGTCCTTAACTTGGTAGTGCAGCGGTTCTTGGGCAGGTACCCGGGCTTACAGGATGTCCTGAGGCAGGCCAGGAAAGTCTGTGTGCATTTCCGCAGGTCATATAATGCCAGTGCTCGGCTGGCTGACCTCTAAAAGGAATTTAACCTCCCCAAGAACCGCCTAATCTGTGACATGCCCACCAGGTGGAACTCAACGTTTGCCATGCTGCAGCGGCTGCACATGCAGCAGAGGGCCATCAATGAGTACCTGTGTGACTATGGCACCAGGACAGGGTCAGGGGAGCTTGGGTTTTTTTCCCCACGCCAGTGGGCCATGATCAGGGATGCATGCACTGTCCTGTCACCATTTGAGGAGGCCACGAGGATAGTGAGCAGTGACAGTGCATGCATCAGTGACACTGTCCCCCTTGTCTACCTGTTGGAGCACACGCTGCGTGGAATAATGGACAGGGCACTTGAGGCAGAACAGAGGCAGGAAGAGGAGGACTTCCTTAGCTCTCAAGGCCCCCTTTATCCAGACAGTGTTCCTGCGTGCCGACCGATCACACAGGAAGAGGAGGAGGAAGAGGAGGATTGTGTCAGCATGGAGGTGGAGCCTGTCACTCAGCATCAGCAGCAGTCTTTAAGGGATCATTTACAGTCCCAAGAAACCCATGGACTTGTACGTGGCTGGAAGGAGGTGTTTGCGGATCATGTCGTCCTTAGTGACCCAGAGGACTCTGGACCGAATGCCTCAGCAAACCTATGCTGCATGGCCTCCCTGATCCTGCAAAGCCTGCGGAAGGATCCTCGTATTCGTGGTATCAAGGAGAGGGATCATTACTGGCTTGCAACCCTCCTTGATCCACGTTACAAGGGTAAGGTTGCGGACCTTATCTTGCCGTCGCAGAGGATGAAACATCTTCGGGAGGCCTTGCAGAAAGGTCTGTGCAACGCGTTCCCAGAGACTGGGAGGTTACAAACTCCTGTTCCTGGACAATGTGTTGCTGAGGCTTCGGTCAGTCAAAGATGGAGCGGTGGAGAAGGTGGCCGTCTGACCGATGCGTTCAGACAATTTTTTAGTCCGCAGCCCCAAGGTATGATTGGTTCCAGCAACCGTCGCCAGTGTCTGTTTTACATGGTGCAGGAATACCTAGGGGCAAGATCTGACTTGAACACTTTTCCCACCGAAAATTCTCTGGGTTACTGGGTCTTGAGGATTGATCACTGGCCAGAACTTGCACAGTATGCAATTGAGCTACTGGCCTGTCCTGCTTCCAGCGTTCTTTCGGAACGCACATTCAGTGCTGCTGGAGGTTTTGTAACCGATCACAGGGTGCGCCTGTGCACCGACTCGGCCGATCGACTGACCTTCATAAAAATGAATCAGTCTTGGATCACCACCAGCTACCAAGCACCTGATGCTGATGTAACCGAAATTTTTTTTTTAAATGTCAGATCCCTTCAAGACTGCCTATGCTGATACTGAGTGACTATCCTTTTTATGCTGAGTGACTATCCTCTTCCTCCTCAGTGATCATGCTGACAGCTTGTAGGAATATTTTTGGTTCTGTGCGCCGCCACCAGTGGCTAAGGTCCAATTTTCAGCCCCTGTTTAACAGGGGTGAGTAATTATAATTTTTGATGCAATATTTTGCAAGGAGGGTTCGTTGCTGCACTCAACTAGAGTATTTGTGAGGGGTTGCAGTGTTGTGGCACCAGCACCAGTGCCTAAGGCCCAATTTTTCAGCTCCTGTTTAACAGGGGTGTATAATTACAATTTTTGATGCAATATTTTACAGGAGGGCTCATTCCTGCGCTCCAACTAGAGTATCTGTGAGGGGTTGCGGCACCAGTGCCTAAGGCCCAATTTTTCTGCCCCTGTTCAACAGGTGCATGTAATTACAATTCTTGATCTAATATTTCACAGCAGGGCCCGTTTCTGCACCCACCAAGAGTAACTGTAAGGACTTACAGTGTTGTGGCACCAGCACCACCAAAGGCCAATTTTTCTGCCCCTGTTCAACAGGGGCATGTAATTACAATTCTTGATCTAATATTTCACAGCAGGGCCCTGTGAGGGCTTACAGTGTTGTGGCAACACCAACACCTAAGGCCCAAATTTCTGCTGAGTATATAGGGCAGGCCCCTACTTTCAAACATCCAACTTACAAACGACTCCTACTTGCAAACGGAAGGAGACAACAGGAAGTGAGATGAAATCTACCCCTAGGAAGGGAAATTCTCTCCTGTAAGAGTTAATATGGGAAAAACATTTCTCCTTTCCACTGATGCTTTATCACCAATCCTTGTTTCACTAAAAAACCCAAATTTTCAAAAAACATTTGTCATTGGGACAGAAAGTGAGGTGAAATCTTCTGAAGAGGAGTACAGACAGCAAAACAAATGTCACAGGGGTGATAACCCTTCCCTATGTTTTCCAAAAAGCTTAAAATAGATTTTTTGGCTGGAGCTAAACACGTTAAAAATGTACCAGTTCAAAATTACAAACAGATTCTACTTAACAACAAATCTACAGTCCCTGTCTTGTTTGCACCGCCTGTATACTGCTGTTCAGGGTATATAGGGCCTGGTGGCCCCACACCTTTCCTTTTTTTAATTTGGGTACGGGGTTCCCCTTAATATCCATACAAGACCCAATGGGCCTGGTAATGGGCTGGGGGGTACCCATGCTGTTTGTCTCACTGATTTTCATCCATATTGCCAGGACCCGACATTACATTAAACCCGCAAGCAGTTTTAAATGACTTTTATTCCTTTTAAAAATTACATTTTGTACAGGGACTGTTCTAAACACTGGAAACATGCGCCACTTTACAGGCATACTATAAACACCCCCCAGGTACGATATTTAAAGGAATACTTCACTTTTTTTTTTTTTTTACTTTAAGCATCATTAAAATCACTGTTCCCGAAAAAACGGCAGTTTTTAAAACTTTATTTTGCATTGATACATGTCCCCTGGGGCAGGACCCGGGTCCCCAAACCCTTTTTAGGACAATACCATGCAAATTAGCCTTTAAAATGAGCACTTTTAAGTTGAAAATTTGAGTCCCATAGACGTCAATAGGGTTCTAACGTTTGTGCAAATTTTTGGTCCGTTCGCAGGTTCTGGTGCGAACCGAACTGGGGGGTGTTCGGATCATCCCTAGTCCTGACTAGGTTTGGTTTTACAGTCCAGATCTATCAGTCCATTATGGCGTTATACACAACTCCTTCTGCCCAAGTCTACGTATGAGGTATGCTCCCAACCCCTTTCAATATTACAAATGGGACTTGCCAGGGATGTCCAATGTCCCCACGTATCTTTAATTTACTAATGGAACCCAAGGCCACATACATTTGTCACTACCCCAATATCAAAGGATTCCAAGTCAGAGGCAAAATTCACACTATTATGCCGCGTACACACGACCGGACTTTTCTGCATCAAAGGTCCGATGGAACGAATCTGTCGTACAATTCGATCGTGTGTTGGCTTCAACGGACCTTTTCTGTCTAAAAATCTGACGGACCTTAGGAATAGAACAAGTTTCAAATCTTTCCGACTGACTCGATTCCTATAGAAAAATCCGTCCGTCTCTGTATGCTAGTCCGACGAACCAAAAACGACGCAAGGGCAGCTATTGGCTACTGGCTATGAACTTCCTTATTCTAATCCGGTCGTACGTCATCACGTTTGAAAGGATCGAACTTTGGTGTGATTGTGTGTAGGCAAGTCCGTTTTGTCGGGACTATGTCAGAACTTCGTCGAAAAGTCCTTCGGTGTTCAATCCGAAGAAAAGTCCGCTCGTGTGTACGCTGCATTAGTGTTTTTGCGGATGACATCATTTTGATGCTTAGAAATAGGAAACCGCACTAGACTAGGTAAATAGAGACAAAAGCAACAACTCAATGGTGAGATACACACAGATAAGTAAATGGATGGAAAGGAGCTGCGCTCAAACACAAATAATGAATAATTAATGGTGAAATCAGTCCATAAATTACTAAATCAATAGTCCATAGATTGATCAGGTAACCACCAGTGACTTCACACAAATCAGAAAGTGCCCGACCACCATACGGATTGCCTGCTTACCGAATAGCAGGCAACAAGAAGCGATCGGCTGTAACCCAGCCACAGCCTTTAACTTTCAAGGACGGGAAGCTCCTCTGCTGCCAATTCCAACAACGTCACAAAGTAGGGGTGACGTTGTTGGAATTGGCAGCAGAGGAGCTTCCCCGAAGTACATTTCCAGTACAGCTTCAATCCAGATCTATGACTAGGGGCAGTCCCGTGTCAGTCCAGCAGCCGTCCTTGAAAGTTAAAGGCCGTGGCTGGGTTACAGCTGATCGCTTCTTGTTGCCTGCTATCCGGTAAGCAGGCAATCCGTATGGTAGTCGGGCACTTTCTGATTTGTGTGAAATCACTGTGGTGGTTACCCGATCAATCTATGGACTATTGATTTAGTAATTTATGGACTAATTTCACCATTTATTATGAATTATTTGTGTTTGAGCGCAGCTCCTTTCCATCCAATCCTTTTGATGCTCACTGACGTTAAAACCTCCCTGGCTTCCGTACATCAAGCCTTACAGTCATTTAATACAATATCCTACTATAAGGTCAATGAGACTAAGTTGTACTATTTGGGATTGGGAATATCCAGTGAAATTAGACAAGATATCAGTTATAGGTTTCTGTACATATGGAAGGAAAAAGGAGTCTTGTATCTGGGTATTACCCTCACTTCTAAAATTACAGATTTAGTTGAAGAAAATTATACCCCATTTTTTTGCAATCCCTCCATTCTAAATTGGATAACCTAGGACAATGTAACTTATCTTGGTCAGTTAGGCTGGCAGCCTTCAAGATGCAAGTACTCCTGCAACTGTTATATCTGTTTAGGACACTGCCCATTCCTGTACCCAAATCCTTTTTTTCATATGGGCAATCAAATCTAAATAGATAATTATACAGGGGAAGAGAGCATGCTGTGCCTTTAGCAGGCTTGTCAAACTCAGAAAGGCAGGAGGGGTTGGACACACTCATTTACGAGACTACCATACTGCTTCCATATTAGCACAACTAAAAGAGAGGTTTGCTTCAAATCCCACTACACACTGGGCTTAACTTGAACAACACCGGGTCATGGGAGATAACCTTTATTACTATCTCATCACTAGCCCCTTTCTCCCACATCCACACTCTACCAAAGCCCCCACCATACAAGCATCTATAGAGGCATAGCATAGTCTCTGTAAGAATTTGCCCTCTAAATGTTCTATAACTCCGTTAATGTTCCCAATCTCAGCTATCTCACTCCAAATCCCTGGTATCTCTCTTACTAATTGGTGCCCCAACAGAGCTCTCATGTTAGAAGATCTATTTGTGGGGTCAGCGCTTAAAACATTTAGGGTGCTCCAGTTGGAATATTCTATTCCCCGGGTGTAGTATTATAAGTATATCCAGATTTCCCATCTGTTAAAACACTACATAGTTACATAGTAGGTGAGGTTGAAAAAAGACACAAGTCCATCAAGTCTAACCTGTATGTGTGCTTTTATGTCAGTATTACATTGTATATCCCTGCATGTTGTGGTAGTTGAGGTGCCTATCTAATATTTTAATAGATGTTCCCGGCTGAAACCACTGCCTGTGGAAGAGAATTTCCCACATCCTTGCTGCTCTTACAGTAAATAACCCTCTACGCAGTTTAAGGTTAAACCACTTCTCTCCTAATTTTAGTGAATGGGCGTGTGTCTTTTTAAATTCCCTTTCGCAAAAAAGTTCTATCCCTATTGTGGGGTCACCAGTACGGTATTGTACATTGAAATCATATCCCAAGTGTCTCTCCTCCAGAGAGAATAAGTTCAGTGCTCGTAACCTTTCCTCATAACTATTATTAACCGCTTTCCAACCAGCTGCTGCAGTTGTACTGCGGCAGAATGTTACGGGCAGGCGAATCGCCGTTAAGTTACGTCGACTCCAAAGGCGGCCACTAGAGGCGCCCCCGCTCCTCACCCCTGGATCCTATGCGAGTGCCCGGCAGTCTCGATGACCGCTGGGCTCCCGCGATTGCTCGTAACACGGTGAGAACTGGGAGCTCTGTGTGTAAACACAAAGCTCCCGGTTCTCTGAGGGGAGAACTGACAGATTGTCTGTTCATACAATGTATGAACAACGATCTGCCATTCTCCCTAGTCAGTCCCTTCCCACCTTCAGTTATAACACACACTAGGGAACACCACTTCACCTCCCCCTAGTGTTAACCCCTTCACTGCCAGTGACATTTTTACAGTAATCAATGCATTTTTAATCGCACTGATCTCTGTATTAATGCCAATGGTCCCAAAAATGTGTCAAAATTGACAGATGTGTCTGCCATAATGTCGCAGTCATGATAAAAATCGCAGATCGCCGCCATTACTAGTAAAAAAAAATAATAATAAAAATGCTATAAATATATCCTCTATTTTGCAGATGCTATAACTTTTGCGTAAACCAATCAATATACGCTTATTGCGATTTTTTTTTTTTTTTACCAAAAATATGTAGAAGAATACATATCGTCCTAAACTGAGAAAAAATGTTTTTATTTTTGTTTAAAAATGGGGATATTTATTATAGCTAAAAGTTCTAAATATTGTGTTTTTTTTCAAAATTGTCGCTCTTTTTTTTGTTTATAGCGCAAAAAATAAAAACTGCAGAGGCGATCAAATACCACCAAAAGAAAGCTCTATTTGTGGGAAAAAAAGGACGTCAATTTTGTTGGGTGCAACGTCACACAACCGCAATTTTTAGTTAAAGCGACGCAGTGCCGAATCGCAAAAAGTGCTCTGGTCAGGTAGGGGTAATTTTTATTAGCTTTGTTGCCCTTCTCTGGACTCACTCCAGTTCCAGTACATCCTTCCTGAGGACTGGAGCCCAGAACTGGACGGCATACTCCAGGTGTGGCCGGACCAGAGTCCTGTAGAGTGGGAGAATTATCATTTTATCTCTGGAGTTAATCCCTTTTTTAATGCATGCCAATATTCTGTTTGCTTTGCTTGCAGCAGCTTGGCATTGCATACAATTGCTGAAGCTATCATCTACTAGAACCCCCAGGTCCTTTTCCATCCAAAATTCCCCCAGAGGTTCTCCCCCTAGTGAGTAGACTGCATTCAAATTTTTGCCACCCAAATGCATTTTTTTTCATTTTTCTACATTAAACCTCATTTGCCATGTAATTGCCCACCACATTAATTTGTTCAAACCTTCTTGCAAGGTTTCCACATCCGCAGGGAAATTATTGCCCTGCTTTGCTTAGTATCATCCACAAATACAGAGATTGAGCTGTTTATCCCATCCTCCAGGTTGTTTATGAATAAATTAAATAGGACTGGTCCCAGGATGGAACCCTGGGGGACCCCACTACCCACCCCTGACCATTCGGAGTACTCCCCATTTATCACCACTCTCTGAACATGCCCCTGTAGCCAGTTTTCAATCCATGTACTCACCCTTTGGTCCATGCCAGACCTTAGTTTGTACAATAAACATTTATGGGGAACTGTATCAAATGCCTTTGTAAAATCCAGATACACCACGTCTATGGGCCTTCCTTCATCTAGATGGCTGCTCACCTCCTCATAAAAGGTAAATAGGTTGGTTTGGCAAGAACGATTCTTCATGAATACATGCTGATTACTGCTAATGATACAGTTTTCACTACTAAAATATTGTATATAGTCCCTTATCATCCCCTCCAAGAGCTTGCATACTATTGATGTTAGGCCAACTGGTCTATAATTCCCAGGGATGTATCTTGGCCCTTTTTTAAATATTGGAGCTACATTGGAGAAAAGCCAATCTGCTGGTACCATTCCAGTCAGTAGACTGTTTGTAAAAATTAGGAACAATGGTCTGGTATTTACTTGACCGAGTTCCTTAAGGACCCTCGGGTGCAAGCCATCTGGTCCCGGTGACTTATGTTAAGTTTTTTTTAAAGTCTATTTCTAATACTATCCTCTGTTAGCCATGAGGGTGCTTCCTGTGATGTATCATGAGGATAAACATTGCAGCTTTGGTTACTGAATCTCCCCCCCCGTTTCCCTCGTGAAGACCGAGAAGAAGAATAAATTCAATACCTTCGCCATCTCTCCATCCTTAGTAACTAGATTTCCTTCATCATTATTTTCGGGACTAATATGATCTGACCTCCCTTTCTTACTATTTATATACTTATATACATTTATATACTTTATATACATATGTTAACAGTCCCTGCCATCTGCCCTGTCATCTGCCCCTGCCATCTGCCCTGTCATCTGCCCCTGCCATCTGCCCTGCCATCTGTCCCCAGTGCCATCTGTCCCCACTGCCACGTATAAGTGCCATCTGTCATCAGTGCCACATAGTGCCATCTGTCATCAGTGCCACATAGTGCCATCTGTCATCAGTGCCATCTGTCATCAGTGCCACCTGTCAGTGTCACGTGCCATCTGTCATCAGTGTCACGTGTCATCAGTGCCACGTATTAGTGCCACCTGTCATCAGTGTCATCAGTGCCACGTATCAGTGCCACCTGTCATCAGTGTCATCAGTGCCACATATTAGTGCCATCTGTCATCAGTGCCACGTATTAGTGCCATCTGTCATCAGTGCCACTATTAGTGCCATCTGTCATCAGTGCCATGTATTAGTGCCATCTTTCATCAGTGCCACGTGTCATCAGTGCCACATATCAGTGCCATTTGTCATCAGCGCCACATGTCATCAGTGCCACATATTAGTGCCATGTGTCATCAGTGCCACATATTAGTGCCATCTGTCAGTGCCACGTATTAGTGCCATCTGTCAGTGCCACGTATTAGTGCCATCTGTCATCAGTGCCATGTATTAGTGCCATCTGTCATCAGTGCCACGTCAGTGCCACGTATCAGTGCCACGTATCAGTGCCATTTGTCATCAGTGCCACGTCAGTGTCACGTGTCATTGTCCTGGTGCTCCAGGGCCTTCAAAAGTGTAATAGGTAGTCAACAAATTAGATGTGTAATTTATGCTCCTAGAACACGTGATGGTGCTCCATGCATGTTGGGCCTCTGTATGTGGCCAGGCTGTGAAAAAGTCCCACACATGTGGTATCGTAATACTCAGGAGGAGTGGCAGAATGTATTTTGGGGTGTCATTTGTGGTATATACATGCCATGTGAGAGAAATAACCTATTACAATGACAATTTTGTGGGGGAAAAAAAAAAAAAAAATCTTCATTTTGCAAAGAATTGTGGGAAAAAATGACAACATCAAAAACCTCACCATACATCTTACTAAATACCTTGGAATGTCTACTTTCAAAAAAGGGGTCATTTGGGGGGTATTTGTACTTTCCTGACTTGTTCGGGTCACAAGAAATGAGATAGGCCGTCAGTACATCAGATGTGATCAATTTTTTATGATTTGCACCATAACTTGTAGACTCTCTAACTTTCACAAAGACCAAATAATATCCACTAATTTGGGTTATTTTTACCAAAGATATGTAGCATTATAAATTGTGGCCAAAATTTATGAAGAAAAATTACTAATTTGCAAAATTTTATCACAGAAACTAAGAAAAATGCGTTTTTTTTCAAAATTTGCAGTCTTTTTTCATTTATAGCACAAAAAATAAAAAACCCAGAGGTGATCAAATACCACCAAAAGAAAGCTCTATTTGTATGAAAAAAAGGACAAAAAATTCATTTGGGTACAGTATTGCATGACTGAGTAATTGTCATTCAAAGTGTGAGAGCGCTGAAAGCTGAAAATTGGTCTGGTCACGAGGGGGGTTTAAGTGCCCAGTTGTCAAGTGGTTAAAGAAGGTATTGGGATTTTTTTTACTCTCCTCCGCTATGTGCCTTTTGTGTTCTATCTTAGACGCCCTGATTGTGCTCTTACATTTCTTGTTGCATTCTTTGTAAAGTTGGAATGCTGATGGTGATCCCTCAGCCTTGTATTTTTTGAAGGCCTTCTCCTTTGCTTTTATATGCATTTTTACGTTTGAGTTAAAGGGGTTGTAAAGGTTCGTGTTTTTTCACCTTAATGCATCCTATGCATTAAGGTAAAAAAACACCTGTCAGTGACCGGCCCCCCAGTTTTACTTACCTGAACCCTCAAACTTGTCCGAGGGGGACGCGTTGTCTCTCTGCTAGGGGGTTCTGGGCTGTTGATGGATAGATTGATAGCAGCGCAGTCATTGGCTCCCGCTGCTGTCAATTAAAATCCAATCACGCTGCCGCCGGGGGGCGGGGCTGAGTCCTGCATTCGGCGTCTATGGCGGGGAGCGACCCCAGAAGAGCAGGTTCAGGGCCACTCTGTGCAAAATGAGCTGCACAGTGGAGGTATGATATGTTTGTTATTTAAAAAATTAACCTTTAGTGTCACTTTAAGCCACCCAGGAATTTTATTAGCTCTTTTAAATTTATTTTTAATTGGGATGCACTGGCTAATACCCTTATTTAATATGCTCTTAAAGCACACCCATTTTTCCTCCATGTTCTTTGTTCCCAAGATTTTATCCCATTTAGTATCTTCTAGCAACGATCGTAGTTTAGGGAAGTTGGCTCTTTTGAAATTTAGTGTCTTTGTATTCCCCTTATGTTTCCTATTTGTGTGATCTATACTGAAACTAAATGACCTGTGATCTCTGTTTCCTAAATTGCCACGTATTTTCACATCCATGATCAGGTTTGTGTTGTTGGTAATCAGTAGGTCTAGTAAAGCTTTTGTTTCTTGTTGGTGCATTTTCCATCTGACCCATGAAATGGTCCTGCAAGACATTTAGGAAATGGCGAGCTTTAGATGAATGCACGGTTACTTCCGCCCAGTCTATGTCTGGATAATTAAAATCCCTCATTATGATACTTCCCATCCTCGCCGCTAATCCAAATTATGATAGGAGGTCCGCCTCCCCCTCCTCCCTGTGGTTAGGGGGCCTATAATACTTTTTTACCCTGGCATTTTGTTAAATACTACTTAACCAACAATACGAAGTCCAAGGGTACTTCATTAATATATAAACACCTACAGAACACACAGGAATTTATAAAAATTCCCCCATATAAAGGCCTGGGAGAGGGACTTTGGGAGAGAATACTCAGAGGATCAAAGGAAAAAAGTTTTAGGTACAATGTATGCATCCATGTGAAAACGTGGACATGATACATGGTGCAGGCACAAGGCTTACTGGCTTTAAAAGCTTTTCACTCTGGAAGTGTCTGGTTGGCTGACGAAGGGACACAGAGCATACAAGGGCATGTAAGCTGTATGGGTGTTTGGATAGAGGCATTCTTAAGAGGGCACGTTTTACTCAGCATTTAGACTGAGCATTTATAGTGGCATATTATTCATTTGCTGGACTAAAACTCGGCAGTAGATGCACTGTGCTAGTACCTCTGCTTTTTGTGCTTAGGACTATGTCTTCCTGTAAAAAGGGGAATACAACAGGGGGTAGCGCAAGGTCACTGCGGTCAGAGTCTGAGGCTCCTAGTCGCACGTCCGCAGTTCTATCTTCCCCTGAAGGACCTGGAGCATCTGGCCAGTCTGAGCCACCTAGACTCTCAGGCATTGTAGCTACCTCCAACATTTCAGCCTCTGCATACGTCACCTAAGGATGATTTTGACTTTGGCTCTGGCTGGTTTGGAAGGGAAAATAGCTGATATGCTCACATCTTCCCCCCAGGAGGGGAGAAAACGTGACAGACCCCCTTCTCCCGCCCTTGACCTTCCAGTATTGGAACCAGAATGGGTACCTTTGGGGGATCAGGCAGAAACAATCTCAAAAATTACTAATCCAATCCCTTACGGAGTTGGTCCATTCTGGATATAAGTTGCCCCTTGCAGAGGTGGATGATGTTTCCTTCTCCTCCTTGGGTTCGCTAAAACCCCCACAGGGTTCACATGCTTTCCCTATGCACCTATTACTGGAGCAACTGATTTATGCTGATTGGGATCTCCCAGATAAGTTGTTTTCTCCTCCTAAGAAGTTCTCTCTTCTCTATCCTATGGAGAAAAAGTTTACAAAGAGGTGGGATTTGCCAGCGGTAGATGCTGCTATCTCCTCTGTGAAGAGGAGTTTAACTTGTCCAGTGGACAACGTACAAGTATTTAGAGCTCCAGCTGATAAGAAGGTGAAATCTCTGCTTAACGCCTCATTTGCTGTAGCTGGTGCGGTAGCACAACCTGCAGTAGCAGCAATAGGCATTTGTCAATCCCTTAGGGATGAATTCAAGCAGGTTATTTAAAGAGTCCCTGCTCAAACTGAAGAGGCCTAAAGTTTATCTGATCTACCTTATGCTTTTCAGTGGATGCCATCAAGGATTCTATCCATCAGGCGTCTCGCATTGCGCTCATGTTGATACATTTGCATAGGATTCTGTGGCTAAAGAACTGGTCAGCCGAGTTACCACGCAAAAAGCTCTTGGCTGGGTTTCCCTTTCATGGAGAAAGGTTGTTTGGGGAAGAGTTGGATAAATATATCCAAAAGATTTCTGGGGGTAAGAGTACCCTTCTGCCGGTTAAAAAAAAGAATAAACGTCCTTCTTTCAAACATGCTTCCCCTCCGATGCCTGGGGAAACAGCCTCCAGGGGCAAAGAGTAAGCCTCACAACCAAACACAGGGAATGAAAAAGCCCTGGGGTCAGAAGTCCACAAAACAGAGTCCCAAGGTTTCCTTGTGAAGGGGCGCCCCCGCTCGATCGAGTGGGGGGAAGACTTTGTGGTTTTCAGAAACTTGGCAAAAGCAAAACCAAGACAAATGGGTCCTCTCTGTGGTAGCCCTGGGTTACAAACTAGAGTTCCAAGAGTTTCCACTGTCTCGTTTTTCTAAGATCAAACATTCCCAAGGACCCAATAAAGAAAAAGTCCTTATTTCTGGCACTGGAATGGTTAAGGTCTCAGGGAGTAATAATAGAGGTCCCCTCAGAAGAGAGGGACATGGGGTTTTATTCAAATCTCTTTACGGTACCAAAACCAAATAGAGATGTCAGACCCATTCTAGATCTCAACGATCTGAATCACTTCCTAAACACCTGCTGCTTTCGAATGGAGTCAATCCGGTCAGTTGTATCCACCCTATGGGGAGGAGAAGTTCTAGCATCCATAGATATCAAAGATGCGTATCTACATGTGCCAATTTTTCCCGCTCACCAGAAGTTTCAGCGGTTTGCGGTAGAGCAGCGCCACTTTCAGTTTGTGGCCTTGCCCTTCGGGTTAGCCACGGCTCCCTGAGTATCTACAAAAGTTCTAGCCCCAGTACTAGCAAGACTAAGGGGCCAGGGTATAGCAGTAATGACATACCTAGACGACCTGCTACTGGTAGATGTCAATAGCACGGTTAAACCATGGGATGTCCAGAACGGTCAGTTATCTGGGACACCTGGGTTGGATTCTCAATCTAGAGAAATCATCCTTATGGCCAGTAAGAAGGCTGGAGTATTTGGGCCTGGTCATAGACACAACCCAGAAAAGGGTGTTTTTGCCTCAGGCAAAAGTCAACGCTCTAAGAGAGCTGGTCCAGGTGGTCAAGGCAAAGAAGGGTCCTTCCATTCGCCTTTGCATGAGATTACTAGGGAAGATGGTAGTTTCCTTTGAAGCGGTTCGCTATGCCCGGTTTCATTCAAGACTGTTGCAACACAGTATTCTGTCTGCTTGGAACAAACAGATCCAAGCCTTGGATTGTCCAATGAATCTGGCTCCAAAAGTACGCCAGAGTCTCAATTGGTGGTCTATAACCAGGAATTTACAGAAAGGAAAATCCTTCATTCCAGTTTCCTGGAGAGTAGTAACAATGGATGCCAGCTTATGGGGCTGGGGAGCAGTTCTAGAAGAGACCACTGTTCAAGGAAAGTGGTCAGAGTCCGAGAAGACCTTGCTCATCAATATCCTAGAGATTCGGGCAGTACGTCTGGCTCTAATAGCCTGGATGCTCAGGTTGCGGAATTCTCCTGTCAGCATACAATCCGACAATGCCACAGCAGTGGCCTATATCAATCACCAAGGGGGCACCAGAAGCCACGCAGCCCAAAAGGGAGGTGGACCATATTCTGTCTTGGGCAGAGAAACATGTTCCCGGTCTACATTTCAGGAGTGGAAAATTGGCAGGCAGATTTCTTGAGCCGTCAACAGTTGTTTCCGGGAGAATGGTCTCTACATCCCAATGTCTTTTTGGCCATATGCCAAAGATGGGGTACACCAGACGTAGATCTACTGGCGTCCAGGCTCAACAAGAAGTTGGATAACTTTGTGGTGAGAACAAGGGATCCACTTGCACTCGGAATAGATGCGTTAGTGACCCCATGGGATCAGTTTTCACTGATTTATGTAGTCCCTCAAATTCAGCTACTACCACGGCTGCTCCACAGGATCAGGGATGAAGGGAAGCCGGTAATCTTAGTAGCCCCGGCATGGCCCAGAAGACCCTGTTATGCAGGGCTCGTGAGAATGGCAGTAGGGGAGTCATGGACTCTTCCATCTCATCCAGACCTGCTTCGCAGGGACCGGTATTCCGTCCTGCCTTACAGTCACTAAATTTAACGGTGTGGCTATTGAAGCCCACATTCTAAAAAATCAGGGGCTTTCAGGTTCAATAGTAACCACCCTGATTAATGCCAGAAAGCCGGCCTCCAGGACCATTTTTATTACAGGGTCTGGAAGATCTATGTCACTTGGTGTGAAACCAAGGGTTGGCATCCTCGAAAGTATGTCATAGGA
The DNA here is from genome assembly GCA_037953035.1 of Aquarana catesbeiana. Lineage (NCBI taxonomy): Eukaryota > Metazoa > Chordata > Amphibia > Anura > Ranidae > Aquarana > Aquarana catesbeiana. The sequence goes on along the minus strand of JBBHAA010000512.1, from coordinate 4,745,447 downwards.
AGAATTCTGGCCTTTCTACAGTTAGGAATAGAAATGAAGCTGGCCTTGAGTACAATCAAGGGTCAGATTTCGGCCTTGGTAGTGTTTTTCCAAAGGCCGCTTGCTTCGCATTCTTTAGTCCGGGCATTCATACAAGGGGTAACTCGGATAACTCCACCAGTTAGAGCACCCTTGTGCCCATGGGATTTGCATCTGGTTTTGTCAGTGTTGCAAGGACAACCCTTTGAACCTATACGTAATATTCCTTTGCTCCTTTTGACAAGGAAATTGGAAATTATTCCTAGTTGCGGTAACCTCCGCAAGAAGAGTTTCAGAGTTGGCTGCTTTCTCCTGTAAAGAGCCATACTAAAGCCTATCTGAAAGCGACAGCTCAGATACGGAAAACTGATGTATTGTTTGTGTTGCCAGAAGGCCCTAGAAAGAGCCAGGCAGCATTGAAATCTGCTATTGCTAAGTGGATTCGTTAGGTGATTAGTCAGGCTTATGGTCTGATAAGAAAGGTTCCTCTCTTTCGGATTAAAGCGCACTCTACCCAGGCAGTCAGTGCTTCATGGGCAGTGCATCACCAAGCCTGTGGCTCATGTTTGCAAGGCTGCTACTTCAGTACATACATTCACAAGATTCTATCAAATGAATGTAAGATGGCAGGAGGACACTGCCTTCGGCGATGTGTGCTGCGGGCAGCAGTATAGGTCTTCACGCCTGGCGGCGGCTGTTTTGCTTTGTGTCTCCCTCCCCTCAGGTGGCATTGCTTTGGGACATCCCATATAGTTATTACTATGGTGCTTTGTGTCCCGTGATGTACGATAAAGAAGATAGGATTTTTATAACAGCTTACCTGTAAAATTCTTTTCTTGGAGTACATCACGGGACACAGAGGTCACGCCCCTTTTATTGGGATAAGTATATATTGCCTTGCTACAAAAACCCAAAAAACTGAAGTTACCAGTATCCATTCACCTATAGGTGGCGTATAACCCACATAGTTATTACCATAGTGCTCTGTGTCCCATGATGTACTCCAAGAAAAGGATTTTACAGGTAAGCTGTTATAAAAATCCTATTTTTCTGCTATAGGCAGGCAATGTTTATGAAGTGACTACTATTACTTCACTATGTGCCTTTATCTGTAACGTAATATCAGCTAGTAATAGCTAATGTGGAACTGATTTATCATGTATGTCTTATTTCTGTATTTCCTCAAAAACAATAAGAACTTATTGAATTTAAATTTAAATAAAATTGTAAAATTTCTAAAAATATTTCAATTAATATAAAAAAATTACTATACCCCTTTTCCAAACAAATCAGGACAAAAATGTGCAGCATTTTTTTTTTATTTTACATGCTTTAAATCATAAACTCAAATAATTATTGATGCACTTTGAACACATATATTTTTTTTTTTGCTGGAAAATAGTATATTAACCACTTTACCTCCAAAAGGTTTTGGACCAGGCCATTTTCTGATATTCAGCACTGTGCTACCGTCATGCAACACTGTACCCAAAGTACATTTATATAATTTTTTTCACACAGAGATTTTTTTTTTGGTGGCATTCGATCACCACTGGATTTTTTTTTTTCGCTATATAAATGAAAAAAGACTGAAGATTTTGAAAAAATATATATATTGCCTTGCTTTGTGCATTGGTGCATGTTGGAAAAGGAAGGGGCCATCCCCAAACTGTTCCCACAAAGTTGGGAGCATGACATTGTCCAAAATATCTTGGTATGCGGATGACATGGATGAGCGAGTTTTGGGGTGGAGGAACTTGACTGGCCTGCACAGAGTCCTGACCTCAACCTGATAGAACACCTTTGGGATGAATTAGAGCGGAGACTGCAAGCCAGGCCTTCCCATCCAAAATCAGTGCCTGACCTCACAAATGCGCTTCTGGAAGAATGGTAAAAGATTCCCATAGACACACTCCTAAACTTTGTGGACAGCCTTCCCAGAAGAGTTGAAGCTGGTATAGCTGCATAGGGTGGGCCAACTCAATATTGAACCCTACGGACTAAGACTAGGATGCCATTCAAGTTCATGTGCGTGTAAAGGCAGGCGTCCCAATACTTTTAACAATATACAGGCAGTCCCCAAGTTACGAACACAATAAGGACTGTAGGTTTGTTCGTAAGTGGAATTTGTTCGTAAGTCGGAACACTGCATTTGTAAGTGTAACTTCCACCTGTGCATGGATGTGAGATGTCCTGGGCACTTGTTATGTTATCTGGGGCTCTTCATGCGTGTAGTACTGCAGTGTGGGATGTGTCCAGCCATACTTGGAGGTATCCAGGACCAGCGTGGAGCAAAAGTGGCCGGCATTTGAGGCTGTTCGTAAGTAGGAGTCTTTCATAACTCGGGTGTTTGTAACTCTGGGACTGCCTGTAGTGTATACAACCCCTGGCAAAAATTATGGAGTCACCAGTCCCTGAGGATGTTCCTTCAGTTGTTTATTGTTGTAGAAAAAAAGCAGATCACAGACATGGCCAAAAACTAAAGGCTTTTCAAATGGCAACTTTCTGGCTTTAAGAAATACTAAAAGAAATCAAGAAAAATAATTGTGGTGGCCTGTAACAGTTAGATTTATAGAACAAGCACAGGGAATAAATTATGGAATCACTCAACTCTGAAGAAAAAATTATGGAATCATGAAAAACAAACAAACAAAATAACACTCCAACACATCACTAGTACTTTGTTGCACCACCTCTGGCTTTTATAACTGCTTGCAGTCTCTGAGGCATTGACTTAATGAGTGATAAACAGTACTCTTCATCAATCTGACTCCAGCCTTCTCTGATTGCTGTTGCCAAATCATCTTTGCAGGTTGGAGCCTTGTCATGGACCATTTTCTTTAACTTCCACCACAGATTTTCAATTGGATTGAGATCCGGACTGTTTGCAGGCCATGACATTGACCTTATGTGTCTTTCTTCAATTAATTTTTTCACAGTTTTTGCTCTATGGCAAGATGCATTATCATCTTGATAAATCATTTCATCATCCCCAAACACCCTTTCAATAGATGGGATAAGAAAAGTGTCCAAAATTTCAATGTAAACCTGTGCATTTATTGAAGATTTAATGACAGCCATCTCCCCAGTGCCTTTACCTGACATGCAGCCCCATATCATAATTGACTGTGGAAATTTGCATGTTTTCTTCAGACAGTCGTCTGCATAAATCTCATTGGAACGGCACCAAACAAAAGTTCCAGCATCATCACCTTGCCCAATGCAGATTGGAGATTCATCACTGAATATGACTTTCATCCAATCATCCACAGTCCACGATTGCCTTTCCTTAGTCCTTTGTAACCTTGTTTTTTTGTGTTTAGGTGTTAGAGATGCTTTCTTTTAGATTTTCTGTATGTAAATCCCATTTCCTTTAGGCGGTTTCTTACAGTTCGGTCACAGATGTTGACTCCAGTTTCCTCCCATTTATTCCTCATTTGTTTTGTTGTGCATTTTCTGTTTTCAAGGCATATTGCTTTAAGTTTTCTGTCTTGACGCTTTAGTGTCTTCCTTGGTCTACCAGTATGATTGCCTTTAACCACCTTCCCATGTTGTTTGTATTTGGTCCATGTTTTAGACACAGCCGACTGTGAACAACCAACATCTTGTGCAACACTGCATGATGATTTACCCTCTCTACCTACATATACTAACAAGCAGATTTAATCTGATGCAGGTGTTAGTGTTTGTAATGAAAATTTACAGGGTGATTCCATAATTTTTTCCTCAGAATTGAGTGATTCCATAATTTATTCCCTATGCTTGTTCTATAAATCTAACTGTTACAGGCCACCACAATTATTTTTCTTGATTTCGTTTAGTGTTTCTTAAAGCCAGAAAGTTGCCATTTGAAATGCCTTTAGTTTTTGGCCATGTCTGTGATCTGCTTTTTTTCTACAACAATAAACAACTGAAGGAACATCCTCAGGGACTGGTGATTCCATAATTTTTGCCAGGGGCTGTAAATACATAAGGGGGATGTGATCACCATGTATACAGTGCCTTGAAAAGTATTCATACCCCTTGAAGTTTTCCACATTTGTTCATGTTACAACCAAAAACTTAACTGTGTTTTATTGAGATTTTATGTGATAGACCAACACAAAGTGGCTCATAATTGTGAAGTGGAAGGAAAATGATAAATGGTTTTCAACATTTTTACAAATAAATATGTGAAAAGTGTGGGGGGGCATTTGTATAGCGCCCCCCTGAGTCAATACTTTGTAGAACCCCCTTTTCACTGCAATTACAGTTACAAGTCTTTTTGGGGATGTCTCTACCAGCTTTGCACATCTAGAGGGGGACATTTTTGCCCATTCTTTTTTGCAAAATAGCTCAAGCTCTGTCAGATTGGATGGAGAGCGTCTGTGAACAGCAATTTTCAAGTCTTGCCACAGATTCTCAATTGGATTTAGGTCTGGACTTTGACTGGGCCATTCTAACACATGAATATGCTTTGATCTAAACCATTCCATTGTAGCTCTGGCTGTATGTTTAGGGTTGTTGTCCTGCTGGAAGGTGAACCTCCGCCCCAGTCTCAAGTCTTTTGCAGACTCTAACAGGTTTTCTAAGATTGTCCTGTATTTGTCTCCATCCATCTTCCCATCAACTCTGACCAGCTTCCCTGTCCCTGCTGAAGAAAAGCATCCCCACAACATGATGCTGCCACCACGTTTCACGGTGGGGATGGTGTGTTCAGGGTGATGTGCAGTGTCCCGAAGCCTGCGGGACCCTAGTTTTTTGCCACACATAGCGTTTTGGCTTTCTTCTTGCCACTCTTTCATAAAGGGCAGATTTGTGGAGAACACGACTAATAGTTGTCCTGTGGACAGATTCTCCCACCTGAGCTGTGGATCTCTGCAGCTCCTCCAGAGTTACCATGGACCTCTTGGCTGCTTCTCTGATGAATGCTCTCCTTGTCCAGCCTGTCAGTTTAGGTGGACGGCCATGTCTTGGTAGGTTTGCAGTTGTGCCATACTCTTTCCATTTTTGGATGATGGATTGAACAGAGCTCCGTGAGATGTTCAAAGCTTGGGATATTTTTTTATAACCTAACCCTGCTTATCTTGTTTTATCGCTGACCAGTCTGGTGTGTTCCTTGGCCTTCATGATGCTGTTTGTTCACTAAGGTTCTCTAACAAACCTCTGAGGGCTTCACAGAACAGCTGTATTTATACTGAGAATAAATTACACACAGGTGGACTCTATTTACTAATTAGGTGACTTCTGAAGGCAATGGGTTCCACTAGATTTTAGTTAGGGGTATCAGAGTAAAGGGGGATGGTTACAAATATACACCACACTTTTCACACATTTGTAAAAAAAAATGGAAAAAAAGGGGGGGATATGATCACCATGTATAAATACATTAGGGGGGATATGATCACCATGTATAAATACATAAGGGGGGATATGATCACCATGTATAAATACATAAGGGGGGATATGATCACCATGTATAAATACATAAGGGGGATATGATCACCATGTATAAATACATAAGGGGGATATGATCACCATGTATAAATACATAAGGGGGGATATGATCACCATGTATAAATACATAAGGGGGGGATATGATCACCATGTATAAATACATAAGGGGGGGATATGATCACCATGTATAAATACATAAGGGGGGGATATGATCACCATGTATAAATACATAAGGGGGGGATATGATCACCATGTATAAATACATAAGGGGGGGATATGATCACCATGTAAAAATACAACACTCACTCTGGAAGGGGACGAGAGTCACAGTCTGGGTTGAGGAGGTGATCAGGACTTTAAAGAAGAGGTTGTTGGGCACCAAGCAGCAAGGATCTTCATGGAACAGAGACAGGTAAGTATGTGATTTGCCATTTTTTTTTACCATTTTACCATTAGGAGGGAACTTTGTCAAAGAGAGTAAGCACATTAGAAGTGTCCTTACCTTTGAATATGTCTTTAATGTTAGATTTAGGTAGTAAAACAGACAGACATAAATGGTTAGTTTAACAACTTAGAAGTATAAACTAATCAACTAGAATTATACAAAAACTATTATTATCTCCATGTTTTACTATTTTCCACTGATAAACGATCCAGAATTTCGTTTGCCTTTGCACAGAGACGCGACTTAAGAATTGTATCTTTTTCTTTTAAGTTGACGAGTATCAGGTGACCGGCACATTCTTTAATAGTTGGCTGATGTATTAAGATATTTCTCCTTTCCATATCGTTGCTGCTCTCCAGATCATCGAGCACCACCATGACATTTTCCTTTTCTGTGAAATAAACATCAAAGCTTAAACCAACCTTGAAAACAATTTAACAAAGCAGCAATACACTGCATATTGTAATATAGACAGGGACCTGAAATAAATGTGGTGTAGAAGCTGAACTACAGCTGATATACTTTAGGGGTCCCAAATTTCCTAACTTGGTTGGCTCTATTACAGTTGATGTATGAGTGAAGATTACAATAGTAGCTCTCTAAAGCCAAAATCTGCTCTGAACAAACATTATCTAAATACATTCATCCTATACGCTTGTGATAAGAAAGGAATATCCTTATTTTACAAACTTTTCTCAGAATTCCCTAAATCTGTTAAAACCAATAATATGCTGAAATGGGAAAAGGATCTTTCCTTATCTATTTCTTGGCAACAATGGAAAAAGGCCATAATTCTGAGCACTAAGGCATCATCCTGCGTTGGACATTGGGATAATGCACAAATGATATTAAACAGATGGTACCTTACACCATAAAAACTTTCCAAAATCTACCCATCACTCTCCCCAACTTGTTGGCGATGCAATGAACAAACTGGTTCCCTTTATCATATTTTATGGAATTGCAAAAATCTTAGTAGTTTTTGGAAATCAGTTTCGACATTTATTGCTAACCTCACTGGTAATTTACTTCCCCTTACTCTTGCAATGGCCCTTTGAGGAATAAATCTGGATCTTTACTCTGTAGAGTATAAAACAGTAGTAACAAATGTATTAATAGCAGCAAGGCTGACTAAAACAAAACTATGGAAATCCAACGAAGCACCAAATTTATCTGATGTTGTTATAAGGTTGAATACACAAGCTCAATATGAGTTAATGTTGGCGTATAAAAATTACAACACGGTCAAGTTTGAGAAATTATGGAAAATATGGACTAGTCACCCTAGAGCTTCTACCTCACTCAAAAACATGATCTGCAGTCCTTAAACCATATTTCAGTATTATTCCAGGAGTAATATCGAGGCTTCACAGTTCTCTCTTTTTCTAATTTCTTGAATTGTCCCTGATAATGTTGTCGTTATATTAGTTAGCGCCTGTTTACAGTTAAAACCCAATGGGGTAAATAGGAATGTTACTATACTGTTTATGTATGCTATATTTGATCATTTGTATGACTATTGTCCATTACTTTGAGATTAGTATGTAAATGTTTTACTGCTATACCTGATTGTTATATACCAGAACCCGCTGCCTTTAATTTTTCTGTTATTTGCATGGAAATTTCAATAAAAATTCTTCAATGATAAAAAAATAAATTCATTCATCCTGTGTATTCTTATCTGAATCTGGGGGGCCTTTGTGTATCTCTTCCAGATTGTTTCAGTAATCTAGAAAGAACAATTGAGTACTGTCCGTGATACTTTTTTTATTTGCACTAACATTCAATTTTTCAGGACAAGCTTTTGTGGTGGGCCCCCTTCTTCAAGGTCCAAGCAGTACTAATACACAAAGCAGAATGTTAAGTGATTCTGATGGAAACAAAAAAAAAAAAAAAAAAAAAAAAAACATACATGCCGCCCCTGATATCTCCTCATTGGCTCACTGGTTGTGATTGACAGAGCCGGAGCCAATGGGGAGAGAGAGACCTGGGAGAACCGCTGTTCTCATGCACATCGCTTGATCAAGATGAGGGTCAGGTAAGTATAAGGTTGCTGGAGGAGGAAGCTGCACCCAGAAAGTTTATTACCTTAACCACTTCAGCCCCGGAAGAATTTAGCCCCTTCTTGACCGGGTCATTTTTTGCGATTCGGCACTGCATCGCTTTAACTGACAATTGCGCGGTTGTGCGACATGGCTCCCAAATAAAATTGATGTCCTTTTTTCTACACAAATAGAGCTTTCTTTTGGTGGTATTTGACCACCTCTGCATTTTTTTTATTTTTTGTGCTATAAACAAGAAAAGACCGACAATTTTGAAAAAAAACACAATATTTTTTACTTTTTGCTATAATAAATATCCCCAATTTTCTTTAAAAAAAAACTATTTTTTTCCTTAGTTTAGTTTAGGCTGATATGTATTCTTCTTCATATTTTTGGTTAAAAAAAAAAAAAATCACAATAAGCGCATATTGATTGGTTTGCGCAAAATTTATAGCGTCTACAAAATAGGGGATAGATTTATGGCATTTTTTTTCTTACTAGTAATGACGGCGATCTACGATTTTTTTTTTTATTGGGACTGTGACATTGCGGCAGACAGATCGGACACTTTTGACACTTTTTTGGGACCACTAACATTTATTCAGCGATCAGAGATATAAATAACCACTGATTACTGTATAAATGTCACCGGCAGGGAAGGGGTTAACACTAGGGGGCGATCAAGGGGTTAACTGTGTTCCCTATGTGTGTTCTAATTGTAGGGGGGATGGGACTGCCTAGGGGAAGAGACTGATCGGTGTTCCTATATACCAAAAACACACAATCTGTCTCCTCTCCCCTGTCAGAATGTGGATTTGTGTGTTTACACACACAGATCCTCGTTGTGGCTCTGTCAGGAGCAATCGCGTCTGCTCGGCAGACTTCGCAGCCGCCGGGCACGCGCATTGGCTCCTCAGTACCACAGCGGGCGCACGCGCGCCCCCTATACCCCTTAAAACGGCCGCTGTACAGCTATGACGAGGGAGCAATTCTGCCGCCATCAAAATGACGACGGCTGTTCGCAATTGGTTACAGATGTTGAATACCCTATATAAAAAAAATAAATAAAAAATCTGCAGTCGCCGGTCATGGCACAGGGCCCTGAAGAAACGGCACGGGTAGCCATTTCTTCAGAGTGCATGCGCCAATGACGTCGGCATCGGGGGATAAAGTAAATATCTCACAAACGGTGCAAGTTTAGGAGATATTTACAGTACCTACAGGTACGTCTTATTATATGCTTACCTGTAGGTACAATTAAAAAGGAAGACTTTATTTCCTCTTTAATGCATTAAGGTAAAAAACCTTGAACCTCTAGAATCACTTCAAAGTGGTTGTAAACCTCAGACATGAAATATGAACAAAGCATATCCCTCTATAGTGTGTACTTGTCTCAATTAAGAGCACTAAGTGTAATTTCTGTCTGCTGCCTCCTTCATCTGTTATCAGCATTAATCACTTCTGACAAGTTTTCCTGACACCAAGAGAAAAATGGTGACAGGGGAGGAACCTCCAGATGATTGACAGCTTCAGCTCTATTCCTGTGTGCTGTGTGAAGGGGGTGTGTCTCTTCCCTCCAATCAGCTCTCAGAGCTCTCCTCACTGAACTCTGCAGTGTGTAACTTCAGCTCTCCGCCTCCTTTTTTTTTTTTTACAACTCTCAGACAAGCTTATAAATTCTGAACTTTGAACGGATGTAGAGAAGAGAAGACTGCAAAGACTGCCGATAAACAGGTACAACTTATGTAGGAGGATTTGTTTCATTGTTGTGTATCACCTGAGGCCAGTCACTTCACTGGGTATACTGTATGTAAGAGTTTACAGCCACTTTAATAAAACAATCTCTGAGGGATTTTTATTTACCTCAAAGATGGCCTTACTTAACATTCTGCTAGAACTGTGTATTAGTACTGCTTGGACCTCAAAGAAGGGGACACACCCGGAAAGCTTGTCCTGAAAAAGTAGATGTTAGTGCAAATAAAAAACGTATACTCTTAGCCAGGCTCTTCTCCATGAAAGAATCTATTCATTTTTATAGAGAGGCTGTCCACCCTTGGAACACATAATAGATGTTCTCTTCAGTGGATTGCATAGCAAAGATCTGGAAGGAATGAGGACAGAAAAGTGTAAGCCTTCAGCTGCATTAGGGTGCATTCACTCTTGCGAATGCATTTTACCTCCAATTAGGTGCAAGAGCCCCACTAGGGGTTCTAATGATTAGCTGCGGGAAGCAGCCCCATTGAAAGAATGGCTCCCACAGCTAATCACGGGCACTCGCATGTAATCGCTCATGCAGCATTTACATGCAAGTGTTTGGCCCTGCCTGCATCCAGGGCTGATCACTCAATATGATCACTGCATGAGAGGTTACATGTAAGTGGCCACGATTAGCTGGGGAATCAACAGCCTTCCTTTGCTTTCAATGTAGCTGCCTTCTGCTCTGGGGTAGAGTGTATTAGCAGGTGTAAATGCACCCTTAAGCACAGAAAACTACTGTAAAAATTTAAATGGAAGATACAATATTTTTTAAATACATTAAAAAGTGCTGCATACAGCAGCAAAAAAAAAAAAAAAAAAAAGTAGGTGAACCCCATTGAAAAAAATGGTTTTCTGCAGTAATTTGCCGTAAAATGTGATCTGATCCTCATCTAAGTCACAATAGACAAACACAAGGTGCTTAAGCTGATAACACACAAACAATTTTTGGTGTCTTTAATAAACACACCCACTAAGCATTCACAGTGATGGATGAAAAAGTGAACTCTTGGAGGTAATAGCTGGTCGAACCTCGTTTGGCATCAATGACTTCAAGCAAGCGCCATTGGGTAGCTCTCGGCCAGACCTTCACAATGTTTAGGAGGAATTTTTGACTATTCCTCTTCACAAAACTGCTTCAGCTCAGACAAATTTGTAACATGTCTGATGTGTATGGCTCTTTTGAGTTCATTCCACAACATCTCTATGGAGAGAAGGTCGAGGCTCTGACTGGGCCACTCCAAAAGGCACATTTTCTTTTTCTGAAGCCAGTCTGTGCTGGATTTACTTGCTTAGAGTCATTGTCCTGCTGCATCACCCAACTTCTACTAAGATTCAACTGATGGACAGCCACCCTGACATTATCCTGTAGGATATTTTGGCAAACTTGGGAAATATTTTTCTCCTCAATGATGGCAAGTGGTCCAGGCCCTGATGCAGCGAAGCAAGCCCAAATTATGATGCTCCCTCCACCATACTTTACCATTGGGATGATATTTTGATGTTGGCAAGCTGTGTCCTTTTTACACCATACATAGTGCTTAAAGAGGAGCTCCAGGCTCCTTCAGAAAAAAATTAAAGTCAGCAGCTACAAATAGCTGCTGACTTTTAATATTAGGGCAATTACCTGTCCTAGAATCCAGCGGTGACATCACCCGAGCCGATTTTTCACACCGCCATGACTATGAGAAACTGACAGTGAAGCATTGTGGCTTCACAGCGGGTTTCCTACTGTGCATGCACAAAGCATGCTGCGCTTTGCGAATGCGCTGGCTGCAGGGGAAGGGGGGCGAATTTCCTCCTTAGTTCACAGTGGCAAAACCATGTACCTGCTGCCCTCTCCTTCCAAAAGGTGCCAAATGTGGCTGCGGAGGGAGGTAGGAGGCAGACAAGCAGAGCTTCTGCTTTTTGGTGGAGCTCCACTTTAATATTCTTTCTGAAGCATTTAACTTTTGTTTTATCAGTCCACAAAAAATGTTCCCAATAATGTTGCAGTTTGCCCTTTGGAAAACTTCAGGTGCGTATGTTTTGTTTGGAAAGCAGTGGCTTCGTCCATGATGTTTTCCCATGGACACCCTGCTTGTTCAAAGACTTACATTTGGTAGACTCATAACAGGGATGTTTGCCAGTTCCAGTGATTTCTTCAAACCTTTAGCAGCTACTTGTGGGTTCTTCTTTACCTCATTGAGGATTCTGCATTGTTCCTTGGGAGTCATCTTGGCTGGGCGCCCACTTCTAGCAAGAGTAGCCACAGCATCAAACTGTCTCCGTTTATAGACAATTTGCATAATTGTTGACTGATGGACGCCTAAGCACTTTGAGATTGCTTTGTATCCTTTTCCAGGCAGATCAACTTCTCTTGATTGTATGTCTTCAGGGAGCTCCTTTTTTGCGAGGCATGGTTCACATCAACTGATGCTTCTTATGAACAGCAATCTTAAAATGCTTGTGTGTCTTTTATCAATCAAACTATCTCTAAACAGGGGCGTGGCGTATGAGTTCCAAGATGGATGCTTAACCTGGGAGCTCCACCAGACCACCGGGGAAAAGAGCAGCCATCGGAAGAGCAGCCATCGGAGAAATAGCGCCTCACCAGAAGCCGCACATAAGCAGGGGAGTCACGGGGAACAGTCAGGCATGCCGAGGAGAAGGAAAGGACCGCTGATTCAGCTCAGCAAGCTAACCGGCTTCTTCCCTTCCCTCCCAACCACGGAGACCACAACAAAATGCCAGTCTTGCAGCTGTAGGTCAGACGGTTGCAGGAATGGGCAATTGACACTGAAAACCGATTTAGATGGAATAATATTCGCATCCTAGGTTTATCCGAAAGAGCTGAAGGGGTTAAACCCACAGAATTTGCTAAGAAATTATTAACTACTGTATTGGACCCGGATAATGGACTTACTTGTGTTAGAGCGAGCACACAGAGTCCCACTAATACCACCTAAACCTGGAGCCCCCCCCCTAGGACTTTCTTGTTACGATTATTGAAATCCCGTGATAGAGATAGGATCCTGGTGGCTGCTAGGGCTAAACCAGATATAATCTTTGAAAACACCAAGTTATTATTTTTTCCAGACTATTCTCAAGAAGTTCAGCAACGCCGCAAGTCCTATACAGAGATCCGCAAGAGACTTCGAGAAAAAAATATAAAGTTTAGTCTACTGTTTCCAAGTAGATTGCAAATTATAGATGGTGGTCAGACTTTTTTTTTTTTTGATACCCTGGCTGCTGCTTCCACTTGGTTGGATGCACACTAAGAGAACTATTATCCTTTATTAGGAGCTTCAACCAGGGGCGGATCCAGAGTCTAGTCTCGGGAGGGGCACTGCCAGAAAATCCGTTTTTTTTGTGGGCAATTTATTGGGGAAACGGCTTTTGTTGGCGCTTTAATCATTCTGGCACCATGGTTGTTACGGTGTCAGGATTATTAGTAGCGCATTATTTCTATAATTACATTGTAATATAAAATGAAATGGTTCAAATCACCATAATGCAGAATCAGTGGGAGCCCTGCGGATTGTCACTTGCCACGTCACCTGCCACACGTTGCTGATTGTCACTTGCCACGTCACCTGCCACACGTTGCGGATTGTCACTTGCCACGTCGCCTGCCACACCTTGTGTATTGTCACTTGCCACGTCGCCTGCCACACCTTGTGTATTGTCACTTGCCATGTCACCTGCCACACCTTGTGTATTGTCACTTGCCATGTCACCTGCCACACCTTGTGGATTGTCACCTGCCACACCTTGTGTATTGTCACTTGCCATGTCACCTGCCACACCTTGTGGATTGTCACCTGCCACACCTTGTGTATTGTCACTTGCCATGTCACCTGCCACACCTTGCGGATTGTCACTTGCCTGCCACCAGATGCAGATTGTCACTTGCCACGTCACCTGCCACGTCACCTGCCACACCTTGCAGATTGCCACATCACCTGCCACACCTTGTGGATTGTCACTTGCCTGCTAAGTGGGTGTTTTAGTTGTCTCTTGCTGTGACCCCGAATTCCCAGATTCAGGCAGCAGAGAGATAATGTAATCTCTTTGCTGCCTGCCCAGTGAGGGCAGAAGTTACTGCAGGGATGCAGGGCTGGCGGTGAGAGATGATCTCATCTCTCTGCTCCCCCGCCCCTGGCTAACTGATTGGCCAGTTGACACACTGAGCCTGCTCTCTCTCTCTCACCTGCCAACACACTGAGACACCTGGCAGCTCAGCCCGCCCACAAACCTCACCTCCCACCCACAAACCGGTCCGCCCGCTATTGGAGCCGCCCGCTATCTCATCCGCCCGCAGAGCCGCCCGCTATCTCATCCGCCCGCGGAGCCGCCCGATATCTCAGCCGCTCGCGGAGCCGCCCGATATCTCAGCCGCTCGCAGAGCCGCCCGATATCTCAGCCGCTCGCAGAGCCGCCCGATCTCTCAGCCGCTCGCAGAGCCGCCCGATATCTCAGCCGCTCGCAGAGCCGCCCGATATCTCAGCCGCTCGCAGAGCCGCCCGATATCTCAGCCGCTCGCAGAGCCGCCCGATATTTCAGCCGCTCGCAGAGCCGCCCGATATTTCAGCCGCTCGCAGAGCCGCCCGATATCTCAGTCGCTCGCAGAGCCGCCCGCTTTCTCACCCGTCCGGGCCGGCCGGCAACTGATTTCTCGGGCGTTGCCTCCCCCCCTGGATCCGCCCCTGGCTTCAACAAGTATTTCCTCAGACCTTACTGGGTTATCTTTGGTAACCTTAGTACCAACTACAGCTCCTTACTCCTGCCCCAGAATATATATCTGGGGTGGTTGGAGGGAAGCTGTTTTGTGGGGTCACTACTTCCCCTGTCCTTGTCACTTCCCCCCCTTTTATTTATTTTTTAATATAGGACAAGTAGATAATAGTTGCCTATTTTTGGTACATTTTGGGATAAGGCCTTCTCCACGCCTCCTTGTTTTTGTTTTGTTTTTTGGATGATGTTGGAGGAAGGCAGGGAGGGCGTATCAACACCCATGGGGTGTGTTTTTGTTGTTTGTTGGTTACCTATACACATTGTGTCTTTTCTTTTTATACAAAATTTGTTTATTCAAATGTTTGTTGCTTTTAAGACCCATATTTTGCAATGCCATCTAATATTTAAGCATTATGTTTTTTACTTCATAGATGACATCACGTGACCAGGAAGTTTTGTCTATCTTGTCATGGAATGTCCGTGGCCTTAATTCAAAATTTAAAAGAGCACTGTTATTTAGATATTTGAAAATGTATTCTCTACATATAGTGCTACTTCAAGAAACCCATCTTATGGGCAGTAAGCTTTTAACACTTAAGAAACCTTGGGTGCAGAAGCATTATCATGCTACATATTCTACGTTTTCTAGAGGGGTCTCAATGTTGATTAGTAAATCTTTACCATGTATAGTAGAAGATATATTTTCAGACCCTCGAGGTAAATATGTTTTGGCTTTGTTTCTCCTGTGGGGCCAGAGATATATAGTTGTCAGTGTGTATGTCCTGCCCCCTTTTTTGGGGGCTTTATTATATAGTCTCTCAGAAAAAATCTCTTTGTATGGTCCAGTTAGGTTATTGATAATGGGAGATTTCAACGCTATACTTGACCCTGGTTTGGATAGACCAATTCATCCTAAATATTTTTCCAGAGAGCTATCGACCTGGGCCCAGACGATAGGCCTGGTAGAGGCCTGGCGATGGAAAAACCCATTAACTAGATCATATTCTTGTTTTTCAACTTATATAATGTATATATAAGACTGCCTCCCGTATAAATCTAGCTTTTGTTGATTCGGCTATATTAGCAGATATGATAGATGTTAAATATTTGCCTAGTGGGTTATCTGATCATACTCCGTTAATGCTCACACTTCGTCTTCATCATTTTCGGGATCCAGCCCAGTGGAAATTGGGAACCCACTGGATTTCACATTTAGATGTGGATAATAAAATTCTGCTCCCTCTAACATAGTACTGGGAATTTAATGTAGGATCTTCCACTGCAGCAATAACGTGGGATGCTTTTAAGGCCTATACTAGAGGACAATATATATCCATTATTAAAGCAGTTAATAAAGACCAAAGAGTAAATAATGATCTTTCGCAGGCCACAGTCAATGAAAAATTAGCCCAATATGCTGCGGATGCTTCAGAGGCCAATTTTAATGCTTTACTCCATAGCAAACGGGCCCTCCATTTGTATATGGCTGAGGTTACGAAGAGGGATCTATATAAAAATAGGCAGAAGTCTTTCGAGCAGGGGGATCGTAATGGCGGTTTTCTGGCCATGATGGCTAAATGTGAACAGCCTAGTATTCCGATTTTGTAAATAAGTACCCCATCAGGAGATATGGTTTCTACACAGCCTAAAATTCTTGAGACCTTTCGTCAATTTTATCAGACATTATATACATCCCAGTTGACCCCTGATTTCCAGCCAACGGAGTTAGCAGCTTGGCTGGACTTATCAGATAAAGAGAGGGAGACATTAGTAAGACCTATAACATCGGAAGATGTCCTTTCGATCATTAGTTCCTTTTTCATGGGGAAGTCACCGGGACCGGACGGCCTTCCAATACAATTTTACAAGGCCCATGGAGATCTACTTGCTCCTTTATTGGCTACACTGTTCTCTAATTGTCTAAAAGAGGAGGCTTGGCTGGACTCAATGAGCCATGCTCACATAGTCTTAATTTATAAGCCCCCAAAAGATCCATTCTCTTGTGCCTCATATAGGCCTATCATAGGTGTGCGCAGCCCATTGTATTAGGGTATGCACCCCAAAGCTCAAACACACGCCCCTTTCTCTGCAGCCTCTGCTGCACTGCATAGGGAATGAATAGGAGGAGCTCTGTGCTGAGCAGCTTCCTGTTTATTCACAAATTGAAGCATAGTAATCACAGTTTAATATGCTTCCGCTATGAATGAACACAGAGAGTGTGCTCACTATGTTCATTTAGAAAAGGAAGGGGCCAGTAAATGACATATTGACTAGCCCATGGGTGCTCAACCTGTGGCCCTCCAGCTGTTGGGGAACTACAAGTCCCATCATGCCTCTGCCTTTGGGAGTCATACTTGTAACTGCCCACAGCTTGCAATGTCTCATTGGACTTGTAGTTCTGCAACAGCTGGAGGGCCACAGGTTGAGCACCCATGGGCTAGCCCTTTCCACTGCTTTTCATCCTGAAACATTCCCCTTAAGAGCCAGGGGGAGGAGGAGAGGAAAGAAACCAGTAGCACTGTGGGGGGCGCAACACAGATGGAAGCCTGGGCAGTAGGGGAAATTGGCACTGCACAAAGTGATTAGGGTGTGCCCAGGCACACCTGGCACACCCCCTGCGCACACCTATGAGGCCTATTGCTCTCTTGAATGTAGATTTCAAGATTCTGACCCAACTTATTTCCCGACGACCTATGATGTCTAGCATTATTGATCCAGATTAGACGGGGTTCATGGCCGGTAGAGCCACTGATGTGAATCTGCAAAGATTATATACTAATATCCATGCTTCACATCTTAATATAGGCTGTAGGGTGGTTGCCTCTCTAGATATAGAGAAGGCTTTTGATACTCTTGAATGGCCCTTTCTGTGGAAAGGGCTCCACAGAATGGGTTTTCCAATGGTATTTATAAAATGGTTGCAGGTTCTGTATAGATATCCCACAGCTGCAGTGAAAATGGGGGGAAGGATTGTCAGCTTCATTTTCATTATTTAGGGGAACTTGGCAGGGCTGCCCTCTGTCTCCAACCCTATTCGCTATTGCTATGGAGCCTGTGGTGGAAGCTCGAACTTCGCCAAATATTAGGGGGTTGCAGCGGGGGCGGACTGACAACTCATGGGGCCCCCAGGCAATAGGAGATCCTGGGGCCCCCTGCCCCCGCTCATGTGTTCCCACCCACACTCAAGCCACACCCACACAAATCCCAACCTACATTTTCCACTGCACACACTACATGCATTCGTCACAGAATTACATTAAAGAAAGTGCAACAACAGTACATTTCCAAAATTAAAGTGATTGTAAAGGATCGTTTTTTTGTTTTTTTTAAAATAACAAACATGTCATACATACCACTGTGTAGTTCGTTTTGCACAGAGTGGCCGCGATACTCGACTTCTGGGGGTGGCTCTCGCTGCTCCTCCCCGCATCAGATAACCCCCTAGGAGAACCGCTCTCCCGGGGGGGTTACCTTGCAGGTGCGCTCCCGTGTCCAGCATTTGCGTCTATAGACACATGTTTACATACATGTGCTCATCCTACATAAAGCTTTTCATATAGAGCATGTGCGGGGGTCATTGGGGTGCTCTACATTTTTAAAAATTATTTATATTTACTTTATATAATTTTCACTGATCACCAATGTAAGGAACATTCTTCTCACGGACCACCAATGTAAGGAGAATTCTTCCCACTGACCACCAATGTAATGAAAATTCTTTTCACTGATCACCAATGTAAGGAGAATTCTTCCCACTGATCACCAATGTAAGGAGCATTCTTCCCACTGATCACCAATGTAAGGAGCATTCTTCCCACTGATCACCAATGTAAGGAACATTCTTCCCACTGATCACCAATGTAAGGAACATTCTTCCCACTGATCACCAATGTAAGGAACATTCTTCTCACTGATCACCAATGTAAGGAACATTCTTCCCACTGATCACCAATGTAAGGAACATTCTTCCCACTGATCACCAATGTAAGGAACATTCTTCTCATTGACCACCAATGTAAGAAACATTCTTCCCACTGATCACCAATGTAAGGAACATTCTTCCCACTGATCACCAATGTAAGGAACATTCTTCTCATTGACCACCAATGTAAGGAACATTCTTCTCACTGATCACCAATGTAAGGAGCATTCTTCCCACTGATCACCAATGTAAGGAACATTCTTCTCACTGATCACCAATGTAAGGAACATTCTTCCTACTGATCACCAATGTAAGGAACATTCTTCTCACTGATCACCAATGTAAGGAACATTCTTCCCACTGACCACCAATGTAAGGGACATTCTTCTCACTGATCACCAATGTAAGGGACATTCTTCTCACTGACCACCAATGTAAGGAGCATTCTTCTCACTGATCACCAATGTAAGGAACATTCTTCTCACTGATCACCAATGTAAGGAATATTCTTCTCACTGATCACCAATGTAATGAACATTCTTCTCACTGATCACCAATGTAAGGAATATTCTTCTCACTGATCAACAATGTAAGGAGCATTCTTCCCACTGATCACCAATGTAAGGAACATTCTTCTCACTGATCACCAATGTAAGGAATATTTCTCCCACTGATCACCAATGTAAGGAACATTCTACTCACTGATCACCAATGTAAGGGACATTCTTCCCAATTTTTCTTTATTAAAAGTCTTGCAATCAATAAGCATAAAATCACTATATATAATATACATAAATATATACATATTTACATAAATGAAAATAAATACAGCAAATCTGCTCTCAAACAAAAAATGACTTTACAGCAAAAACAAAACTCATCATGAACATGTCATTATTGGGGATAATCTTACTACAACTCACACCAATACACCAGACATCTAAACTGTGAGGTCAAGAAACAAACCCGCACCCATTATTCATGCAGCCCTTCTTCAAAAAGAAGCTACTAACCAACAAAAGCTAAGGGAGTGAAAGAAACAGAAAAAGAAAAGAGCACCTCACCCAGAGATGGGCAGTTCACCAAAGGCAGGTCTGATATTCCTCCATGCCCTTTTCCAGACTGCCTGAGGCTCTCTGCCCCTCTCAAGACCCCGAATTTTCTCAACCTCACCCAGAATATCGTGCACCACCACCTCAACAGACAGGACTTTTTTCCGCAGGGTAATCTGGCACCGTGCATTCCATGTGAAGTAACGGACAACTATACTAACTAAAAACAGTGTATCCAAATCAAAATCCCAGCAAGTCGGGAATGCCCCGTACACCCACTCCGCATAACTCATGCGATAGAAAAAGGGGATGCCTAGAGCCCTCCCCACCCTTTTATACACCTCTATGTTAAAGGGACACTGCAGCAAAAAGTGGTCCATAGACTCCACTTTACCAACACACTCCGTTCTAGGACAATCCCAATCATCCACAGGGCGATGCTTCAAGTTCCCTCTGACATAGAGCCTTCCATGGAAAGCGAGCCAGGCTTGATCCCTAAACTTCAAGGGGATTCTTTCTAAATTGATTAAACGCAACCCCTCCCTCATTACAGAGCCTGGGCAATCCCTTAAGGCCAGTGACACACTGAAAGCAGAGCTCAAAATCCTCTTCTCCAGAAGCTTCCTGGGGAGGGACTTGATATCCTCCACTGTCACCTGCCACTGCCGAAGTATTTTCAGACACGGGGCAACATAAGCCGGGAGCTTGCCATGTTGGACTCTCAGACTTTTCACTGGCCCGCCATCTTCCCAGCATCGCAGAAAAGGCCTAAAACAAGATTGAAAAATGCCCACCCATCCCGGCGGGTTCTCTGCTAGCATGTTACCAAGATTGTACTTTAAAAAGAGCAGAGAAAAGAAAACTATTGGGTTGACCATTCCTAGGCCACCCTCCCGCCTAGACAGGTAAGTTACATTGCGTTTGATCAGGTTCAGCCTACTTCCCCATAACAGTTGGAAAAAACAGCTGTACACCCTTGCATAGAGAGATGCTGGCAAGATACAGACGAAGCTGACATATAAAAAGATTGGGACCAGGTACGTTTTGATCAAGTCAACCCTCTCCCTCAAGGAAAGCTTCCATTTCTTCCAGCTTGCTACTTTGGCATTGGCACACACCAACCTGCTTTCCCAATTTCGATGACCATAGTCACCAGGACCAAATTTGATGCCCAACACTTTAATTTCCTGCTGGGGCTCTGGGAAGGCATCCGGAAGTTCGAAGCTTTCACCCTCCTCACCCATCCAGAAAACTTCACTCTTTTCATGGTTGACTTTAGAACCAGAAGCCTCCGTGTACTGCTCTATCATAGAGACCACCTCCTGCGCCTCCCCTGTCCCAGAGACAATAACAGACACATCATCGGCATAGGCCACGACCTTCAGAGGCGGCACTCCAGCAATGCCCAAAGGCACCCCGCACAAAGATCCACTCTCTAGCCTTCTTATGAAGGGGTCGATTGCGAATACATATAACAGGGGGCTCAGAGGACATCCCTGGCGCACACCAGAGCCAACCTCAAAAGGCCGTCCAACCCAACCATTAACCAGTGGGAAGCTCTCAGCCCCTCTATATAATGTCTTCAGCCAATCTATAAACCTCCCCTGCAGGCCGTATCTACCAAGTAGCAAATACAGGTACTCGTGATTGACTCTATCAAAAGCCTTCGCCTGATCCAATGCCAGCAAGTACTTTCTCCATCCAGCAGCCCTGCATAGTTCAAAAGCCTCCTGGACAGCTAAAACCGCTGAAAAGGTACTTCTACCTTGGACAGAGCAGTGCTGATGACTGGACAACAAATCGCCTGCTACTGACGACAAGCGCCAAAAAAGAATCTTTGCCAGGATCTTTCTATCAACATTAAGAAGACTGATGGGGCGCCAGTTCTCAATCATTGAGGGGTCTTTAACTTTTGACAGAAGAATCACAGCGGATTGCCTCATGGAGGGAGGGAGCGAACCCTCTTCTAGACAGCTGTTATAAACCTCTGCTAAAAAGGGAGCCAGAATGGACTTAAAACACTTGTAGAATTCAGCTGTCAACCCATCTGGCCCAGGCGATTTTTTGGTAGCTAGCTTCTCTATAGCATGAACTACCTCATCCACTGAAATTGGTTCTGTCAAATCCATCAAAGGCAATGTACCATTTCCCAATCCTGGAGTAGAATCCAGAAAGCTTTCCATCCTGTCCCGACAAAGGTCCTTTCTTCCCAGAAGGTCTGCGTAATATGACCTGAAGATCTCCAGGATCCCTGATCTGGACTTCACCAGGGAACCCGTACTATCCCTCAGGCCTATGACCGTCTTAACTGCTATGCCTTGCTTACAGTTCTGGTAAGGATCAGGCGAGTGATATTTTCCATAATCCCTCTCCAGAACCAAGGAGGCATGCCGGTCATATTGACACTTCCTAAGAAGAAACTTCACCTCAGAGATCTCCCCTGGATCTCCTCTATACGAGACAAGACGATCAAGCTTCCTCCGCAAATGCTGGTAGGCAATGTACATACCAAGCTGCTTCTTCTTACTTATGGCCTTGAAAAGTCCAATTGTCCTTTGTTTCACAAGCTCCCACCACTCTGACTTACTGCTGCAAAAGTCCAGAATAGAAACCTGTGCCTGAAAAAAATCCTCAAAGGATTGTCTTACCTCTACATCTTCCAGGAGAGCCAAATTCAGTTTCCAGGTACCCATTCCCCTGGGTGGAGTGTCCGAGGCATTCAGAGTCACAGACAGCATACAGTGGTCAGAGAACTCCACCGCCCTCAACTCAGGAGCCGAGAAAGCAGAGTTCTCCTTTAAAAAAAAACCTATCTATCCTACTCTGACTATTCCCTCTCTGAAATGTGAATCCCGTGCTGCCAGGGCAGTGCTTAATATGCACATCTACCAGGCCTGATTGTCTCACCATATCTCTAAGAAAAACGCTATCGTAACCCAGCCTGTCTATGGAGCCTCTCCTGTCTTCAGGCCTAATTATGGTGTTAAAATCACCTCCAAAGACAACCTGCTGGGACGTAAAAAGGAAGGGCTTGATCTCTGTGAGGAGGCATTTCCTGCCCCATTTTGACTGCGGTCCATAGATATTGATTAGGCGCAGGTCCTGCCCCCTAACAGAGATGTCCAAGACCATGCATCTCCCCATTTCTACCTCAATTACCCGCCGGCACGTTACCATATCGGTTTTAAAAAGGACCGCAACTCCGCTGCAGGGCTCAGCCGCAAGAGACCAAAAGGAGGGACCGCATCTCCACTCCCTTTTTGCTAGATGGACATCGGCCAAAGTATTGAGCCAGGTCTCTTGCAAAAATAAAATCTCGGCATCAAACTCGCTGAGCAAAAATAAGGCAATATCACAAGCTCTTGCAGATTTAATGCTGGCGACATTAATGGTCGCCACCTTTATCCGAGTGGGAACTGCCATCAGGATGATTGGGGTAGTCGTTTCTTAACCTTTGCCACACTCTCATCACCAGAAACAGCTCTCTTCAGACTACGTGACTCCCCCTCATCCATGGATGATAAAGAGAAAGATATATCAGACATCTCATCACCCGACAAAACTGAAAAGGTATTACCAAGAGGAACCCCTCCTGGGTCCGACTCTGAGGAAGAAATGACCACTTTACTTGTCTTCCTCTTCTTCTTCCTCCTAAACTTCTCCCACCCCTCATCATCCGAATCCCCCTCAACAGAGGGTGAGACATGGGATATAGACACCTTTCCCTCAACCCCTCCCCCATCCAGCACCCCCACATTCCCCTGACCACGTTTGTGCCTCTGAGGGACAGGGACTGGAGGCCGAGAGGGAAGATCTGCCAAACCTGCCCCCCCAGCAGCTTCTGCCAGTCTGGAGGATCTACGTACAGTAGGATTAGGGACCACCACATGGGGGACAGACTCAGGGACCACATTACTAGGTGAAACAGAATCCGAAACAACAGATGTAACAGACACAGGAGGGACAGACTCAGGGACCACATCACTAGGGGAAACAGAATCCGGAACAGATGTAACAGAAACAGGAGGGACAGACTCAGGGACCACATCACTAGGGGAAACAGAATCTGGAACAGATGTAACAGAAACAGGAGGGTCAATAACAGTTTTAGTGGCCTCATCCTCCTTATCAAGTCTCTGCAACTCAGCCTCCAATCCTGGCAAGTTATGTAATGCCTCCGGGCACTGGCTATAAGGATGACCCAGCTTTTGGCACAAATTGCACCGAATTTCAGTACAATCCTTAGCCAAATGGTCCAGATCCTGGCATAGTGAGCATTTCTTACGGGTACAAGTAGATGCAAAATGGCCTTTGTCTCCACATTTGTTACAGACTTTAGGCTGACCCTGGTAAAAAATAGTCAGCCTATCTCTCCCCAGAAAAGCTGAACAGGGAAGGTGTTGAACTACATTTCCAAGCACCCCCAATTTTAGTGACACTGTCCAGGCCCCTGTCCATATCCCATGCTCATCAAGGACCTTCCGCAGTGGAGCGAGGACCTCACCATATCGGCGTAGCCATACTATCAAATCAGCCTCTGGTATGGATTCGTTGCGCACCAAGATCGTCACCGACTTTATCAGAGGCTGCCTGGAAATCACCTTTGGCACCAAACCACTCCACTGCGGAAGGCCCTTGCACCTCCTATACCTCTCCCAAAATAAATCCAGACCCTCAGGCTTTACAAAGGACAAATCAAATTCATAACTCCCCACTGGGCAAATCAAAGCAAAGATATCCAAGGCTTTAAACCCCATTTCCAGAACCAACTCAGCCACCCTCCCCCTTACTGGTGGGGTCCCCTCCCCCTCCCACTTCAATTGAACCACATTCCTCCTCCTGTACCCACCAACCATCCCACCACCAAGCCCCCCCAAATTGTGACCACTAAAATTCCCTCCACCCTCCTTGGTACGACTCCCCAGAACGGACGCATAACTGCCCACATTTCTCCCAGCAGAAGAAACATTTGTGAGTTTTGAACCGTCTGACACATTCCTAGCAGATATCGATTGTACAGATTTGGTCTGCACAACCGATGAGTCTTTCCTCTGCTGAGCAGGGAGAGCAATGTCATTTTTATTTTTCCCAGCAGTATTAACCCCTTCACCACCACCCACCACATTCATTGTTTTATCATTACTGTCATTCTTAATACTTGCTGGTATATTCACAGTTCCTGTAGTCTTCCCAACAGTGTCAGTTCCCACTGCTGTGCTGGTGGAATCTTCAGCTGGCTTGTTCTCTTCCATCAGGACAGGACTTTCAGCAGGCTGTTCTGACACATCCATGGCTTCCACTGCACATGGTGCAATGTGCTGATCCCCTCCCCCATCAGCATCAATCAGCTCTGCTGGAACACAGAGAGGCTCAGGTGAGGGAATCTCTTTGCTGGTGTCAGCCATACTGTGTGAAACACATGGAGAAAACTTGGTAGAGGAACTACTGGTCTCAGCAAATGCAGGAGTAGAAACATCCATGTTCAGGGTATTTGGTGCAGGTCCATCTTCATTCCCTGGTTTATTTTTCCTCTCATCCTCAGGGATTTCTGGTGGATCATCAGAAATGGCAAACTTGTCTGCTCTCATGGGTGACTCCATTTGCTGGATGAAGGTCAGGGTGCCATGCTCACTCTCAACCCCCGGGCTGGTTGCCGCTGGCGATTCCAAGGCCTTACATGGGGGGAGAGGTGCAGAGGCAGATGGACCCGGGTCATCCATAACCTGAGGCTGCTGATCCATGCAACTTACTGACAACTGGCTGGCAAATCTCTTCTCATTGTCAAATTTTTCTTTAAAAGCTCCACTTCTGGCTTTTAACTTCTCCAACAATAAAGTTTGCTGCTTTACCTTTTCCTCCAATTCCTGTAACTCAGGCTTCATGGCTGTGCGATTTCTACTCCAGGCCTGGAAGTATTTGGCTCTGAAGTTCTTATGTTCAGGTTTCAAAACTTGAAGTTTCTCTTCAGCCCTTCCAATTTCCCTAAAGCGATCAACAATCTTCTGTCTGAAGATACTCGCATCCATACCAGGGCCTGGACCCACAGTCAGATCCTCCACCTCCTCCTCACTAGGCCCCGTGTCATCAGGGGGATCCCTCCCAGGGCCTCCCCCAGGATCAGGCATTATTCCTGGGCCAAGCTAATAGGCAAGGCCCAGGCTTGAAAAAAGGCTGGTTCTCAGAGAGCTCCTTAGGTGTGTCCTCCTCCTCCTTCCCACTGACCACCAATGTAAGGAGCATTCTTCTCACTGATCACCAATGTAAGGAACATTCTTCCCACTGATCACCAATGTAAGGAACATTCTTCTCACTGACCACCAATGTAAGGAACATTCTTCCCACTGACCACCAATGTAAGGAACATTGTTCCCACTGATCACCAATATAAGGAACATTCTTCTCACTGACCACCAATGTAAGGGACATTCTTCTCACTGATCACCAATGTAAGGGACATTCTTCCCACTGATCACCAATGTAAGGGACATTCTTCTCACTGATCACCAATGTAAGGAACATTCTTCTCACTGATCACCAATGTAAGGAACATTCTTCTCACTGATCACCAATGTAAGGAACATTCTTCTCACTGACCACCAATGTAAGGAACATTCTTCTCACTGACCACCAATGTAAGGAGCATTCTTCTCACTGATCACCAATGTAAGGAACATTCTTCTCACTGATCACCAATGTAAGGAACATTTTTCTCACTGATCACCAAGGTAAGGAGCATTCTTCTCACTGATCACCAATGTAAGGAACATTCTTCTCACTGATCACCAATGTAAGGAACATTCTTCTCACTGATCACCAATGTAAGGAGCATTCTTCTCACTGATCACCAATGTAAGGAGCATTCTTCTCACTGACCACCAATGTAAGGAACATTCTTCTCACTGATCACCAATGTAAGGAGCATTCTTCTCACTGACCACCAATGTAAGGAACGTTCTTCTCACTGATCACCAATGTAAGGAACATTCTTCTCACTGACCACCAATGTAAGGGACATTCTTCCCACTATTTATTTAATCCATATTAAGCACTATATTTGATTGGCTGCATCTGCTTGGCACACACGCACAATCGCACATGATGATGAAGTCATCATCATATGCGATTGTGCGTGTGTGCCAGGCCTAAGCAGAAGCAAAAAGCCAATCAAATATAGTGCTCAGTATGGATTCAATAAATATGAATAGCCATAGATATTATAAATGAAGTGTAATAAAGTGAATTGTGCAGTGCAATAGCAGGAACTACTTTTAAGTAGACTGCGGATGCGACTACAGGAAATAATCAGAGACTGCGGATACAACTATAGGAGATAACCAGAGACTGCGAATGTGACTACTGGAGATGACCAGAGACTGGGGATGCGACTATAGGAGATGACCAGAGACTGGGGATGCGACTACAGGAGATAACCAGAGACTGGAGATGCGACTACAGGAGATGACCAGAGACTGGGGATGTGACTATAGGAGATGACTAGACTGCGGATGCGACTACAGGAGATGACTAGAGACTGGGGATGCGACTACAGGAGATGACCAGAGACTGGGGATGCGACTATAGGAGATGACTAGACTGCGGATGCGACTACAGAAAATAACCAGAGACTGCAAATGCGACTACTGGAAATAACGAAAGACTGCAAATGCGACTACAGGAAATAACCAGACTGTGAATGCGACTACAGGAAATAACCAGAGACTGCGAATGCGACTACTGGAAATAACGAGAGACTGCAAATGCGACTACAGGAAATAACCAGACTGTGAATGCGACTACAGGAAATAACGAGAGACTGCGAATGCGACTACAGGAAATAACCAGACTGCGAATGCGACTACACGAAATAACCAGAGACTGTGAATGTGACTACAGGAAATAACCAGAGACTGCAAATGCGACTACAGGAGATGACCAGAGACTGCGAATGCGACTACAGGAAATAACCAGATTGCGAATGTGACTACAGGAAATAACCAGACTGCGAATGCGACTACAGGAAATAACAAGACTGCAAATGCGACTACAGGAGATGACCAGACTTCAAATGCGACTATAGGAAATAACCAGACTGCGAATGCGACTACAGGAAATAACCAGACTGTGAATGCGACTACAGGAAATAACCAGACTGCAAATGCAACTACAGGAAATAACCAGACTGCGAATGTGACTACAGGAAAAAAACAGACTGCGAATGGACTACAGGAAATAACCAGACTGCGAATGCGACTACAGGAAATAACCAGACTGCAAATGCAACTACAGGAAATAACCAGACTGCGAATGCGACTACAGGAAAATAACAGACTGCGAATGCGACTACAGGAAATAACCAGACTGCGAATGGACTACAGGAAATAACAAGACTGCGAATGCGACTACAGGAGATGACCAGACTGCAAAACGCGACTACAGGAAATAACCAGACTGCGAATGCGACTACAGGAAATAACCAGAGACTGCAAATGCAACTACAGGAGATGACCAGACTGCGAATGCGACTACAGGAAATAACCAGACTGCAAATGCGACTACAGGAAATGACCAGACTGTGAATGCGACTACAGGAGATGACCAGACTGCGAATGCGACTACAGGAAATAACCAGACTGCAAATGCGACTACAGGAAATGACCAGACTGTGAATGCTACTACAGGAAATGACCAGATTGCGAATGCGACTACAGGAGATGACCAGACTGCGAATGCGAGTACAGGAGATGACCAGACTGCGAATGTGACTACAGGAAATAACCAGACTGCAAATGTGACTACAGGAAATAACCAGAGACTGCAAATGCGACTACAGGAAATAACCAGACTGCGAATGCGAGTACAGGAAATAACCAGACTGCAAATGCGACTACAGGAAATAACCAGACTGCGAATGCAACTACAGGAAATGACCGGACTGCGAATGCGACTACAGGAGATGACCAGACTGCGAATGCGACTATAGGAAATAACCAGACTGCAAATGCGACTACAGGAAATGACCAGACTGTGAATGCGACTACAGGAAATAACCAGACTGCAAGTGTGACTACAGGAAATAACCAGAGACTGCAAATGCAACTACAGGAGATGACCAGACTGCAAATGTGACTACTGGAAATTACCAGACTGCGAATGGACTACAGGAAATAACCAGACTGCGAATGCGACTACAGGAGATGACCAGACTGCGAATGCGACTACAGGAGATGACCAGACTGCGAACGCGACTAATAACCAGAGACTGCAAATGTGACTACAGGAAATAACCAGACTGAGAATGCGACTGCAGGAAATAACCAGACTGCGAATGCGACTACAGGAGATGACCAGACTGCGAATGCGACTACAGGAGATGATCAGACTGCGAACGCGACTACAGGAAATAACCAGACTGCAAATGAGACTACAGGAAATAACCAGACTGCGAATGGACTACAGGAAATAACCAGACTGGGAATGCGACTACAGGAGATGACCAGACTGCAAATGCGACTACAGGAGATGACCAGACTGGGAACGCAACTACAGGAAATAACCAGACTGCGAATGCGACTACAGGAAATAACCAGACTGTGAATGGACTACAGGAAATAACCAGACTGGGAATGCGACTACAGGAGATGACCAGACTGCGAATGCGACTACAGGAGATGACCAGACTGGGAACGCAACTACAGGAAATAACCAGACTGCGAATGCGACTACAGGAAATAACCAGACTGCAAATGCGACTACAGGAAATAACCAGAGACTGCAAATGCGACTACAGGAAATAACCAGACTGTGAATGTGACTACAGGAAATAACCAGACTGAAAATGTGACTACAGGAAATAACCAGACTGCGAATGCGACAACAGGAAATGACCAGACTGCAAATGCAACTACAGGAGATGACCAGACTGCGAATGCGACTACAGGAGATACCCAGACTGCAAATGCGACTACAGGAAATAACCAGACTGCGAATGCAACTACAGGAAATAACCAGAGACTGCAAATGCAACTGCAGGAGATGACCAGACTGCAAATGTGACTACAGGAAATAACCAGACTGAGAATGCGACTACAGGAAATAACCAGACTGCGAATGCGACTACAGGAAATAACCAGACTGCAAATGCGACTACAGGAAATGACCAGACTGTGAATGCTACTACAGGAAATGACCAGATTGCGAATGCGACTACAGGAGATGACCAGACTGCGAATGCGAGTACAGGAGATGACCAGACTGCGAATGTGACTACAGGAAATAACCAGACTGCAAATGTGACTACAGGAAATAACCAGAGACTGCAAATGCGACTACAGGAAATAACCAGACTGCGAATGCGAGTACAGGAAATAACCAGACTGCAAATGCGACTACAGGAAATAACCAGACTGCGAATGCAACTACAGGAAATGACCGGACTGCAAATGTGACTACAGGAAATAACCAGACTGAGAATGCGACTACAGGAAATAACCAGACTGCGAATGCGACTACAGGAAATATCCAGACTGAGAATGCAACTACAGGAAATAACCAGACTGAGAATGCGACTACAGGAAATAACCAGACTGCGAATGCGACTACAGGAAATAACCAGACTGCGACTGTGACTACAGGAAATAACCAGACTGCAAATGCGACTACAGGAAATAACCTGACTGCAAATGCGACTACAGGAAATTACCAGACTGCGAATGGACTACAGGAAATAACCAGACTGCGAATGCGACTACAGGAAATAACCAGAGACTGCAAATGCAACTACAGGAGATGACCAGACTGTGAATGCGACTACAGGAAATAACCAGACTGCAAATGCGACTACAGGAAATGACCAGACTGCGAATGCGACTATAGGAAATGACCAGACTGCGAATGTGACTACAGGAGATTACCAGACTGCAAATGCGACTACAGGAAATAACCAGACTGCAAATGCGACTAAAGGAAGTAACCAGACTGCAAATGCGACTACAGGAAATGACCAGACTGCGAATGCGACTATAGGAAATGACCAGACTGCGAATGCGACTACAGGAGATGACCAGACTGCGAATGCGAGTACAGGAGATGACCAGACTGTGAATGCGACTACAGGAAATAACCAGACTGCAAATGCGACTACAGGAAATAACCAGAGACTGCAAATGTGACTACAGGAGATGACCAGACTGCGAATGCGACTACAGGAAATAACCAGACTGCCAATGCGACTACAGGAAATAACCAGACTGCAAATGCGACTACAGGAAATAACCAGACTGCGAATGCGACTACAGGACATAACCAGACTGCGAATGCGACTACAGGAAATAACCAGACTGCAAATGCAACTACAGGAGATGACCAGACTGCGAATTCGACTACAGGAAATAACCAGACTGCGAATGAAACTACAGGAAATGACCAGACTGCGAATGCGACTACAGGAAATAACCAGAGACTGAAAATGCAACTACAGGAGATGACCAGACTGCGAATTAGGGTGCCCACATGTCCCGGACTGCCCGGGACAATCCCGCAATTAGCAGGTCTGTCCCGGGTCCCGGGCACCCTCATTCCGGGACAATACAGTGTCCCGGAATTGCTCTGGGTCAATCTAATGCCCCCTAAAATAGCCTTTGCATTGTCTCTGCCTGTAGTGGACCCCTTGCTGGCAGAGATCCTTTTTACTTAATTAATCACCTCCGCTGGCTCAGTGCCCAAACTGGTTGCTACCTGCCGCCCGCTTGGCGTGTAGCAACCAGTGACGTCATGAGCAGGAGAGAGGCAGAGACCAATTACAGCGGAGGAGATTTAACTTCCTCCTCCGCGCCTATTGTTTAGCTCCACCCACCTCCTCCCTGCATGTTCTCGAGTCCAGCCAGCCAGCGGCATGCAGAAGAAACTTCAAAGACTGCAGGGCACAAACGAAGGAGAGATGATAGAAAGGCAAGTAAACTTCTAAACACTCACCAACATGACAGATCCATCGGGGGTAAAATCCTGTCAGCTCTCCCCCAGCAGCCAGAGTTCTGTGCTGAACTGTCAGCACTTCACAAAAACAGAGTGTGTGTCAGCTTGGAGCAAGCAAGCCTCTCAGTGCAGGCAGATAAGGGTCGGCAGGAGAGGACACTGACAGATGACATTAAACCCTGGAAGGAAGGAGGACACATCCTTAGATATCAGGGCAGGGTTCATGCTGGGACTTGAAATCCTTCACTTTTGGGGGGAAATGACCTCCCCCCAAAAGTGAAGAACTACAGGTCCCAGCATGAACCCCTCAGAGCTGAAGATGTTTCCCTTATCACTGCACACATAATAACTCCTCACACCCAGCCCTTCTGTCCAGCTGCTCACTGTCTCTTCTCTCCCACTACATGTGTGGCTCTCACTACACCTGCAGCAGCCCCCCCCTCCTCCTTCAGACCCCTTTCACACTGGAGCTTTTTGCAAGCGCTATAGCGTTAAAAATAGCGCCTGCAAAATGCCCCAAAACAGCTGCTGCCAGAGGGCTTTCACACTGGAGCGGTGCGCTGTCAGGGGGGCATCAGAAAAAGTCCTGCCAGCAGCTTCTTTGGAGTGGTGAAGGAGCGGTGAACTCACCACTTCTCCACCACTGCTCCCCATTGAAATCAATGTGGCAGTGCTGCGATACTGCCAGCAAAATGCTGCACTGGCGGCATTTTGCAGGCGGATCTAACCCCTTTTCGGCCGCTAGCGGGGGTTAAAACATCCCCGCTAGTGGCCGAATAGTGCCGCTAAAACTACGGTAAAGCAGTGCTAAAAATAGCGCTGCTTTACCGCTGATGCCCGGGCGTCGGCAGTGTGAAAGGGGTCTTATCCTCAGCCTTTCATGTTCTGCCACTTTTTCACCTACTAGTCCTCTGTATGGTAAGCAATCCTCTCAGCAGTGGCCCATCTCTCATCTGCAACTATCACAGCCTCAGAATCTTGCCAGCATTCCAGTCTTTGCTCCTTCAACCTGCCAGCAATGTTTTTTTCTCCACTGCAACGGTGTTACTACAGGGGGCGCCATTGCAACCCAGCCTCATACTCCAGGGGGCCCATGCAGCTTCCCTCTAAACCTGTATAGGAGGGGCGACATATAGAAGAACTGATGCCCTCCATGTTCTTCTTGCAGCCACTGACTGCCTGCAGGTGGTAAAGGAGGAAAAGCGGGTATTCAGTGGCTGCAAGAAGAAGATGGAGGGCATCAGTTCCTATATATGCCGCCCCTCCTATACAGTTTACTTCTGCTGCCCACAGGTCCCTCAACGCTCTCCTGGCCCCTCTTATCTTCCCCAGCAACTTCTCTGCTCTCTCCCACCCCCCACCCCCCCTTCTCCAACCCCCCTGCTGTCCTCTCGTCCCACCTGTGCTTTTCTTCAGTCCTCCACCCCTGCTGTTCTCCAGACCCCCCTGTGCTGTTCTCCGGTCCCCCCCCCTTGCTGTTCTCCAGTCCCCTCCTGTGCTGTTCTCTGATCTGAGGTCTGTTGTAAAGCTTATATTATTATATGTATATAGATGGACTGAGGAGGGGGACAGCGACAGTGATCATGAAAAAGGTAAAAAGTGCCCCCCCCCCCAGCACATTTCTGACCTCCACCTCTCTAATAGCACAAGTGGAAGGGGAGGGGGTCAGTACTGTGGGGGGGGTCTGTACTTAATGGAGAGGGGGGTACGTACTGAAGGAGGGGAGTCTGTACTTAGTGGAGAGGGGGGTCCGTACTGAGGGAGGGGTGTCTATACTTAGTGGAGGAGGGGGTCCGTACTGAGGGAGGGGGATCTATACTTAATGTATTAATAAAAATACATTTCAAGCATGGTATTGGGATGATATAAGTGCTAAAAGCAGCCATTCACCCGACAAATCACTCGCCGCCGAAATCCCGTCAACCCGGAGACTACATTCAACACAAAGCCCCCGACCCATCCCCCCCCCCCCCCGGTCCTTGGCAAAATTGTCCCTGAATGGCAGTTTGGAAATGTGGTCACCCTACTGCGAATGCGACTACAGGAAATAACCAGACTGCAAATGCGACTACAGGAAATAACCAGACTGCAAATGCAACTACAGGAAATAACCAGACTGTGAATGCGACAACAGGAAATGACCAGACTGCAAATGCAACTACAGGAGATGACCAGACTGCGAATGCGACTACAGGAGATGACCAGACTGCGAATGCGACTACAGGAGATAACCAGACTGCAAATGCGACTACAGGAAATGACCAGACTGCGAATGCGACTACAGGAAATGACCAGACTGCGAATGCGACTACAGGAAATAACCAGAGACTGCAAATGCGACTACAGGAGATGACCAGACTGCAAATGTGACTACAGGAAATAACCAGACTGAGAATGCGACTACAGGAAATAACCAGACTGCGAATGCGACTACAGGAAATAACCAGACTGCGAATGCGACTACAGGAAATAACCAGAGACTGCAAATGCGACTACAGGAAATAACCAGACTGTGAATGCGACAACAGGAAATGACCAGACTGCAAATGCAACTACAGGAGATGACCAGACTGCGAATGCGACTACAGGAGATAACCAGACTGCAAATGCGACTACAGGAAATGACCAGACTGCGAATGCGACTACAGGAAATGACCAGACTGCGAATGCGACTACAGGAAATAACCAGAGACTGCAAATGCGACTACAGGAGATGACCAGACTGCAAATGTGACTACAGGAAATAACCAGACTGAGAATGCGACTACAGGAAATAACCAGACTGCGAATGCGACTACAGGAAATAACCAGACTGCGAATGCGAATACAGGAAATAACCAGACTGCGAATGCGACTACAGGAAATAACCAGACTGAGAATGCGACTACAGGAAATAACCAGAATGAGAATGCGACTACAGGAAATAACCAGACTGCGAATGCGACTACAGGAAATAACCAGACTGCAAATGCAACTACAGGGAATAGCCAGACTGTGAATGCGACTACAGGAAAAAAAAGACTGTGAATGCGACTACAGGAAATTACCAGACTGCGAATGGACTACAGGAAATAACCAGACTGCGAATGCGACTACAGGAGATGACCAGACTGCGAATGCGACTACAGGAGATGACCAGACTGCGAACGCGACTAATAACCAGAGACTGCAAATGTGACTACAGGAGATGACCAGACTGCAAATGTGACTACAGGAGATAACCAGACTGCAAATGCGACTACAGGAAATGACCAGACTGCGAATGCGACTACAGGAAATGACCAGACTGCGAATGCGACTACAGGAAATAACCAGAGACTGCAAATGCGACTACAGGAGATGACCAGACTGCAAATGCGACTACAGGAAATAACCAGACTGAGAATGCGACTACAGGAAATAACCAGACTGCGAATGCGACTACAGGAAATAACCAGACTGCGAATGCGACTACGGGAAATAACCAGACTGAGAATGCGACTACAGGAAATAACCAGACTGAGAATGCGACTACAGGAAATAACCAGAATGAGAATGCGACTACAGGAAATAACCAGACTGCGAATGCGACTACAGGAAATAACCAGACTGCAAATGCAACTACAGGAAATAGCCAGACTGTGAATGCGACTACAGGAAAAAAACAGACTGTGAATGCGACTACAGGAAATTACCAGACTGCGAATGCGACTACAGGAAATAACCAGACTGCGAATGCGACTACAGGAGATGACCAGACTGCGAATGCGACTACAGGAGATGACCAGACTGCGAACGCGACTAATAACCAGAGACTGCAAATGCGACTACAGGAGATGACCAGACTGCAAATGTGACTATAGGAAATAACCAGACTGAGAATGCGACTAAAGGAAGTAACCAGACTGCAAATGCGACTACAGGAAATGACCAGACTGCGAATGCGACTACAGGAGATGACCAGACTGCGAATGCGAGTACAGGAGATGACCAGACTGCGAATGCGACTACAGAAAATAACCAGACTGCCAATGCGACTACAGGAAATAACCAGACTGCAAATGCGACTACAGGAAATAACCAGACTGCGAATGCGACTACAGGACATAAGCAGACTGCGAATGCGACTACAGGAAATAACCAGACTGAAAATGCAACTACAGGAAATAACCAGACTGCGAATGTGACTACAGGAAAAAAACAGACTGCGAATGGACTACAGGAAATAACCAGACTGCGAATGCGACTACAGGAAATAACCAGACTGCAAATGCAACTACAGGAAATAACCAGACTGCGAATGCGACTACAGGAAAATAACAGACTGCGAATGCGACTACAGGAAATAACCAGACTGCGAATGGACTACAGGAAATAACAAGACTGCGAATGCGACTACAGGAGATGACCAGACTGCAAAACGCGACTACAGGAAATAACCAGACTGCGAATGCGACTACAGGAAATAACCAGAGACTGCAAATGCAACTACAGGAGATGACCAGACTGCGAATGCGACTACAGGAAATAACCAGACTGCAAATGCGACTACAGGAAATGACCAGACTGTGAATGCGACTACAGGAGATGACCAGACTGCGAATGCGACTACAGGAAATAACCAGACTGCAAATGCGACTACAGGAAATGACCAGACTGTGAATGCTACTACAGGAAATGACCAGATTGCGAATGCGACTACAGGAGATGACCAGACTGCGAATGCGAGTACAGGAGATGACCAGACTGCGAATGTGACTACAGGAAATAACCAGACTGCAAATGTGACTACAGGAAATAACCAGAGACTGCAAATGCGACTACAGGAAATAACCAGACTGCGAATGCGAGTACAGGAAATAACCAGACTGCAAATGCGACTACAGGAAATAACCAGACTGCGAATGCAACTACAGGAAATGACCGGACTGCGAATGCGACTACAGGAGATGACCAGACTGCGAATGCGACTATAGGAAATAACCAGACTGCAAATGCGACTACAGGAAATGACCAGACTGTGAATGCGACTACAGGAAATAACCAGACTGCAAGTGTGACTACAGGAAATAACCAGAGACTGCAAATGCAACTACAGGAGATGACCAGACTGCAAATGTGACTACTGGAAATTACCAGACTGCGAATGGACTACAGGAAATAACCAGACTGCGAATGCGACTACAGGAGATGACCAGACTGCGAATGCGACTACAGGAGATGACCAGACTGCGAACGCGACTAATAACCAGAGACTGCAAATGTGACTACAGGAAATAACCAGACTGAGAATGCGACTGCAGGAAATAACCAGACTGCGAATGCGACTACAGGAGATGACCAGACTGCGAATGCGACTACAGGAGATGATCAGACTGCGAACGCGACTACAGGAAATAACCAGACTGCAAATGAGACTACAGGAAATAACCAGACTGCGAATGGACTACAGGAAATAACCAGACTGGGAATGCGACTACAGGAGATGACCAGACTGCAAATGCGACTACAGGAGATGACCAGACTGGGAACGCAACTACAGGAAATAACCAGACTGCGAATGCGACTACAGGAAATAACCAGACTGTGAATGGACTACAGGAAATAACCAGACTGGGAATGCGACTACAGGAGATGACCAGACTGCGAATGCGACTACAGGAGATGACCAGACTGGGAACGCAACTACAGGAAATAACCAGACTGCGAATGCGACTACAGGAAATAACCAGACTGCAAATGCGACTACAGGAAATAACCAGAGACTGCAAATGCGACTACAGGAAATAACCAGACTGTGAATGTGACTACAGGAAATAACCAGACTGAAAATGTGACTACAGGAAATAACCAGACTGCGAATGCGACAACAGGAAATGACCAGACTGCAAATGCAACTACAGGAGATGACCAGACTGCGAATGCGACTACAGGAGATACCCAGACTGCAAATGCGACTACAGGAAATAACCAGACTGCGAATGCAACTACAGGAAATAACCAGAGACTGCAAATGCAACTGCAGGAGATGACCAGACTGCAAATGTGACTACAGGAAATAACCAGACTGAGAATGCGACTACAGGAAATAACCAGACTGCGAATGCG
Organism: Aquarana catesbeiana; assembly: GCA_037953035.1. Classification (NCBI taxonomy): domain Eukaryota; kingdom Metazoa; phylum Chordata; class Amphibia; order Anura; family Ranidae; genus Aquarana; species Aquarana catesbeiana. Next base: position 4,708,004 of record JBBHAA010000512.1, on the reverse strand, counting down.
ACTACAGGAAATAACCAGACTGCAAATGCGACTACAGGAAATGACCAGACTGTGAATGCTACTACAGGAAATGACCAGATTGCGAATGCGACTACAGGAGATGACCAGACTGCGAATGCGAGTACAGGAGATGACCAGACTGCGAATGTGACTACAGGAAATAACCAGACTGCAAATGTGACTACAGGAAATAACCAGAGACTGCAAATGCGACTACAGGAAATAACCAGACTGCGAATGCGAGTACAGGAAATAACCAGACTGCAAATGCGACTACAGGAAATAACCAGACTGCGAATGCAACTACAGGAAATGACCGGACTGCAAATGTGACTACAGGAAATAACCAGACTGAGAATGCGACTACAGGAAATAACCAGACTGCGAATGCGACTACAGGAAATATCCAGACTGAGAATGCAACTACAGGAAATAACCAGACTGAGAATGCGACTACAGGAAATAACCAGACTGCGAATGCGACTACAGGAAATAACCAGACTGCGACTGTGACTACAGGAAATAACCAGACTGCAAATGCGACTACAGGAAATAACCTGACTGCAAATGCGACTACAGGAAATTACCAGACTGCGAATGGACTACAGGAAATAACCAGACTGCGAATGCGACTACAGGAAATAACCAGAGACTGCAAATGCAACTACAGGAGATGACCAGACTGTGAATGCGACTACAGGAAATAACCAGACTGCAAATGCGACTACAGGAAATGACCAGACTGCGAATGCGACTATAGGAAATGACCAGACTGCGAATGTGACTACAGGAGATTACCAGACTGCAAATGCGACTACAGGAAATAACCAGACTGCAAATGCGACTAAAGGAAGTAACCAGACTGCAAATGCGACTACAGGAAATGACCAGACTGCGAATGCGACTATAGGAAATGACCAGACTGCGAATGCGACTACAGGAGATGACCAGACTGCGAATGCGAGTACAGGAGATGACCAGACTGTGAATGCGACTACAGGAAATAACCAGACTGCAAATGCGACTACAGGAAATAACCAGAGACTGCAAATGTGACTACAGGAGATGACCAGACTGCGAATGCGACTACAGGAAATAACCAGACTGCCAATGCGACTACAGGAAATAACCAGACTGCAAATGCGACTACAGGAAATAACCAGACTGCGAATGCGACTACAGGACATAACCAGACTGCGAATGCGACTACAGGAAATAACCAGACTGCAAATGCAACTACAGGAGATGACCAGACTGCGAATTCGACTACAGGAAATAACCAGACTGCGAATGAAACTACAGGAAATGACCAGACTGCGAATGCGACTACAGGAAATAACCAGAGACTGAAAATGCAACTACAGGAGATGACCAGACTGCGAATTAGGGTGCCCACATGTCCCGGACTGCCCGGGACAATCCCGCAATTAGCAGGTCTGTCCCGGGTCCCGGGCACCCTCATTCCGGGACAATACAGTGTCCCGGAATTGCTCTGGGTCAATCTAATGCCCCCTAAAATAGCCTTTGCATTGTCTCTGCCTGTAGTGGACCCCTTGCTGGCAGAGATCCTTTTTACTTAATTAATCACCTCCGCTGGCTCAGTGCCCAAACTGGTTGCTACCTGCCGCCCGCTTGGCGTGTAGCAACCAGTGACGTCATGAGCAGGAGAGAGGCAGAGACCAATTACAGCGGAGGAGATTTAACTTCCTCCTCCGCGCCTATTGTTTAGCTCCACCCACCTCCTCCCTGCATGTTCTCGAGTCCAGCCAGCCAGCGGCATGCAGAAGAAACTTCAAAGACTGCAGGGCACAAACGAAGGAGAGATGATAGAAAGGCAAGTAAACTTCTAAACACTCACCAACATGACAGATCCATCGGGGGTAAAATCCTGTCAGCTCTCCCCCAGCAGCCAGAGTTCTGTGCTGAACTGTCAGCACTTCACAAAAACAGAGTGTGTGTCAGCTTGGAGCAAGCAAGCCTCTCAGTGCAGGCAGATAAGGGTCGGCAGGAGAGGACACTGACAGATGACATTAAACCCTGGAAGGAAGGAGGACACATCCTTAGATATCAGGGCAGGGTTCATGCTGGGACTTGAAATCCTTCACTTTTGGGGGGAAATGACCTCCCCCCAAAAGTGAAGAACTACAGGTCCCAGCATGAACCCCTCAGAGCTGAAGATGTTTCCCTTATCACTGCACACATAATAACTCCTCACACCCAGCCCTTCTGTCCAGCTGCTCACTGTCTCTTCTCTCCCACTACATGTGTGGCTCTCACTACACCTGCAGCAGCCCCCCCCTCCTCCTTCAGACCCCTTTCACACTGGAGCTTTTTGCAAGCGCTATAGCGTTAAAAATAGCGCCTGCAAAATGCCCCAAAACAGCTGCTGCCAGAGGGCTTTCACACTGGAGCGGTGCGCTGTCAGGGGGGCATCAGAAAAAGTCCTGCCAGCAGCTTCTTTGGAGTGGTGAAGGAGCGGTGAACTCACCACTTCTCCACCACTGCTCCCCATTGAAATCAATGTGGCAGTGCTGCGATACTGCCAGCAAAATGCTGCACTGGCGGCATTTTGCAGGCGGATCTAACCCCTTTTCGGCCGCTAGCGGGGGTTAAAACATCCCCGCTAGTGGCCGAATAGTGCCGCTAAAACTACGGTAAAGCAGTGCTAAAAATAGCGCTGCTTTACCGCTGATGCCCGGGCGTCGGCAGTGTGAAAGGGGTCTTATCCTCAGCCTTTCATGTTCTGCCACTTTTTCACCTACTAGTCCTCTGTATGGTAAGCAATCCTCTCAGCAGTGGCCCATCTCTCATCTGCAACTATCACAGCCTCAGAATCTTGCCAGCATTCCAGTCTTTGCTCCTTCAACCTGCCAGCAATGTTTTTTTCTCCACTGCAACGGTGTTACTACAGGGGGCGCCATTGCAACCCAGCCTCATACTCCAGGGGGCCCATGCAGCTTCCCTCTAAACCTGTATAGGAGGGGCGACATATAGAAGAACTGATGCCCTCCATGTTCTTCTTGCAGCCACTGACTGCCTGCAGGTGGTAAAGGAGGAAAAGCGGGTATTCAGTGGCTGCAAGAAGAAGATGGAGGGCATCAGTTCCTATATATGCCGCCCCTCCTATACAGTTTACTTCTGCTGCCCACAGGTCCCTCAACGCTCTCCTGGCCCCTCTTATCTTCCCCAGCAACTTCTCTGCTCTCTCCCACCCCCCACCCCCCCTTCTCCAACCCCCCTGCTGTCCTCTCGTCCCACCTGTGCTTTTCTTCAGTCCTCCACCCCTGCTGTTCTCCAGACCCCCCTGTGCTGTTCTCCGGTCCCCCCCCCTTGCTGTTCTCCAGTCCCCTCCTGTGCTGTTCTCTGATCTGAGGTCTGTTGTAAAGCTTATATTATTATATGTATATAGATGGACTGAGGAGGGGGACAGCGACAGTGATCATGAAAAAGGTAAAAAGTGCCCCCCCCCCCAGCACATTTCTGACCTCCACCTCTCTAATAGCACAAGTGGAAGGGGAGGGGGTCAGTACTGTGGGGGGGGTCTGTACTTAATGGAGAGGGGGGTACGTACTGAAGGAGGGGAGTCTGTACTTAGTGGAGAGGGGGGTCCGTACTGAGGGAGGGGTGTCTATACTTAGTGGAGGAGGGGGTCCGTACTGAGGGAGGGGGATCTATACTTAATGTATTAATAAAAATACATTTCAAGCATGGTATTGGGATGATATAAGTGCTAAAAGCAGCCATTCACCCGACAAATCACTCGCCGCCGAAATCCCGTCAACCCGGAGACTACATTCAACACAAAGCCCCCGACCCATCCCCCCCCCCCCCCGGTCCTTGGCAAAATTGTCCCTGAATGGCAGTTTGGAAATGTGGTCACCCTACTGCGAATGCGACTACAGGAAATAACCAGACTGCAAATGCGACTACAGGAAATAACCAGACTGCAAATGCAACTACAGGAAATAACCAGACTGTGAATGCGACAACAGGAAATGACCAGACTGCAAATGCAACTACAGGAGATGACCAGACTGCGAATGCGACTACAGGAGATGACCAGACTGCGAATGCGACTACAGGAGATAACCAGACTGCAAATGCGACTACAGGAAATGACCAGACTGCGAATGCGACTACAGGAAATGACCAGACTGCGAATGCGACTACAGGAAATAACCAGAGACTGCAAATGCGACTACAGGAGATGACCAGACTGCAAATGTGACTACAGGAAATAACCAGACTGAGAATGCGACTACAGGAAATAACCAGACTGCGAATGCGACTACAGGAAATAACCAGACTGCGAATGCGACTACAGGAAATAACCAGAGACTGCAAATGCGACTACAGGAAATAACCAGACTGTGAATGCGACAACAGGAAATGACCAGACTGCAAATGCAACTACAGGAGATGACCAGACTGCGAATGCGACTACAGGAGATAACCAGACTGCAAATGCGACTACAGGAAATGACCAGACTGCGAATGCGACTACAGGAAATGACCAGACTGCGAATGCGACTACAGGAAATAACCAGAGACTGCAAATGCGACTACAGGAGATGACCAGACTGCAAATGTGACTACAGGAAATAACCAGACTGAGAATGCGACTACAGGAAATAACCAGACTGCGAATGCGACTACAGGAAATAACCAGACTGCGAATGCGACTACAGGAAATAACCAGACTGCGAATGCGACTACAGGAAATAACCAGACTGAGAATGCGACTACAGGAAATAACCAGAATGAGAATGCGACTACAGGAAATAACCAGACTGCGAATGCGACTACAGGAAATAACCAGACTGCAAATGCAACTACAGGGAATAGCCAGACTGTGAATGCGACTACAGGAAAAAAAAGACTGTGAATGCGACTACAGGAAATTACCAGACTGCGAATGGACTACAGGAAATAACCAGACTGCGAATGCGACTACAGAAAATAACCAGACTGCCAATGCGACTACAGGAAATAACCAGACTGCGAATGCGACTACAGAAAATAACCAGACTGCCAATGCGACTACAGGAAATAACCAGACTGCAAATGCGACTACAGGAAATAACCAGACTGCGAATGCGACTACAGGACATAAGCAGACTGCGAATGCGACTACAGGAAATAACCAGACTGAAAATGCAACTACAGGAGATGACCAGACTGCGAATGCGACTACAGGAAATAACCAGACTGCGAATGAAACTACAGGAAATGACCAGACTGCGAATGCGACTACAGGAAATAACCAGACTGCGAATGCGACTACAGGAAATAACCAGAGACTGCAAATGCAACTACAGGAGATGACCAGACTGCAAATGTGACTACAGGAAATAACCAGACTGAGAATGCGACTAAAGGAAATAACCAGACTGCAGATGCGACTACAGAAAATAACCAGAGACTGTGAATGTGACTACAGGAGATGACCAGAGACTGGGGATGTGATTACAGGAGATGACCAGAGACTGGGGATGCGACTATAGGAGATGACTAGACTGCGGATGCGACTACAGAAAATACCCAGAGACTCCGAATGTGACTACTGGAAATAACCAGAGACTGCGAATGCAACTACAGGAAATAACCAGACTGCGAATGCGACTACAGGAAATAACCAGAGACTGCAAATGCGACTACAGGAAATAACCTGACTGTGAATGTGACTACAGGAAATAACCAGAGACTGTAAATGCGACTACAGGAAATAACCTGACTGTGAATGCGACTACAGGAAATAACCAGACGGCGAATGAGCCTACAGGAAATAAGCAGTCTGCGAATGCGACTACAGGAAATAACCAGAGACTGCAAATGTGACTATAGGAGATGCCAGACTGCGAATGCGACTACAGGAGATGACCAGACTGCGAATGCGACTACACGAAATAACCAGAGACTGTGAATGTGACTACAGGAAATAATTAGAGACTGCAAATGCGACTACAGGAGATGACCAGACTGCAAATGTGACTACAGGAAATAACCAGACTGCAAATGCGACTACAGGAGATGACCAGACTGCGAATGCGACTACAGGAAATAACCAGACTGCGACTGCGACAACAGGAAATGGCCAGACTGCGAATGCGACTACAGGAGATGACCAGACTGCGAATGCATCTACAGGAGATGACCAGACTGCAAATGCGACTACAGGAAATAACCAGACTGCAAATGCGACTACAGGAGATGACCAGAGACTGGGGATGCGACTACTGGAAATAACCAGGTAGCCAGTTTTAAAAATTACATACAGACTCAGACTACATGGGGAGGGGCGGGGCAGGGTCAGAGCGTCAGTGGAGCTCCCTGCCCCACCCCTCCCTGCTGACAGAGCCTCCCTCAGCCTAAGCACTGTATGCAGATGATCTTTTATTATTTTTGAATGATGCTGAACCCTCAAGGAGCTTTACCGATATTGGATTCTTTTTCAACCATCACTGGGCTGAAGGTAAATTGGGCTAAGTCCTTGCTGTTTCCAATAGATAATATGGCCTGTAGTATGGCTTCAAATGATATTCCATTGCAGTGGGTGGAGAACTTCAAGTACCTGGGAGTGATAACCTCTCGCCAAGCCTCTGAATTTATTTCCTTGAATTTGACTCTGATTCTAGGAGATATTGGGTTAAAGTTGAAAGCATGGAAGTCTCTACCATTAGCCTTATTGGGACGTATTAACCTTTTAAAAATGAAAATTATACCAAAACTTATGTACCTTTTTAGACACTCTCCTCAGTGGCTCCCTGGCTCCTTTTTTACAGGATGAAATCAACCTTTTTCATCCTTTATATGGGGATCAGAGAACCCCAGATTTAAATTAACCACCCTGATGCATCCTTGTGATCAGGGTGGTTTAGCATTTCAGGATCTACATAAATATTTTTTGTCCACTCAGCTGGTTATGGCCACATGGTGGTTGAGTCCAGATTTAACCAACTCCTCCACTCAGCTGGAAGCAGCAGTGGTAGGCTCTATAGAGGCTCTCAAAGCACTTGTATTTAGGGGGCGTAGGGCACCCTACCAGTTGACTGCTTCAATGCTCAATGCTATTCGAGTTTGGGAGGCTGGCCTTAGGTGTGAACATTATCCCAAAGAAGCAATTTCTTCAAATGTCCCTTTATGGCTAAATCCTACCCTTCCACATTTTTATAAATTTCCAGAGCCTATCGGACTAAGTACAATGTCAAACTACTTTCTCAGGTGATTACTGATCAGAAAATATCCCCTTTCTATACACTTGCCTCAACTTTTAGCTTGCCTGTCTCTCACATATTTAGATATCTTTAGCTTTCTCATGCATTTCATGCCCAGTTTCCACAAGATTAATGGTCACACAATCCACTCTAGAATCAGTGCTTAGGTCTGAATGCATGGAGAAGTCTACCTCAAGGTTGTATTCTCATCTTAATCTAATTTCCCTATTGACTTTGGAGGGTCTTAGAGATAAGTGGGTGCGAGACATACCAGATCTAGACATGGAAGATTGGAGGAGTGTGTGGGACTTTCCCTTGCGATCCTTGGTGTCTTTGAGAGACCGTATGATCCAATTTAAATTGGTAGATAAAGCTTATCTTACACCATCCAGAATCTGGAAGATAAATCCTCACTGCTCTGGTGTTGGCGATGTGGAGCAGTTCAGGGGGATTTCTCACATATTTTTTGGACCTGTCCATATATAGCTATCTTTTGGGAAGAAGTGGTAGATTTGTTAAATTCTATTACCTCTGCTCACTTGCCAGTTTTAATGTCTGTATGTCTGCTAGGCCTGGTGGAGACTATTCTTCCTACAGTGTCAGAACGAGTATTTGTATTTATGTTACATTATTTTATGTGAGAAAAGCTATTGCTTTGTATTGGAAGAAATCTTCCTCTCCTACACCTATAAGGGAAACAGCTGGTAAATAATAATTTCCCATTGTACAGAGATACCTACATGAATAGGGGTTGCCCTAGTAAGTTTGATAAAGTCTGGGAAAAGTGGCTGAATAAGCCATATACAGCATCTAATGCTTATGGGGGGACATAAGTTTATTGTTGAATGGTTAATTTGATAAATGGTATGGTCTAGATCTGAGCCAATATATATGTATGTATATGTGTATGTATCTATGTATATATGTATGTGTTTATTATATAATTTTTATTTTTATTTTTTTTTTCTCTTCTTCCCTTTTCTGTTGCTCCAATTTGCTATTTTGAATTGATGGCTATTATACCATGTCTGTAATGTGAATGGATTTTGAAGAAGCTGCTTTTTTTTTCTCTTCTTTTATTTATTTACTTTTTCTCTCTGATTCAATGTGTATGAGTTGTTTTGTGTCTTCTTGTGTCTGTTTATTTGCTAAGAAAATAAATAAAAAGAATTTGGAAAAAAAAGATCATCCCTACACAATGACATGACCTCTAGAGTAAGAAAATGTTAGGAGTGCACATAGCGATGAAATCTTATGGACGAAAGATAAACTAGCTGACGTGGAGGATAGATTCAGGAGGAATAACTTAAAAATCTGAGGAATTCTGGAAACAGTGAGTGCCACACAACTCCATCAATATGTACAAGACATTATTTCAACCCTAGCACCTAGAACTCACAGTAGACAGAGTCCACAGGGTTACAAAACCATCATTCCTGGCAGATGATGTGCCCAGGGACGTCCTGCTCAGGCTACACTTTTACCAAGCAAAAGAAATTCTCCTAGACACATTCCGTAAACCTGACCAACGTCTGGCCCCTTACGCTTCTCTGCAACTGTTCCCGGATCTCTCTAGACACACTTTGGCCACCATCACCAAGGCCCTCCACAACCACCACATTCCACACAAGTGGAAGTACCCAGCAAAACTGTCCATCACCTACAACGAAGCTACCACCACTGTCTCATCGTTGGAACAAGGGATGTCCGCTCTCCGTCAATGGGGTATCATCGTAAATCCTCCCCCAGACCCCACCCAAGTCGACAGGGCTCCACACACATAAGCAGAATGGCAGGTTGTGTCCTACAAGTGTTCCTCACAAAAGGAAAATTCTAACGGAGGCTCCTAAACAACCGTCTTCTACAGTTCCATAACCTCTCTCCGGTTATGGTCAAAAATGAATATCTATCCAATACCCTCCAGTTCTTTTTAACATTACACAATCTTCACAAATCCCCTAAGGATTCTCTTTTTACCAGTTCATTACGTTTGTTTCAATTTCAGTTTGTTATGTCTTGTGTTTTTTTATGCTTTTCCAGTACACCAACAACCACCATAGAAAACTTCAACCTCTCTGATACTGAAAATACCTCCAGCCAATGAAAAACCTGACCGCACCTTCATCCATCTCCGAGAACTCACCTCTTCCCCACGGAGGAGAAGACAGCGGGATTCATATCCAATACTCCGCATTGTCCACATCATATACATGGCAGTAAGTGTTGCCCTCCCTTCGCACTCATTCATCATAACATCCCACCATGACCATTGACTGTCTTTCCCTGAACGTTAAAGAATTAAATCATCCAGCTAAGAGACATTCCATGTGGAAAGAGCCCTGAAGAACAAGGCTGACATCCTGTGAATACAGGAAACACACTTTAGGACTTCCAATATCCCTAACTGTTCTCATAAACATTTCGACAGATTTATTAAAATCACTTCAAACACACTTCAATGGTCACACTCACTTCTAAACTGAAACATAAAAGCCTTTAAAAAAATCCACAGCAAGCACAGCAAACAAAAGGATCAGTGATCCAACGGTGCACCGCAGTCACAGCGGACCTGAAGTGTAAACTGGTGTATCTCTCACCCAACCTTCTAAGGCCCAGCCATCCAATCGGTGTAGTCCTCCTCAGACAGCGGCATCTAATGTCAGTGCGATGGAATGCCGTGTAACCATGCCCAAGACATGTTTCGTCGAAAAGACTTCTTCAAATGGTTCAAATGTTCTCATAAACAGTACCCACATATCTTCCACTCCTGTTCATCTGAGAAGAAAACCAAAGGTGTAGTTCTAGCAATACTGAACTCACTGGCCTTCCAGCTTAAAAATTCTATCCTGGACAGTGAGGGACGATATATTAGCAACACTTGCAACTTAAACGCATGCCCTTATACCTTAGTAGCACTTTACGCACCGAACAAATAACAAGTACGTTTCATCCGTAGACTGCTCAAGGGTATATATTGCAAATCAAATATGAACACCTACTACTCTGTGGTGATTTTAATCTCATGATGGATTCACATATAGACACTTCTTCGGGTACCATAAAAAACAGACCCTCTTTACGCAGCTTATTGCAGGATGAGGAGCTGTATGATGTGCAGAAAATTTCTTCATCTACTATTCATGACATAACGTGTTTAGACCACACTGATATATCTAATTACAGAACAAGGTGCCCCCTATACAATCCTCATCTGGCATTGCAATATCAGAAATTTTCAGGAACCCAAAAGCTCTAAACTCATCACCCAGCATCTTAGAGATTTCCTTGCAACCAATGGCAAGTCAGTTGAGAACACTGTTAACCTTGTGGAACGCACACAAAGCGTACATAAGGGGGATTCTCATACAGCAAGGAGTCAGAATCAAAAGATGCTATGGTCTTCACTTAATCAAACTTACGGCAGAAATTCACAACTTAGAAATAAAGAACAAATGCGCACCATCTCCCACGCTATCTGCTTCCCTTCAAAAACTCAGGGAAGATGTCAGATTTCCCACTTACCAGACTGGTGGGTCCGCTTGGGGAGAGGGTAGGCTCCCTTACGTATCCAACTCGTGGCCCCTGGTGGAGCAGACAGGAAGCGCGCGAGTGCGGAGTGGTATGAGAGCCTAGTGCAGCAGTCCAGGTGCCGGAAGGAAGGTGATCTTCAAGCGGCAGGTAGTAATCAGGGCACAGGCAACAGATGCTGAGCAGGAGCAAGGTTGACAGGTCACAACACAGATAGAGTTCGGTAACAGATGGGCAGCAGCGGTACAAAAGGAGCAGGCAGAAGCGGGGTCAAACAAACCGGGGTCAGATGCAGGCGGAAGTCAGGAAGGTCCAATAGGCAAGCCGGGTCATCAGGAGATCAGCACACAGGAACACGGGAAAGGCAACGGGAACTTTGGTACAGGAGCTGTTGATCAGGCAGAGTGAGCAGCAGGTTTAAGTAGGCTGATTGGCGCCAAACGCCGCACTCACGCGCGCGCCGATACGCACAGGCGCACAAGCATGCCCCTGGACACCAGCGCGCATGCCAGCACCTTCAGGCACATGCAGATCAGCGCCCACAGGCGCACGCTAACGCAAACACGCGCACGCGTCCCGGCACCACCGCGCACACCAGGGTTAGCCAGACCATGCACACCAGTGCCCACAGAGGCACGCGCACCAGCGCGCACAGGAACACGCGCACCGGCGCCCAACTAGACAACCTCTCTGACAGTGCCCCCTCCTCAAGGGCAGACTCCGGATGCCCAGTTGGGCTAACTTGGAGGCATGTGAATCCTTGAATGCTTGCAAGAGTTCTCTGGCATGTAAGTTGCTCTCGGGCCCCCACGAGTTGTCTTCGGGGCCATACCCTTTCCACTTAATAAGAAATTGGGTTTGGTTGCGTCTCCTCCTGCAATCTAGAATTGCTTCCACCTCGAATTCCTCCTTGTTGTTAACAAGAATGGGCTTGGGTGGACAGATACTACGGCCAACAAAAGAATTGGGAGTAACCGGTTTCAGGAGAGACACGTGAAAAACTGGATGCACCTTCAGAGAGTTAGGCAGGTCAAGTTCGTAGGCGATATTGTTAATTTTTCTTTTCACCAGGAAAGGACCTAAAAACTTAGGGCCAAGTTTCCTAGAAGGACAGGCCAATTTCAGATTGGCGGTAGATAACCATACTGGGTTGCCAGGTTCCAAAACAAGTTCCCCACGCCTCTTCCTATCGAACATCTTTTTATAGTATTCCTGAGCCTTGGCCATGGTGTCCTGCAGTCATTTATTGTTGACTGAAAAGAAATCCAAGGTTTTGGATACTGCAGGAACGGTGCATTCGAGTATTGATCCAGGCAGAAAGGACGGATGGAAGCCATAGTTGGCGTAGAATGGTGTCTGATTGGTAGCTGAATGTAGAGAGTTGTTATAAGAAAACTTCGCAACAGGGAGTAGGGAGGCCCAATCATCCTGAGAAAAAGCAGAAAAACAGCGGAGATATTGCTCCAGAGTTTGATTGGTCCTCTCAGTTTGCCCATTTGACTGGGGATGATAAGCTGAGGAAAATGCCAATTCGATTTCCAGAGAACCACAGAGGGCTTTCCAGAACCTAGAGGTGAACTGGACACCTTGGTCAGATACTATATTTGTTGGGACTCCGTGCAATCTTATGATTTCTTTAATGAAGATACTAGCTGTCTCCATAACCGAAGGTGTGCCCTTCATGGGAAGAAAATGGGCCATCTTAGACAGCCTATCTACCACAACAAAAATGGAGGAAAAGCCTTCTGATGGGGAGAGTTCAACGAAAAAGTCCATTGAAATCATACTCCACGGTCTCCCTGGGACCGGTAGGGGTTTTAATAGACCCCAAGCTCTGGCCTGGCTGTTCTTGCCTCTGGCGCAAGTATTACATGAGTCTACATACTCCTTACAGTCCTTACTGAGGTGAGGCCACCAGAAGGTACGTTGAACCAGGTCAGTTGTCTTCCGTGCACCAAAATGTCCGGCCAAACTATGATCATGGCAAAGTTCCAGCACATGCACCCATAGGTCCCCGGGGACCAAGATCTTGCCTTCATGCCAGAACAGACCGTCCTTAGAACAAGCCTCAGCAGGTGGGGTCATCCCCATAGAGGCCCGTCTAATTAGAGAGACAAGACCTTCTTGAAGAAGCAGGAAGTTCCCAGAAGGGAGAATGGTGCCTGGAGGTAGGGTCTTTTCCAAGTCATGGAACATACGGGAGAGCGCGTCAGGCTTGACATTCATGGATCTGGGTCTGTAGGTGATGTGGAATTGGAATCGGGAGAAAAAGAGTGCCCACCTGGCCTGCCAAGGTCTTAGTCTCTTAGCTGTTCTCAGGTACTCTAAGTTCTCATGGTCCGTATAGAACAGAATGGGATGTGCAGCACCCTCCAGTAGATAACGCAATTCTTCCAAAGCCGCTTTAATGGCCAGAAGTTCCCGATCCCCCACATCATAATTCCTTTCTGATGATGAAAGCTTGCGTGAAAAAAAACGCACAGGGTACAAGAGGGCTTTGGTGCCTTGCCCTTGCGAGAGCACTACTCCTACCGCAATTTCAGATGCGCCAACCTCTAACACGAAAGGTAGAGCTGGGTTGGGATGTTTAAGGATAGTGGCTGAGGTGAACAGTGCTTTGAGTTCTTCGAAGGGCAACTGTGCCTGAGGAGTCCAGCAGAATTGGGTCCCTTGTCTGGTAAGCCCAGTAATGGGAGCGATTATTGAAGAGAATCCTCTGATGAACTTCCTGTAGAAATTGGCAAAACCAATAAAGCGCTGTACCCCTTTCCTATCTGCAGGTGCAGGCCAGTCCAGGATAGCAGATACTTTTTGAGGGTCCATCTTAACGCCCTCGGCAGAGATGACCAGGCCCAGAAACTGAACACATTGAAGCTCAAACTCGCATTTCTCGAGTTTGGCGTAGAGCCCATGTTGCCTAAGTCGAGAGAGTACATTCCGGACGTGCATGCGATGGTCAGTCAGAGAAGCAGAGAAAATCAGATTGTCATCCAAATAGACTATGACATACAAGTCCAGGAAATCACGGAAGACGTCATTAACAAAGTGCTGGAAGGTTGCTGGAGCATTGCACAGACCGAAAGGCATGACGAGGTACTCGAAGTGCCCGAATCGAGTACGAAAGGCCGTCTTCCACTCATCCCCTTTTCTTAAGCGAATTAGGTTGTAAGCTCCACGGAGATTCAACTTGGTGAAGACTGTTGCGGTTCCTAGTCTTTGAAACTATTTGGGTACTAGAGGTAGCGGGTATCTGTTTTTAATAGTAATTTTATTCAACTCCCGGTAGTCGATACAGGGACGTAGGGAGTGATCCTTCTTCTCGACGAAGAAGATGCCTGCACCAGCTGGAGACGTGGAGGGGCGAATGAACCCCTTCTCCAAGTTTTCATCTATATAGGTTTTCAAGGTGCCCAGCTCCTGCTCAGTTAACGGGAAGATCCACCCGAAGGGAACTTCGGTCCCGGGTAAGAGTTCTATTGGACAGTCGTAAGGCCTGTGTACTGGGAGAGTTTCTGCTCCCTTCTTGCTAAATACATCCAGGAAATCCTGGTAGGGTTCAGGAAGGGACTGGCGTAACTCGGTGTCAGAGTCCAAGCAAAGAAGCTGGGAAGATGTTGCGGGTGTTTCAGGTAAGCAGTGCTGCCAGCAGTATTCAGAGAGGAATTGAATTTTTCCTGTAGACCAGTTAATGCTGGGGTTGTGTGCCTGCAGCCAGGGCATTCCTAGGATGATTGGAAAGAGAGGAGAGGAGATGACGTCCAAGCGTAAGAGCTCCTGGTACTCCGGGCCTATGGTGGCCAGTAAAGGAACGGTCTCCTGGGTGACTGGACCGGAACTGAGGATGGAGCCATCAGCTAGAAATACTGCAAGTCCCTGTGCCTTGGACTGGAGAGGAATGCCATGGTTGTTAGCGAAGGTTTGGTCAATGAAGCCACTGCATGCTCCAGAGTCAATGATGACTGGTACTGGTATATTCTTTCCGGGAAGCTGCAATGTAACAGAGAGAGTCAGATGATTACCAGATTTAAGCAAGACAGGTGCACATACAGAAGAGGATGGCAGGCACTTACGTATCTTGTTTGGGCAGGCCCTCACAAAATGTCCTTGTTCTCCACAGTACAGACATAGATTGTGGGTACGTCTGCACAACTTTTCTTCCGGGGTAAGGGATGGACGGAGCAGACCGAGTTGCATGGGTTCTAGAGCTTCTGTGGCCGGAGCAGAGGAGGCAGGCGGAAATTGGCTGGGGGAACTGGGAACTTTAGGAAGCATCCAGATAGGACGAGGGTGACTAGAAGACCTCTCAGAACGTCTCTCTCTCAGGCGGCGGTCAATTTGGATGGACAAGTTGATGAGTTCATCTAGGGTCTGAGGTATTCCGACGCGTGCCAACTCATCTTTAAGAGGGTCAGATAACCCCATCCGAAATTGATGATGAGGGGCAGCGTCGTTACACTCTGTATCAGAGCTCGAGCGTCTGAACTCCACTGCGTAATCTTCGGCCGCTCTGCGACCTTGTTGCAGGGAATGCAAGGCGGCTTTAGCGGTAGCTGTTAGTTGAGGGTCCTCGTATAATTGTGACATGGCTAGGAAGAAGGAATCCAGGGAATCCAGGGACCTGGATTTCTGCTCCAGCAGGCGTTGAGCCCAGGTTTGAGGCTCACTGGCCAGTAGTGAGATGACGAAACCCACCTTAGTGGCATCCAGGGAGTATGTGCGGGGTTGTAAAGCAAAATAGAGCTCACAGGCATTGCGAAAGGCCCGGTACTTGCAACGTTCTCCAGTGAACCTTTAGGGCGTGGGCACCCTGGGCTCAGGAGGGAGCATCACTACAGAGGGTGCTTGGGAGGGTCCGACAGATGTGGCTCCCTGCGGAGATGCAGAGAGGGCTTGGACTTGTCCCTCTAATCTAGTGTAGCCTTCTTGTAAATTCTTAACTGCTTGGATAAGGCCAACTAGGTGCCTACAAAGTTCATCCATGGGGGAGGTCCCCTGCCCGGACTCGGTCATGGCTGCCTGATACTGTCAGACTTCCCACTTACCAGACCGGTGAGTCCGCTTGGGCAGAGGGTAGGCTCCCTTACGTATCCGACTCGCGGCCCCTGGTAGAGCAGACAGGAAGCGCGCGAGTGCGGAGTGGTATGAGAGCCTAGTGCAGCAGTCCAGGTGCCGGAAGGAAGGTGATCTTCAAGCGGCAGGTATGAATCAGGGCACAGGCTGAGCAGGAGCAAGGTTGACAGGTCACAACACAGGCAGGGTTCGGCAACAGATGGGCAGCAGCGGTACAAGAGGATCAAACAAGCCGGGGTCAGATGCAGGTGGAAGTCAATAAGGTACAAGAGGCAAGCCGGGTCGTCAAGAGATCAGCACACAGGAACACAGGAACACGGGAAAGGCAACGGTAACTTTGGTACAGCTGCTGTTGATCAGGCAGCACCGGGCAGAGTGAGCAGCAGGTTTAAGTAGGCTGATTGGTGCCAAATGCCGCACTCGCGCGCGTGCCAATATGCCCAGGTGTAGATCAGCACCCACAGGCGGACGAGCGCTAACGCGAACACGCGTGCACGTCCCGGCACCACCGCACACACCAGGGTTAGCCAGACCATGCACACCAGTGCCCACTGAGGCACGCGCACCAGCGCGCACAGGAACACGCGCACCAACGCGCACCGGCGCCCAACCAGGTAACCTCTCTGACAGAAGAACTAAGAATCCTACTAATCCAAAAATATGATAAACACCTAAGACACCTGAATCTTAACCTAGTTGCTAACGTGAATCGAGCAGGCAAACTCCTGGCCAGTAGGGTTAAGGTAGCTCAATTTAAGGCAAGAACCCATTACTTGATCCAACCTACTGGCAAACATAAAGTAATCAATCCACAGGAAATTGCTGATCAGTTTGCAGACTAGTATGGGGCATTATACAATCTTAAGGACGACCCCCACACAGCTCAACCAATTAAGGATAATATTGCGGCATTTCTAGAAAAATTAAATCTACCCAAACTGACAGAACCACAGCTTTCACAACTAAATGCTACCTTCACCTCTAGCGAAATAGAGAAGACATCTTTGCCGAATTGCAAATCCCCAGGACCTGGCAGTCTCCTGAATGAATATTTAAAAATCTTCAATACCATTCAATTCCATACTCACCCCATACCTATCCACAATATACTATATATATCAAACTCTGATATCAAAGTTTATGCTAAGTTACTAGCTCAATGACTATTCACCATAATACCATCTATTATACAGAAAGACCAGATGGGATTTGTAAAAGGGAGGCAACCTTCGGATGCCACCAGGAGAATTCTAAGCGTTATACATTTTGCTGAAAAAGCTTGAACGTCTTCTCGGCTACTTTCTATTGATGCAGAGAAGGCATTCTATAGAGTTGACTGGCAATATATGTCAAATGTACTAACAAAGTTTGGTTTTCAGATGCCCATCAGGGCGGCAATTTTTGCCCTTTATTCCCACCCTTCCGCCCAAGTGTACACCTCTGGCCTTCTCTTGAAAACATTCAACATATCCAACGGAACCCGGCAGGGTTGCCCACTATCCCTCTCTAACTTTAACCTCATGATAGAACCACTAGCAGAGTCTATCCACACAAATCCCCTTATCACAGGATTCCAAATCAAAGTAAGACCACATGTCATTAACCTTTTTGCGGAGGACGTTATTCACCTCCTAACCAACCCAGCATCGTCACTTCCTCAAGCACACCAAATCCTAACAGCATTTAAATCTATCTCTTACTACAAAGTCAACTTTTCTAAGTCCCTGATACTTGACCTAGGAGTCCCACCCGAAACAAAAAAAAACCTCCAAACACTGTTACCATTTACATGGAGCTCCCAAGGGGTGTCGTACCTGGGTGTCACCCTAACAGCCTTGTCAGCTGCCCTAATCCAAGCTAACTATTCAGTACATGGCTCAGAGGGAAATTTCCTGGGTGGGAAGACTAGCAGCTTTTAAAATGGTAGTTTTACCCTAACTACTATACTACTTTAGAGTGCTCCCCATCCCTGTACCAACATTGTATCTCAAATCCTTAATGAGCCTATTAAATAGCTTTATTTGGAAAGCTAAAAAAAACAAGATGTGCCTGCACTAACCTAGTTAAAGTGGTTGTAAACCCTTTACAACCACTTTATGCTATAGCTAAGCCTTTATTAAGGCTTATCAGTAGCTACCCAGGATATCTCCTAAACCTGCACGGTGTCATCGGCACATGCCCACTGGGGCAAACTGAAGCAATGGCACCTATGTGCCGTTGCTTCAGTCCGTGTGCCGTTACCAGCGGCTCCTGCACGCATGCGCGGGAGTGACGTCATCGCAGCTCCGGGCAATCACAGTGCCGGAGCCGCGATACCCGGAAGGAACCCCCGGGAGATATGGGGGTCGAGTAACCCCCGGAGGGGGGGATGAGGACTGCTGCGGGGGCTTTGCTCTAAGGTAAGTAATTCATAATGAGCTAGTATGCTATGCATACTAGCTCATTATGCCTTTGTCTTGCAGGTTTATTTTTTTATATTGGGTTTACAACCACTTTAAACACAAATCGACAGGGGTCATGGGGATGATTGATATTCACTACTACCATTGGGCAGCGCTGCTAGACCAACTGAAATATTGTTTTTTTAAAAAGAGGAAGGACCACTATGGCTAGACATTGAGACAACTATGTCACCTACACCAGACCTCACATCTCTGTTGATACTTGACACGTGGAGGTCGTGGGATACAACCTCCCTCCCACTGCCTATGACAGCATCCCTACATGCTTGGCAGTTCCTACTCAAGCAACCCACACAACTCATTCAGATAGAAGCACCCGACCTACCTGTCCAAGCATTAGAAACCATAATCCCCATTATATACACAAAACCACTCCAAACAAGCGGATTAAACAAAATGCTGGACTTTTTTTCTGACACCAATTTTAAAAACTGGGAACGCCTAAGGGAAGAATTCCATCTTCCGGAAAACACTCAATTCGCCTGCCTCCGTATCCTATACTTCCTGTCCAAACACCCCTTGCTAACAATAAACATTACCCCTGGAGCATAGAAATTCCTCTACTCACACAAGTCCCCAAAAAAGGCATCTCCCTATTCTACAACCTATTGCATGGCACATCCTCACTCCAAAAACTCCCACCGCTACAAAAATTTGAAAAAGACATGGATAAATCTTATTCTTTGAACCAGTGGCAAGCTGCCCTTCAGTCGACTTACAAACTATCCAAATGCAATCACTGGAAAATGATGTTCAAACTCACGCACAGATTACACTCCCTACAAACTAGCTACATTTTTTCCAAACAAGTCCCCTAATTGCTGGCGCAACTGCGGACAAGTAGGCAGCTTGCTGCATATCTTATGGGATTGCCCAAGCCTCATCAGCTTCTGGAGGCAAATATTCCACCTATTATCCACAATTATGGGAATTCTAAAACCCCCCAACTCGGGACTCGCTATCCTAAACCTGAGAATAGATACATATCCAACCTCTATGAGACAGGTAGTGATACATATACTACTAGCAGCACATAACACTATCCTTAAGAAATGGAATTCTCAGGACTCTCCAAACATATCCGAGGTTATTAATACTGTTCACCAGTGGTGGCTATTTTGATTGGGAAGGAGATGACAGATTTTTGAGTATAGCCTCATATATTAATAATTAATATAAAGTATGAAAGTACCATCATCCAAGTTGATATATGAAAATTTGGAAAGGTGGAAATGTGGGGGCAGTTGCTGACGCTGACCAATACACATGACCACCTATAGTGGTTAATGAACTATCTCGGTACTGATACAATGACAAATTAATTTTAATAAAAATCAAACTTTAATACATGTCAAAAAGAACATACACAAATATTAAAAAATACACCACAAATAACTAACTACTAACAGGTTCCCTCGTAAAGCTTCTGTTGGAGTGGAGTATGAATTGTTTCCTCTACCAGTTTTGCGGTATAAACAGCTTCTTCAGGAGTAATGGTCTATGAAACAAGTAATACATATAGACAAAGCATAATTACAAGGCAAAATAGATTTTAACAACATGTTACAATCAATGTTAAGGTAGGAATGCCGCTCACCCGTTTGGACGAAACCAACTAGCAACAGGACCCGGCACATTCCCCCCGCGACGGACAAGGGGAATTGCGAATGACAATCTCTGGTTAAAAGGTGATGATAAAGGTTAAAATATAATAACGTTTTCTACACGAATTTGGGTGGTGAAGTGGTAGAGGAACCAAACCAGTGCCGCTGTGAGGCCGAATGGGGGGGGGGGGGAGGAATTAGTAGTAGTATTAGTATTTTGTATTTTACCCCACCCCCCTGATGGTTGATCCGGTGATTTTAAGCTCTTTCTCTCTCTCCCCACTGGCGGACATGTGTTTACCCTGGCAGGACTGTGCTTCCAGCCATCCCAGCTTGCCCTGAATGAGCCTGGGCCTTTCCGGCCTGTGGGCTTGGCCAGGGCGCACTTGCGCAGTAGCATGGACACATGCACCTGTGCAGTGCGGGTAAACTGACCCTGTGACGTCAGACGCCGCCGTTCGGTGGCGTGTGTTGACGCGTGCAGGGTTGGGGAGCTCATATAGCGGCTCCTTCGGAACCACTATGTGAGTAGCAGTGACTCTCCACGCTGGGCTGATACGATGGACGGTTGCATTTACAGGTGAGTGATGGTTGTTGAGAGTGGTGCCGGGGATATGCTGTCCCTCAGCGCCCTCTCCCCTTCGCTCTCTCCCCGTTCCCCCATCCTCTCTCCCTTTCCCTTCCCCTCCCCCCTTTCCAACCCTCCTGACATTATGGTATAGATATTGTGTTTCTTTTGCAGATTTGGTTTTACTGTATTACTTGTTCCATAGACTATTCCTCCTGAAGAAGCGGTTTATATCACGAAACCGGTAGAGGAAACAATTCATACTCCACTCCAACAGAAGCTCTACAGAGGAACCCGTTAGTAGTTAGTTATTTGTCGTGTATTTTTTAATATTTGTGTATGCTCTTTTTGACATGTATTAAAGTTTAATTTTTATTACAATTAATTTGTCATTGTATCAGTACCGAGAGTCCATTAACCACTATAGGTGGTCATGTGTATTGGTGAGCAACTGCCCCCACATTTCCACCTTTCCAATTTTTCATATGATTGGGAAGGAGCATGGGGACCCACGGAGTGGTGAGATATCATTAGCATCTTGGTCTGACAGTGATTATTTGGTGTTTACATGTAACAAAAGCGATTAAGCACCATTTGTGAGTGAATTTTAATAGGGATTTTTTTAGTAATAAACATGTGAAACGGGATCACACTATGTGTGCTGCCTTATTTTTTCACGTTGAACTTTGGAGCCCAATCATTATGGAGATGAGGACTTCCGAAAAATCCGCCTGAAGGGATATTTATAAATAGCAGTTTGCCTATCGCTAATGTGACAGACTGTTGTTTGCGGTGAGTGTGTTATCCTGAGACGTTGTAACCCACTGAGCACAAAGTGTGTTATCCTTAATGGTGGAGGATTGAAATTTACAGGTGTCCCCTTTTAAGGAAATTTCTCCACTGACTCTCTGTTGCATTGCTTCAACACCAGGGTAGAGTACTTTGGATTTTTTTTTTTTCTTTTCAATATTTTTATTTAGGTTTTGCATAGAAAGACATAAGTAACATTTATGAGAAAACTGTGCGGATGTCCGTCATACAAGAAAAGCATCAAAACTTGAAGGCATTAAACACCAAGTGGTGAGCGGAACTTGTGGGGTTCATGTTGCTCGTCGTACCATTAATGGAGTTCTTTCTACCTCATCCCGAAACCCCTAATGGGACCAGACTGTGCCGACATGGGGGGGGGAGAAGTTACCAACAGTAAACAAAGAATTATGTAGATTAGAAAAAAAAACATTTGATTACTAGTGGCAGCGGGTAAATCTGGCTTTGTGTGTGCCCCACTTAATCCCCGTCTTGTGTGCGATCTTGGGTAATATGGGGATACATAAAAAGAGAAATTGGTGAATGTCTTCAGTGCACCTGTTAACTATACGTGTTGGCCTTATGACCAATTGCTGGAGTTTACCTGAGTTAGGCTCGAAGTAAAGTCCATGACAGACAGTCTCCTGGTGTTCGTATATGGAGTCATGCAAATGGAATACCAGGTTGTGCAGAGAAGAATGTAGAAAGAGGAAGAAAAAAGAGAAAATAGAAGGAGAGGATATCATTAGGGACTTTGGATTGTTTGAAAACATGAACCATTGAGGAGCGCTGCTGCACTGAGTGTGACATTAAAGTATAAGTTTTGAAAATTCAGTATAAAATAACTCTGACCAAAAGTACTAAAGTTTCAGTTTGAAAGGACAATGATCAGTTATGGTCAGGTTGCAGGACAGGTGGAATTATTTTTAATGGGTTCTACTTTATGTTATGGCAAGTATAGAGCCTTTAGTTCAGCCTGAGAGTGATGTTGTGAAAATATATATCTTGGACAGTGCAGGGTGTCCCAAATCTACAGCAAAATACAGCATACTAAGTAACAACAGAAAAGAATGACACTGAGAAATCCCAGGGAATGTACCTACCTAGAAGATTTGACATCAATTTCAGATGATTGTCGTACATCGAGTCAGTGACATTGGTGATATTCAGCCTCCCGCTGGTAATGCTGTGATACAAAATCCCAAAACGACATTTGTCAATGTCCTTTTTAAACTTCTCATCCGATTTGCCAATATAAAAAGATTCCACATTTTTGCCATTTTTCACCAAAAGGTTTTTCAGCCAGGAATAATCACTCTCTGCTGCTCTGGAGAAGATTCCAACCACATACCTTTTGTTTTCCTAAAGATAATGATGTTAGTGATAAAATATCCTTAAACAGCAATGAAAAATGTAATATTTATATTTAGAAGCAAGAAGACATATTCCTCAAAAAATATAATGCTTGTAAGGAAGTGAGTTCTAGAACTGGTTGAACTAGATGGACTTGTGTCTTGTCATAGTTGTGATCAACTATTAAACTTGAAATATATCAAAGTATTACATTTTTATGTGTATCTGGTCCAGAAACAACAAACAATGAGCACAAATACCCCTCAGTATGCAGGTATCCACTCATGACTGAGCACGGGAAACATGTTTGAACAAATTAGTGTACCCGTAGATGTGTCTTATTTAGTATCAGTGAGTGGAAGTACTGCATTTGTGCATAGTAATATAACCAGATTGGTAACAGTTCTAGACTCCCTATTATAAGCCACATTAGGATGTGTAACAGCCATTGTGTGATGCAAACATGAACAAATAGGAGTCACCATCAATATTATCTGCTTCCAAAAGCAAACATACAATAAAGGTACACAAAGACAGTGGTATCCAAAAGTCCAAGTAGTGTGGCCATTATGGTTTTAAAGACCAAACTAAAAATGTACATCACCTGCTCTGTCACTTACAGATACTGTATGATCAGGGATACAACACTATGACCCCTTTCACACTGGGGCAGCAGCCATGTTCGCGGTAAAGAGCCGCTCGTTTTAGCGAAGCTTTACCGCTTTTTAAGCGGCGCTTTTGCACCGCTTTTCCGCCGCTAGCAGGGTGCTTTTAACCCTAAAGAAGGGGTTAAAAACTCCTGTGTTTCGGCGTTTTGGAAGCGATTTTCAGACACTTCGGAAGTGCTGCCCATTCACTGCAATGGGCAGGGGCGTTTTGGGAGCGTTGTATACAGCGATCTTAACTTGCTCCAAAGATGCTGCTTGCAGGACTTTTCCGAACGTCCCGCAAGCGCACCATCCGGATGTGGAAGCCCCTTTTGCAGATAATGGGATGCAGTTTTTGGGCACTTTACAGACGCTATATCTAGTGCTAAAACCTATGCAAACTGCTATGGCAGTTGTCAAATATGTAAATTTCCTGTTCATGGACAGAACCTGCTCTGTGAAGTGACAATCCAAGTGGATGAAGTCCATTGGAGACACCATAGTGATAGTGTGGCTCAAAGTAATCGCCAAATCTATGGCTATAGTTTTGTCTCCTGGAAGCGACCTTCTCAGTCTGCAGTGACTTCTTAAAGGCTGTGTTGACCACCATTTTCCTCAACCCAAACCCTAGGCGTTCAGTAACACCAATACACACAAGTGGGAGGGTCATGAAAATTGAGTTAACCCATTTGTATGACAGAAATAAGATATACCTGTGCTCAAATTCTAGGAGCTTCTACAGGTGCTAAATCACATATTAAAGCGGTTGTATACCCACAGGTTAAAAAAAAAAATTCAAAAAAAAAAACCTGTAAGGCAAAGGCATAATGAGCTTATATGCAACGCATACTAGCTCATTATGAAATACTTACCTTAGAACGAGGCGCCGGTATCTCACCTGATCCACGCCGAGGGAACTGACATTTTGCCGTGTCTTCCGGGTTCACGGCTCCGGCGCTGTGAGTGGCCGGAGTCGCGATGACATCACTCCCACGCATGCATGCAGGAGTTTTCTTCCCGGCAAGGTCCGGCAGCTTCTGCCGGACCCTAGGCCGGGCATTTACAGCGCAAATGCGCCGCTGACATCAGCGGCTGCGTGCAAAGTGAATATCTCTTAAACCTTACAGGTTTAGGAGATATTCATTTTACCTACAGGTAAGCCTTATTATAGGCTTACCTGTGGGTAAAAGTTCATATTTTGGGTATACAACCGCTTTAACACTAAAAATAATGGATAAACCCTCTGCACACTGCTGTACACCCTTTATAATAAACTTGGCACTAAAAAACAGGGATTTTTAGTTCATACATATAGCAATACATGTTTAACCTGGCCAACTGCATCAAAGTAATCCCTCTTATGGCCAGACCCTATCCTGCTCTGCAAAATGCCAATGCTACAGTGGATATAGTGCCAATATGGGGCAGTGTGCAGAGGGTTTATCCAGAATTTCTAGTGGTAACATGTGACCACAACCCTTTAGCACTAAATGGATTATTTGTACATTTAGAAGCTATTAGGATTTGACCACAGGTACATCTTATTCTATTGCATTGTAGGTAAGTGACCAGACCTGAATCTTGTAGCTCTCCTACAACTTATGTCTATCTGCCCCCCTATTGGTACTATGTCCAGTGGAGCATTTGCATTTTGCAGAGCACAGTAGGGAATGGCCAGAGGGGGATTACTTTGATGCAATTGGGACCTAACAATCCCTGTTTTTTATTGCAAAGTTTGCTAGAAAGGGTATATAGCAGTCCAGAACTTTCATTGTATTACAGGGTGCCTGAACAAAAAAAAATAATAATTTGAACCATCCGCAACAAATGTGTTTCAAGCTAGAATGCAGGAAAATGAATGTCACGTGATAGAATCTTTGATCAAACCCGTGTTGGGTAAAATTTTAGAGAGGAATGATCCTGGGCAGGGCTGCAATGTGCCATGCCCAAGTTTAATAAAGTAGTATATAAAGCGTAGTTCCGCCTATTTTTTATTTTTTTTTAAAGTCAACAGCTACAAATACTGCAGCTGCTGACTTTTAAAATATGGACACTTACCTGTCCAGGGCGCCCGCGATGTCGGCACCCGAAGCCGATCTCTCCCTCGGTTCTCAGGTGCTGCCGCTGCCATCTTCGGCAAGGAAATCAGGAAGTGAAGCCTTGCGGCTTCACTTCCTGGTTCCCTACTGTGCATGCACAACTTGCGCTGCGCTATCCCACTGGTCCCTGCTGTCTCCTGGTTCCTGTGTGTCTCCCAGAAGACAGCGGGGGGGGGGGGCGGAGAAGGCGCCAGAAGTAGCATAGATACCCGTGGGTGGCTCGGGTGTCTATGCCCGGAAGTGGGAGAAAAATACCTGTATTAGACAGGTATATGCTCCCTCCTCCCCCCGAAAGGTGCCAAATGTGACACTGGGGGGGGGGGGGTTATGAAAAGCGGAAGTTCCATTTTTGGGTGGAACTCCACTTTAATCCAACATTTTGGGTGTGTGACTTCCTGCTCTCCTAGTGAGTTTATATAGCATGGTTGGGCTCTCCCTGGTTGGCACCCAGAATTTCAGAGATGGGGCTTGCAGCAGTGACATTTCTCTGCAATTTTTTTCTTTTTTGAAGGGAGATCGTGCAGCCCCCGGAATTGGCTGTCTTTTTCCCTGCTTGTTGTAACCAGTTGAACAAGTATGTGGATAAATTACTGCGCCACTAATGTAAATGTGAGCTGCTAACACAACAATAATGCCCCGTACACACGGTCGGACATTGATCGGACATTCCGACAACAAAATCCTAGGATTTTTTCCGACGGATGTTGGCTCAAACTTGTTTTGCGTACACACGGTCGCACAAAGTTGTCGGAATTTCCGATCGCCAAGAATGCGGTGACGTACACCACGTACGACGAGACTAGAAAAGGCCAGTTCAGAACAAAGCGCGGCACCCTTTGGTCTCCTTTTGCTAATCTTGTGTTAGTAAAAGTTTTGGTGAGAGACGATTTGCACTTTTTCAGACTCGTGGCTTTCAGATCGTTTTCTGCTGTTCAGTTTGTGCTTGTGGGTTTGTATCTGCTCTTCAGTGCGTGCAAGCAAGTTCCGCGTGACTTTAATTAGTCATTGTATTCTTGTTCGTTCGTTGCTGTTTTTCAGGTCGCTCTTCACAGGCCTTGCTGTTCTGCAGTGCGTTCTGTTACTTCGTTCTGAGCAGCCGACCGTTTTCTAGCCATGTTGCGTATACGAACTCCTCGTAGAATTCGTGCTGTGCGGGGGCTTGGTGTTGGGATCCTGACCTTGACACAAGTCCAGTCCATGAACAGGGTGGGGAGTAGTTCATGGACCAAGAATTGGTTGCTTCAGCGTGACCAGTTCTGTCATATGCCTTTGCTCCGTGAGATCCGTGAGAATAATCCTGATGATTTCAGGAACTTTCTCCAGATGACGGACCCCGTATTTCACTGTTTGTTGGCTTTGCTGACCCCCTATATCAGCAGGCAGGATACCTGCATGAGGCAAGCCATCACTCCGGAGCAGAGGCTCGTCGCCACCCTGCGTACTTGGCGACGGGGAGAAGCCTGCAGGAAGTTCTCGACAGGCATCTTCCCCCAGGCTCTGGGGATCATTATCCCAGAGACCTGTTCTGCCATCATCCAGGTCCTGCAGAAGGAGTATATGAAGGTAAGATTTTTATCCTTTAATATCACATTTTATTGTATTTAATGTTTGATAATATATTGTATTTCTTTCCTCATTCCCTAATTATCATGATTGTAATATGCTGTGACTGTCCCCTTTGTCCTCATGCATGCTGGATTTTTATTTAATTATTTTTGTTGTCCTTCATACATATTTGCCTTCACTTACCTCCCCAGCATGCTCTCCTGGCCCTATATTCACCTCATGTAGTCACTTAACAATGCATTTTATCAGCTCCATAGTAGTGCTTTACCCCAAACACCCCCTAAAATGGTTTTAAATGTGATTTGTGCTTTAAATTCAGGCAGAGTGCCAGAGGCTTTTTTTGGGGGGGTCCCCAAATCATTTGGAACCCTCCCTCCCCCCAACTGCTAAGTCAGCTGATCCCAATTCTCTATCTATCCTCAATCATCTATCTGCTGACTTTGCCAAACCCATACACACTATACCCATCTCTTTAGTGGTCAGATGTATGGATGAATTCCCCGAAGCATATAGTGCAAGGGCCTGCCTGTATACTTTCAAATGGTACTGTATCCTATTATTATCTTGATAGGTAATAGCAGAATGTCCAGATGTGCTCAAATGTGTACAGTGTGTATTTATATCTTTGTATTATGACACTTCTTACCTGTCCAGTGGGCTGCCAATAGTGTAACTAAGGAGGAGCTGTTCAAAGTAATACCCATTATTTAGGCATTCATCTCTCAATGAAGTGGAGAGAGTTACCTGTCCAAGAGTCCCCCCCCCATATAATTTTAGAAATGGCCCATGAGAGGGGGGGGGGGATATGATAGGTGTACCTTATACTTTGGTGTTTAAAAATTCACATTAATAAATGTTATCTTGATGTTGGCCAAGAACGTTTGTGTCTAATCTGCTTTCCATGTTTTAGTGTGCAAAAAGACTAATTTTTTTTTCTTTTACTCAACAGTTTCCTTCCACGCCACAGGAATGGCAGACTGTGGCCTCCCACTTTGCCCAGCAGTGAGACTTTCCTAACTGCAGAGGGGCA
This sequence comes from Aquarana catesbeiana, assembly GCA_037953035.1. Lineage (NCBI taxonomy): Eukaryota > Metazoa > Chordata > Amphibia > Anura > Ranidae > Aquarana > Aquarana catesbeiana. The sequence continues at coordinate 4,680,056 of JBBHAA010000512.1, read as the reverse complement.
ATTGATGGGAAACACGTCCACATCATCCCACCACCCAACTCGGGGTCGTGCTATTACAACTACAAGGGGTTCAATAGTATTGTGATGTTGGCGGTGGTGTTGGCTAATTACGAGTTACTGTATGTGGATGTGGGGAAGAATGGCCAGATGTCCGATGGTGGAGTCATCGCCCAGACGGAGTTTTACAGGCATCTCCAGAATGGCAGCTTGGACTTACCACCTCCAGAAGACAATGTGGAAGGACTCCCATTCGTCTTTGTTGCGGATGAAGCATTTGCGCTGGGGGACCATCTTATGCGGCCATTCCCGATGAGGACCCTCACCCCGGACCAGAGAGTTTTTAATTACCAGCTGGCCAGAGCCAGGAGAGTGGTGGAGAACACATTTGGAATCATGGCCAGCCGGTTCTGCCTATTTCTTACTCCCATACATATGGTGGAGTATAAACTGAATCATATTATCCTGGCGTGCTGTGTTCTACATAACTTTTTACGGCAACATTCTGCCAACTATGCTGGCTCAGTTGGGCCTGAGGCCGGAATTATAAATGATACAACCCTGACGGCGCTTGAAAATGGTCATCCTGGCTTGCCCTCCCTGAGTGCCCGTGATGTCCGGCTAAGATACCTTGAGTTCTTTGCGGGTAGGGGGGCCATCAATATGCCAGACAATGTGTGAAACCTTTTTATCAAATAAAAAACAAAAAAAAAGCTAATCTTTGGTGACATTTACTGCTTGTGTTTGTTTTAGCTGACCCTGACAGAAATGTGGTGACTTGTGAAAATGGCGCGATTGTGTAACCTTTTATACAAAGCACTGTTGGGTGTTATTTACTAAAGGCAAAGACACTTTGCACTACAAGTGCACTTTAAACTGCACTGAAACTGCACTTGTAGTGCAAAGTGTATTTGCCCTTATGAAATAACACCCATTGTCACAGAAAGCAGAAATTAGAGCACCACAAAAGTGTTGTAGCGTTGAGACAATAATCCACACATTCTTGATTAACAATCTTTTTAATACCAGCACAATCACATGTGCATTTTGACAAGGTTTTTAAAACAAACCAACATGTTTGTTGTATCACAATTTTTGGGGTCACATTAGAAAAAGTAGAAATGTCCATTTAAGATAAAACAGGCATGTGTAAAACCAACAAGAAAGACACAAATCTTGAACTTACAAAGTTCACATTTGGGAGAACTTGAAGGCAATATCAGACATGAGTATTTAGGAACTGTGTTTGATATTGCGTTCATATGGGGTGAAGTCACCCCAGGAAAAGCCAAATTTTGAAGATGCACACCAATTTACGAATGTCAACATGTGCTAGCTGCCATCATGGGGGATCAAGGGACGTGTTTTGGGGGAGCAAGCCCTTCCTCTCAGCTACTTTATTATTGAGGAAGGGGTTGCACCCCCAAAATGCGTCCATTGATCTTCCGTGATGGCAGATAACACATGTTGACACACTGTGTGCATCTTCAAAATGTGGCTTTTCTACATTTTTATAAAATTTTTTGACATTGTAGCACAGCATAAAAGAAAGGGCTTTGGAGGGGTTTTAAACTCTCCCCAAAACATCAAAGATGTTCTTATTTTTTTTAATAACATCATTGATGTTTTTAGTGATGTTTTCCAATGCAACATTACACCCCATGATCTCCCCAATCAGGATCTGTGCACTTTCCGAGGTGAAATGCCCTGGATCCACAACATCACGATCACCTACAAAGATAGAAACCAACCAAAAAAACATCTATTATAAATATGCCGGCATCCATCTCTTACCTGAGCCTGTGGTCGCAGACACTCACCTGTTGTGGTGACAATTTCCACCAAGTCTTCTTCCTCCTCTTGCTCTTCTTGTATTTGGGGGATTTCACCTTCTTCCAGAGGTGGGGAGGTCTCTGGTCTCCTCAGATGAGGGGTGTCCTCCGAATCTTTTCTCCCCTATGTTAAAAAAAAAATGGTATACTTAGCACACAGATATTTGATGGCAGAACTATAAATATGAAACATTGCTTGGAAGTGGGGTACAATTGTCTATTTTGGCAGAGTTCCAAGATGTAGCATTTTCAGTGTCCTTTGTCAAGCTTCAGTACTTTACCTGTTTTGTCCAAGCTTCACAGATGGAGACACCCCTATAGTATCCACTGGAGCACCTGTGTGGGCCCCCTAATAAAAAGGGTGTTCTTGTGTTCCACACTAGTGCTCCAGTGTCCAGATGTGTAAACAGCTGCTGAGTGTCCTCTCCTTACACAGAATCTAGTTTGCATTTCATTCTAGTAACAAACCCATCTACACAACCAAATTAGTTTCACACAAGTAGGCCCTAAAAAATGTGGGCAAATGCATATGGCCAAAACAATGGTGTTTTATATGCCGAAATAAAAATGTTTGATACGAACGAATAATGTGCCCATTAACATGAAAGTTGCAATTTTAAACTGTACAACAGTTCCTAAAAGCACATGGAGCAGCACGAACGTAATAAACATAAAGAATAGGAACACAGGACAACTACTTACTTTTTTGCAGCACTCCCTGGATCTTTCTGTACTGCTCGTGCTCCCTTAATTTTAGGTCCGACCACCACTTCCTGAGCTGATCTTTCGATCGTCATACCCCGAAATTCCGGTGCAGACTCTTGACTACTTTCGCCATGATCTTGGCCTTTCGGACATTGGGGTTGGGGTAAGGTCCATACTTTCCATCATAGTCGGCCCTCTTCAGGATGTCGACCATCTCCAACATCTCCCCAAAGGACATATTTGATGCCTTAAATCTCCTTCTGGATCGGGACGTTTCCTGCTCCGGGCTTTCCTCCTCCTCCTCCTCGTTGGTGTAATTAGCACGCACCTGCTGTGTCTCCGCCATGTGCTCTTCCCCACTGCGCCGAACGAGAAGGGGCGGGGAATAGACCAGAAAGAACTTCAGGGGCGGGCGGAGTTACACGCATGCGCAGTGTCTATAAAGCCTAACACGCGTCCATAGTATGTACGATCTGTGAGCGGAGGAAGGAGTATCGGAGGTGCCAATCGTGAAAACGAAGGTAAGATCTAAACTTGGGCCTATACTGCTTCTAAATTGAGGCCTATATTGTAACAAGATTAGGAGAGTTTTGCCTGACATTAGGGTTTGTCTTGTGTTGTGTCTTGCAGAGAAAATGGATGGCTTCAACGACCACAATTTCCTCCCCCTGTTCATAGACAAATACAGGGAGCTGCCCTGTCTGTGGCAGGTGAGACATCCCCAATACAACAATAAACAAAAGAGGCAGGCAGCGCTGGAGAAACTGCTGGAGTTGGTGACGCCGGTGGTCCCCACAGCAACCATCCCCTATTTAAAAACCAAAATTGGTGGCCTGAGGAGCACTTATCTTAGGGAGCGTAAAAAGGTCACGGATTCCCAGAGATCCGGAGCTGGAGCAGATGATGTTTATGTCCCCAGGCTGTGGTACTATGAGAGTCTTTGTTTTCTGTCAGACCACACTGAAGTCAGGGAATCCCTCTCCACTCTTCCTTCCACCCCAGCTGAGGCTTCCGATGTCCACCCTGGGCCTTCCAGCCAGGAAGAAGTAGAGGAGCCCAGCTTGAGCCAGGTATAGCATTCTTCTACAGATTTCTGGTCAATAAAGAAATGATCTTTACTAGATGTCATTATTGATCACTAATTGCTGATTGAAAAAAGAGTTTTTTTCATATCAATAGACAGTAGTGGGCAAAAATAATTGGGACTGAAATGCTGGGCCCAGAATGATAGTCTGTTATATTTGTTAACATTCAATTTGCAACAGTCAGGAGATGAAAATTGTGTGTGATTGATGAATAAAAAAACTAAAACTATGTCCCTTTTTCATACACAGGAAGACCTCAGCCAGGAGGAGGCTGTGGAATGTAGCAGCCAGGAGGAGGCGGGGTTAGTGGCAGCCAGGAGGAGGCGGGGCTAAGTGGCAGCCAGGAGAAGCCTGGGACCAGTCGCAGCCTGACCGAAGAGGCCTTTAAATATTACTTCATATACCTGCATTCAGCTGAGTTGGCTGTTATAGAAATATCCTATCTAGGCCGTTTGGTTCTGATGTGAACCCATGTTTAGATTTGGTTAAACTACCTTTCTATATATACTTTTATTTTCATTTTTGTTTTATCACTTTAACAATCTTTATTCAATTCTAAGGGTGTGTATACACCTTTCCCTGGGTTTATTTCCAGGACTTACATGTTCTTAGCGCTACACATTTTTCACTTGTAACCAGTTGAACAATAAAGACTTTGGACTCCTAGGGATATTTTTTATCTGGCACTCAATTTGATCTATTACACACGTAAAGTATTTTACCCCATATTTGGGGTGTAACATGTAACATGTTATCAATGAACCATCCCCGGCACCTCCCGCTCCTCACTGTGACAGCTAGCAGATTTTTTAAAAACATGGCCGTGCTGGGCTCCACCCACCCGGCCATGTCACTCATTCACAGAGCTCTGTGAATGGAAAATTACAAGGTCTGGCAGCCTTTGTGGCTGTTGGCTTGTAGTTTTCAATGAAATACCATGGCACTGTAAGCACTGTGGTAGTTCATTAATTCTACCTGTCAGCATGTATCGGCTTCCTTGTATGAGGTACGAGGAAGCAGATACACTGACAGATCTGCTGGAGACCTGCATGGCATCCGAGATCTGCTGATTGCTGGTGCCATGCTTACAGGCTCCAGAAACAAAAAAATAAATGCACATTTTTTCACCTGCAAAAAAAAATGTGCATTTATTATTTTTTATCAAAAGGTGATCTTATCCTTTAAATCACAGATAACATTCTTACCCGAGAGGGAACATCATATTTTCCTGTAAAATAAAAAAAAAGAAGAAACCAGTTAAAATAAGTTACATGTATGCCCATGTTATATCAAAATAGCAACCAGTTTACACTGGAAAGCATGCATTCCCATCCAGTGTGGTTATGACAGCCCATTCATTTGAAAAGACAAAAGAGCTCCACAGACGTCTATGCTAGATGCATTGGAATGTGGGAATTGAAGTTCGAGAGAGAAGCCATGTTTGGATTTCTATGGACCGCTAGATTACAACTCCCAGAGGACAGCAATAACGGTGGAGAGAGTGTTTTTTTTTCCTGGGCTGCAGATAATCTAGGTGTCTCTTTTCTGTGAGGGAACTGAGGAGAGCACATCTCCCTGTCTGGAGGTGCATCTGCCCCATACCAGTCAGCAGACCGGGCAGAGATTGGGGACCTATACACTGGCTGCTGGAGAGAGAGAGAGGATCAGAATGCACAGAGGCTGAGGACCGAGTCACTTGCAGGATACCATCTATTGCTGCACAGGTACTGGAACCACTGTAGACTCCTGGATTGAGGACTGGAGCCACACCAGGCCAATCCAGAGGTCTCTTGAGCCATGGGACTTTAGCAGCTGTATTGGTGAGAGGACCTGGCAACCTTTATCACTGCATGCAGACTTTACTGTATTTATGTGCACCATCGTATAGACTAGGCCACAACATTAGCCAGCTGAAGATCCAGGGCATAGGGCTGCAGTGCAAGTAATCCATTTACTGTTCATAGTAAGGGGGCACCACCACTATATGCACTCTAGCAGTATAGTAAATTTGTGGTAGGAAAGTTGTTTTTTTTTTTTTTTTTTTTTACGACTTCTGCGAAAAAATTTTTGAGAGACGTTGTATCAACTTTGAAGATCAAAATGTATCCCCTCTCATTTTTCACATCATTGTGGCTGATTTCCAACTTATCTTTATTATTCCCGTCCTTTTTTTTATTTGAGATAAAGACTTATCCAGCCAAGCAGGTAATATATACATCACATATAAAAACTTCACAAAAAAAGAAAGAAAAGCCAACATACAAAAAAGCGGTATCTAAAAAAAAGCAGTACAGCGCATAGAATAGAATAAACAAAGCTAAAAAGTCCAATATAAACAAGATGCAGGCAAAATCCAGTGATTCCTCCAGTGACACTAGTGACATGAGAAAATTGCAGGGTGACTGTGGTGACAAACATGGACCTCCACCTTCGGTGATACTGGCCGCTCACCTCAATAGATGGACCCCTGAGTAAATCAGTCAGGTCAAAACAGCGGTTCCCTCACAGGGATAGTAACAGGAGGAGATATATGCACGGTCAGGCATCAGCAGCAGCAGCTTCAATAGCGGACACACAGGCAGTATTCACATGTAAAAAATGGAAAGAGTCTAGTGCTCTCTGAATAATACTCAAGATAATTTATTAAAATAAGCGGAATCACTCACAATAGGATGCACTGTGCCTCAGTGCGAAGGATAAAAGCGTGGATGGAATGGATGTCCCATACAGGATGGACGAGCGGAGCGCGGGTGACGTCACGATCAAGGCACGTACACAATGCCGTACGCGTTACAACCCTCGAAGTGGGCGGGACTTCCTCAGCGGCGACGGCTGAGCGTGATGACACCCATTTAAATATATGTCCGCTCCTCCCAGGCAGCCAATAAGCATAAGTGTATACTCGTCACTATGGTAACCAAGGTCAAAGTGCTCAAAACCAGGAAATGACTATGTCCATAGAATAGCCGTGTAGACTGTTAATAAAGAGGCTATTGATGGGTAACCTATAATGATCCGCTCATCATCCTGGGTCATCCAATACCATAATAATGGTATTGGATGACCCAGGATGATGAGCGGATGTGCGGGGCTTACGTCGTCGTTTTATATCGTTTTTATATCTTTATATTCATCTACATTTTTTCGTTCTCTGTCTCACTACTTTATATGCCTAAAGTCTTAGAGATATGTTGCTTTAGTACATTCATTATAGGTTACCCATCAATAGCCTCTTTATTAACAGTCTACATGGCTATTCTATGGACATAGTCATTTCCTGGTTTTGAGCATTTTGACCTTGGTTACCATAGTGACGAGTATACACTTATGCTTATTGGCTGCCTGGGAGGAGCGGACATATATTTAAATGGGTGTCATCACGCTCAGCCGTCGCCGCTGAGGAAGTCCCGCCCACTTCGAGGGACGTAACGCGTACGGCATTGTGTACGTGCCTTGATCGTGACATCACCCGCGCTCCGCTCGTTCATCCTGCATGGGACATCCATTCCATCCACGCTTTTATCCTTCGCACTGGGGCACAGTGCATCCTATTGTGAGTGATTCCGCTTATTTTAATAAATTATCTTGAGTATTATTCAGAGAGCATTAGATTCTTTCCATTTTTTACATGTGAATACTGCCTGTGTGTCCGCTATTGAAGCTGCTGCTGCTGATGCCTGACCGTGCATATATCTCCTCCTTTTACTATCCCTGTGAGGGAACCGCTGTTTTGACCTGACTGATTTACTCAGGGGTCCATCTATCGAGGTGAGCGGCCAGTATCACCGAAGGTGGAGGTCCATGTTTGTTACCACAGTCACCCTGCAATTTTCTCATGTCACTAGTGTCACTGGAGGAATCACTGGATTTTGCCTGCATCTTGTTTATATTGGACTTTTTAGCTTTGTTTATTCTATTCTATGCGCTGTACTGCTTTTTTTTTATATGCATTTTTATGGGATTTGATAAATTTACCCTCAGTATCACAGCTGCTTTTGGCTAGGGTTTGTGGTTTGCGCTGGTTGATTTTGTTTACACTTAAAAAAGCGGTATCCCCAAACATTTTGCCCTTTATCTCCCCTCCATATCTCCCCTCCCCCCATTACACCATTCCTTCCACCCTCCCTCCACCCCATGCTCACACCACCCATTCTACCTGGTGCTCTTATACCTATTCAGACCATTCATACTCCAGCCATAACTTCCATATATTCTTATATTTCTTCAAACTGCCTCTTTTTCTATACCAGAGTTCCTCCTTTATAATCATGTCTTTAACCTCTTTTTTCCATTCTGCTACTGTTGGGGGATCTTTTGCCTGCCACTTCTGTGCTATAATCTTCCTTCCCTGAAACAGGCATCTTATAATTGCGGTCTGGGTATCTTTCAGCATGCCATTTTTCTCAAACTCAAAAGACAAGTTCTAGCCTCCATGTCTAGCGAAGATCCAAATACTGCATTAATTTTCTCCACTAATTCTTCCCAATACCTGTATAACTTGGGACATCGCCAGAACATGTGTATCAGGTCCCCTCTCCCATCCCCACAACGTTGACATTTCGCATCCTGCCTCCTTCCAAACCTAAATAATTTTTCTGGTGTATAATAAATTCTATATATCAAGTACAAGTGGGATACCCCTTGTGACGGTGACAGAGAGATCCTTGGCCCTAATGCCAAAAGGTACTTCCACTGTTCCTCCGTTATTGTACCAACCTCTTCCTCCCATTTAGTTCTCTTTTTAGACTCTACTTCCCAATCCTGCCCCGCCATATTTATACTCCTATACATCTCCGAAATCAGCCCTCTAGAGCTTCTAGTATTTACCAATTTCCTTAGCAAGGGCATTTCGTTCCACTCTATCCCCTTTCCTCTGAATTGTACCTCCAGGGCATGCCTCACTTGCAAATAGCCAAAAAATAATCTATTGGGAACTGCAAACTCCTCTCTTATCTCTTGAAATTATTTCAACCTCCCTGCCCTATACAGTTGCGCCAAGCAGTGGATACCTCTCTTGTCCCATTCCTCTATTTTCCCCATCACGTTAAGCTCTTTTAAATTTTTGTTTTTCCATATTGGAGAAAACTCAGAGAACCCTGTATACCCTAACACGGCCTTTACAGCCTTCCAGCATCTAATCATTAGCTGAGTTGTGGGACAGCTATACTCAAAAGATTCTGCCTCCACTGCTTCCACCACTGTATCACTACTGATGTTATTCATCCATATACTGTTTCCTCCTACCCTTTCTTCAGGCAGGTTGCTGCCTCTCATAAACTGCATTTGGGCTGCCAAAAAGTAGCCCCAGGGGTCCAGTAGAGCCAGGCCTCCCGCCTCCCTCGGCCGCCGTAGCGCCTGCAGACCAATCCTTGCCACCCCGTTTTTCCAGATTAGTTCCCTGAACAAACTGTCCAGCTTTTTAAACCAATGTTTTGGAATCCAGACGGGGGAATTGTGTATTACAAATAGAATTTGCGGCATCCATATCATCTTGATAAGGTTACATCTACCGGCGACCGAGAGAGGAAGACTGCCCCACACCCGACTTTTCTGTTTTTACTTCACCATTAGTGGTACTACATTGCCTGTTATATACTGCCCCGGGTCTTTTGTTATATGTACTCCTAGGTATCTCATTTGGTTTACAACTTTTATTTAATTTACCTGTCTCGGGAGCGGGTCTACCAGGGGGTCTATTGGCAAGAGAGCTGATTTTTCCCAATTAATTCTTAGACCAGAAAAACGACCAAATTCTTTAATCAGTTTCATGGCTGCTAACAATGAGGACTGTGTATCTTCCAAAAATAACAGGATATCGTCCGCATACATTGCGACTTTCTCCTCTTCACCCCTTCTTTTAAAACCCTGGAATTCTTGCAGCGTTCTTAAAGCAACTGCCAATGGTTCCAATGCGAGGGCGAAGAGCAGGGGCGATAATGGACACCCCTGTCTCATCCCCCTCCCCAACTGGAACCATTCGGAGCACTCCCCATTGACCCTAACTTTGGCTCTTGGTTTGTCATATAGGAGTCTCAGCCATTTCAAAAAATTAGGGCCAAATTTAAACTCTGCCAGTACTTTCCACAAATAATGCCACTCAAGGCTATCGAATGCCTTGACCGCATCTAGTGATAAGATAGCTCTAATCCTCCCCTTCTCTGTAGGTAATTGTACATTACCATAAACAGGCCTGATGTTCACGCTCACCGATCTATCCGGTATAAAACCGGTTTGGTCTGGGTGTATTACTTTAGAAATTATCTTTTTTAACCTGTCTGCTAGGGCTTTTGCCAGAATCTTGACATCTGTGCATAGAAGTGAGATCGGTCTATATGAGGCTACCTCTAATGGATTCTTCCCTTCTTTTAGCAAAATTATAATAGTGGCTTCTGTCATGGACATGGGCAATCTACCTTCCACCACAGCTCCGTTCAAAACTTCCAGTAATTTTGGGAGCAAAACATCCCCATATCTCTTGTAAATTTCTATAGGCAGACCATCAGGTCCTGGCGCTTTCTTATTCGCCATTTCTATTACCACTCTTTGCAGCTCTGCCAGTGTCAACGGTGTTTCCAGAGCACCCCTATCTTCACTAGATAACGGGACTATTTTCAGTTTTTCAAAAAACTCACACATTTCTCCCTCTACATCCAACTGTGGGGCCTTGTACAAACCTTCATAGTAATCCTTAAACATCTCTACTATGCCAGGGGTAGTTCTTATAATTCTCTCTTCCCTATCCCATATTGCTGATATAGTAGATGAGGGGCCGTTTGCTCTAGCTATCAATGCCAGGATTCTTCCCACTAATTCCCCTTCACCAAAAAAAGGTTCTGCTTCTGAAACATTCTCCTTTTTTCCTCTTTCTCCAGAACTAGTTTCCTATATTCCTCCTGACCCTCTACCCAGACCTCATATCTAGCTAGTGTTGGTTCCTCCACATATCTACCTTCCGCCCCCCTCACCTTTTCTTTTATTTTATGTTCCTTGGCCTGTGATTTCCTCTTAGCATAGGAGATTTTCTGTATAAAAACCCCCCTAAGAAACGCCTTCAGGGCATCCCAAGTTATACCTAGCGGGGCGGATCCTAAATTCAGATTTATAAATTCTTTCAGGTTACCTACAATCCCCCCATCATCCTCAATTACTTCAAGCCCAAAAGGGGTTCAATCTCCACTCCCCCCCTCCGAAACTCAACCCAGTTCTGACTGAAAAGACTACTGGAGAATGGTCTGAGAGCCCCCTTGGCTCGTAGTCCACCCCTACCACTATCTTTAGGGCTTCCTCATTGCAAAGTACTAAATCGATCCTGGATAAAGTGGCATGCGTCCTAGAGTGACACGAGTATTGCTTCACACCTGGATGCCACTTCCTCCAGATGTCCACCCATCCTACCTCTTCACAAAATTGGAGGATCGGACCCCTGGATAACCCTCCAGAAGCCACCCTTGCCAGGAGCCTGTCTAAGCAATTGTCCATGGCCATATTAAAGTCCCCCATCACTATAACCGGCACCCCAGATTTGTCCGCTATAAAGCTTGTCAGTTCACTGAGTATCTCTGTGTTGAATGGTGGAGGCATAGGCGTCGCCAGGGGGTGGCTATCGAGGCTGGAGCCCCGAATCTGGAGCCCATAGCCCCGAGTCTCTGCCCCACCCTGCAGGTGAATTGTCTGCATAAGTCTGTTGATTATGTGATAGGTTTTGGCTCAGTAGGACCTGCAGCAGTGTGATCATCCAGCACAGCCAGGGATTGATGTACACTGTGCAGTCAGCAAGGAAGACTTCACCTGTCAAATTGAGAGTGTGATGTCGGGTATGGGCGGGACTGCTACCCAGACCCACCCCTCTGTCATCCAACCAGTGGAGACATTCATACATTGCTGGCTGGGACAAAGGGAGTATCATGAGGAGCTGCAACTGTGACCCCGCCCATGCTTCAGGGGGGCCGTGTGGCTCCCTGTTACATTTGGTTTTATGTCGCTGCTGTGTGTTAGGGTAGCGGGCTCGCATGAGGGTCAGTATGTTATAGGACAAACCACTCCCCTCTCCTGCACACAAGTGCCATTGGAACGCTGCTGAGTGGAGGAGGCGGGTCATCTGCTAAGGGGCTGTTCTCTTGATTAGAATGACACTGCCTCCCAACCACCTGTCCTCCCTATCCATGCACCTCTGTGAGTTGCGCCCCCCGCCGCAAATTGACCCCGCCCCCGCCGCGAGTTGGCCCCGCCCCCTCCGCGTGTTGGCCCCGCCCCCTCCGTGAGCTGGTCCCGTCCCCTCCGTGAGCTGGTCCTGCCTTCTCGCTGGTCTCACCGTTCGCTCCAATTCATTCCCTGCTGATCTCTCCTGGCTTTGTTTTTTCCCTCTCACCCACCACTTGTCCTCAGTAATGGCAAGGGTCCGGCCGGGGGAAATGCTCTCTAAGGGGGTGCAGTAGATCCTACAAGCAAGCATATTTATGGTGAGAGCACAGGATTGGGGTGACTGAGTACATTCTACTGTCCAGGAAACTGACAGGGCTGGGGGCTTCTATTAAAAGGGAGGAGGACTGAGATTTCCCTGGATTCCCCCTGGAGTGACAGGAGCCAGCATGTGGAAGGGATAAGTTCTGAACATGCTGGGACTTGTAGTGTGCAGGCAACAGTCGGACTTCTGTGGACATAATGGCATAGTGCTGGGCCCATGCTCCAGGAGCCCGTTTCACCTCCCTGTCACATTATATTAGGGGCGCTCAGCCGCTGGCCCGCGGGCCACATGTGGGTATGGCTGGCTTGCTGTCCCCCAGGGTGGTTATAACTGCCTGGGGGACAGCAGCCGCCACCAGCCATACCCCCCCTGGGGGACAGCAGCAGCCGCCACCAGCCATACTCGCCCTGCGGGACAGCAGCAGCCGCCAGCCATACCCGCCCTGGGGGACAGCAGCAGCCGCCAGCCATACCCGCCCTGGGGGACAGCAGCAGCCGCCAGCCATACTCCCCCTGGGGGGACAGCAGCAGCCGCCACCAGCCATACCCCCCCTGGGGGACAGCAGCAGCCACCAGCCATTCTCGCCCTGGGGGACAGCAGCAGCCGCCAGCCATACCTGCCCTGGGGGACAGCAGCAGCCGCCAGCCATACCCGCCCTGGGGGACAGCAGCAGCCGCCAGCCATACCCGCCCTGGAGGACAGCAGCAGCCGCCAGCCATACCCGCCCTGGGGGACAGCAGCAGCCGCCAGCCATACCTGCACTGGGGCACAGCAGCAGCCGCAAGCCATACCCGCCCTGGGGGACAGCAGCAGCCGCCACCAGCCATACCCCCCCTGGGGGACAGCAGCAGCCGCCAGCCATTCTCGCCCTGGGGGACAGCAGCAGCCGCCAGCCATACCTGCCCTGGGGGACAGCAGCAGCCGCCAGCCATACCCGCCCTGGGGGACAGCAGCAGCCACCAGCCATACCCGCCCTGGAGGACAGCAGCAGCCGCCAGCCATGCACGCCCTGGGGGACAGCAGCAGCCGCCAGCCATACCCGCCCTGGGGGACAGCAGCAGCCGCCAGCCATACCCGCCCTGGGGGACAGCAGCAGCCGCCACCAGCCATACCCCCCCTGGGGGACAGCAGCAGCCGCCAGCCATTCTCGCCCTGGGGGACAGCAGCAGCCACCAGCCATACCTGCCCTGGGGGACAGCAGCAGCCGCCAGCCATGCCCGCCCTGGGGGACAGCAGCAGCCACCAGCCATACCCACCCTGGAGGACAGCAGCAGCCGCCAGCCATACCCGTCCTGGGGGACAACAGCAGCCGCCAGCCATACCCGCCCTGGGGGACAGCAGCAGCCGCCAGCCATACCCACCCTGGGGGACAGCAGCAGCCGCCACCAGCCATACCCCCCCTGGGGGACAGCAGCAGCCGCCACCAGCCATACCCCCCCTGGGGGACAGCAGCAGCCGCCACCAGCCATACCCGCCCTGGGGGACAGCAGCAGCCACCAGCCATTCTCGCCCTGGGGGACAGCAGCAGCCGCCAGCCATACCTGCCCTGGGGGACAGCAGCATGCACCAGTCATACCCGCCCTGGGGGACAGCAGCAGCTCCTGCCAGCCATCCCCGCCCTGGGGACAGCAGCACCTGCCGCCAGCCATGCCCACCCTGAGGGACAGCACCAGCAGCCACCAGCCATACCCGCCCTGGGGGACAGCAGCAGCCACTAGCCATACCCGCCCTGGGGGACAGCAGCAGCCACTAGCCATACCCGCCCTGGAGGACAGCAGCAGCCATGAAGATTGAGGTCAGTTTTTTTATAAAATCAAACAGCAATGGACATGTCTGTTTTCTACACTGAGCTGCTTTTAAACTCATCCACAGGTGCAGCTGCGGGTTGCCTGCACTGAGCCATAGACTTCTGTTATTACCTGCAGGTTTCGTGTGCTTTCACAAAGTACATCCATCACATCTGCAGTATATAATAGAATTCTATGGCAACTAACCTGCAGGAAAGTCATAGGTACACTGCGCTGCACCCACGGTGTGTGTCAACCACAGTGCATCAATGTGAAAGCAGCCTTAGGCCCTTTTCATACGATCAGTCCAATCGGGTCCGCCTGTCTGTTTTTCAGGTGGACCCAATCGGACCCTCCATCTACTTCTATGGAGCGGCAGATGTAAACGGATTTGTATCTGTGTACACTTGCCTACCTCCAACCTCTGCCCTACTGACACCGTCCACTGCCCTACTGACACCGTCCACTGCCCTACTGACACCGTCCTCTGCCCTACTGACACCGTCCTCTGCCCTACTGACACCGTCCTCTGCTCTACTGACACCGTCCTCTGCCCTACTGACACCATCCTCTGCCCTACTGACACCGTCCTCTACTCTACTGACACCGTCCACTGCCCTACTGACACCGTCTACTGCCCTACTGACACCGTCCTCTGCCCTGCTCCTCTGCCCTACTGACACTGTCCTCTGCCCTACTGACACCATCCTCTGCCCTACTGACACCGTCCTCTGCCCTACTGCCACCGTCCTCTCCTCTGCCCTACTCCACTGCCCTACTGACACCGTCCTCTGCCCTACTGACACCATCCTCTGCCCTACTGACACCGTCCACTGCGATACTGACACCTTCCACTGCCCTACTGACACCGTCCTCTGCCCTACTGACACCGTCCTCTGCCCTACTCCTCTGCCCTACTGACACCATCCTCTGCCCTACTGACACCGTCCTCTGCCCTACTGACACCGTCCTCTGCCCTACTCCTCTGCCCTACTGACACCGTCCTCTGCCCTACTGACACCGTCCTCTGCCCTACTGACACCGTCCTCTGCCCTACTGACACCGTCCTCTGCTCTACTGACACCGTCCTCTGCCCTACTGACACCGTCCTCTGCCCTTCTGACACCGTCCTCTGCCCTACTGACACCGTCCTCTGCCCTACTGACACCGTCCTCTGCCCTACTGACACCGTCCTCTGCCCTACTGACACCGTCCACTGCCCTACTGACACCGTCCACTGCCCTACTGACACCGTCCTCTGCCCTACTGACACCGTCCTCTGCTCTACTGACACTGTCCTCTGCCCTACTGACACCGTCCACTGCCCTACTGACAACGTCCTCACCCCTTCTGACACTGTCCTTTATGGTAGGCTAACTTTTTATATTTTAACAATGATATTTTGTTTTATTATATTTATTATATTTTTTCCCTATTTTAGGCCTTGCTGGGTGATTTCTAAAAAAAAAAAAAAAAAAAAGGGCGCCAAACCCCGGTGATCTTTTTCATTTTGTTCAGATTGATCTGTTGCCTACCCCTGCTCCAGAGTAGTTAAAAGATTTTGGAGAAACTGTCCACATTTTGACATACTGTTCCTCCAAATTCTTTTGAATGATCCTCTCAATATCTAAATAAAGATCTGAAATTATTCTTTAGCCACTTGGAGTATCTTGGTATGCGGTGGAAGTGGCAGGTGGTAGTAGGGGGGGGGGTCAACTTTTGCATTAACCTTTTGTTTAACCATGTCCTTTAAGCCCCTCCCACTGTTAAGTTTGACCACACCCACTTATGCTGTAGTGCGCGTAGCGCATTCACGTAGCATGCTACCTCATGCTTCCTCCCTCAAGTGTCCCTCCTTCTGAAGTTCAAAAGTTGGGAGGTATGCCACAGGGTTGCGGCTGCGGCGGGCTGCATTAGAGGTGGAGGAGAGAGATGAGCAGGTGGATGGGCAGAGATGACATCATCTCTCTCCGCCCGCTCCACCGCTCTTCCGCCCTTACAGCCGGGCCACTTCAATGTGGGAGCGATGTGCGGCGGGGAGCAGAGAGATGACATCATCTCTCACTGCCCACCACACATCAGCGCTCTTTCGCCCGCACAGTACGGGCCTCTTCAATGTCAGATGTGCGGCGGGGAGCAGAGAGATTACATTATCTCGCACTGCCTGCCCCGCATCGCCGCTCTCCTGCCCTCATGGACCAGTGCTGCTAGCCTGCCACCAATGCAGCGACAATGCACATTTGGTGGCACTGGCTGGCATGGCAAGTATCAATCCACATCAGTTGGCAAGTGAGAACCCACATCTAGTGGCAGGTGATGTGGCAAGTGACAGTCTGCAAATGGTGGCAGGTGACGTGGCAAGCGACAATCCGCATCAGGTGGCAGGTGACGTGGCAAGTGACAATCTGCAAATGGTGGCAGGTGACGTGGCAAGTGACAATCTGCAAATGGTGGCAGGTGACGTGGCAAGTGACAATCTGCAAATGGTGGCAGGTGACGTGGCAAGTGACAATCTGCAAATGGTGGCAGGTGACGTGGCAAGTGTCAATCTGCAAATTGTGGCAGGTGACGTGGCAATCTGCAAACGGTGGCAGGTGATGTGGCAAGTGACAATCCACATCTGGTGGCAGGCGACATGGCAAGCGACAATCCACATCTAGTGGCAGGTGATGGTAGCAAGTTAAAAAGCTGCATCTGCTGACAGGCGATGGTGGCAAGTGACATGATGCATCTGGTGGCAGGAGATGTGGCAAGTGACAAACCCAGGGCTCCCACTGATTCTGCATTATGGTGAGTGGAACCACTTCATTATATATTAGAATGTAACAATAGAAACAATGCACCTCGATCACCCCGACACCATATCAACCATGGTGCCATGATGATTGAAATGCCAACACCATCCTTTGCCCACATAAAATTGCTTACCACCAGCCCCCCCTCCCCCGGGTCTGCAAAAAGGTTGGTGACCGCTGCTATGGGCTCTAGCCCCAGATCTTTTGCAGTCCTAGCAACGCCCCTGGGTGGAGGTATATATACACTTGCAAGAATGCAATCCCGACCCTCAATATTACAATAAAGAAAAACATACCGACCTTTATTGTCCAGTTTACTCTGTCTGCAGGAGAAAACCAGCCCAGTGCTTATCAATACACTCACACCCCTTGAGTACGAGGTGTGAGTTGAGTGATACTGCTCCTGATAGTTCCTATTTCTCAAAACACTAACTGTACCTTTATCCAGGTGGGTCTCCTGAAGACAGAGTATCCTGACATCCCTTGTTCTGGCCATAGAAAAAATTGCTCCTTTACCCCCCACACGTTCCATGAACATATCTTCATGTACCTAAATGTCCCTGGGGTTTCCTTCCTACCAACTTTTGTGCCTAACATTCACCTGTTCCTGTGTCTTAACTCTACTCAAAATAGTTCTCAATCCCAAAACCATTGTGACTGATATTTGAAATTTTAGTGCTTTTGCTTTTTGTGTGTATTCAATACTTCTTACTTCACTCCACTCCACACCCTTACCACCCCCCCCCATGCAACCTTATACATACCCCCTCCCCCAATCCTCCCCACCCTCCCTCCAAGCCTCCCCCCCTTCCCATCCCCCCCTCTCCCCCTCCCCCACTTGCCCAACCTCGGGCCCATCTCACCGGGCTTCTAAAGTGACCGTGTTAACCCTCTAAACGTGGGTATTCCTCCTTCCCTCTTTTACGTTGCTACCCGAACCTTTGTAAGAGGGGAATTACCCCCAACATAACCAGTGTGTAAAGGATTGATATCTACTACCCCCCTAAACCCACACCTCTATAAATGTATCAGTGAAAAGAGGGAGGAAAGAGAAGAAGAAGGAGAAAAAAACAAACAAACAAATGTCCGTCAGTCCACTGAACAAAAACCCCAGATTTTGTCCTTCTCCTCTTCCCTTCTTTTCCTCTATGGTCCTTCACCATGCTGTAACCTTCCTTCATTCTTCTCCAACCATGAGAAAACTTCTGCAGGAGCATTAAAGAACTTCACCTCCCCATTTGCTGTTACCCGTAAGCGGGCTGGGTATAATAGCGCATAACCTATTTTATGCTGCTGTAGTCTCTGTTTACACTCTATGAACTTTGCCCTCTGTCTCTGCAGCTCAGGGGAAAAGTCTGGATATAGGGATATTCTTGCACCGTTATACTGTATGTTTTTCATCTCCCTTGCTCTGTGGAGAATGGTGACTCTGAAAAACAGAACTTTAACAATGAGAGGCCTTGGCTGACCCCCTGAAGATGGAACCCTAGAGGCAACTCTGTGTGCGCGTTCAATTGCAAATAGATTAGTAAAAGAGTCAAACATATCCCTAAATCATCCCTCCATATATTCTGCAGGATTGTTGCCCTTGCTCTTTTCGGGGAGACCCAGAACCCTCACATTCTTCCTGCGTGCCCTGTTCTCGTATTCATCCATTTTCCGTAGACACGTATCCAATTGCTCCTTCATCATGTTGACTTCATGTCTCAATGGGTTCACATCATCCTCCACCTAACTGAGTCTCCCCCTCAAGAGCGGTAGTCCGAGCGCATACCTCCTGCATATCCCGTTTCAGCATGAATAAATCATCCTGGTAGGAAAGTTACTACAACACTGTTTACTATTGCCTGAATTATAGTGTGTTTAGAGTATTTATCTTTGTGCTCTCAGCAGTAAGGCAATCTCTCTCTTCCTAACCTGGAGAAGCCAAGGTTGTCCACAGAATCTGTCAGGAAAGACAGGTCCGCAGTAAACGTAGAGGGGTTCTTGGCGTACGCGCATGCGCACTAGCACATTGGCACATCAGCGTACGCACATGCGCATCGGCAGATCGGCGTACGTCAGGCGGGCTTTTTAAACTGAGCTTCTGCATTGCTCATTGCTGTTTGGTCTGCAGCTTCTGTGTGTTGTGACCTGTTACATGTGCTGACCTCTGATCTTGACCCAGCTTGTTCTCACTAACGCTGTCTGCTTGATACCCTGACCCCGGCTTGTTTTGGACTCCTCTTCTGCCTGCTGCTCTGTTTATCTGCCTGAACATTACCGACCTGGCTTGCCTGACCCTGCACCTGCTCATCCAGCCTGTCACGGCTCTGCTCTGCAATCTGCATCTGGATGCTGCTCCAATTGCAATCCCAGCCTGCCATGGCCCTGGTCTGCCTAATCACCACCAGCCTGCCTGCTGCACATCCATCCATGGACAACCTGCCTGCCTGCTGCACATCCGTCCACGGACAAGCAGTCATACAGACTACAGGACTGATCTCAGGCACTCTTACGCCACCATGATTCTGAGGCTACTGTCTCACTTTTAGTGACCCACAAGCCAGTGTGGTACGAGAGGCCCTCCTCTACACATCAGTCTCACGAACCAGGTACATGACAGAATTGAAGCAAAGAACAGAGAACACAAACTATTCAGTGGCTCCTTTGGGGGGTAGTGATACAATAGTATAGTATTGTATATTGCAAACTTTTCCAATCTGCATACTTGCACCATGTTAGAGACACATCTAACAAATCATATTTTCAAAATGATATCATGAATTTCAAATGCAGTACTTTTCTCAGGAACATTTTTCTTTAAACTGGAGTTTCACAAAAAAATTGTTTCAGATAAGTTATTGATGACATGAAAAATGTGACCACCTTGTTCATGTTTTTTCTTCTGGGTGTTTTGGAAGTGTCCAAATTGAAGCCCAAGCTAAAACTAAAAGTAAAAAAAGGCTGGAGTCGTGTTCCACTTCCTGAAAAGTTCTAAATTGAATGCTGGCATATAACCAATAGACGAACAATAACCATGTAAAGAAAATGCAGTGACATGATTAGGTTTCCTGAGTTAGGTCTGTTCCTTTGTACCTTTGTTGCTTGGTACTTGTCCTCTCCGCATTTCCCTTTCCTCCAATGGTAACACGCGGGTTTGAGTGGATCTGAGAAGTGTCTTATGCCGCGTACACACGACCGGTCTTTCCGTTGGAATGAACTCTGAAGGACTTTTCGACGGAGTTCCGCTGAAACGGACTTGCCTACACATGATCACACCAAAGTCCGATCGTTTAGAACGTGATGACGTACGACGGGACTAGAAAAAGGAAGTTCAATAGCCAGTAGCCAATAGCTGCCCTTGTGTCATTTTTGGTCCGTTGGAACAGCATACAGAAGAACGGTTTTCCCGATAGGAACTGATGCCGTCAGAAAGATTTGAAACATGTTCTATTTCTAGGTCCATCAGAATTTTCGAAAGAAAATATCCGATGAACCCCCACACATGATCTGAATGTCCGATGGAATGGTTCCATCTGACATTTTCTGCCGGAAAGTCCGGTCGTATGTACACGGCATTAGTGTCTTTCTCCAAAAAAGGTAAAGATGGACATAAATGTATTAACAAAAAATATAATGCAGAGAAAAAAAACGGAAAATTGTATACTTACCTTTCTGTAATTTTCCTTTCCTGATGCATCCCATGGCAGCACACACACTGGGTTGTGACTCCGCCTCCACAACCTGATAGGACTGGTTAGCTATAAGTTTTGAAGAGAAGTCCACCACTGTATTCTTAGTAACTATCACCTTAGAAGGGTGGGATTTTTGTGTGCTCAGGAAATGGGATGCGTCAGGAAAGGAAAATTACGGAAGGTAAGTATACAATTTTCTGTTTTCCTGACGCATCATGGCAGCACACACATTGGGAAGTAACTCGCTACATGGGTGGGTGCTTTTAGAATATTTTATTTACTCAATTGCAAGGTATAGAAGAGTTAGATTGGATGACTGATCTCCCGAACTCAATTGTAGTTAGTTGAGCCGGATCTATTCTCTAATGTGACATGAACGTAGTTTTGGAAGACCAAGTTGCTGCCTTGCAAATGGTTTCTGGTGACACTCTACAGTACACTGCCCAGGAGGTGGCCACTGCTCTGGTCGAGTGGGCCTTCAATCCATCCGGGATTGGGAGTGATTGTATAAGGTATGTCCTTTTGATGATTTTAATTAGCCAAGTCGCTATTGTTCTTGAGGAAGCTGCTTGCCCCCTTTTGGGGCCGTGCGGAATGACTAGCAGGTTTTCTGTCTTCCGAAACGGTCTAGTAACTTCTAAGTAGGAAGAAATGATAGATTTAATGTCCAAGGGGTGTGGATGTCCCTCGTTAGAGAGGAAGACTGGAAGATTGATTTCTGAGTTAAAGTGAAAGGCAGATGCTACTTTTGGTATAAACTGCTCCGATGGTCTGAGGACGACTCTATCAGGATAAAAGATTCCCCTGTGTTCAACTGTAATATGGTCGTGAACCAGGGTCTTCTTGGCCAGAATGGCAACACTGCTATGACCGTGGATGTCGAACTCCTCAGTCTGGCTAGAAATCTGGCTATTAGTGGTATCGGAGGAAAAATGTAACCGAGGTGAAATTTCCATGGGTGGTGAAGGCAGTCGATACCAAAAAAAGGGGGAGGGAAAGTGAATTCATAGGTAGGGAACAGGCAGGAGTCAATGTAAATTTAAATACTGTTTAATGAAAAAAGACTCACAATATAAACTAATCCAGAAAATATCCTGATAATTCAGGTACCATCACCATTAAAAAGACCTAACAGTCATGTGCGGACACAGACAACCACCGGTCACAAACAACCACTCATGATAGATTAAGCGAGTCATTCACTATAAATAATATCATTACCAAGTTTGGTGCCCATTGGGACCAAGTCAGGTCCATACTTAACCAACACTGGCACATTCTGTCTGAGTCGCCCCTTCTGGGCAAGATTGTGGGCACTAGACCCCTCTTAACGGCTCGGCGTTCTAAAAATCTAAAAGACAGTCTAATTCATTCCGAGTACCAAAGATCACCTACTCCCAACTGGCTGACACAACTCCCGCCTCTGAAGGGAATGTTCAAGTGTGGTCGCTGTTCAGTATGCAAGTACGTTGAACGCACAAGTACATTTTCTGATTCTGAAGGCAAAAAACTTTTCAAAATTAAAAACTTTATTAATTGCAATACAACCAGGGTGATCTACATGCTCACCTGTCCCTGTGGGAAACACTATGTGGGGAAAACCAAGAGACCACTGAAGGTAAGAGTGAGTGAACATATTCAGTCCATTTTGGGCAAAGACGATGAACAACCTATTTCTCTACACTTCTTGCAGGCACACGGGGGTAACCCCAAGGGACTTACCGTCAAAGGTATCTATAGGCTGAACCTTCCTCTGAGAAGGGGCGATTTCGACAGGATCCTATACCAGAAGGAGAAGATGTGGATATACAACACCAATAGTATGCACCCCCATGGGTTAAATAACGAATGCAACCTAGGTGTTTTTTTGACCCCCTAAATTCATTGATAATTGTCTGTCCACATCTTTCTCCTTCTTGGTTGGGACTTTTTCGCTTATAGCCCCCATTGATAATCCTATGGCCCCGTTTCTCCATTTTTCATAATGAATCCTCTTTATCCCTGTTATCTCTTTATTATCAATTATATTTTTCTTTCTTAATGCACTTGAATTTTATTGCTAAGAGCCTTCTTTATATTCATTTCAATTTTTATTTTTTTTTTTTTTTTTTTTTTTTTTTTTTTTTTTTTTTTTTTATTCATTTCTCCCCCCCCCCCCCCCTTTGTCCTTCCCTTCCTCTTCGCCTCCCTCTCTTATCTTCTTTCCCTTTTCCTTTCCCTCTTTTTTCTTCCCTCCCTATCCCTGGTGTGCCTTTACGGACTCGGTCTGCTAGTCATGTTTTATGTTTTTCCTGTGTGTATGGCTGTCAGTGAACAGCGCGGTAGCCTTGGTAACGAGATGCTGAAACCCACGTGATCCCGCCTCAATACTACATAAGTTGACGAGGCTTGCTATCGCGCATGCTCTGAAGAAATCCGGTATACGGATGAAACGCGTCAGCATGACGCCACCACGCTGCCCTTAGCGTACCTGCTGACAAACAGACCCACCCACCAGCCTTGATCACGCTGATCACTCTGACCCGTGAAACCAGCGATTGCTTGAATCCTGCTACAGCGGCTAGCCGGAAGAGAGGAGGAGGGGTGGATTGTTGCCTCAACGGCTCGGACTCTATCTGCATTACTTACGTGAGCTTACTCACTCTTACCGCTTATCTGCTACTCACGATTGAGGCATCCCTTGGTTGACCCCCTATTGGACTGGATCACCTTTGAAAAGGAATTCCTCATACAGGAGATGGTGACAGCTGCAAAACAACACCGGGTGAGATCCTCCTTTACTGTATCCCTGATTCGGGACTGTCACTTTAGTTTCTCACCGCATGTGATAATTGGCTTCCGCTCCACAGTGTCAGCTCACCACTAATCCTAACTCTCCAACTTCAGCTGCCTGTGAGTCTAATTCACACCTTCTGGTCTGCAGCCTTGTGAGCCATCCCGGGTCTAGAGAGGCTCCGACCTGTCAGCCCACATACACTCACATCCAGCAGCGGCCTTGACCTCATCCATCCATTCCTTCCCGGATCTTTCCACAAAGGCCCCCTGACATCATTGTCCCCTCCTCCTAACGGCTAATCGTGTTTTTTTACACCATTATTCAGTATTGATCAAGTTCTGTTGTCACTACAACCCATACATCCACTTAATCATTTGTCATCCTTCTTCCATGCAATTTGGACTTTCAGTAATGC
Organism: Aquarana catesbeiana; assembly: GCA_037953035.1. Taxonomy (NCBI): domain Eukaryota; kingdom Metazoa; phylum Chordata; class Amphibia; order Anura; family Ranidae; genus Aquarana; species Aquarana catesbeiana. The sequence continues at coordinate 4,656,523 of JBBHAA010000512.1, read as the reverse complement.
TCTGCATATATGTCTTATGCCTTGATATCATGGTTGTTTATTTATTTATAGTGAATGACTCGCTTAATCTATCATGAGTGGTTGTTTGTGACCGGTGGTTGTCTGTGTCCGCACATGACTGTTAGGTCTTTTTAATGGTGATGGTACCTGAATTATCAGGATATTTTCTGGATTAGTTTATATTGTGAGTCTTTTTTCATTAAACAGTATTTAAATTTACATTGACTCCTGCCTGTTCCCTACCTATGAATTCACTTTCCCTCCCCCTTTTTTTGGTATATGCTGTATTGAATTCTGGGGAACACACCTATTACTGATTGGTGCTAGCAGGTGTCTCAAATGATATGTAGACCTGTTCGGACCCAATCCTCAGTCTGCTACTAGCTATACTGAAATCACAGAGTGTTGTTGTTCTTTTATCTTACCCCCCCCCTTTTTTTGCTCAGTGCGATACTGTGGGATTATACTTCCCTTCTTGAACCCCACTCTGTGTTCACTCATGCTAATCCGTACCATTCACCAACTTTTTTAATCCAGAGCGAATCCGTAGGCATCTTTTTTCCCCCCTTTTTTTCCCCCCTTTTCTTATTATTTTTTACCTTTTTCAGCGATATCCCAATTTTTTTTTTTTTTTTTTTTTTTTTTTTTTTTTTTTGTTGTGTAGTATGGCCTATCAAATTGATGATGAAATAGAAAAAGAAATTCAGTTGGCATTTTCTTGTGAACAATCAATATCTAGGGACGGTGAAGACTCACTTCAGTCTCTCTTTAGAAACCACAAAAAGTTAACTATTAAATTTCTCAATAGGAAGTGGGATATTTCCTCTTTAAAATCCCACATTGAGAATGGTATCATCCCACGTGGTTTGAGAGAACGTGTTACTCCAGCTGCACACCTCCATACTCCTCGGTTTATTGAGGCATGGAAGGCCAGCTGTATTAAACGAGGCCTTGAGATTATGCAATTGATTGTCGACGAGGAACTAATCCAACTGAATGAAATCAAAACAGAGATAGAGGCGAGTACGGTGTTACTTGAACCTTTCAAAACAAACCCCCTATTTGATAAACATAACGAACTTCTTAAAAAAGAAGTAGAAAAAACACAAAAAAATTTAAAAAGTAGTAAACAAGAAAAGTTTAAACAAAATCTACAAGACTTGGAACAAGGGGATCTCTTTGATCCTACCATTCATGTTGGTAGGAGCAGATCACGTAGGAGTAGAGGAAGGCATAGTAGTTCCAAATCAAATCGCAACCACATTTCGTCCTCTGATAGCGATAGTGAACATAAGGAACTTTCGGTGACTTTTTTAGACAAAGACCCACCCCCTCCAGACAATCCCACCACAACCACAGTGAAAGCGAAACCAAGCCTAAAGGGACACAAAATCTTACATCAGTCCCCACCTCCTCAAGGAAGGGCCCGAGAAACACGAAAAAGCCAGCGACAATCAAGGAACAAAACATACAGAACGTAATGCACCCCCCTGCCACACACGACTTATTGTTACCTCCTCCCAGTTCTCTAGTGGACATGAAAGTTGTTAATCTCACCCAATTCCAGCTTAATGAGCACCATCTATCACTGTTAAATAGAGGCCTTTCCTTCTCCCCTAAATCTGGGATGAATGAATTCGAAGTCTATAAGGACATTTCACTTTATTTAAGAAAGGTGATCTTTGGATTTTGGCACTCATCAAAACAAGATGAGTCCCATCCTATATCGGCAGATGAGGAAGAGCGAGAGGCCCTCGATATTTTGGTTTCACTACTTCAGGAGAACTGTCAGTCTGATTCTGACTCTGAGACTCCGTACTACCAGCATGCGTTGACTCGCTCTGCCAATCTGCCGATAAGGTCTACCAAGATGCCCCCTCTTTCTAAATATAAACCTATTGAATTCTTTTTGACACAAGTCAAAAGAGATCTCTCCAAAATCAACTGGAATTACAGGGGACTTGACAATATCACACGAGAGGAACGAAAAGCACTTAGAGAGCTTGAAAATGCCCCTGGCATTGTCATCAAGGGCAGTGATAAGGGTGGTAATATTGTTCTTCTAACCGAAACCCAATATGAAACTGAAGTCAGGAGACTCCTAGCGGATGAATCTACTTACCGCAAACTTCACACTAATCCTTTTATTGCTATTGTCAATGACCTCAACTATCTCCTTAGTCTTGGTTTGGAAGAGAAACTTATTACCCCAAAAGAGTACAACTACCTGAGGGTACAACAATTCAACACACCCACTTTCTATATCATCCCTAAGCTCCACAAATGCCTTCAGAATCCACCCGGCAGACCCATAGTTTCTGCTGTCAATGGTCCTCTTGAAAAAGTGGGTAAATTCATTGATGCCCTTATTAAGGACCTAGTCCCAGAATTGCCCTCATTTGTACAAGACACTATGGATGTACTAAGGCGACTAAACACTCTAACAATGCCATCTGGGGCCTTTCTAGTGGGGATAGATGTTGAATCGTTGTACACCTCAATACCACACTGCTGGGGTCTGCGTGCAGTTCAATTTTTTCTTGAACGTAGGTTTCCATCCCTTGGACAGCATAATGAATTCATAGGCGACATTCTTACTTTTCTACTCGAACATAATTGCTTCCAATTTTTGGGAAATTTTTACCAGCAGATAAGGGGAACCTCCATGGGAGCACCCTGGGCGCCCTCTTACGCATGCCTTCATCTTGGCTTGTGGGAGGAGGATCTGGTGTACCCTTCGTCACTGTACCTCAGCCACTGTGCTACGTGGCTGAGGTACATAGATGATGTCCTAATGATCTGGGGGGGCTCTGAACATGAGTTACACACCTTCATGAATGAGTTAAATTCTAATGATAGAAACATTAGACTCACCTACACTTTTCATCCCCATACCCTCTCTTTTCTCGATCTAACCATTTACATTGATAACGGTTTGATCAAGACCAAAACCTTCAGAAAACCCACAGCAGCTAATACCCTACTTTTAGCATCCAGCGACCACCCAAAATCTCTGATTAAGGCCATTCCAGTAGGCCAATTTCTCAGGGCTCGAAGAAACTGCTCTGATCCAGCTGACTTTATCACTGAGTCTAAAGACCTTTACAATAGATTCAGAGAGAGAGGCTATTCCCATTCATGCATTAGGGAGGCCAGAAGAAGGGCCACTCAGACAGACCGGATAACACTTCTTTCAAAAAAGAAAAAGGATCCCAAATCCCCGGAATCCCGGGGACCTCCCAGGATCATTACCAAGTTTGGTGCCCATTGGGACCAAGTCAGGTCCATACTTAACCAACACTGGCACATTCTGTCTGAGTCGCCCCTTCTGGGCAAGATTGTGGGCACTAGACCCCTCTTAACGGCTCGGCGTTCTAAAAATCTAAAAGACAGTCTAATTCATTCCGAGTACCAAAGATCACCTACTCCCAACTGGCTGACACAACTCCCGCCTCTGAAGGGAATGTTCAAGTGTGGTCGCTGTTCAGTATGCAAGTACGTTGAACGCACAAGTACATTTTCTGATTCTGAAGGCAAAAAACTTTTCAAAATTAAAAACTTTATTAATTGCAATACAACCAGGGTGATCTACATGCTCACCTGTCCCTGTGGGAAACACTATGTGGGGAAAACCAAGAGACCACTGAAGGTAAGAGTGAGTGAACATATTCAGTCCATTTTGGGCAAAGACGATGAACAACCTATTTCTCTACACTTCTTGCAGGCACACGGGGGTAACCCCAAGGGACTTACCGTCAAAGGTATCTATAGGCTGAACCTTCCTCTGAGAAGGGGCGATTTCGACAGGATCCTATACCAGAAGGAGAAGATGTGGATATACAACACCAATAGTATGCACCCCCATGGGTTAAATAACGAATGCAACCTAGGTGTTTTTTTGACCCCCTAAATTCATTGATAATTGTCTGTCCACATCTTTCTCCTTCTTGGTTGGGACTTTTTCGCTTATAGCCCCCATTGATAATCCTATGGCCCCGTTTCTCCATTTTTCATAATGAATCCTCTTTATCCCTGTTATCTCTTTATTATCAATTATATTTTTCTTTCTTAATGCACTTGAATTTTATTGCTAAGAGCCTTCTTTATATTCATTTCAATTTTTTTTTTTTTTTTTTTTTTTTTTTTTTTTTTTTTTTTTTTTTTATTCATTTCTCCCCCCCCCCCCCCCTTTGTCCTTCCCTTCCTCTTCGCCTCCCTCTCTTATCTTCTTTCCCTTTTCCTTTCCCTCTTTTTTCTTCCCTCCCTATCCCTGGTGTGCCTTTACGGACTCGGTCTGCTAGTCATGTTTTATGTTTTTCCTGTGTGTATGGCTGTCAGTGAACAGCGCGGTAGCCTTGGTAACGAGATGCTGAAACCCACGTGATCCCGCCTCAATACTACATAAGTTGACGAGGCTTGCTATCGCGCATGCTCTGAAGAAATCCGGTATACGGATGAAACGCGTCAGCATGACGCCACCACGCTGCCCTTAGCGTACCTGCTGACAAACAGACCCACCCACCAGCCTTGATCACGCTGATCACTCTGACCCGTGAAACCAGCGATTGCTTGAATCCTGCTACAGCGGCTAGCCGGAAGAGAGGAGGAGGGGTGGATTGTTGCCTCAACGGCTCGGACTCTATCTGCATTACTTACGTGAGCTTACTCACTCTTACCGCTTATCTGCTACTCACGATTGAGGCATCCCTTGGTTGACCCCCTATTGGACTGGATCACCTTTGAAAAGGAATTCCTCATACAGGAGATGGTGACAGCTGCAAAACAACACCGGGTGAGATCCTCCTTTACTGTATCCCTGATTCGGGACTGTCACTTTAGTTTCTCACCGCATGTGATAATTGGCTTCCGCTCCACAGTGTCAGCTCACCACTAATCCTAACTCTCCAACTTCAGCTGCCTGTGAGTCTAATTCACACCTTCTGGTCTGCAGCCTTGTGAGCCATCCCGGGTCTAGAGAGGCTCCGACCTGTCAGCCCACATACACTCACATCCAGCAGCGGCCTTGACCTCATCCATCCATTCCTTCCCGGATCTTTCCACAAAGGCCCCCTGACATCATTGTCCCCTCCTCCTAACGGCTAATCGTGTTTTTTACACCATTATTCAGTATTGATCAAGTTCTGTTGTCACTACAACCCATACATCCACTTAATCATTTGTCATCCTTCTTCCATGCAATTTGGACTTTCAGTAATGCTCTGCATATATGTCTTATGCCTTGATATCATGGTTGTTTATTTATTTATAGTGGTGAAGGCAGTCGATCCCTGCTGCTGTCGGATAGTCGGCCCTCGCTATGAATCGGGGACATTTGTTGTTCTCCGGGGTTGCCGCTAGATCTATATCGGGGGTTCCCCATCTGCGAGTAAGGAGAGTGAAGGCTTGTGGACTGAGCAACCACTCGTTGTTTGATATAAACATTCTGCTCAAGTCGTCCGCTAATTGATTTTGTATCCCTGGAACATAGATCGCCTTCAAGTCCACCAGGTGGACCTGAGCCCACTCGAGTATGGGTAGGACCTCCTTCATGAGCTTTTTGCTCTTGGTACCCCCTTGTTTGTGGATGTAGTTCACCGCCACAGTGTTGTCCATACGTAGGAGTACGGTCTTCCCTACTAGAAAAGGCCCAAATGCTAGGATGGCCTGCCAGGCGGTCCTGAGCTCCAGCACGTTGGAGACTATTCCCTGTGGGCGAAAGGACCAACGTCCCTGTGCTGCCTGATGCTGGTAATGTGCTCCCCATCCCTGGAGACTGGCATCTGTCGTGACTATTTCTGGTAATGGAGGAACTATGGGACGACGTCGTGTTAGATTGCTGACTCGTGTCCACCACCATGGAGATATTTTTACTGCCTGGTTGATGACTATTCGCTGGCTCATTGAGGACCGTTCCATTGTGACAGGAAAGAGTTTTGGAAGATCCTTTAATTCCACCGGGACCATTAGGAAGGTGGAAGACATTGAGCCCAGGATGCTCAGACACATTCTGGCAGAAAGGTGTTCTGCTGCTAAGAGGTTCTTTATTTTGTAAACCAATGGTCCTAACTTCTCCTGGGGAAGTCCGACCGTATTTGATTTGGTGAGTTGGTGTCCAAATCGGCGCCTAAGAAGATCATTCTTTGCTTTGGGACCAGGCTGCTCTTTTTCCAGTTTATTATGCAGCCGAACTGTTGAAGTGTGGAAATTAGAATCACTCGATGTTTGAGGAGGGTTTGTTGGCTGTCGGCCAGAAGGATAATGTCGTCGAGATAGTGGAGGACTCTTAGTCCTATTTCTCTCAGATGCGCTATTACCGGTAGCAAGACCTTTGTAAAGGTTCTGGGGGCCGTAGCTATTCCAAACGGGAGGCTTTTGAACTGAAAGTGCTGGTGACCTATAGCAAAGCGTAGGTATTTCTGGAAGTTTTGATGTACCGGAATATGCAGCATCCAGTCCCTTATCCCTATAGCTAGTAATATGGACTGGAGGCTCTCCATTTTGAAGGATTCGACTGAAATTGTTTCGTTTAGGTTTTTTAAATCTAGTACCGGTCTCAAATCTCCCGTTTTCTTTGCTACTAGAAAAAGCGGAGAATAGAATCCTATGCCTCTTTGTTCCTGTGGAACTTCTATAATTGCTTACTTCTGTAACAGTTCCAGAATATAACCGGCTAGAATTTTTTTCTTCGGAAGAGAAGATGGAAGCCTGGTAGGTCTGTAGTGATCTTTGGGAGGTTTTTGCTTGAACGTCCATCTGTGACCTTCTTGGATGGTGGAAATCGTCCAGGGGTCTTTTATTCGGTTTGACCATACATGAACAAATAGCCTCAGCCTCGCTCCTACTATTGCGGGTTAGGCGTGCATGCCATCAAAAAGATTTCTGTTGGTCTCCTGAATTGGGGGTTTTCTGTTTCTGCACCCTCATAAAGGATGGTTGGGGATTTAGCCAATTGCGCTTGAATTCCTTCCCGGGCCTGTAAGATCTTGCCTCACTGTATCTTTCCGGCAGGTGGCGTCTAATGCCGCGTACACACGGTCGGACTTTTCGTCTACAAAAGTCCGACAGCCTGTCCGACAGACTTCCGGCGGACTTTCAGCGGACTTGCAGCAGACTTTCTAACGAACGGACTTGCCTACACACGACCACACAAAAGTCCGACGGATTCGTACGTGATGACGTACACCGGACTAAAATAAGGAAGTTCATAGCCGGTAGCCAATAGCTGCCCTAGCATGGGTTTTTGTCCGTCGGACTAGCATACAGACGAGCGGACTTCGGGGTCCGTCGTACTTACGACGTAAAGATTTGAAGCATGCTTCAAATCTAAAGTCCGTCGGATTTTAGGCTAAAAAAGTCCGTTGAAAGTCCGGAGAAGCCCACACACGATCGGATTACCAGCCAGCTTTAGTCCGTCAGCGTCCGTTGGACTTTTGTAGACGAAAAGTCCGACCGTGTGTACGCGGCATAAAAGGTGGATTTCTTTGCTGTTTGGGTCTTCTATCGGAAGGAATGAGACCCGATTTTCCTCCCGTAACCTTCGAGATTGCTGTATCCAGCTTAGGACCGAATAAGTTGGTGCCGTCGTAGGGGATTCTGCACCAAGTTGATTTAGAAGTCGCATCTGCGACCCAGGGTTTTAACCACAGTGCTCTCCTAGACATTACTGATGCCATCATCGCCCTTGCCGATGATCTTATTATATCAACCACGGCTTCCGCCACAAAGTCTCCTGCTAGGCTGAGTTCTTGCGTAGCTGAAATTATTTTTTCTTGGTCTGCTGCTTCCAGCAACAGTTTTTCAATGTTGAATGCAAAGCATGTAATCGCTCTGCCGACCGCAGCCAGAGTGATTGCTGGCCTGCATGCTCCTCCTGCTGCTGAATAGGCCTTTTTGAGGTCGAGATCTATTTTGCAATCCATTACATCCATGAAGGTCACAACATCCTCAATCAGAAGTGTTACATGTCATGCAGAGCGCATTAATGAGGAATCCACCACAGGAGCTGAGATTAAAGGATTTACCATTGGTTCCCTTAATGGGTAGAGTTTTGCTATCCTGTTATTTAGACCTGGTTTCTTATCAGGTTTCTGTCATTCATCCTTTATTAATTCGTCGAGTTCTTTGATAAAGGGGAAAGTTTCAGGGTCCTTTTTCAGGTTAGGAAAATATTTTCTTAACTTGCGTGGGGCGTCCTTCTCCTCCTCCCAACCAATTGCCTCTTTTACGGATTTTTTTGCAAAAGGATCTATGAGTGCAAAATCAAACGAAGTGGGTATTAGATTTTCGTCCTCTTCTGGGGACTCCTCTTGTAGAACTTGGGAGGCTGACGGGGAAAGATCTTGGGGTGTATAGGAAGTTGAGGCCACTGAAGGTTGTCTGATTGGTTCCTGTGCCACTTGCATGATGGATTCTTTTACTGACTCCCTTATTATGTTGGACGCTTCCCTAGAATCCATTTTCTTGTCACGTGTTGCTTCATCAAAACGGATTTGGCAGACTAATTTATTAGGTAATGCTACTGCCCCGCAGACCCAGCAGGCGTTAGCCGCAGGCTGGGTACGCTGGTCATCACGAGGTTGACGGGTTGACGCCTCATCTCTGTGGTGATGGGAGGAGGTTCTTGACCTACTTCTTCGGGACTGGGATCGTCTTGAAGGTGAGCGGTCCTTGCGTTTGGAATGTGCTTATCTTGATGATCTGCCGGAGCTATCAGAATGAGATAGCATTAGTGGCAAGGCTCTCTTTTTCTCCTCTTCACTACATACCCAGTGTATGCCCCCTTACCTTGAAGCTCGTGGATGGTCTGCTGGAGCAGCAGCCTCCATGGAAGGAGATAGAGTGTACCTGGTATAAGGGATTTTTAAAATAAGAGGTATCAAGACATGCAGTGCTGGAAGAAAAAAAGGGGGAAGGGGGGGAAGTGGTAAAAAAAAACTCACCAGTGTCAGAGATCAGATATGGTCACAAGGCAGCACTTGTGGGAAGAGAAAACCGAGAGGTATTGTAGCTCTTGCCTTCACAGGGGCTAAAAAGCCATAAATGTCACTTTTTAAATAGACCGCCGTCGCGGCGGCTCTGACGTCACACCCGCGCATGCGCAATAGCCATTTTTTGCGGTCCGCGCATGCGCAGTAGCCATTTGCGGCGCCCCGCACCATCTTGGAAGCTGGCGCGCACGGGGGTACTGCCTGAGTCAGCTGTTGTGCGCCCTAGAGCCGGGAAGAGGATGCCGAGGGACTACAGCGCCCAGCGCGCCCTGGATACCAGTACACAGGTTGGAATATACAGGGGATATCCGGAAGGTACGATGTGTCTGCTGACAGAAAGAGGAAAGAGAGAAATGCATGGAGAAAAAGCATGGAGACCGCTGCAAATATCACAAAAAACCTTTTAAGGTTTGTAAGGTACAAATGATTGTTTACATACCCCTGAGACCACCAGAGTGGGGTTCCCTGCATAGAGCTCATTTAGAGACTGTACAGTCAGGGCTTCCAACTAGGAGAGCCTGAACCTAGCTGGGGCGAAGCGGTAAGGGGTTCCCGAGCTTTTACCGGTCCAACCATCCAGGTGAGGAAAAAAAGGAGAATACAGCGGTGGACTCCTCTTCAAAACTTATAGCTAACCAGTCCTATCAGGTTGTAGAGGCGGAGTCACAACCCAATGTGTGTGCTGCCATGATGCGTCAGGAAACATGATTTTTAGGGTTTGTATATATACTGTATGTTATTATTGATCAATAAATTTACAATAAAAAAATGATGTTGTAAAAAAGTATCACACATCTTTTACACATATACTAAAATTAGGCTTATAAGTAATTGACACATTTCTATCTAATACAGTTTTACATGCCTACACCTTAAGGTGGATGTAAACCCGATTCATGAAATTGGAGCTGGGCACATACAATATATCTGTAGTGTTTTCTTATCTTTCTTCAAAGCCCTAAGTCCCTTGTGTTTCTGCTGTTTCGTTCCTCTGTTATCAGAATAACTTCTGACAAGTTCTCCAAGACGGAAGATAAAAGCAGCTAAAAATGTGTGGTGTTTGAGGGAGCTTACTATAAATAGATTAGCAGAGAGCTTGTCTTGTCACAGCACAGCTCTGAAAGTCTCTGCCTATGTGGAGGGGGGTGCCCTTCCTCCAATCAGCTGCCTCCCAGTGTAGGATGTGAAAATTCTAACCCAATGTAAGAATTCCAAAGGATATAGAAAGGGAAAGACAGCAGATATACAAGTAAAACTTATGTAGGGAGATTTGTATCATCCCTGTGTATCATCTGAGGCTGTTCACTTCACTGGGTATATGTGAGGGTTTACATCCACTTTAACCACTTGACGACCGCCTCACGCCGATGTACGTCGGCAAGGTGGCACGGACAGGCAAAATCACGTACATGTACGTGATTTGCCTTCCGCGGGTGGGGGGTCCGATCGGTCCCCCCCCCCCGGTGCCCGAGGCGGTCGCCATTTGTTCCCGGGCGATGAGAGGTCAGGGGGAGGCCATCCATTGTTGGCCACCCCCTCCCGATCGCTCCCGGCGAATGAGAATGCTTCCTTTCCCTCTGTAATGTAAACAGAGGGAAAGGAAGTGATGTCATCCCTCCTCGAGCCGGTCTTTTTGATCCGGCGCCGAGGAGAGAAGACATCAAGTAAGTCTGCACAACACTACACATCCAGTAGAACACGCCAGGCACACTTGTCACCCCCCATCACCCCCCGATCACCCCCTGATCACCCCCCTGTACCCCCTGTCACACTGACACCAATAGCATTTTTTTTTTTTTTTGCATTGGTGTCAGTTTGTGTCAGTTAAAAGTTTTAGGGCAGTTAGGTTAGCCCCCTTTAGGTCTAGGGTACCCCCCCTTAGGTCCAGGGTACCCCCCTAACCCCCCCTAATAAAAGTTAACCCCTTGATTACCCCCCGTCACCAGTGTCGCTAAGCGATCGTTTTTCTGATCGCTGTATTAGTGACACAAGTGACGCTAGTTAGGGAGGTAAGTATATAGGTTCGCTGTCAGTGTTTTATAGCGACAGGGACCCCCATATACTACCTGCTAAAGGTTTTAACCCCCTGATTGCCCCCTAGTTAACCCTTTCACCAGCGATCACCGTATAAGTGTTACGGGTGACGCTGGTTAGCTAGTTTGTTTTTTGTAGTTTATTACAGTTTATTACAGTTTATTATAGTTTTAGGGCACCCGCCGTTTATTACCCTATAAAGGTTTAACCCCCTAATTGCCCGGCGGTGATATAAATTACATTTTTAGGGTCAGCTAAGGTCTGCGTCGCCCCAGGCAGCGTCAGGTTAGCGCCAGTACCGCTAAAACCCACGCACGCAGCATACACCTCCCTTAGTGCTATAGTATCTGAGCGGATCGATATCTGATCCGATCAGATCTATACTCCCCAGCAGTTTAGGGTTCCCTGAAACGCAGTGTTAGCGGGATCAGCCCAGATACCTGCTAGCACCTGCGTTTTGCTCCTCGGCCCAGCCCTGCCCAGCCCACCCAAGTGCAGTATCGATCGATAACTGACACTTACAAAACACTAAGCACACATAACTGCAGCGTTCGCAGAGTCAGGCCTGATCCCTGCGATCGCTAACAGTTTTTTGGTAGCGTTTTTATACAGCCGCTGACAGTCAGGAGCTTTTTTGCCTGTGAGTCTCACTAGTGTACCCCTAAATTTAGAGCCCAAAATGGCAAATCGAAGGTACACTAGTGAAGAGGCCTACACGTTTCTGAGTATGACAGATAGTGAAGAGGAAGTCACTCATCTGTCAAGTTCAGGCTCAGAATACGAACCTGTAGAGGACAGCGGCTCCATGACAGATAGCTCTGACGACAGAGTTGTGGTCCCTGCTAGAGTCAGGCGTACCAGACCCCAATCTTCTTCTGTCCTTGAAGTGCAAGAACCGCAGGGCTCTCGTATGGAGCAGAGAAGTACTAGCGCCGCTATTCCTTCTGGTGAACTGGCAAGCACCAGCGGCCTAGTACACCCTGGTCGTACATCCAGCACTGCAGTATCACGTGGTGACGTGGCGAGTCCCATAAGTGCAGTTCAAGCTGGCGAGGTGGCAAGCACTAGTAGTGTCCCGCTGCCACCAAGAAGACAAAGACAGGCCCGTCGTGCCCATAGTGCCCTTCCTGCTGCATTGGCCAATCCGAATTGGGAACCCTCCACTTCTGCAGCACCCGTACTTCCCCCTTTCACTGGCCAACCCGGAATTCAGGTGGAAACAGTTGACTTTACGCCACTGGATTTTTATTCACTGTTTTTCACCGAAGATCTCTATAGATCTATTGTGGACCAAAGCAATTTATACGCTGGTCAACACATCGCCGCTAATCCCCAGTCCTCCCTTGCCAGAGATTGGAGACCAATTACGGTCTCCGAATTTAAGACCTTTCTGGGCCTTTCCCTCCTCATGGGGTTGAATAAAAAGAGTAAGTTGCGGTCATATTGGTCCACTGACCCAATTTACCATTCACCCTTGTTCTCTGCTTCCATGGCCAGGGCACGATACGAGCAGATTTTGCGGTTCATGCACTTCAACGACAATGAACTCTGTCGTCCTCGTGGAGACCCTGCATACGATCGGCTCTACAAAATTTGGCCCCTCGTAAACCACTTCAACCAACGTTTTGCAGACTTGTTTACCCCCCATCAAGTTGTCTGCATTGATGAGTCCCTGATTAAATTTTCTGGCCGCTTGTCATTCAAACAGTACCTTCCCAGCAAGCGTGCCAGATACGGGGTCAAGATGTATAAGCTCTGTGACAGGGCCACAGGCTATACATATAGTTTTATGGTTTACGAGGGCAAAGATAGTCACGTAGAGCCGACAAACTGCCCTGACTACATAGGAAGCGCTGGCAAGATAGTGTGGGATTTGGTGTCACCCTTATTCGGAAAGGGGTACCACTTGTACGTGGACAATTATTATACGAGCGTGCCACTTTTTAGTCACTTGTTTGATCAGCAGATTGGAGCATGTGGCACCGTGCGACCTAATCGCCGGGGCTTTCCCCAGCGGCTTGTAGATTCCCGTCTTAGGCTGGGGGAGAGAGCCTGCTTGAAGTATAATAATTTGCTCGCTATGAAGTGGAGGGATAAGAAGAATGTTTTCGTTCTTACCTCCCTTCATGCAGACACGATGACCCAAATTCCTACGGCGACTGGTGTTGTGGAGAAACCCCTCTGTGTCCACGAATACAACCTTAATATGGGAGGGGTGGACCTCAACGACCAGTTGTTGGCGCCGTACCTAGTTGCCCGTAAGGCCAGACGCTGGTACAAAAAAGTGTCTGTATACTTATTTCAATTGGCTTTGCTGAATGCTCATGTACTATACAGAGCTTCAGGACAGACTGGATCCTTCCTTAAATTCCAGGAAGAGATCGTCAGAGCCCTTCTGTTTCCAGACGGTGCTCTACCTCACCTTCCCCAACCAAATGCAGTAAGCCGGCTGCATGAGAGGCATTTTCCTTATGCCATCCCGAGTACCCCTACCCAACGAGCCCCCCAAAAAAGATGTCGTGTCTGCAGCAAGCGCGGATTTAGGCGTGACACCCGGTGTTATTGTCCCTCCTGTCCTGGCAATCCTGGTCTTTGCATGGGTGAATGCTTTGAACGCTACCATACATTAGTTGAGTATTAGCGTAGGGTTCAGCACTGCACAGACTAGGCACACTAACACAGGGTCTCCCAAGATGCCATTGCATTTTGAGAGACCCAAACCTGGAACGAGTTACAAAAGTTAAAAGTTACTAAAAAAAAAGTGTAAAAAAAAAAAAATAAAAAAAAAAATAAAAAAAAATAAAAACACAAAAAAAATATAAAATAAAAAAACCAAAAATAGTTGTTGTTTTATTGTTCTCTCTCTCTCTCTATTCTCTCTCTATTGTTCTTCTCTTTTTTACTCTATTCTATTCTGCAATGTTTTATTGTTATGTTTTACCATGTTTCCTTTTCAGATTTTTTATACTTTACCGTTTACTGTGTTTTGTTGGTAACCATTTTTTTGTTTTCAGGTACGCCATTCAGTTGCAGCGCGGATTTATTTATCTTGACAGCAACAGCGTTTGCTCCCACGATATCTAAAGCCGTGACTCCAGCGCTGTCGGAGGTGATTTCACCACCAGTTACATACTTCAGCATATATGCCGAAGCGTGGGGGCAGCAGAGGGGGTCGAGGAGCAATTTGCTCCTGCCTTTTGCGGGAGGATGCCCCCATGCTTCGGCATATATATATTTTAGGCACAGGTTGCGTTAAATGTTTTATTTTTTACTATGTTTTTTTTTTTTTTGTATTTGCTTTGCAAGTATGGTAAGTCTTACTGTTATACTGTAATGTTACTTTGTTTTATTGTTAACCATCATTTGCTTAGCAGGTACGCCATTCAGTTGCAGCGCGGATTTATTTATCTTGACAGCAACAGCGTTTGCTCCCACGATATATAAAGCCGTGACTCCAGCGCTGTCGGAGGTGATTTCACCACCACAGTTACATACTTCAGCATATATGCCGAAGCGTGGGGGCAGCAGTGGGTGGAGGAGCAATTTGCTCCTACCTTTTGCGGGAGGATGCCCCCATGCTTCGGCATATATAAATGGTGCATGTATGCCCATCATTAGAAGTGGGTGGATGAAGGGAGGTATTCTAATGGTGGGCATACCCACCGATCAATATCTTTTTTTCGTTCAGCCCACAGGCTGCATGAAAAAAAAGTTTACAATATATGCCTAACAAGGACCAGCAACGTACTGGTATGTTGCTGGACTTTGAGTGGTTATACCAGAATGATGCCTGCAGGTTTAGGTATCATCTTGGTATCATTCTTTTCAGCCAGCGGTCGGCTTTCATGTAAAAGCAATCCTAGCGGCTAATTAGCCTCTAGACTGCTTTTGCAAGCAGTGGGAGGGAATGCCCCCCCCCTCCCCCACCGTCTTCCATGTTTTTCTCTGGCTTTCCTGTCCCAACAGGGAACCTGAAAATGCAGCCGGTGATTCAGCCAGCTGACCATAGAGCTGATCAGAGACCAGAATGGCTCCAAACATCTCTATGGCCTAAGAAACCGGAAGCTACGAGCATTTCATGACTTAGATTTCGCCGAATGTAAACAGCGCCATTGGGAAATTGGGAAAGCATTTTATCACACCGATCTTGGTGTGGTCAGATGCTTTGAGGGCAGAGGAGAGATCTAGGGTCTAATAGAGCCCAATTTTTTAAAAAAAGAGTACCTGTCACTACCTATTGCTATCATAGGGGATATTTACATTCCCTGAGATAACAATAAAATTAATTAAAAAAAAATAAAAATGAAAGGAACAGTTTAAAAATAAGATAAAAAAGCAAAAAAATAATAAAGAAAAAAAAAAAAAAAAAAAAAAAGCACCCCTGTCCCCCCCTGCTCTCACGCAAAGGCGAACGCAAGCGTCGGTCTGGCGTCAAATGTAAACAGCAATTGCACCATGCATGTGAGGTATCACCGCGAAGGTCAGATCGAGGGCAGTAATTTTAGCAGTAGACCTCCTCTGTAAATCTAAAGTGGTAACCTGTAAAGGCTTTTAAAGGCTTTTAAAAATGTATTTATTTTGTCGCCGCTGCGCGTTTGTGCGCAATTTTAAAGCATGTCATGTTTGGTATCCATGTACTCGGCCTAAGATCATCTTTTTTATTTCATCAAACATTTGGGCAATATAGTGTATTTTAGTGCATTAAAATTAAAAAAAGTGTGTTTTTTCCCCAAAAAATGCGTTTGAAAAATCGCTGCGCAAATACTGTGTGAAAAAAAAATATGAAACACCCACCATTTTAATCTGTAGGGCATTTGCTTTAAAAAAAATATATAATGTTTGGGGGTTCAAAGTAATTTTCTTGCAAAAAAAAATTATTTTTTCATGTAATCAAAAAGTGTCAGAAAGGGCTTTGTCTTCAAGTGGTTAGAAGAGTGGGTGATGTGTGACATAAGCTTCTAAATGTTGTGCATAAAATGCCAGGACAGTTCAAACCCCCCCCAAATGACCCCATTTTGGAAAGTAGACACCCCAAGCTATTTGCTGAGAGGCATGTCGAGTCCATGGAATATTTTATATTGTGACACAAGTTGCGGGAAAGAGACAAATCTTTTTTTTTTTTTTTTTTTTTTTTTTGCACAAAGATGTCACTAAATGATATATTGCTCAAACATGCCATGGGAATATGTGAAATTACACCCCAAAATACATTCTGTTGCTTCTCCTGAGTATGGGGATACCACATGTGTGGGACTTTTTGGGAGCCTAGCCGCGCACGGGACCCCGAAAACCAAGCCCCGCCTTCAGGCTTTCTAAGGGCGTAAATTTTTGATTTCACTCTTCACTGCCTAGCACAGTTTCGGAGGCCATGGAATGCCCAGATGGCACAACCCCCCCCCAAATGACCCCATTTTGGAAAATAGACACCCCAAGCTATTTGCTGAGAGGTATAGTGAGTATTTTGCAGACCTCACTTTTTGTCACAAACTTTCGAAAATTGAAAAAAGAAAAAAAAAAATACATTTTTCTTGCCTTTCTTCATTTTCAAAAACAAATGAGAGCTGCAAAATACTCACCATGCCTCTCAGCAAATAGCTTGGGGTGTCTACTTTCCAAAATGGGGTCATTTGGGGGGGGTTTGTGCCATCTTGGCATTTTATGGCCTTCAAAACTGTGATAGGTAGTGAGGAGTGGAATCACAACTTAACGCCCTTAGAAATCCTGAAGCCGGTGCTTGGTTTTCGGGGCCCCGTATGCGGCTAGACTCCCAAAAAGTCCCACACATGTGGTATCCCCGTACTCAGGAGAAGCAGCAGAATATATTTTGGGGTGTAATTCCACATATGCCCATGGCATGTTTGAGCAATATATCATTTAGTGACAACTTTGTGCAAAAAAAAAAAAAAAAAAATTGTCACTTTCCCGCAACTTGTGTCAAAATATAAAATATTCCATGGACTCAACATGCCTCTCAGCAAATAGCTTGGGGTGTCTACTTTCCAAAATGGGGTAATTTGGGGGGGGGTTTGTGCCATCTGGGCTTTTTATGGCCTTCAAAACTGTGATAGGCAGTGAGGAGTGAAATCACAACTTTACGCCCTTAGAAATCCTGAAGGCGGTGCTTGGTTTTCGGGGCCCCGTATGCGGCTAGGCTCCCAAAAAGTCCCACACATGTGGTATCCCCATACTCAGGAGAAGCAGCTAAATGTATTTTGGGGTGCAATTCCACATATGCCCATGGCCTGTGTGAGAAATATATCATTTAGTGACAACTTTGTGCAAAAAAAAAAAAAATTGTCACTTTCCCGCAACTTGTGTCAAAAAATAAAATATTCCATGGACTCAACATGCCTCTCAGCAAATAGCTTGGGGTGTCTACTTTCCAAAATGGGGTCATTTGGGGGGGTTTTGTGCCATCTTGGCATTTTATGGCCTTCAAAACTGTGATAGGAAGTGAGGAGTGAAATCAAAAATTTATGCCCTTAGAAATCCTGAAGGCGGTGCTTGGTTTTCGGGGCCCCGTACGCGGCTAGGCTCCCAAAAAGTCCTAAACATGTGGTATCCCCATACTCAGGAGAAGCAGCAGAATGTATTTTGGGGTGTAATTCCACATATGCCCATGGCATGTTTGAGCAATATATCATTTAGTGACAACTTTGTGCAAAAAAAAAAAAAATTGTTACTTTCCCGCAACTTGTGTCAAAAAAGAAAGTATTCCATGGACTCAACATGCCTCTCAGCAAATAGCTTGGGGTGTCTACTTTCCAAAATGGGGTCATTTGGGGGGGTTTTGTGCCATCTGGGCATTTTATGGCCTTCAAAACTGTGATAGGTAGTGAGGAATGAAATAAAAAATTTATGCCCTTAGAAATCCTGAAGGCGGTGATTGGTTTTCGGGGCCCCGTACGTGGCTAGGCTCCCAAAAAGTCCCACACATGTGGTATCCCCATACTCAGGAGAAGCAGCTGAATGTATTTTGGGGTGCAATTCCACATAGGCCCATGGCCTGTGTGAGCAATATATCATTTAGTGACAACTTTTTGTAAATATTTTTTTTTTTTTTTTGTCATTATTCAATCACTTGGGACAAAAAAAATAAATATTCAATGGGTTCAACATGCCTCTCAGCAATTTCCTTGGGGTGTCTACTTTCCAAAATGGGGTCATTTGGGGGGGTTTTGTACTGCCCTGCCATTTTAGCACCTCAAGAAATGACATAGGCAGTCATAAACTAACAGCTGTGTAAATTCCAGAAAATGTACCCTAGTTTGTAGACGCTATAACTTTTGCGCAAACCAATAAATATATGCTTATTGACATTTTTTTTACCAAAGACATGTGGCCAAATAAATTTTGGCCTAAATGTATGATTAAAATTGAGTTTATTGGATTTTTTTTATAACAAAAAGTAGAAAATATCATTTTTTTTCAAAATTTTCGGTCTTTTTCCGTTTATAGCGCAAAAAATAAAAACGGCAGAGGTGATCAAATGCCATCAAAAGAAAGCTCTATTTGTGGGAAGAAAAGGACGCAAATTTCGTTTGGGTACAGCATTGCATGACCGCGCAATTAAAAGTTAAAGCGACGCAGTGCCAAATTGGAAAAAGACCTCTGGTCCTTAGGCAGCATAATGGTCCGGGGCTCAAGTGGTTAAAGTATATGTATACCTTCACCCTGTAAAACAACCCATTCAGTTTAAAATATAAAATGAAAGGCAAACATTTGTGTGTAGCTATAAAATATTTTTTTTTCCACTTTTTTATAAGTGATCACATTCCCTCTGTTCTCAACTGTATAAGAGCTAGGGGAGGATAAAAAACACTACACTGGTCTGACCAGTGAATGGATGTGTAGCGGAGAGGGGGGGTGTCAGGACAAGTCTGATCATTGGAGGAGAGCAGGCTGAGTTCTAAGCCAGAGAACTTACCACGATGCGTTCTCCTGCTTAGTGTGGTCAGTTTGTATTAGGAAAGCAGAGGGACTGGCAGGAACACTAGGGATTTAACATAAAGGAAGCAATACAAAGAGAACAGGAGACTTTTTCATACAAGTAAATGGTACAGCAGCCACATATCAGGAATAAAAAATGTTGGGTTTATATATTCTTTAAATTAATTATAGTTTTATTATGTGTGTGTATATCCATACATACAGCATTAGTTCAATGTCTGCAAAGAAGAAAATTAACTAGTCTTTAAACATGTTATAATTAAATATAAGATGAATGGTCACTGTGATATGTTTGGCAGAAAGAATCTGCTTCTTTAGACAGATATTGGAAATGACCATGAACAATGTTTTCTTATGGATCTCTGTAAGGCCCCTTTCACACGAGACAGATCCACTTAGCGGAGTCCGATATCTCCGTTGATCTCCGCTGGGCCGGCGGATGACAGGTCCATCTCTGCTCACTGAGCGGGAGGGACCTGTCAGAGCCCCGCTGATCTCTATGGGAAGAGCGGACGAAAACGGACAGCATGCCTGTTTTCATTAGATCTCATCCGATCCGCCAAGATGGATGGCAGACGTATCGCCATACGTCTGTCTTGAGTGGATCGGATGAAAGGCGGGTGTCAGCGGACACATCTCTGCCTGCCCATAGGAATGAATGGATGGCCCACTCGGATCCACCTGAAAAATGGACAGGCGGATCCAAGCGGGCTTATCGTTTGAAAGGGGCCTAAAGCATAAAGAAATTCCCACCCCCCTCCGTGATTGCAGGAGAAATAGGAATATCTCATCTTTGTATGTTGTATCCTTTAATGATAAAGATTAGCTACCAGATTAGCTACCAGAAATATTAGCTAATAGCAGTCACTTCTCAATAGAGAGTAATAGTAAGTTATAGGGGAGAGGTTTCTAAAGATTCCATTCACTCTGAGCTAGGGATGGGCCCGATGTTCGTTTGTTCGTAGAACAAACAAACATATGGGGCGTTCACAGGACTTTCGCTCACTGCCAAGCACCCCATATTGCACTGCGAGATAGCATTGCATTGAAGGCAACTGATTGGCCAAAACATGCACCTGACCTGTATGCTTTGGCCAATCACAGCACAATGTACAGTGAGAGCCATTGGGTGACTTTGGCCAATCATGGCTCAGGGGCTAAGTCCACGCCCCACACTATATAAGGCTGCTTTCAACGGCAGCCGTGTATAGTGTACATTAATGGAGATTATGTGGATTAGGTGTGCAGTCAGTGTAGTGGATACAACGCAGTGCAGAGTATATCGTGCAGTGCAGAGTATATAACACAGTGTAGTGCAGAGTATATAGTGCAGTCAGTGTAGTGTATATAATGCAGTGCAGAGTATATCGTGCAGTGCAGAGTATATAACACAGTGTAGTGCAGAGTATATAGTGCTGTCAGTGTAGTGTATATAATTCAGTGCAGAGTATATAGTGCAGTCAGTGTAGTGTATATATTGCAGTGCAGAGTATATAGTGCAGTGCAGTGTATAGAGTGCAGTGTGGTGCAGAGTATATAACACAGTGCAGCACAGAGTATATAGTGAAGTACAGAGTATATAGTGCAGTGCAGAGTATATAATACAGTGCAGTGCAGAGTATATTATACAGTGTATTGAAGTGGTTAAGGGAAACCCTATGATGGCATGGGTTCCCCCCCAAAATCCATACCAGGCCCTTTGGGTCTGGTATAGATTTTAAGGGGAACTCCATGCCATTTTTTTTTTTAAAGAAATGGCATAGGGTCCCCCCAAAATTCATACAGACCCTTATCCTTATCCCCCCCTAGGAAAGGGGGGGACGAGCGAGCGCCCCAGTGACGTAACCGGGTGACCCCGCCCCCTTCTGACGTCAAATGATGTCAGAAGGGGGCAGTGTCACACATTTACATCACTAGGTGGCCCCGCCCTTGCCTATATAAGAGCTCTCAAAGCGAAGAGAGAGCAGTCGGCAGGAGACCTCCCCTGGACACGGAAGCATTTTCCATTTTTGCTATTTTTTGGGCAGCATGATTGACGGTGGATTTACATTGCGGGACACTTTTTTTTGTTTATTTATTAATAAAGGATTTGTCAAAAACTGTCACATATTGGTGGCAGGATCTGGAGGCTTCAACATAGAAGGGGGGGTTAAAGGTGGCTTCCAGATTCCGATAAGCCCCCTGCCTGCAGAACTCGACAACCCGACAAGGTTCTTTGGGGTGGGGGGGCGCAGAGCCCCCTCTGCCCAAAAGCACCCACCTCCCCATGTTGAGGGCATGTGGCCTGGTAGGGTTCAGAAGGAGGGGTGGTGTAGGGAGGTACGCCAGACATCATTCTTCCTTATATAGGACAAGTATCTCACTTGTCCTCAGATGAGGTGGACATAAATGTCACATATAAGGATGCAGCACAAGCGATTTTGTACTTTAATGTTGTTGAAAATACCTTTTCATTACAATCACCAGCCAGCTAAGACTTCCAGAAAATTCAAAGTCCCCTCCTCTAAAAACATATAAACCTTGAAAGCACCCAGACACTCTGCACAGATGGACTCCAGAAACTTCCTTGCGAAATTGGCTTAATGCTTTTACTGCAAGTATGCACAGAATCTAAAGTCAACTTACAGGAACCTTCTGCGGAACTAGTTGCAATTTTTGGTGGGATGTCTTCTATGATTCTTATGTATGCATTATTTGCTCACTGTAGAGAATAGAGATCACATGAGACATACACCAAGAGGTGATTCAACCCACCTATATTTAGGGATTGTGTATAAAGAAAGTAGCTATGAGCCAAACGTTACGCGGGTTTGGTTCGGTAAACATTCAGTGAACGTTATCGAAGTTCAAATCCAGAATCCAAATCCAATTCACTTCAATGGGAACTAAATATTTGTTTGCAATTTTTATATGCAATTCTTTTCAAGTACATGGAATTACAGAATGTTAAGACTCTCACGGACATCGTCAGAGACACCATATTCTGGCACCATATTAATTGCATTCATTTTTTTTTTACTTTTACATTATTGCTTGGTTTATATATAGCAGCAGGAACAAAAAGATTGATTTCCACCCAGTAAGAAATTTCTGATGTGTTGGAAGCAGAAATGGCACTACATGAAAATTTCTTCAGAGCACAGGATGGACTCTTTTAGGCTGGGTTCACATCTAAGCTCATAGCAGGGGTCTGGTGTGTCCCCGTTCACCATTTCAGGTCCGAATTTGATCCCATGTTTGGCTGAATTTGGACCTGAAATGGACCAAAAGATGCACAGGACCCGGTGCAAATTCACACCGGAGCCACAGCGGAGATTTGTGAACCAGCCCCATAGAGAGCCGGGCACAATATCCTGCTATTGTGAATTGGAAACAAATTTCACAGCATTTGCCAATGTGAAACAGCTTCTAAAAAATTGTGGGTGCCACATTAAAATTGCTGTTACAAAGAACAGCATCTATTGACTGAACCATCCATCTGCCCGTGACAGAGGACTTTTATCATCTTGACATGCCTGTAATTTCCTCCACCGTGTGAGTGCATCATCTTATTTTTTGAACTATTACCTTTAAAAAATTGAGTTACTACACTGTATTGGGCTCTTTGGTGCCTCTCTCCTTTTCCTCTAATTGCCCCAATTTTACTTTCAAAATATTTATTGAAAATTTAGCAAATAGTCAGTAAAAAAGAACCGCCGGATGGCGGCAGCGGAACAAATAGAGAGAACATGAACAATACAAAGGACGTTGAGACCCACAATGTCAATACCAAAGCCATACAAGGAATTAAACATCTAAATAGGGGCCAGTACCACATCACCTGTTACATCTGGCAGAGTAGGCTATACCAGTGGAGACGACCTCAAAAACAACATGGTAAACATGTGAGGCGCTAGAATAAAAACTCTTGGGTAACCAATCATACAAATGAGAAAGAAGATAAAGAATAGGAAATGAGAAGACACAGAGCAGATAAGAGTGGTTCAAACCAGGGTCAAAGAGGAAAGAATACACCCTAAAACCAAAGATATGTGCTAAGTTAATGTACCATATATGTGGCCCATGGCTTCCAGGTCTGTTCAAATTGTTTAACAGTATCCTGCAAGATGCTAACAATATTCTAATTTAGCATAATCCAGGTGACTTTTTTCCTAGCCTGTGCTAGGGACACTGTAGGTTGTTTCCAGGATTTGGCAAGAGTAATTTTAGCCCCTAGCAAGATAAAGAATATCAAACGTTGTAGGTATTTAAGGAGTGCCACACGTGGAGTTTGGGGTATCTATTGTCCCATTACTCTACGAGTAAACGCAAAAATGCTATTCCAAAAACCCTGTATTCTAGGGCAATCCCACCAAACATAGCACATTGTTCTCGGCATCTGGCAGCCTCAGAAACACAGTGGCGATACAGAAGGGTACATTTTGGGCAACTGAATTGGCACCAAGTACCAACGGGTGAGCACCTTCAAATTGTCCTCGATCAAGGCGACATTCATAATGCCCTTATAAGCTTTGGGTCCCTCTCCTCTCCCAAGTTGGTGTCCCCGTTTTCCATATAGGGGAGTCTAGGGGGAGATCCCAGTAGTATCCCATAGACAAGGGAAATACTCCCACGCTGATCTGCAACCTGTATGCACCACTTTTCATACGGGGATACCTGATAATGGTCAGGCTTAGCCGGCTAGAGGGAATGTAAAAAATGTGAAATTTGAAGAAAACGAAAATGCTCCGACGAAGGCATCTTGAAGACCTCCGTGCAATGAAGGTCCCATGTGTGTAATGAACTGCCCAATCCTGTATAGCCCTTTATCCAACCACCATTTAAAAGCTTTGATGTCCTGCCCTGGAGGGAAATCTGGGTTATTAAATATGTGAGCTAAGGGACGAAAAGAAGAAACCAGGTCAGTGTTTGAACAGAGTCTATCCCACAATGCCACTGAGTGGGAGACAGTGGGTACCCTGATGGGAGGTCGGTGTTTAGGAGTGCTCCACAAAAGGTAATCTAACGTGTAGCCAGGGGTCGCCATCCTCTCCATATGAACCCAGTCTGGTTTGGCATATCGAGAGTAGACTACGGAGAGTTGTGTGAGGTGAGCCGCCTGATAATACTTGAACAGGTCGGGCACTCCTAGCCCTCCCTGCATCTTGGGGTAAAATAAAATTCTCTTTGAGAAGTGATGCCTTCCCTTGCCCCCTATATATCGCACTACCTTTGCCTGAAAACAAATAAGTACTGGTCGGGGAACAGGAATAGGTAAGGACATAAAAAAATAAAGAATTCTTGGTAGTAGCATCATTTTGAGTGTATGGATGCTCCCCAACCATGATAAATTATATAGGGACCCCTGCTGGAGATCTTCCAATTTATGAAACGGGGGAATAATTATGTTTGTATAAAAAGTCTATATTTGCTATCAATTGAACCAAGTAAGGCATATGGGTAGGGTTCCAAACGAAAGGGAAGTGGTCCTTAAGGTGATCAACCTTATCCATGGGGACTGAAATATTCAGCGCCACCGACTTGGTCATATTGACTTCTAACCCAGATACCCTGAAATTCTTGAAGCAGTCTGAGTACCTTAGGGCAGCCCTCAAAAAATCCACTCGCCTGCTCGCATTTTGCGAGTGGATTTTGAGGGCTGGTGAGCTATTTGGCTGCCTGGGAGTGGGGAGCAAGCACCGCCAGCAGCCTGGGTGGAATGGGAGTCCTTCTCCCAGTGATTGCGGAGGGGAAGAGAGAGAGAGAGATCCGCCCAGGTGATCAGAGCACAGCACAAGGAACACAGCGATCACAGTTTTCATTTCAATTGCCGTGTTCCCCACCGCTCGCTGTCAGATACAGCCCCCCCTCCTGGTCCCGGGACTTTGATAGACAGATCACCCGTCCAATCCCGGTTATGGGTGATCTGTCAATCAAAGTTCCCCGGCCAGGGGGCAGGGCTGTATATGACATTGAGCGGCGGGAACACGGCAATTGAAATTAAAGCTGTTATCGCTGTGTTCCCTGCGTTGCGCTCCGATCACCTGGACGGCTCTCCTGTTCCTCTCCTCCCCTGCACAGGTAGGCTACATAGTGGGCACAAGGCTGTATGGTGGGCACACGGCTGCATGGTGGACACACGGCTGCATGGCGTGCACAAGGCTGCATGGTGGATACACGCCTACATGGTAGATACACGGCTGCATGGTGGGCACAAGGCTGCAATGGTGGACACAAGGCTGCATTGGTGGGCACATGACTGCATGGTGGACACAAGGCTGCATTGATGGACACAAGGCTGTATTGGTGGGCACAGGCAGCCTGCATTGGTGGGTACGGATAAAGTTGTTGTTGTTGTTAATATTTATTTTATAACTTAATTCTGCATAAAACATTAAAGTGTCATTTCATGAGAATTTATGAGGGCGTGTTTAGGGGTGGAATTATGGGCGGAATTAGGGGCGGGGCGGGCTGGGGCAACTGGTGGCGAGTAACCCTTGAGGCCTGGCTAGTAGCTTGAGACTTGAAATTTTGAGCACTGCCTTAGGGGTAGAGGTCATGGGGGAGGTCAGGAACAACAAATCATCTGCAAACAACGTGCATTTGTGGTCAAGCTCCCCACAATGCACACTCTGTATGTCCTGTTTTGTTTGATCACCCCCAGAACCTCATCCCCTGAAATAGGGGCCTTCATCCGAGCATGATGTGCGGTAGACAACTTAGGCAAGGAGAGGTCATTAAAAAAGGAGTTCAAAGTCCTAGGGGTCCCCAAAGGGTCTGGTAATGCAGAGAATAAAAGACTCAAAATTCTTCCATGATTTTTTGTGGGTTTTGAGTGTATAACCCCCCCCCCCCCCCCGTGGCAGAGCATAAGAGCGAACCTTAGGGGTCAATTTGGCTGCTAACATAGGGCCAATCCTGTCACGCTGGGAAAAAAATCGAGCACCACTCCAACGTAAGCTCTTCTTGGCTCTAGTAGTCAAAGCTAGATTCAGTGCCAACCTAGTGGACTCAATTTTGGCAAGAGTTTCATGATTGGGTTTAAGTTTATGCTCCTTACAAAGGCTCTGCAAATCAGCGTCTAGTCTCTCCAGGTCCAACTGGTGCTCTCTTTTAATATGATTCATAATCTGAACAATTTTCCCCCGGATGATGGCTTTATGGGCCACCCACAATGTGGTGGGGGACACTTATGCGGTGTCATTTTCTTGGAAATAGTCACGCAAAGTGTCGTTAGTTTCGGTACATCTAATTGGGTCACTAAGCAGGGATTCATTCAACCACCACCTAATAGGGCCCTGCGGACCTGGAGATTGAGAGAGCACCAGACAAACCATGGAGTGATCAGACCAGGCTGTCTCCCTGATATGTGTCTTATATATTTGTGGGATATAACTACTAGAAATAAAAATTAGATCAATTCTAGCATAAGTGGCATGTGGGGCAGAGTAATGGGTATAATCCCTACCCATGGGTGGGTTTCCTTCATACGTCAACCAGCCCCAGAAAATGAAAAGTTTGACAAGATGAAGACTCATTTTAGGGGCAGCTTAAATTGAGAAGCAGATGGCCTAGATTTGTCCCAACTTAGGTCCAAAGCAAGATTGGAGTCCCCACCAAAAAGCACCACTCCCTCAATGTGTGGGATAAGCCCCTCAAACATGTAGGAAAAAAAGGACAACTGACCCTGATTAGGGGCATAGTATGAAATAAAAGAGTAAAGTTGCCCATTAATAGTACCTTTTACGAACAAAAAGTGCCCAGATTTCCTGCAGTACGCTTCGAGATAAGTATAGCAACCGGAGCAGTCACTAAACAAAAATTGGGGAAATTTGTTATGGACAAAGGAAGGGTTATAAACATGAGGAAAATGTGTTTCCTGGAGGAAGACAACATAAGCCTTCTGTGAATGGTAGTACTGTAGAACTTTTCAGTGTTTCACAGGGGAATTTAGACCCTGAGTGTTATGACTAAAAACCCATAAAACCAAAGGATTAACATGGGCCATGACTATGGATCAGCGGAGAGGAATGCCCAGCCAATAGACTACCACTGACACATCCGAAACTCCATCCCAGACTCCAAAACCTCTGGCTAGGGTTAAAAGAGCAGACCCTGGACCGGACCTCAGATCACAAGCAAAGTATGGAAAAAGAAGGAGAAAGAGAAAGACATAAGAAAACACAGAAGTAGTAAGCGAGGAGTGTGCAGGTACCAGCCCACACCCACTGCCCACAGACAAAATGTTTGTGTCCAACAAAAAGGTGGACCAGAACCTGAGCCAATCATCAGGATTGGAAGCCACTGGGTCAGGTGGGGACACAAGCCTCCCCAAGCTGTCCTTACTGCCATCAAAATAAGCAAAGAAAATTCTAAACAATAAAACAAAGATTACTATGTGAGCAATATGTCAGAAAGCCCAACAGGCCAGGACCCCTGTGGTCAAAAAAAAAAAAAAAGGGGGGGGGGGTAAATAATAATAAATAAATAAATGAATAAAAACCACAATGAAAAATAATGAGACATAGCAAACATAGCAAAATAATATAAAACTGTATAACCGTAAAATATGGGGAATTTAAAACCCCCTATCGAGGTCAAGAGAGAGGATGGAACATGAGTCCCACAGTGGATCACCACCGATCAACAGAGCCCAGCGGTCTGATAGGCAGTTCAAGGTGGAGGAGAGTCCCTGGAATGTCAAGATTTAGTTTCCTTCCGCAAAGGTGAGATAGGGTGTGGGGGGAGAGGCTGTTTAGCTGTACTAGCTCCTGAGTGTGGCTGTGATGTAGAGGATTCTTTAGCGATGATTCCTAGCTGAAGCAAGAGACGCTCTCCCTCTCCAAAGGATGAGAAGGTGTAAGACTTGTTCTGCAGCGTAAAGGACAGTCTAAATGGGAATGACCGATGGTATTTTACTCCTTTCTTGGACAGTGCCAGCAGTAGGGGCTCGAGAGCCGCCGCCCCCTGTGGATGATGTAGGGCAAGAGATCGGCAAAGATTTGTATGTTGTGACCCTGCATAGACAAAGAAGGAGAGTCCCGGGAATGTTTCATCACAGCTTCCTTTACGTTGTAGTAGTGCGGCTTTACAATTATGTCCCGAGCAAACCATCTAAGCGAGGCGGTTGCAGGGCTCTATGGGCCCTATCCACCTCCAACCGATGTTCATGGAGGTTAGGCAAAAGATCCCGCAGGAACGTATGAACTGCAGCAGGAGTTTCCCTAATGGATTCAGGGAGCCCCCCTGATCCTGAAATTATACTGCCTGGAGCGGTTCTCCAGGTCGTCAATTTTAGCCATAGCAGCTTCAAGTTGATCCTGCAAAGACTGGATACAGGCAGTATTTTGATTTGTGCATGTCCTTGTGGTTTCCATTGTATGTTACACATGCTCTATGCGGGAGCTCCAACCCACCAGATCAGCTTTAATATCCGTTGTAATCTGGGCTGCAACTCTGGTCAGTCCTGTGTCCAGCATTTCTGAAAATGTTGTGAGAAGGGATGCAGCACAGTCAGGATCCAGGACACTAGCAGCCAGAATTGATGAGGATGGGCTATGAGGCTGTGCCTGTGAGCACACTAGATCTGCTATGGTGCGGTCAAGCAGGGACTCTGTGGAAGCAGGGGAGTCTCCACCACATTGAGGGGTACTCACAAAGGAGTCCTGGGGGCCCGGCAGCTCCATGGCATCCCCCAAATCCTCCATCTAGTTAGCCCGTGGCGCCCCTCGTGGGGGAAGAGAGGGCCCGGGCGTCAACTTGGATTTTTCGGCCTGTCCCCACTTTCCCGGCGGCTTCCCGGAGCAGGCTCTGCAATCCGCTTCTCCGCGGTTGTAGCGGCGTGGGGGGGGTGTCGCCTGCCTCCCACACTATGTGGCAGTGTGAACCGAGGACTGTGGGCGCTGTGATGGCGGTAGGGTTGCCACATCATCCCTATAATCCGGGACACACATTAATTACACTGGTTCTGTGGCTGAATAAGGTGGTAATTAAACTCACTTGGTGCCTTATCTGCATTAAATCAGCCTCAGAACCTGCGTAATTAAAATGTGTCCTGGATTAAAGGGATGATGTGGCAACCCTAGATGGCGGGTGTTCGGCCGGCCCAGGACGGAGCTCTCGGCTTAAGCGGCCATCATGGAGAGCTCCGCACATGCTCCTTAATTACCCTAATTTTAGACTGTAATGGTAGCAAGCCTACAACAGTCGCAGAAGTTGGTAATAGTGGCAGGCTGAAGGATATACTTATGGTGGCTGGGTGTGCTCATAGAAACCAGACATGGAAATGGTGAAAAATTGTGAGATATTTATGCGGCCTGCAAAAGTAAAAGGAGCAGCTTTGGATGAAGCGAAAAAAATTAATTGGAGGGGGGGCAGAATCCTCCAAATATTTAATCAGAAGCAGCAGAAGACCCGCTGCTGATCCAAGGTTCATTTTCACGAAAGTCAGCTGGTCATCAGTGTTGGTGAATAGATGTAATCTTTTGTCTGTCACAAAGCCCCCTGCTGTATTGAATGCACATTTAGAGAGCATGCTGGCTGTAGGACAGCCCAGCAGCTCAACTGAATACTGTGCAAGCTCTGGCCAGTGGTCCATCCTGGTGACCCAGTAGTTAAGGGGGTCATCCATTCTTATGCCCTGTACACACGGTCGGATTTTCCAATGGAAAAAGTGCGATCGGATTGTGTTGTCGGAAATTCCGATCGTGTGTGGGCTCCATCGGACTTTTTCCGTTGGAATTTCTGACACACAAAGTTTGAGAGCAGGATATAAAATTTTCCGACAACAAAATATGATAGTTTAAATTCCGATCGTGTGTACACAAATCCGACGCACAAAGTGCCACGCATGCTCAGAATAAATTAAGAGACGAAAGCTATTGGCTACTGCCCCTTTTATAGTCCCAACGTACGTGTTTTACGTCACCGCGTTCAGAACAATCGGATTTTCCGACAACTTTGTGCGGCAGTGCGTATGCAAGACAAGTTTGGCCCAAAATCCATCGGAAAACATCCGATGGATTTTGTTGTTGGAATGTCCGATCAATGTCCGATCATGTGTACAGGGCATTAGAGTCTCTGTGTCTACTCTTGCCCTCAGACCACCATGTGATGCACCCGCTGCCGATAGGTGCTGGCAGCAGACACCGCTAGGCACTGAGGACTGAATTTTTTTTTTAAAGGCATCATTCAGGCAACTAACCCCACCACTGCTCATCCTTTTACCAACAGGAGGCTCTGATTTTATTCCACCAGCCTCTGGAATTGAGTGACACAGGTTCCTCTGTAGTGCATCCACTAGTTCCTCCTCTTTCTCTGCAAGGGCAAGATGTGACTCTGTGACTTCCCCCTGTAACTTGGATCAAGGAGGATTGATAATCAATAATGGTCCCTCTCCTTAATGGAATCCTAGAGTCCTTTCACAGGTTCTACTACTCCACAGGTTTGAAAGACATTAAACCCATCCCTGGAAGAATGCCCCATATCATCAGCCTTCATGCCCCCACAGCAATCATACTCCTCATCTTCTTCTTCCTCCTACTTCTGTGCCTGCTGTGGTGTCACAGGGACATTGTCTGGATAGAGTGGGTCCTGAGAGATACAAGGGAGTACAATGTCCTCTCCATGATGTTACACAGTGTGTTCTCCAGCAGGAATGTGACTGGTACAGTGTCCCTGATGCATGCATTGTCACAGCTCACCATGCATCCTGTATCAGCAGTCACTGGCATGGGCAAAAAAAAAGTTCAGCTCCCTCAAGCCTATCCTCATGCCATACTCACACAGGTACTTGTTGATGACCATGTGCTGCATGTGCAGCTGCTTTAGCATGACAAAAGTCGAGTTTCACCTGGTGGGCAAGTCACAAATTAAGTGGTTTGCAGGTAGATATTATTTCCGATTAATTTCTTTTAGCTAAACAGTGACTAGGAAGGACCATAGAACATGGCCACAAACTCTTCTAGTCTTCCTCAGAAGATTATGTAACCCTGGGTACCTATCCAGGAACCGCTGTACCATCAGATTGTGAATGTGTGCCAGGCAAGGCATGTATGTGAACTTTCCCTGCCAGAGGACAGACAGAAGGTTGGTACCATTGTCACATACAACCATACTTGTCACTGGTTGCCACAGGATTAATTGCCACTGGGCCTACCCCTGCAGGTCTGAAAGAATCTCTGCCCATGTGCTTCAGTCCCCACAGGCATACCAGCTGCAACACTTCAGGGGTTGTAAAGGTTTGTGTTTTTTCACCTTAATGCATCCTATGCATTAAGGTGAAAAAACACCTCGCTGTCATGGGCCCCCCAGCCCCCCCGTTTTACTTACCTGAGCCCGTTCACCTGCTGTG
The DNA here is from genome assembly GCA_037953035.1 of Aquarana catesbeiana. Classification (NCBI taxonomy): domain Eukaryota; kingdom Metazoa; phylum Chordata; class Amphibia; order Anura; family Ranidae; genus Aquarana; species Aquarana catesbeiana. The sequence continues at coordinate 4,625,221 of JBBHAA010000512.1, read as the reverse complement.
AGCATCCTCCGACATCCTCTTCTCCACCTAGTCTGGCCATTGATTGGATAGATTGACAGCAGCGCAGCCATTGGCTCGCGCTGCTGTCAATCACATCCAATGACACGGCCGCCAGGGGGGCAGGACCGAGTCGGCGTCTATGGATGCCAAGTGTATGACACGGGAGCGCACCCGCAAGCTAACCCCCTCGGGAAAGAGCTTCCCAGAGGGGATTAGCTTTAGCGGGGAGGAGCCGAGACAGTCGCCGTGGGGCCCCAGAACAGCAGGATCGGGGCCACTCTGTGCAAAATGAACTGCACAGTGGAGGTAAGTATAACATGTTTGTTATTTAAAAAAAAAAAAAAACAACCTGTAGAACCACTTTGGTGGAAACTTTTAGCCTGAGCTATAGAACAGCCTATTGATTGCCCAAGGAAGACTTGTGGATCAGAGGATGACACAACAGAAGAGAGCTTTGAGAAGGATGAGTAGGAAGGTGGAGGGGACAGCTCTGCCACTGTCACCGGCAGTTGTAAGAATGCAGGATTCTTCCCTTCCCTTCCTGCTAGCAGAGTCACCCACTGGTCTGTAAACAATATATTTTTGCTGGACCACATGACAGTGGTCATGTTTACCTTACTGCTGACCATGTGGTCCAGTGATGGGGTAACCTTGCCCTTCATGAGATGGTGAAAGGAAGAGGCCTTACAGACAAAGAAATTGCCACCCAGAACCTGTCACTGCGGTACAGCACAGGTCACAAATTTCATGAAAGGGGGCAGAATCCACCAGCTGGAAAGACAGGAATTGTAAATCCAGCGATTTGGCCAACTTGACAGTATGCTGTGGCTGCAGGAAAATCACTGCCAATTTGTTCTCCCTCTAGGCTCCTGTTACTCTCATTCTCAAAATCAGAGCTTATTAATTGCTGTGCATCCTGTTGCAGCAAGTTGCTCATGCTACACTCAAAAAAATTCAGCAGACTCCTTTGTGACAGTTGGTGGATGAACATGTTGACAAAGCAAAAGCTTCTCTTTGTTAGTAGCACAGCACTGCATACTATTGCAGTCCAGTTTAGTCCACAAAGGCACCACAGTGTCAACTGCCTTAAAGCAAATCACCTAGCCATCTCTACCTATATTGGTTAATAAAAGTAGATAATCACCTATTAACATCATGCTTGGAAAGCCTAAAGGAGAGATAGAGTTTGTTTTTGTGCATATATTAGAGGTCAACCAGGTCCAGTGTCCAAAGACTAGACCAATGGTTGGCACGCATCTTCTTCATTTATGGCAATGGGCATGCTATACAGTAGCTAACCATCCTCCTCCTTTTTCTAGCTGATGCAGAGTAACATAATGGCATCTAAAGCTGAAAAAGAACACTGTTCTTCCTCCTCATTCACAGTTAATCCTGCCATTGCCCTGCAATTGGCACAAAGGAGTTGGCAGAATTCTTTCAGCACAGCATCAGTAACTTGTTGCAAGAGAATGCATTCTGAGGTTTTGGAGGAGAGCAACAGGAGAGCATAAAGGGAGGAGACAACAGGCAAGGAGAAAATACTGGCACTGATATTCACTGGTAGTTCACTGAGCTATGGAGTGAGCAGACATCCTAAGGCACTGCTCCACGAGTGCAGGCCACTGTTATTCCTCAGTTGGCTCCCCATAGTTTAGCTGTGTGGATCTTTTTTTCAAACATGTAATGCAGAAAGCACTGTAGTAATTTGCAGTCTAACAGCAGCATATCAGACAGGGTAAATCTATTAGCCATTTGGGTGTCACATGTATGAACACATGACTGCTCACCACAGAGCTTAGTGGGAAAAGCGCACAAATGCTACAGCAAAGGTGCAACACTCTTCTTCCTTCATATACGTCCCTTTTCATCTCTCCCATGCACTACAAGATTCTCTGTCTTGAAGCCTCAAGTGATAGGGATGGTTATCTTTAGCAGGGTGTGAGAGTCTTGCCTAATGGTACTTCCAGCATGGAAGATGATCAGTGTGTGGCCACACATAGTAGGAGTAAGTGTGGGTTGCAACCTTACTCTGATTCTGCAAGCCCCATCCTGCCATCTTCAGATGTATCATTGAGCAGATAGGAGTCTCTGCCCCAGATGATGGAACTTAGGAAAAATGATGCACCCAGCCACCCCCATGCCCAGCATCTCAATACCAGCTTGGCAAAGTTCTGCCTTTACAGCTTTTACAGTTCCAGCTGGTGAAGTCCCCCTCTATTGTGACTTTGCAGCCTGTGGTGTACCACAGTAGAAGGTTCTGACTTCCATTTTTTTACTCAAAAGCATTAGCAGGGATATTATATCTCCTTTATAGCTGACTGGATAACCCTGCTTGTGGCCTGGAAGGATGCATGATGGGGCTTAGCACTTGAGCTAATTATTCTGCCCTGTGACATCAGTCACTTGCAACCCCTCTTCCTCAATGCCCTCTTCTGGTGAGTTGTTCTAAAAGTTAACCCTCAAGTAATCAAGAAGCTATGAGATGGCTCAGGCAAATTCCTGTGTTGCCTCTAGTATACCTAGAGTAGAGAAGCCATACCGGGACATAGAGAGTGTCAGCTCTGTAGGGACCAACCTGCCATCTTCCCTTCGACAGGGCGGTGCTTGTCTGGCACATGTACCTTTTTTTTTTTAAACAATCTTTTTATTGAATTTTCTTGCATTGAAAACATACAACACATTTTGTACAACCCAAAACCAGACGGGCAACATACCCGCCCTTGATTTGGCCACGCAGGGCCCAAACATTGAAGCACTAACATAGTTCAAACTACCCCCCTTTGCCCCCCCCTCCCTGTCCCGACCAACCGCCACAGCCTCAAAAAATTATTTAGATATGAATAACTGGATACAATTTTGATATAATTTTGCACTGTCCTCTGTATACACAGCGTAGTCTTCTCTCTTTACCTATAAAAAAACAGTTCAGGAAGCATAAAAATCTGAGATGAGACAAAATACCATCTAGCCTAGCAATTCCCACTCAACTACGACACTTCTACCATCCTACATTTTGTTGATCAGTTTAGCCCACGGTTACTGATGCATCCAGCCATGCTTGCCATACTTTTGTAAATTTTTTCAGACAACCTCAGGCTCTATAGGTAGCTTTATATAGGGGTATCACTGAATTGACCAAACCCTTCCAGAAAGAGATTGTGGGTGCAGCTGAATTTTTCCACTTTAACAGTATAGCTTTTCTACCATAGAATAAACCTATATTTAGTAATGTGCGATGTGCTAGAGAAGGTACCACTTCCTCCATCAACCCAATGAGACAGACTCTAAGAGTCACAGGTACTGGAATTCCGAGCACCTCCGACAGACAATCTGTGACCTCCGTCCAAAAGATATGTATTGCTGGGCATCCCCAGAAGATGTGCTCCGCATCCGCCGGGGAATGCATACATCTCCAACATTTTCCATCGGAGGACGGGTATATACGCGAGAGCCTAGCTGGGGTGAAATAAATGCGATGCAGAAATTTGAATTGGATTAAACGATCCCTGGCTGAGACTAAAAGTTTAAAAGGGTGGTCCCACATATCCTCCCAATCTTCCCCTTGAATATCTGGGATTTCCGTCTCCCATCGTTCCCTGCATCTGGATAACCCCTGTGGTGTTTTTTTAAATAGGGATTTATATATTGTTGATAAAGGTTTAGTTAGATCCTCCTCCTTTAAAATGGTTTCAAGTGTTGAAGGGAAATATTCCACCCTTCGGTCACTGAACTGCGCCCTAAAAGCATGGCGCAGCTGCAGGTACCGAAAAAAGGTAGAATTCGGTAGATTTTGCCTTGCTTTAAGTTGATTGAAAGTGATAAGATCTCCTTCTCTGGTGATATCTTCCAATTTCTTAATGCCCCTACCAGTCCACACTGACGGATCTGGGATGGAACAGAAGTGTGACAGATTCGGGTTGAACCATAATGGTCCTGAGGGTGTGACTCCCAGATAACTAGGCGATACCAGCGTAGTAGCAACCTCCCAGGCCCTAATAATGGCTTTCATTGAGACAGTTTTAGGCAATCCAGATTTCGGGCCTCTTTAAAGGGCCAAACTCAAGCTTTCATACGAACCTATGTATGCTGCTTCCAGAACATTAGCAGAGTCCCCAGCATCTGCCGTTAGCCAATGTCTGGCAAATACCATCTGACCAGCCAGATAATATTTTTGCCAGTCTGGAAGTGCTAAACCTTCCTGCCCCCATGGTTCCTGAAGGATCCTTATGTTAATTCAGGGTGACTGTGGATACCAAATGAAAGATCCTATTATTCCATTAAGGGTGGTATAAAAAGCTTTCGGGATCCATGTGGGGGAGTGGTGTAAAAAGTACAGTATAACAGATAGGTATTTCATTTTTATCAAACTCACTCTCCCTAATAGGGAGAGCTGTAATTTCTTCCATATTTGGGTCTTTTGCTTTAATCTAGTCACCAATGGAAGAAGGTTTAGCTTCATATACTCATGGCTGTTGGCCGTGATTTTAACCCCTAAATAGGTGATGGAGGAAACCCATTGCAACGGAAGAGCATCATCTCTCCTGGCCTGTGCCTCAGGGCCCAGCGGCAATATAGACAACTTGCTCCAATTCACTCGTAAGCCTGAATAGGTGGCAAATTTGTCCAGAATCAGAAGAGCAGCCTTAAGAGAAGGCCCCGGGTCTCGAAGGAATAGGAGCAAGTCGTCCGCATAAAGCGCTACACATTCTTTAATTGTTCCTACTTGAATCCCTCCTACCTCACTGGATTGCCTTAGTGCCCTGGCAATAGGTTCCATCATCATCGCAAAAATAAATGAGGAGAGTGGACACCCCTGCCTAGTGCCCCTACCAATTATAAAGAAATTAGAGACCGTCAAGCCCAGCCTGATTGCCGTCCGAGGATCTCTGTATAACATCGTTATCCAGCGACAAAACACAGGACCGAACCCCAAAGCCTCCAGCACTCTATGCATGTAAGACCAATCTACTGTGTCAAAAGCTTTCTCGATGTCTATGGAGACAATGACTTTAGCTGGAGACTCAGAGATGTCTAGTTGGAGATGCGTGAACAATCGTCTCAAATTTGTATCCGTTGACATGCGAGGCATGAAACCCGTTTGGTCAATATCTATCACGGTGGAGATGACCTTTGCTACCCGTAATGCTAAACATTGTCAAGAATCTTCAGATCCATATTTAGCAAAGCAATAGGACGATATGAGGAACACTCTTTGGGATCTTTGTCCGGCTTCAGGAGGAGCACCATATATGCCTCCATCATTGACGCCGGCAAAGCTCCTTTTTCCCAGCAGTATGCAAAGAGTTTGGTCAATCGAGGGGCCACCTGAGACAAATATGCCTTATAGAAATCCGGGGGGAACCCATCTGGGCCCGGCGCCTTCTGAGGGGGAAAAGCTAGTATGGCTGCCTCTACTTCCAGGACAGAGATAGGTTCTTCCAGAGACGCAGCATCTGCTTCTGACAATTTTGGCATGGACAAATTTTGCAATAATTCGACTAACTCTAGTGAGCTATAATGAGGTATGGGTGAATATAACTTTGAATAAAAATGTACAAATTCCTCTAGAATGTCTGTTGGTTCAGTAATGAGGATCCCACTCTCCTCCTTCACAACCGGAATACTAACCGGCGTCTTTTGTTCTGCAACCAGATTGGCCAAAAGCTTACCATTTTTAACTCCTTCAGCAAAAATGGTCTCTGCCCTCTGCCTGACCTCATTGCTGGCCAATGTTTTAAAATAAATAGCAACCGAGCGTCTAGCTTCTAACAAAGATATATACCTGTTCTCCGAAGGAGAGTCTGCATGAAGCTGTGCAGCCTCCCGTTCTTTGGCCAGGAGAAACTCACCCTCATGACTCTGATCCTTTTTGGCCGATCTGATTGCAGAAATGCACTCCCCCCTCACTACTGTCTTAAAGGCATCCCATTCTATGTTGGGGTTAACCGAACCCTCGTTTGACTTCCAATAATTGTCTATGGATTTTTGAACATGTGTACACACCTGCTCCTCTAATAGCCATCCTGGTGACAGCCTCCAACACCCTTTTTTTGTCCCCGAGGGAAAAGCAATTGTAAGCATAAGAGGCTTGTGATCGGAGACCCCTCCTGGTAAATATTCTGATGCACATACATGTTTTAAGAGGAGAGCATTTCCAAAAGCTAAATCAATCCTTGCGGAGGATCTGTGGGTGGAAGATAGATGAGAATATGAGGTGGTATCTGGATGTTTCCATCTCCACTAGGGATGAGCTTCGAGTTCGAGTCGAACTCATGTTCGACTCGAACATTGGCTGTTCGCAAGTTCGCCGAACAGCGAACAATTTGGGGTGTTCGCGGCAAATTCGAATGCCGTGGAACACCCTTTAAAAGTCTATGGGAGAAATCAAAAGTGCTAATTTTAAAGGCTTATATGCAAGTTATTGTCATAAAAAGTGTTTGGGGACCTGGGTCCTGCCCCAGGGGACATGGATCAATGCAAAAAAAAACTTTTAAAAACGGCCGTTTTTTCAGGAGCAGTGATTTTAATAATGCTTAAAGTCAAACAATAAAAGTGTAATATCCCTTTAAATTTCGTAGCTGGGGGGTGTCTATAGTATGCCTGTGAAGGGGCGCATGTTTCCCGTGTTTAGAACAGTCTGACAGCAAAATGACATTTCAAAGGAAAAAAGCCATTTAAAACTATTTGCAGCTATTGCATTGCCGGTCCGACAATACACATAGAAGTTCATTGATAAAAACGGCATGGGAATTCCCCACAGGGGAACCCCGAACCAAAATTAAAAAAAAAAAAAATGACGTGGGGGTCCCCCTAAATTCCATACCAGGCCCTTCAGGTCTGGTATGGATTTTAAGGGGAACCCCGCGCCAAAAAAAAAAATAAAACGGCATGGGGTCCCCCCAAAAATTCATACCAGACCCTTATCCGAGCACACAACCTGGCAGGCCGCAGGAAAAGAGGGGGGACGAGAGAGCGCCCCCCCTCCTGAACTGTACCAGGCCACATGCCCTCAACATTGGGAGGGTGCTTTGGGGTAGCCCCCCCAAAACACCTTGTCCCCATGTTGATGAGGACAAGGGCCTCATCCCCACAACCCTGGCCGGTGGTTGTGGGGGTCTGCGAGCGGGGGGCTTATCGGAATCTGAAAGCCCCCTTTAACAAGGGGACCCCCAGATCCCGCCCCCTGTGTGAAATGGTAAGGGGGTTTTGTACCCCTACCATTTCACTAAAAAACTGTCAAAAATGTTAAAAATGACAAGAGACAGTTTTTGACAATTCCTTTATTTAAATGCTTCTTCTTTCTTCTTTCTTCTATCTTCCTTCATCTTCTTCTGGTTCTTCTGGCTCTTCTGGTTCTTCCTCTGGCGTTCTCGTCCAGCATCTCCTCCACGGCGTCTTCTATCTTCTTCTCCTCGGGCCGCTCCACACCGATGGCATGGGGGGAGGCTCCCGCTCTTCTCTTCATCTTCTTCTCTTCTTCATCTTCTTCTTCATCTTCTTCATTTCTTCTCTTCTTCTCTTCTTCATTTTCTGCTCCGGGCCGCTCCGCATCCATGCTGGCATGGAGGGAGGCTCCCGCTGTGTGACGGCGTCTCCTCGTCTGACGGTTCTTAAATAACGGGGGGTGGGGCCACCCGGTGACCCCGCCCCCTCTGACGCACGGGACATGACGGGACTTCCCTGTGGCATTCCCCGTGATGTCACAGGGATGTCCCGTCAAGTCACCGTGCGTCAGAGGGGGGCAGGGGTCACCGGGTGGCCCCGCTCCCCATTATTTAAGAACCGTCAGACGAGGAGACGCCGTCACACAGCGGGAGCCTCCCTTCATGCCAGCATGGATGCGGAGCGGCCCGGAGAAGAAAATGAAGAAGAGAAGAAGATGAAGCAGAGAAGAAGATGAAGAAGAAGATGAAGAAGAGATGAAGAGAAGAGCGGGAGCCTCCCCCCATGTCATGGGTGCGGAGCGGCCCGAGGAGAAGAAGATAGAAGATGCTGCAGAGGAGATGCTGGATGAGAACGCCAGAGGAAGAACCAGAAGAACCAGAAGAAGAAGAAGAAGATGAAGGAAGATAGAAGAAAGAAGAAAGAAGAAGCATTTAAATAAAGGAATTGTCAAAAACTGTCTCTTGTAATTTTTAACATTTTTGACAGTTTTTTAGTGAAATGGTAGGGGTACAAGTACCCCCTTACCATCTCACACAGGGGGGGGGCCGGGATCTGGGGGTCCCCTTGTTAAAGGGGGCTTCCAGATTCCGATAAGCCCCCCGCCCGCAGACCCCCACAACCACCGGCCAGGGTTGTGGGGATGAGGCCCTTGTCCTCATCAACATGGGGACAAGGTGCTTTGGGGGGCTACCTCAAAGCACCCTCCCAATGTTGAGGGCATGTGGTCTGGTACGGTGGTCTGGTACTCTCTTGTCCCCCCCCTCTTTTCCTGCGGCCTGCCAGGTTGCGTGCTCGGATAAGGGTCTGGTATGGACTTTTGGGGGGACCCCACGCCGTTTTTTTTTTTTTTTTGGCGTGGGGTTCCCCTTAAAATCCATACCAGACCTGAAGGGTCTGGTATGGAATTTAGGGGGACCCCCACATCATTTTTTTTTTTTTAATTTTGGCCGGGGTTCCCCTTAATATCCATACCAGACTTGAAGGGCCTGGTATGAAATTTAGGGGGACCCCCTCGTCATTTTTTTTCTTTTAATTTTGGTTTAGGGCTCCCCTGTGGGGAATTCCCATGCCGTTTTTATCAATTAACTTCTATGTGTACTGTCGGACCGGCAATGCAATAGCCAAGAGTAGTTTTAAATGGCTTTTTTCCTTTGAAATGTCATTTTGCTGTCAGACTGTTCTAAACACGGGAAACATGCGCCCCTTTACAGGCATACTATAGACACCCCCCAGCCACGAAATTTAAAGGGATATTACACTTTTATTGTTTGACTTTAAGCATTATTAAAATCACTGCTCCTGAAAAAACGGCTTTTTTTTAAAGTTTTTTTTGCATTGATCCATGTCCCCTGGGGCAGGACCCGGGTCCCCAAACACTTTTTTGACAATAACTTGCATATAAGCCTTTAAAATTAGCACTTTTGATTATTCATATTCGTGTCCCATAGACTTTAACGGTGTTCGCGTGTTCCAACGAACTTTTTCCCTGTTCGCATGTTCTGGTGCTAATCGAACAGGGAGGTGTTCGGCTCATCCCTAATCTCCACACTTCTGTCATGCCTGCCATAGCTGCCGAGGAGCAGAGGTCCACCGAGGCCATCCTAGCGGCGTTGGAGGAGTCCAGCACCCAGTCCAGAATGGCATTATAATCTCCCATAAGGAGCATCGGCATATGAAGGAATGGAGCCAACGTCACCATTAAATCATACAGTATTTTTACCTGGAAAGGAGGAGGTAAGTATATATTGACCAACAGGAATTTATGATTATATACTTCTAAAGAGATCACCACATATCGTCCCCCCGGGTCCCTAATCACCTGATGGATTGTACAAGCTATTGCTTTACTTATTATTATAGACACTCCTCTTGCATAAGTGGAATAAGTAGAATGAATCACCCTCTGAATCCAATGTTTGCGTAGAGATAGAATTTTGCTGCCCTCCAGGTGGGTTTCCTGCAGGAGGACGATATGTGGTTTCATCTACCTAAGGTATTGAAAAACCGCTGCTCTTTTAAACTTACTATTCAAACCTCCAACATTCCATGATAGAATTTTGATTCTACTATCCATCAGAAAATGTAACACAACATAGGACCTCCAGGATAAATTGTGAGTGAGAAAAGATAGGCGGAAACGCCCAATATGAGGACATGCGTATTTTTAAAGACATATGTGCATAATTTATATAATTCCCGTGGCAGTGGTCTAACGAACCCCCCCCGCTATCATACCAGAAAATGTAAAACCTTCGACAAGTCTTACAACCAAAACTAAACAAAACAAAAATTTAAAACAAAAAAGAAAAATTGTCCGGTATGCAGCTTGATCCCGATAACAAACAAACCTGAGAGAGTTCCACCTTGTGAATCGAAAGTTCGGCATATGTTGTTGTAGAAAAATTCCATGAATTTCACTGGAGCTTCCAGCAGTAGTCCGTTTAAGGGAAAGCTTGCACCTGACCATCTGTAGTAACAGTAGGTGTATCGAAACTGAGTAAGTGGATTAGCATGAAAATGAGACTCCCACCGAAGCGTGAGAGACCCAGGGCACAACGTGCTAAGCGTAAAGAGCAGTCTCCCCTGGGGTGTTCATATCCATGTTGAAAAAATTGGTATTACACTCTGATATCAGCTCAGAGCTACCACAGGATACCAGCCCCAGTGCGGTCATGAAACCTGGGTTTGTAGAAAAAACGTAGTGCAGCAAATAGTGGGAAAACATTGACCAATTCAAAAATAACAAAAAGAAAAAAGACAAAGAAACAGAACCAAATTGCAGAACCAGCTTGCAGTGAGAACTTTCATGGGTTTGTATCCAGCCAGTCGCATGCCTCTTGTGGTGTATCAGAAAACTTCACAGAGCCTTTATATTGAACCCGGAGATGACTTGGATACAACATGCTGTATTTCAGCTCTTTTTCTCTGAGCCGTCTCTTTACATCAGTGAAGGATCGACGTCTGCGTTGAGTCTCCGCTGAGAAATCAGGAAACAGCATAATCCTAGCGTTTTCATATTCGAGTTCTTGATGCTTCCTCGCTTCAGCCAACAACATGTCCCTGTCCTTATAATTTAGGAACCGGACCAAGAATGGACGGGGTGGGGCACCTGACAGTCTAGCCCCCGTGGGGACTCTATGGGCCCTCTCTGCCACATAAGTTGGGGGAAGGTCACCCAGAGATAATAGCGTTTTAAAGAATTGCTCCGCAAATGTTGATGGGGCTGACCCCTCCACCCCCTCAGGGAGCCCCACCACTCTTACATTGTTTCTGCGTTGGCGATCTTCAGCGTCATCTGCTCTGTGCTGTAGTGCCCGAACCATGTCTTTCAGCTCATTTAATTGCGAGCTCTGTGAGTGAGAGACATCCTCCACCTCAGAGATTCGATCCTCTGCCGTTGTCAATCTGCCCCTGATCTTATCGAGGTCATGGCAGATAAGATTGCATTCCGACGCCAGGCAGTCTATACGGCTAACAAGTTCAGTTTTTGAGGCCGCTATGGCTTCCAGGATTGGACCTGTAATGGCATCGGTATCTCCTGTGGCAGGGAGGAAGGGCTCTCCGGAACTTTTGGTGAGGAAATCTCACGCTGTGACATCTTCACTGTCTGTGCCTGGGCCCGCTGTGCAGCAGACACAGGAACCAAGATGGTGTGGGAGGAGCCAGTCGCTATGCTCTCTTGTGAGCGTAGCTGCCTCTGGCCTGACGGCGGCTGAGAATTCTGCTTAGTTTGCCTCTTCGTCCCCGAGGAGGGCATCATTACACTCCCTGTCCTTTCCCCCAGGTCTTGGACACACTTACAGCGAATGATAGTCAGGCAGTCAGGCGCAAACAGGATAAGTTTAATGGATGCAAGCCGGAGCTCTCAGAAGACACGTCCTGCCGCAATCACATCTGGCCACGCCCCCCCGGCACATGTACCTTGCCTGTCACATGTCCTTAACCTGATGGTGCAGTGGTTCCTATTCAAGTACTCTGGCTTACAGGACCTTGTGAGGCAGGTTAGTATAGTGTGTAGCCATTTTAGGCAATCATATCTAGCCAAAGTTCTGGTGGGTTAAATTCAGTGGCAACTCCACCTGCCCACAAACTTCCTGATATGCAATTTGCCCGCCAGGTGGAATTCAACCTTGGCCATGTTGCAGCAGCTTAACATGCAACAGTGGTGTGAGTATGGCATGAGGAAAGACTAGAGGGCCGTACACAGAATAAGAAAATCAGAAGTCAAATTTTGTACGACAAAATGATGAGTGACCTCTTCACTTTTGATATGAGACTAGCATGCAACAAAAAAACGGACAATTATTCGTTTGATAATCTGGTCCTGTTTAGAGAAGCTGAGTTTTTTTTCATCATCATTCAGAATCAGGATGCCTGCATGTTTCTGCTGGCGTAAGCACTGTGTGATATAATAGATTGGGCCCTGGAGTCACAGAATCAGGAGGAAGAGAACTGTTTTTTCAGGGCACATTTTATCCTAATCCCATCCTTGTCACTCTGTACCAGGAACAGGAGGAGTACAAGGGGGAAGAGAGTTGCAGTCTGCTTGATCTTTTCCTCAGCAGTAGCACCCTATTAAAGGGGTAAGGTTCTGTACAGCCAACCTCTCAGGAGACACAGAACATTGCACTAATTAGTGAAAAATCATACATGCATGATATATAAATGTAAGATGAATAAATTAATATTAAAATAAAATGCCAAGGTGCATCAATCATAAACAATATTGAGTAATAATATGTGCAAAAAGTCCATAAACAGGTGATCGAGATTATCTATTGGTAAATAAATCCATCTTCCATCACCGCTGCCATTGTGAATCCACCACCAGCTGAAGAAACCACTTACCAGCTCCTGTAGACCCCTTGTTATAGGGAGTCAGGTATCGCCTGTGGCTTAACACCCAGCCTGGGCCTTTCTCCTCATTTCAAGACTGCTCCACACTGGTGTCAGACCAGCCAGTCTGCTTCATATGTAGGTAAGCCCAAAAAGAGTAAGAACAAATGCATGTGCTGTTGCTTGGGTCTGGTCAAGGCCACCACATCGAGTCTACAACGCCACTGGGGGGCAGCAAAGCACGACCAAACCAACCACCTGGGACCTCAGTGATCATGATCAGAATGACATAATGCAGTTGAGCTCTCCAAATGACGGTGTCAGTTTTTCACTAATTAGCGCAATTCTTATTTTTACTCATTTTTGTTGGTGTTTGTGTTGCATACAGAATTGCTGCTTATATTATTCGTTTAGTGTTAGTGTTACCTACTAGCGCATTTTTTTCCTTTTTTGTACCCCACACTGAATCCCATCACTTAGCAATAGTGGAGACAAGGTGCATAGGAGATGAGGAAAAAAGGCCTAATGGCACTCATGGTTGAAGAGAACACTGAGGAATAATAAGCAAAATGCTCAGGGTGATAACTACATTGAAGCAAGGTCCTATACTAACCCAGCTGACTTACTCTGATTCTAGTTCCCATTCATGCATGTAAAAAATGGCCTAATTGACTAAGACATATTTCTTTATTGTTTATCACGTCACACAGAGCCACAATATTATGCCTTACCCATGGGTTTATGAATGAATGAATGAATGATTTGTAAAGCGCTGCAAATGCGAACTGAATCGCCTCAAGGCGCTAGATGCGTTCTCTGTTGTTAGCTTCTTAGAAGAGGAAGGTCTTGAGTTTTTTCCTGAAGGCCTGATGGTTTTCTTCCATGCGGATGTAAGTCGGAAGAGCGTTCCGTAGCCGAGGTCCTTGGACTGCGAATCTTCATTCTCCCTTTGCTTTGTAGCGGTATTTGGGAATGATGAGGAGGTTTTGGTTAGCTGATCGAAGACTGCAATTGAGTGTGTAGTGTTTTATTTTCTCTCGAAGATATAGAGGAGCGTTTCCTTGTATGCATTTGTGGGTGAGGCAGAGGGTCTTGAATGTGATCCGATTCTTTATGGTTAGCCAGTGTAGGCTCCTCACGGATGGGGAAATGGATTCCCAGGGTTTTTTTCCTGTTAGCAGTCTTGCCGCCGTGCTTTGAATGAGTTGTAAACGCGCAAGCTGATATTGGGGTAATCCTACGTAGAGCGAGTTTGCGTAGTCGAGTCGGGAATTGATGATTGTTCCAACTACTGCTGCTTTGTCCTCTTCTGGGATGAAGGGGATGAGTCTACGTAGCAGGCGGAGGAGATGGTGGGATCCGCTAACTGCTGATCCTATTTGTACATCCATTGTCATTTCTGAGTCAAAGATGACTCTGAGACTCTTGGCTTTAGTGCTTGGAGAGATGGTCTGTCCGAAGACAGTGGGAGGTGTCCACGGAGTCTTAGTTTTGGAATTTTTGTGTAGGAGAAGAAGTTCTGTCTTTGAACCGTTGAGTTTGAGGGAGCTAATGGTCATCCAGTCATCTATCAAAGTGAGGCATTTCTCTAATTGTTGCTTATGGTCTTTTTGTCCAGTGATGCGAAGGTAGAGTTGGGTGTCATCAGCGTATGAGTGGAAGCAGAGGTCAGTTTTTCTGATGATATTGAGGAGTGGGCGGATGTAGATGTTGAATAGCACTGGTGACAAGGGTGAGCCCTGAGGGACTCCACAGGAGATTGCCCGGGTTTCCGAGGTGAATGCTCCTAGTTTCACTATCTGAGAGCGATTCTCTAAGAAGGATGCAAACCATTTTAGACCAGAATCTTTGGCTCCTGCTACTTCTGTGAGGCGGACAAGTAGAGTATTGTGGTCCACTGTATCAAATGCTGCACTGAGGTCTAACAGTACCAGGAGACATGATTCTCCATCATCTGCTGCTTCAAGGGCGTCGTCCCATATTTTGAGAAGTGCTGTTTCTGTGCCATGGCCTGGGTGGAAGCCTGATTGCAGAGGGTCCAGGAGTTGGTGTGTATCCAGGTGGTGTTGTAGCTCTTGTACTACCGCTTTTACTTTTTTAAGGCACTGTATAATGGGCCTACAGTTACATACAGTATGCTGTTAATGCTGGCCTCTGTGTTTTCAATGTATCAATGTATATACAGTTGCAAAAAAAAGTATGTGAACCCTTTTGGAATGATATGGATTTCTGCACAAATTGGTCATAAAATGTGATCTGATCTTCATCTAAGTCACAACAATAGACAATCACAGTCTGCTTAAACTAATAACACACAAATAATTAAATGTTAACATGTTTTTATTGAACACACCATGTAAACATTTACAGTGCAGGTAGAAAAAGTATGTGAACCCTTGGATTTAATAACTGGTTGAACCTCCTTTGGCAGCAATAACTTCAACCAAACGTTTCCTGTAGTTGCAGATCAGACGTGCAATGGTCAAGAGTAATTCTTGACCATTCCTCTTTACAGAACTGTTTCAGTTCAGCAATATTCTTGGGATGTCTGGTGTGAATCGCTTTCTTGAGGTCATGCCACAGCATCTCAATCGGGTTGAGGTAAGGACTCTGACTGGGCCACTCCAGAAGGCGTATTTTCTTCTGTTTAAGCCATTCTGTTGTTGATTTACTTCTATGCTTTGGGTCGTTGTCCTGTTGCAACACCCATCTTCTGTTGAGCTTCAGGTGGTGGACAGATGGCCTTAAGTTCTCCAGCAAAATGTCTTGATAAACTTGGGAATTCAATTTTCCTTCAATGATAGCAATCCGTTCAGGCCCTGACGCAGCAAAGCAGCCCCAAACCATGATGCCCCCACGACCATACTTCACAGTTGGGATGAGGTTTTGATGTTGGTGTGCTTTGCCTCTTTCTCCACACATAGTGTTGTGTGTTTCTTCCAAACAACTCAACTTTGGTTTCATCTGTCCACAGAATATTTTGCCAGTACTGCTGTGGAACATCCAGGTGCTCTTGTGCAAACAGTAAACGTGCAGCAATGTTTTTTTTGGACAGCAGTGGCTTCCTCTGTGGTATCCTCCCATGAAATCAATTCTTGTTTAGTGTTTTACATATTGTAGATTCGCTAACAGGGATGTTAGCATATGCCAGAGACTTTTGTAAGTCTTTAGCTGACACTCTAGGATTCTTCTTCACCTCATTGAGCAGTCTGCGCTGTGCTCTTGCAGTCATCTTTACAGGACGCCCACTCCTAGGGAGAGTAGCAGCAGTGCTGAACTTTCTCCATTTATAGACAATTTGTCTTACCGTGGACTGATGAACAGCAAGGTTTTTGGAGATACTTTTATAACCCTTTCCAGCTTTATGCAAGTCAACAATTCTTAATCGTAGGTCTTATGAAAGCTCTTTTGTGCGAGGCATCATTCACATCAGGCAATGCTTCTTGTGAAAAGCAAACCCAGAACAGGTGTGTGTTTTTTATAGGGCAAGGCAGCTGTAACCAACACCTCCAATCTCATCTCATTGATTGGACTCCAGTTGGCTGACACCTCACTCCAATTAGCTCTTGGAGATCTCATTAGTCCATGGGGTTCACATACTTTTTCCACCTGCACTGTAAATGTTTACATGGTGTGTTCAATAAAAACATGGTAACATTTAATTCTTTGTGTGTTATTAGTTTAAGCAGACTGTGATTGTCTATTGTTGTGACTTAGATGAAGATCAGATCACATTTTATGACCAATTTGTGCAGAAATCCATATCATTCCAAAAGGGTTCACATACTTTTTATTGCAACTATGTGTATATATATATATATATATATATATATATATATATATATATATATATATATATACACTTTATGTGATCAGAGAAGCAGCAGTGACCATTTTCTTGTTTGAAAAGTGGATGACATAATGCATTCTGAAAGGCTGTAGCAATGGCAGGTGGTTTAGGCAAATCTCAGCAGTAGGGGCATATAACGACCAACAGGAAACACAGGACAGGCTTCCAACTGCAAGAATTGAGAGAAGTCCGGAGTAAAATAAATAAAATGACATAAAATGAAGGGCGGGCATGACAGGGTTAATCAGGGCACATTATGAAGAGAGCTGTTTGTTAGAGATGAGTGGATTGGATGTTAGACAGTGGGGGAGGAGCTAGCTGCATGAAGCAGCATGTGTGTCCCTCCCCAGCTCAGTGGTAGCTGGAGGAGCAAGCTTCCCACCCTCCCTCCCTAAAAGGTTTGTATTGTTCACTGTTTTAATGCTAAACACAAGACGTTTTTTCCACAGAACAAGGACGAAGGCTGTTGTGGCAGTGGCGGGTTGTTGGTCTTTGCGAGTGAAGGAAGAAACCTCGGATACGGAAGAGTTCGGGACCCATCGGTGGTATGGGTGCCATTGGTGGTATTCCAGCTAATGGTGGTTTAGCTGGAAATTGGTTAACAGGTGCACTGCGGTCAGTGTTTGGTTGTCTCCGAGCTAGTATGTCAGCTGGAGGCCTATTTTAAGTTAAAGGTACCGCAGTGCCGATTTGGATGGCAAGCTTGGGTTTTTTCCTGCAAAGACCAATGCAAATATGTGACTGATGGGTGGTGGTTTTAACGGATGTGTTTTATAAAGTTATGTAAAAAGAGTTGTTAATAAAAAATTCTGCTACGGCCAGTATTTACTCCAGCTTGGTGTGGTCTCTATTCATGGGTAAGAGTAAGGTAAAAGTAGAGCTGGGTATGGGTCTGGCAGAGAGATGGTAATCATGTAGCATTTGTTATACAATGTCATGGTACAGGTTAAGTAAACACACTGGCTGAGGGGGGAGCACTGGCAGCAGTATTGTCTCCTTGGGAAACCAGCATACTAATGTTTTTTTCTTCACAGTATCCTTTGATTTTATTGGTACTGCTATTTAGTACAGATCCCATTATTCATATCAGTAGGCCTTGTGTATTTTGAAAGGTAGTGAGATGGGAAAACAGGAGGGAGTAGACTCAAAGATGCCACCATCAGGTCAGTAAGACTCTAAACAAAGCCCCTCTGGTGTATCTTCCCCTGGGAGTCAAAGGGTCTTGAGTGGTTAGTACCGCATTGCCTTGATAAGTGTTTTTAGCGACCTCTGTGGCACATAGGAGGTTAGACTTCACAGGCAGTGATCCTAAGCTGCGTGACAGTTTAGCAGATTTCCCTTGGGCTCTTTGTTTTGCTGTGGATGCAAAGGTGTCCATTCAGCAAATGTTGCACTTGGGATATTTGTCTACACACATGCGCAGGTTTCTTTGGCTAGGATGTTGGCTTGAAGAGTTACCCTGTTGGCAGGTTTTTTTTCTGTCCAGTTTGTCATTTAGAAAGAAGTATAAGTGCACATCTCAGCTCTTCCCTGAGCTTGCTGCTGTCCACAGTTTGCAGTTTTTCTCAAAGACTGTCTATCAGAGACTTTTAGAGATGCACAATTGTACCTTGTCTAGTACAGTCTATATCCACTCCTTCTACAGACTCTATGAGCCAATATTGTTTTTGTCATTTACTTGTGTTTCTAGAGGAGTGACCTTTCTAGTTCAAAAGGCTTTACTTGTTTATGGTTCCAAAGCTGAATGTCAAGCTTTATTCGATACCGGATGTTTACCATTTTCTCCAGGTTTGAAGTTTTGAATGAAGTCAGCGCATGTTGTAGTGCTCCAGCCAGGAGTTTTTTCCTGGCGCTGGGGGACATAAAGTATGCTTACCTGCATGTTCCAATTTTTCCTCCTCACCAGAAGTACCTTTTTTGTGGTGGAAGACCAGCATTTTTAATTCATGGCCTTGTCGTTCAACCTGTCCAGGGTCTTCAGCCTCAAAGTATTACAAAATTTCTGGCTCCAATTTAGGCCTGTTAAGGTCCCTAGTGGCCTATTCTGGGGTACTTGGATGATCTTGCTCAGGAAGCAATCTGTTCATCATCTGGAACACAGAGTATCTTTCATGGTACACACTCTGTGAAAGTTTGGCTGGGTCTCATTCTCAATCAAATTAGTGCCAGCTCAGTGAGTGGAATATCTTTATGTCTGATCCTGGACACTGTCTAGGCAGTGGTGATTCTTTCTCTAGAGAAGTGCTTTACATTAAGTACTCAGGTGGCATTTCTCAGAACCGTGAGGCATCCATCAAATTATCTTGCTGTGAGAGTATTGGGGAAGAAGGTTGCCTTGTTCGACATGGTTCCCATAGCTCAGTTCCTTTCCAGACCTTTGCAGCTGAATGTTATATTGCCATTGGATATAAGGACTCATTCATTGGACTCTCTAAAGTCCTTACACTCCACGATCCTTAGACTGGTGGATGTCCCCTCTAGAGTAAGACAGGGGCATTTATGTCTCCTCTTTCAGTAGGTGCTAACACTAACTGCACGCCAGCTGAACAGGTTGAAGAGGAATTCTGGATCACTTTTTGGTGCTAGGGACTGGATTTCTGTGAGTATCTATCTATGTTCTGGAATTATAATCAATTCATCTGGTTCTCCTGTATTGGGCAGGATCTTCTGGTAAGGCTGGACAGTGTGGAAGCCATGACATATCATGAGGGGGCGCCAAGAGCTGAGCAACCCAGGAAGAGGAGGATCCCATCCTGTGAGTAGGAAATTGGCAGGAGGACTTCCCTAGCCACCGGCAATTACTGCCAGGGGAGGGGTCTTCTATTCAGTGGTGCTCATGGTGTTATGTTGGTGGGAGTATGCCTGATGTGTCTCTGTTGGCATCCAATTTCTATACGACTTGGATAAGCTTGATCCAGAACCAGGACCCTCATGCATTACAGTAGATGTTCTCGTGGCATCAGGGGACCAGGTTTCTCTGATTTATGCTTTTCTCCATGAATGCTTCTCCCATGTCTATTCTGCAGGATTCAGAGAGAGGGATCACAGGTGATTGTTTTTGCACCAGCTTGGCTCAGGAGAACATGGTATTCTGAAATCATGTACATGTCGATGGATCAGCTTTGGTCTCTTTTAGCTATCCCTGACCTCTGTATCACGGGGCCTAATTTTCCATTTTCTTCTTTTATCGTCGCTGACCTTGACCGAGTCTAGAAGGACTGGGGAGTGTCTGATACAGTCATCCCCACAGTTTTGAGAGCCAGGAAGATTTACCACAGTATCTGGAAATGCTGCCTCACAAGTATGTTGAGGCAGGATTTTGTTTTCCCCAGTCAGAGGTTGGTACTCGCCTTCAGTACTATCATGAAACAGATTTTGTCCTCGGCAATCTTTTTTTCTAAGGCCAATTGCTGCTCATTCCATACAGTAGTGTGTGTCTTTATTCAGAGTATCACGCATATCGTGCCTCAGGTCAGGTCACCTTTTGACTTTTTGGGATCTCAATTTGGTGCTGTCAATTTCAAAACCTTCTGTTACTCCTTTTTTTTGTTACGTGGAAAGTTGTGTTGTCTGGTTAACATTACTTTGGCACAAAGGGTATCAGAACTGGGGGTTTCTTTTTGTCGAGAGCTGTTTCTGGTATCTCACCAGGGCAAGGTGGTTTGCCCTTCTATTTCAACCAGGACATTGTGTTACCATCTTGTTTTCCCCATTCCTCATTCATCGCCTACATACTTTGGATGTGGTTCAGGCCGTAAGGATGTATCTGTTATTTACTGCTGCACTCAGACAGTCATATTCTTCTTTTGTCCTTCCAAAAGGACAAAAGAAGGGTAACACAATTTCTAGTCCTCTATTTCTCATTGGATTTGTCATCTTATCTCTCAAGCCTATGGTTTGAAAGGGAAGTGCCACCATTCTCTAGTAATGGCTCAGTCTTCCAGGGATGTTGGTGCTGTAGTGGTTCAGGTCTGCTAGCCCATAACGTGGCCTTCAGTCTACCAGTGTACTAGATTTTACCAGTGCTTTATGACATCCCTATAAATAAGGAATAATATGGTGGCTCTGGGTCCCATGATGTACGATAAAGAAAAACTGTATTTTTGTATTTATCTGTAAAATCCATTTCTTGGAATACATCACAGAACACATAGGTCCCTCCCCTCTTTATTGGGATGATGTTGCTCTCACTACTCCTGTCAGCTGTGGTGCCTCTCTCAATGTGGTGCTCAGGGCACATGCCCCCCCTCCCTTAGTTTCAGTTTTGCTTGCTCCCTACTCAGTTCCTACCCTCCAATCTGCCAGCGTCACCTCAAAAACAGGCAGACTTGTGGGCTGCCCTGAATCAACTTCAACCAGAAGGAGTTGTAATCCTAATTCCTGCAGAAGAAAAGTTCAAAGGATTTTATTTAAACCTATTTACGTTTACACAGTTAAACTGAGTAATTTCCTCCATTTTGGACTTAAAATCCCTGAACAGGTATCTGAATGTCTCCAACTTTCACATGGAGTCTGCAAGATCTATCATTACTTTTCAGAGATCAGTGTTCGAGGTGATTGTATCTGTATTAGTGCACTTGCCGCAGAAACAATTGAGTACTGTCCGTGATACTTTTTTTAATTTGCACAAACATACACTTTTTCAGGATAAGCTTTTGCGGTTTGTCCCCTTCATCAAGGTCCAAGCAGTACTAATGCACAAAGTTTTAGCAGAATGTTAAAGCAAGATAATCTGTGAGGTAAAAAGTGACAGTCACCGAGGGGGTCGTAAACTGTTGGATAAGGAGTAAGAAAACTCAAGTAATTTAGGCCGTTATCAATTGTGTCACATAAAACTATCATTCTTAGTTTAAAAGTTTTACATTTCCTGAAAATTTTTGAAATTTCCTTTAGGAACTAAGACTAGAGATGGGCCGAACACCCCCCGGTTTAATTTGCATCAGTACTCCTGAACATGGAAAAAGTTCAGACCCAAACTGCAAATTATATTAAAGCCTATGGGACCCAAACTTGAAAACCGAAATTGTCTTATTTTGAAGGCTTATACGGGGGGCTTATCGAAATCTAGAAGCCCCCTTTAACAAGGGGACCCCCAGATCCTGGCCTCTCCCCTATGTGAATTGGTAACAGGTTGTACATTGTACCCTTACCATTTCACAAAAAAAGTGTCAAAAATAGTAAAAAAGACAGGAGACACTTTGAGACAAGTCCTTTATTAAAAAATAAAAATGTACCACAATGTAGATTCATCTCACACCGCCCGACGGACCGAAAAAAGAAAAAAAAAAAAGCTGCAACAGCTCCGCCACCATGGGAGGCTCCCACTGAGTGACGCTTCTTCTGGGTGACAGCTGTTATATAGCTGAGGGCGGGGCCACCTGGTGACGTAAACGGGTGACCCCGCCCCCCCTCTGACGCTACGTGACGTCAGAGGAAGGCGAGGTCGCCCGTTTACATCATCAAGTGGCTCCGCCCTCAGCTATATAACAGCTGTCATCGAGAAGATGTGTCACTCAGCGGGAGCCTCCCATGGATCTACATTTCAGCTCGTCGAGTGGCATGAGATGGATCTACATCGCGGGACAATTTTATTTTTTTATTTTTTAATAAAGGACTTGTCCCAAAGTGTCTCCTGTCTTTTTTACTATTTTTGACACTTTTTTTGTGAAATGGTAGGGGTACAATGTACCAATTCACATAGGGGGGAGGCCGGGATCCAGATTTCAATAAGCCCCCCTCCCGCAGACCCCCCACAACCACCGGGCAAGGGTTGTGGGGATGAGGCCCTTGTCCCTGTCAACATGGGGACAAGGTGCTTTGGGGGGCAACTCCAAAGCACCCTCCCCATGGTGAGAGCATGTGGCCTGGTACGGTTCAGGAGGGGGGCACTCTCCCGTTCCCCCCTCTTTTCCTGTGGCCTGCTAGGTTGCGTGCTCGGAATAAGGGTCTGGTATGGATTTTGGGGGGGACCCCTATGCCATTGTTTTAAAAAATTTGGCCCAGGGTTCCCCTTAAAATCCATACCAGACCTTAAGGGCCTGGTAATGGACTGGGGGGGAACCCGACAATTCATTACAGCCGCGATCAGTTTTAAATGACTTTTTTGCTTTAGAAATGTCATTTTGCTGTGGTACTGTTCTAAACACGGGAAAAATGTGCCACTTTACAGGCATGCTATAGACACCCCCCAGGCACGATATTTAAAGTAATATTTCATTTTTATTGTTTCACTTTAAGCATTATTAAAATAACTGCTCCCGAAAAAACCGGACGTTTTTAAAACTTTTTTTGCATTGATACATGTCCCCTGGGCCAGGACCCGGGTCCCCAAACACTTTTTATGACAATAACTTGCATATAAGCCTTTAAAATGAGCACTTTTGGTTTTTCATGTTAGTGTCCCATAGACTTTAACAGGGTTCTGCGGCTTTCGAATTTGCCGCGAACACCGCATAATGTTCGTTGTTCGCGGAATGTCCGAACGACCAAAGTTCGGCCCGAACTTATGCTCGGGCCGAACAGTTCGCCCATCCCTACTGGCCAATATAATTTATGTACCATTATATATACACAGTATCTCACAAAAGTGAGTACACCCCTCACATTTATGTAAATATTTTATTATATCTTAGTGACAACACTGAAGAAATGACACTTTGCTACAATGTAAAGTAGTGAGTGTACAGCTTGTATAACAGTGTAAATTTGCTGTCCCCTCAAAATAACTCAACACACAGCCATAAATGTCTAAACCGCTGGCAACAAAAGTGAGTACACCCCTAACTGAAAATGTCCAAATCGGGCCGAATTAGCTATTATCCCTCCCCGGTGTCATGTGACTTGTTAGTGTTACAAGGTCTCAGGTGTGAATGGGGAGCAGGTGTGTTAAATTTGGTGTTATCGCTCTCACTCTCTCATGCAAAGAACTCTCTGAGGATCTGAAAAAAAGAATTCTTGCTCTACATAAAGATGGCCTAGGCTATAAGAAGATTGCCAAGACCCTGAAACAGCTGCAGCACGGTGGCCAAGCCCATACAGCAGTTTAACAGAACAAGTTCCACTCAGGCCATGGTCGACCAAAGAAGTTGAGTGCACTTGCTCAGCATCATATCCAGAGGTTGTCTTTGGAAATAGACGTATGAGTGCTGCCAGCATTGCTGCAGAGGTTGAAAAGGTGGGAGGTCAGCCTGTCAGTGCTCAGACCATACACCACACACTGCATCAAATTGGTCTGCATGGCTGTCATCCCAGAAGGAAGCCTCTTCTAAAGATGATGCACAAGAAGCCCGCAGTTTGCTGAAGACAAGCAGACTAAGAACATGGATTACTGGAACCATGTACTGTGGTCTGATGAGACCAAGATAAACTTATTTGGTTCAGATGGTGTCAAGCGTGTGTGGCGGCAACTAGGTGAGGAGTACAAAGACAAGTGTGTCTTGCCTACAGTCAAGCATGGTGGTGGGAGTGTCATGGTCTGGGGCTGCATGAGTGTTTCCGGCACTAGGGAGCTACAGTTCATTGAGGGAACCATGAATTCCAACATGTACTGTGACATACTGAAGCAGAGCCTGATCCCCTCCCTTCGGAGACTGGGCTGCAGGACAGTATTCCAACACTTAAGCGACCCCAAACACACCTCCAAGATGACCTCTGCCTTGCTAAAGAAGCTGAGGGTAAAGGTGATGAACTTGCAAAGCAAGTTTCCAGACCTAAACCCTGTTGAGCATCTGTGGGGCATCCTCAACGGAAGGTGGAGGAGAGCAAGGTCTCTAACATCCACCAGCTCTGTGATGTCGTCATGGAGGAGTGGAAGAGGACTCCAGTGGCAACCTGTGAAGCTCTGGTGAACTCCATGCCCAAGAGGGTTAAGGCAGTGCTGGAAAATAATGGTGGCCACACGAAATATTAACACTTTGGGTCTAATTTGGACATTTTCACTCAGGGGTATACTCACTTTTGTTGCCAGCAGTTTAGACATTAATGGCTCTGTGTTGAGTTATTTTGAGGAGACAGTAAATTTACACTGTTTTACAAGCTGTACACTCACTACTTTACATTGTAGCAAAGTGTCATTTCTTCAGTGTTGTCACATGAAAAGATATAATAAAATATTTACAAAAATCTGAGGGGTATACTCACTTCTGTGAGATACTGTATGTTATGTTTCTTTATATCGGTTTCATTATCTATTTTGTGTGTTTTTTTTAATTCTATTAGGATTTTTCTTATTACTTTTGTAGCTGCCATCTTTAGAGTGTGGACCCTGAAGAAGCATATGTAGCGAAACGTGTTGGGTGCCAAACGCTTGCTATGCCTATGTACATTTGTCTGACAAAGATACAAGATACAATAAAACTGATGTTTTTATGACGTTTTTTGTACATATTTTTTTGTTTCTCACTTGTTTGGCACATTGAAAGTCCCTTCCCCGGTGGAGGAATAGCCTTGTATCCGGCTGGATCTCGACCTTCCTTCAATAGGGGAATTCACATGTTGAATTTGAAACTGATGGGATGGTGCCACAGTGAGACTCTTTTTCTTTGTTCGAATTTGCTGTGTCCACCTTTTTCTTCACCCAAAACCCTAACATTATCTCTGTATGTGCAAATGCCACATCTTGTAATCATATCAAACTATAAATAGATATTAACAGACAGTATAGCAAACAATCAAAAAAATACATTATACAGGTAAAAAGGGCTTAAATGAGATGGCGGCATTCAAACCCAGGGCAACCGTTGCCCTAAGTGAATGTATCCACCTCATTTCTCGATCTCCCCCTCGTAGGTCCTGTTGAATATGTTCCAAGGCCAAAAATTATACCTTAAAGGGACTATAGGAATGGTCATGAGCAGCTTATCTCCCTATGGGGGAATAAAGGTCTCCAATTTCAATTGCATATGTGTGGACATATATGCGTCTCCAGAATTCTCTAATGGTTTTTCCCATATAATAGGCTCCACATTCACAGGTTATGAGATAGACTATCCCTGGGTCAGACAATTAAGACATTTCTTGGGAACAAACCTCTTACCATTTGGTAGAATTATAGTCTTGTTGGTGTTGATGTATTTACAATAAGAACCCTTTCCACATTTGAAAAATGCCTCGCAGTGAGTTAGTTCTCACACTTGCTCCCGGGAAGTGACTATGCACTAGCTCGACTGAAAACCATGGAGGGTTGCGGTAATACGAATTTAGAAATTACGGGATCTTGGGTTAGTAAATACCAATGTTTCTGTAAAAAGGATTGTATCTGTGCATGTTGAGAATTAAAACAGGTAATAAACCTGACCGTATTATTAGATTTCTTAGTCTTTTTGTGAAACAAAAGAGAGTCTCTCGAATGATCTTTGGTGCGATTATATGCTCTAACCAGACGTTTTTTACTGTATCCTCTTGCCCGTAACCTGTCCCTTATAAGTTTAGTTTATTTTTCAAAAGTTTCAATATTACTACAGTTACGCTTTAAGCGAAGATGTTGTCTATATGGTATAAGTGGGAGGATACGCACTTTCGACATGTAATATCGTATTGCCCGCAGTGGGCTTGCGATACAAAGCACTTGGAGAAGCGCTCTCCCAGGGGTTACCTTGCGGGAGCGCTCCCGAATCCAGCATTTGCGTCTTTAGACACGAATACCAGACTTGGCCCCGCCCCCTGCATCATTGGATTTGATTGACAGCAGCGGGAGCCAATGGCTGCTCTGCTATCAATCTATCTAATCAAGAGCCAGGACCCCGTGGAGAGAGGGAGGGCGCGTCTCGGCCAACGGAAATACAGGGCTCAGGTAAGTAAAACGGGGGGGGAGCTGGGGGGCCATCACTGCCAGGTGTTTTTTCACCTTAATGCATAGAATGCATTAAGGTGAAAAAACATGAAGGTTTACAACCCCTTTAAGTTTATCATTTTGCTGATCAAGTAAATATATATTGTTGTTTAAGAAGTGAGCTTGGGTTGATATTGAAACCAGAAATAAGGAACTTACGTGTTGGTCATGAGTTTTAGTTTTAGGTGACATAATGTCTGGAGTTTTTAGGTGACATAATGTGACATAATGAGTTTGCTTAGATACAAAGATGTAAAGAGTTAATAAATGACTATGATTGGTTGAATTCATGTTAACAGGCAATTTGTCGTTTGAACATGTACCCCTTATTGGTGGAAGAAGGTTGGTGATGCCCATCTTTCATTTATACTTAACACTCTGTCTGAGCCATAATAAATGGGAACAGTGTATGAAGCAATGTGTGTTTTGTCAATTATTTATATACCCTGTCCCCTATGCATAGAGATATTTGGGTATGAGAGCAACGGAATCGGCTGATGATAAGATAATTATTAATTTATAATAAGATAATAGTCAGGACTAGTGGTTAAAGGTAAAGGTGCACCTTTCAGAACCTGCACCTGATTGTATGTCATTGTGAACTGTATATTCCAGTTGTTCGAATTTAGATTGGACAGCAAGTCAAGCAGAAGTTTATCATCACCATCCCACACGATGAATATATTGTCGATGTACCTGTGGCACAGGTACATTGAGAGGTCATTGCTATAGAAAATGTGGTGCTCCCACCCCCTGGTACAAATTGGTGTAAGAGGGGGCACAACAAGTGCCCATGGCCACCCCCTGTACCTGGAGGTGGTTGGAGCCCGCAAAACAGAAAACATTGTTGAATAGAACAAAATGCAAGAGGTTCAATGCAAATTCATGTAAATCCTTCTCCCCGTTATCCCGCTGGGACAGGAAAGATTGAACAACTCCTATATATTTTTTTTTTCAATAACATTGTCTTTATCTTTAGATATCCAGCTGTACCTCTCTTGATGAAGTGAGTCCATATCTTGCGAAATGCGTAGAGAGAATCAGTACAGATTACTTACTTCATTGGAAGTTTAAATCAACATGTGTTTTACTCAATGATGGTTATGCAAGTACACTTATACT
Organism: Aquarana catesbeiana; assembly: GCA_037953035.1. NCBI lineage: Eukaryota > Metazoa > Chordata > Amphibia > Anura > Ranidae > Aquarana > Aquarana catesbeiana. Next base: position 4,597,919 of record JBBHAA010000512.1, on the reverse strand, counting down.
TGGTAACTATGTATGACAATATGGTTTTAAACATTTGTAATATTTGCTGTTTGTAATAAAATTTCTTCTACATTTTATATTTTTTGCTGTGCCTCGTTAAAGTCCCGTGGGCAATTGTCTTTTTGTGCAAAACATATACTGTATACTCTTTTATTGAAACATAGATTAAAAAAATCTCAAAACAAAATTATAGCTGATAAATCTACGTGGGTCAATGTTTTCTATTATATCAAAACCACCTCATGCATATGTTACATAATAACTGTTACATAAGCCAAGTTTTGGTACAGTTATACACATGAACCCCAACACATTTCGATTTAAAAAAATCTTCTTCAGGGGGAGGTGGGTAAAATGAGACACTAACAAAACAGTAAAAAGTACTGTACCAGCCAGCCACCAAAATATGTCCATAGGTCTCTGATCACCACCGCACAGTAGGAAGTCCTGGGACCTATTCACCAATAAGTCCACTTGGATATATAAACCAGAGGTATCATATGACAGCCTTAGCACTAAATATCCAGATGGAATATCAATACCTGAGAGGCTCCTAAACCAAAGTATAGAAATCTGATCTAAAAACTGACAAAAGCGACTCAAAAACGTCCCTAAAGGGTGAAAGGTATCTCAAACAGGCTCCAAAGGATAAACCACAAAGTGGGCTCTGGATGTTATAGATCACCTCCTAATAACCAACCAGGCAGCTATCTCTTTGCAGTAGCATTGTGTTCCATGCAGTGGCCATGGACTTGACCTATAAGCTCCCAATCTAAGGGAGATTCTGAACTAAAGCGGGATTGCCGATCTAACGGCAACTCTGACCTAAAGGGGGAGTCTGATCTAAAGGGAGACTCCTGATCTAAGGTAGGGCTGTGATCTAAGGGGGATTCTGATGTAAAAGGGGACTGATTTAAGAGGGAGCTCCAATGTTTGAGGGGACTAATGTAAGAAGTGACTCCTATATAGGGGGGTCACTGATGTAAGGAGTCTGATGTAAGGGAGGACTTGGCTGTAATTAGAGACTTGAATGTAAGGAAGGACTCTAATAAAAAAGCATACTCTGATATTTGGGGGGACTCTTATGTAAAAGTAAACTATGTTATAGTGTTGGGCGAATGGTTCGGGCGAGCAAAAGATCAGCCCGAACTTCGCCCGTTTCGGTGTTCTCCAAACACCTGAATTTTCTGTGTGTCAGTGGGCTGATCGCACACTGAATGCACAGTCAATATGTTAAGGGGCAGGCCCGGGAAGTCGGTCGCCGTGTCCTTATCAACAGATGAGTCATCAGCTGTCAGCGGGCTTACCCACTGACAGCTGAAAGAAAAAAAAAGCCGGTAAAAAATAAAAAAATGGCGTGGGGTTCCCAATCCATACCAGGCACTTTGGGTCTGATATGGATTTTAAGGGGAACCCCACACCAAAATATAAAAAGAAAACATTGTTGGGTCCTCCCCAAAAATCCACACCAGACCCTTATCCGAGCATGCAGCCTGGCAGGCCAGGAAAGAGTGGGGATGAGTAAGCGCCCCCCTCCTGAACCATACCAGGCCACATTCCCTCAACATGGCCTACCCCAAAGCACCTTGTCCCCACGTTGGGGACAAGGGATTCTTCCCGACATCCTTGGGCTGTGGTTGTGGGGGTCTGCGAGCAGGGGGCTTATCAGAATCTGGAAGCCCCCTTTAACAAGGGGGCTTAGCATCATGGGAAATGTAGTTCCAAAACATCTGGGGTGCCAAGGTTTGCCATCACTGCCCTAGAGGATAAATTGGTGTATGTTGCAATTTTTTATGTCAAACGGTATTTGTGCAGCGGTTTTCCAAATTTTTGGGGAAAAGTAAATTTTTTTGAATTTCAATGCACAAAAACACAATATAAAATGCGATTGTTTGGTAAAATATAAAAAATGATGTTACACCGAGTAAATAGATACCAAACATGTCACATTTTAATTTTGAGCTCTGGTGCTAGAATTAGTGCCAATGATCTGACGTTTGCAGTGATACATGTGTGGGACGATTGCTGTTTGCATGTGTGCGGGACTGTGGCGTGTGTTCACCTTTGCACACTGTCGCTTTAAGTTTTTTTTAATCACTTTTATTGTTATCAGAGGAAATATAAATATCCCCTGTGATAGCAATAGGCTGTGACTTTATGGAGAGATCTGGGGTCTAGTAGACCCCAGATGCCTCCTCTGCCCTTAAAAGCATTTGATCACAGCAAGATTGGTGTGATAAGATGCTTTCAATATTTAAAAATGGTGTTGTTTACATCCAGGTAAATCAGAATGGATGTATGCTCAGAGCTTTCGGTTTCCTATATCATAGCAGTGAACAGAGCCATTCCAAAATCTGCCTCTATGAACAGCATTGGCTGGTTGATCGGGTCTCCCAGTGGGAAGGGGGAGCCAGAGGATTCCCTGAATGAATGAATGAAGGATTTGTAGAGCGCTGCAAATGCGAACTAAATCGCCTCAAGGCGCTAGAATGCGTTCTCTGTTGCCAGCTTCTTAGAAAAGGAAGGTCTTTAGTTTTTTTCCTGAAGGCCTGATGGTTTTCTTCCATGCGGATGTGGGTCGGAAGAGCGTTCCATAGTCGAGGTCCTTGGACTGCGAATTTTCGTTCTCCCTTTGCTTTGTAGCGATATTTTGGAATGATGAGGAGGTTTTGGTTAGCTGATCGAAGGCTGCGATTGGGTGTGTAGTGTTTTATTTTCTCCTGAAGATATAGCGGAGCGTTTCCTTGTATGCATTTGTGAGTGAGGCAGAGGGTCTTGAATTTGATCCGATTCTTTACGGTTAGCCAGTGTAGGCACTTTAGGGATGGTGAAATAGATTCCCAGGGTTTTTTTCCTGTTAACAGTCTTGCCGCCGTGTTTTGAATGAGTTGTAAGCGCGCAAGCTGATATTGGGGTAGTCCTATGTAGAGCGAGTTTGCGTAGTCGAGTCGGGAGTTGATGATTGTTCCCACAACTGCCGGTTTGTCTTCTTCTGGGCTGAAGGGGATGAGTCTGCGTAGGAGGCGGAGGAGATGGTGGGATCCGCTCACCACTGATCCTATTTGAGCATCCATTGTCATTCCTGAGTCAAAGATGACTCCGAGAGTCTTGGCTTTGAGGCTTGGAGCGATGGTCTGTCCGAGGATGGTGGGGGGTGTCCACGGGGTCTTCATTTTGGAGTTTTTGTTGGCATGTAGGAGAAGAAGTTCTGTTTTTGAGCCGTTAAGTTTGAGGGAGCTGATGGTCATCCAGTGATCAATTGAACTGAGGCATTCTTCTAATTGTTGATGATGGTTTTTTTGTCCGGTGATGCGAAAGTAGAGTTGGGTGTCATTGGCTTATGAGTGGAAACAGAGGTCCGTTTTCCTGATGATATTGAGAAGTGTAAATGTTGAATAGCACTGGTGACAGGGGTGAGCCCTGGGGAACTCCGCAGGAGACTGCCCGGGTTTCCGAGGTGAATGTTCCTAGTTTCACTGTCTGAGAACGATTCTCTAGGAAGGATGCAAGCCATTTTAGCGCCAGACCTGTGGCTCCTGCCACTTCTGAGAGGCGGACAAGTAAAGTATTGTGGTTCACTGTATCAAATGCTGCGCTGAGGTCCAACAGTACCAGGAGGCTAGATTCTCCGTCATCTGCTGCTTCAAGGGCGTCGTCCCATATTTTGAGGAGTGCTGTTTCTGTGCCATGGCCCGGGCGGAAGCCTGATTGCAGTGGGTCCAGGAGTTGGTGTGTATCCAGGTGGCGTTGTAGTTGCAGTACTACTGCTTTCTCCATAATCTTGGAGATGGTGTTGAGGCTTGTTATCGGTCTGCGGCAGTTGGGGTCCTTAGGGTCAAGATTGGGTTTCTTCAGCAGAGGTTTGACGATGCCTTGCTTGAGGGAGGTTGGTACAGTCCCTTCTTTGAATGATTGATTTATGAGGTGTGTAAGAGTAGGGGCCAGGATGTCGGAACATTCTTTAAGGGGTTTTGTGGGAATGATGTCGTTTGGGGATGTGCTGTCTCGAAGGCTTCTGATGATGTTTATAGTCGTGTCAGCGGTGATAGGAGACAAAGAAAAATTTGGTGGTTGCGTGATGTTCGTGTTAATATCTTCTTTTTGTTTTGGTTGAATGAGGTTGGTTGTTTTTTTCTGATGAATCGATTTCCGAATGTTGTCGATTTTGTCGATGAAGTAATCTGATAATTCATTGCAGAATTCTTGAGTATTGTTTCCGGGTGGCTCTAAGCAAATCGGGTTCATTGACTGAGTGACTAGTTTGAAAAGTTCTCGCAGACGGTTTAGGACAGTTGAGATGGTGTCCGAGAAATGTTCTTTTTTGGCTTTGAAGATTGCCTTGTGGTATTTCACAGTAAGTTCTTTGTATATGGTGTGGTTTTCCTTGGTGGGATTTCTTCTCCATGCTCTTTCAGCTCTTCTACGTTCCTGCTTGAGTAGGGTGAGTGTGGCATTAAACCACCTCGAGTTTTTATTACGGATAGGTGTTCTGCGTTTTGGCGCCACTGAGTCTGCTGTTTGTAGTAATACCTTGTTTAGGAAGTTGAGTGTTTGTTCCGTTGATAGGTTTGGGTTTAGCAGAAGAATTTTTTTTGATAATGTGGTTTTGAAGAGTTCGGAGTGTAGTTTCTTCTGGGATCTATTCCAGTTTGTTGTTGTTGTCCGTTTCTGTTTTTGGGAGGTGGTGTTGATGATGATTTTGAATTCGATAGCGTGGTGGTCAGTCCATGGTAGTGGAGTGTTGTCCAGTATGTTGATGTCCAAATTCTGTTTGAAGATGAGGTCTAGAGTGTGTCCTGAACCGTGTGTGGGAGCGATTATCAGTTGTTGCAGGCCCAGTTCTTCCATTTGGTTGACGCAGGCGGTTGCGATACAGTCTTGGGCAGAGTTTGCCCAGAGGTTAAAATCCCCAAGTACCAGCAGGTTTTTGGTTTTCAGGGTGTGTATTGAGAAGAATTCGGTGAGTGGAGTAAGGAGATTGGTCTTTGGTCCTGGTGGTCGGTAGCATAGTAGTATGTGAATGGTGTCTTGTGGTGTTGCTTGAAGATGCAGTGAGAGAGTTTCCATGAAGGGAACTGAGTTCTGTGAAGTTGGTTTGGTGAACCCAAGGTGCGATTTGAAAATCACTGCTAGGCCTCCTCCTTTTTTTCCTATTCTATGCTCAGTTAGGATACTGTAATTTTCGGGCACCAATTCAGCTAGGATGGTGTTGCAGTCAGGAGTTAGCCAGCTTTCTGTAATGAAGAGGCAGTCAATGTTGTTTTCGATGATAAAGTCGTAAATTTCCAGCCTGTGCTTGACTGCAGATCTGGTGTTGATCATGGCGCATGCTAGTTGTTGTGGTTGGATCGATGTCTCCCTGTTTCTGATGGTTGATTGTGGCTTGGTCCTTAGTAATTGTTCTTTTTTCAGTCTTTTTTGAGTGGCGGTTGGCAAGATTGAGGCAGCGCTTCTTAGCCTGTGAAGGGCGTCTGCTGTGTATTTGAAGTTGCACATGATGAGAAGGCAGAGTTGTTGAAGGAAGGTTGATCTAAAGATGATACTGATGTAGCGATGACGAGCTTGCAGGAGGGTGTCGGGATCGGATGGTCACCACTGGAGTGGTGTGGGTGACGGGTTAATGTGGTGCGGAGGTCCTGGCGGAGGTGGTGTGCCTACCACCCTCTTGTTGATCCAGAGGAAGGCGAAAAACCTCTGCTGCGATAGCCAATAGTGCAGCAGAGGAAAAAATTCCTTCCTGACCCCCCGAGGGGCGATCGGGCTCGGCCCCTGGATCAACTGCTAGTGAGCTCGGTGCTTACCTGTAGGATAGTGGGTGGTGCGGTGGCTGCGTCTAGGGCGATCTGCGGTGGATTGGGATCAGGTGAATCACCAGTCACCAGTGCCCTCTGCGGTGAGGTCCAGTGGCGGGGGGGTGTTCCAGGTGTGGAGGGGGACGGGCTCTGTTGGAAGAGAGTGGGGGGGGTGTGTGGCTGCCGGAGCTGGGCCGCAGCCATGGTCTGTCCCACCAACCTAGCAGCTGGATCGGGGTGGCTAGACAGCGGCTGCGGTGGTGTCGGGGGGGGACTAGGGGATGAGGGGGGGGTCGAGACAGGAGGTGATGCGGCCGGAGTGCTTGCGGCCTAGCGAGGGAGGCCCAGAGGCTGTATCGTTCAGCCTAGGTGTAGCAAGATGGCCGCCGGCTAGGCCCGAGTGGTGAACAGGCCGGCAATAGGAGTACTAAGATGGCCACCGGCTAGGCCCAAGCCGCGGGCTGTCCTAGCGTGGTTACCTGGGCCCTTCTGCTGTGGTGGGCGGGTGGAACCGGTGGATAGGCTGGCAGGAGGGGGGCGCGGGTCCGCCGGACGAGCTACCAGGCAGTGGTGTGAGGAGCGGCAGTGATGTGCTGCCGGCAGGCAGCCGGAGCTGGGCCGGAGCCGCGGAGTGTCCTGAGCGGCCAGCCGGACTGGCTAAGTGCAGCGCCCGGAGGAGGTCAGTGGGGAGGGGGGGTCCTAGTGTACCGCTAGAGGGAGCGGCGGTTGAGACTAGATCCGGGGATGGGTGGGTGGATGCCGGGCTGGGAGGCCGGTAGACCGAGGCTGAAAGTGTTAGTGGCAGTGATGTCCTGCCGAGCTAGCCGCTGGAGCTATGCCGGGCCGCAGAGGACCCTGGGTGGCTGGCCTGCTGGCTGAGTGCGGCACCCGGAGAAGGTCGGAGGGGGAGGAGGGAGAGGGAATTCCGGAGAGGCGTACGAGGATTCCCGGAAGGGTGATAGGATGCCGGAGCTGGTTGTGCTGGTGGTCGGATAATCGGAGGAGAGGCGGTGGTGAGATACCGGTTAGCAGAGGAACTGGCCGGGGCCGCGGTATCCTAAGCGGCCGGCCGGCTGGCTGGATGTGGCCCTCGGATGTAGGCTGGGGAGGGGGAGGCCCGGTGGCCGCTGCAAGGGGATCAGGAGGATCCAAGGGTCCCAGATGGATGGCCGGATGGCTGGAGCTGAGTGGCCGGATGGCCGGAGCTGCTTCAGGGAGCTGCTGCAGAGGTCTGCTCTCCACAGTCAGTGCTGTCAGAGTGAACGTCAGAAGGCAGCAGGAGGGCATCATCTCCATATAACCACCAGTATAACTGGTACGTCCCTGGTCATCAAGTGAGTAAGTCCCTTCCACGGTTAGTGCAATCTAGCCACACTCCATATTCAGGGCATCGCTTGCTTATTTTTATTACTGAAGTCTGTCTGTTGATAAGGGGGGGTGTTAAATGTGTAGGTGTGGGTGGCAGCGGTGTGGCATGGCTCGCTCTTGTTTTAGATTCACACTGGGGCCCAACCTATGTTCTTGCACACAGGCCCACTACACTCACTCCATTTACCTTCTCCAGCAGGGGAAGGGGGATGGCTGCCTGCACTTTTCCTGGCCAGGGATCTGATACTGGAGAGGGTCGGTAGGAGGTCTGTATTTGGGTCACCTCTGATCACCCCCCTGTACTTCTTCTGCATGGGGGTCTACTTCTACTGGAAGGAGCATGTCTGTACACCTGGATGGGGGTCTCTCTGTTTGTTTGTATTTTTGGATGGATGGATGGATGGATGGATGAGAAGGGTACTCCTCTGATCACCCCTATGTACTCTTCCTGTTCAGGGGTCTCCTTGTATTGCTGGGGGTCAGTGTGGGAGGGAGTAGTCTCCTCTGATCACCTCCCAGCACTGCTTGATGGTGGGGGATCCCTAAATATTTCTCCTGTACACTTGGAAGTGTGTCTTTCAGCTTGGATCTGCAAACGCTGTTAGCTCCACCCACTACTTCACCTGGGGAACACAGATTGACATCTTTGCCCTGGGCACCACGTGATCTTATCCCAGCACTGGCAGAAACCAAGGGATTCCTGTATGTTTCAGCAATGTGCTGGCTGACCATTTTGTGACAAATCTGGTGAGTGAGTTCTACCACTGGTGTGCATGGTGAAGGTTGTGAATTACAGGCACATTACCAATGTCAATCATGATGAACAATGCCCAGAATCCACATTAAAAGGCCAGGAAAGAGGGCGAATGAGCATTTTGTCCTTCTGAACCATACCAGGCCACATGCCTCAACATGAGGGAAACCTGGTCAGGATGGACCCCACCCCCCATCCCCTGCAAAGCACAGATTCTAAAGGGAATGGAGGGTAATAAAACAAACAGAACCTGCAATTCGAAGTTGTCATAACATTTTCTATTGTGAGGATCACCTTTTCCTTTAATTGATTGGTGCCTGGAGTCAATCTCTCTATTGGCAGTCTGTTTGAAAAAAAAAAAATTAAATAAAAAATTAAATGTTGCAAATTATGAAGACTTTGTGAGTTAAAGTGGCTCTAAAGGCAAAAGTTTTTTTTTTTGTTCTTTTATACTATATTTGTTTTTCTTTACCTTATTGCATTCTCTGCATTAACGTAAAAAGACATAAATTTTTTTTTCCCATAATATCTTTTATTTAGGAAAAAGAACAATGTACAATTAGCAAGGACAGTTTGAAAATCGTACAACAATTCAAAACAGCAGAATATAACAAGTTATTCATACATAGACCAACAATAGTGGGGATAATTCCATCTCAATAGGGAGAGGGGTGTACCTGAGCAGCTTGCTGACTTGCGGAGCAAGCTAAAGAGATCGTTATAAACTTTATTGTGGAGGTGGAAGTTTTCATGGCTTATCAGATCCTTATATTAATGGTATGGGTGATGTATGGCAATGGGAAGGTATGGACCGCTTATAAGTGTTCCCATGTCTGGTACAAGGAAAGAATTGTCAAAATTTACTGTTCAAGGTGTATAGAAATTGGATGAGCTGAGTGGAGAGACGGGACTAGTCTAACATAAGGGGGATTTTCATTTGGAATACTGGAAAGGTATGGTCTCTGATCTAAGAGAACTTTTTGGTAGATGCATAGTTAACCTCTTCTCATCTAATAAGTTTGGGAGGTATGTGGGGTTAGGGGGGAGAAAGAGAGAAAAGGGAAAAAAAGGGGGGGTTGCCATCTCTTACTTCCCTCCCTGGCTTTGTAGTATAAGGTTGCATCTGCTATAGGAGAATGTGTAGTGTGTGGTGGAGCGGGTTGGCCTTTATGGGAGAGAAAACAACAGGTCAGATGCCAGGATTTTAAGTGTATGCAATTTGATTTAAGTCTTAGGCTATACTGTTTCTGTCATTAGTTGGGGGAACTAATTAATCTGGGGAATAATGGGGTCGATTGAAAGTGTATCCAGTATGCCCGACATAACATTTCTACATCCCCCCAGCACCCAAAATACTTACCTTAGCCCACCAATCTTGATTAAGAGCTCTGTCCATCTGCAGCAGTGCGGTTCTTCACTCCCCTCCACTCACAGGAGGCTCAGCAGTAGCAGAGAGAGGGTGGGACTGAGCCACACTGCATGTGTGTGTGTCAATGGATGCACACAGCCTGGCTTAGGAGTGAGCTCACAGGTGTGCTCACATAGCTATAGGGCCCCACTCAGAAGAGAAAGAGCCTGGAGCACCAGCAGGGGACCCCAGAAGAGGAGGTTCAGGATTGGTCTGTGCAATACCTCGGCTGAATGCCAGCCGTGGTCCCAGCTTAAATGCACACAAAGGGACAGGGTCTCCCAGGTGACATTATTGACCAACAGGCCTGGACTGGCCATAGGGCACACCGGGCATTTTTCCGGTGGGCCGCTGTCCCTGGGCTGCATTTTTTAAGAAGAGCGGCTTCTTGATGACTGAGCCACATGGCGGGAGGTAAGCGGCAACCGTGGTCCAGACAGGGTTAACACAGACCGCGGCCACCGCTCACCTCCCGCTATACGGGCTTTCCTACAGCAGGGCTGGGCACCAGCACACTTACGAGGTGCAGAAGGAGGCGGGAGAGAAGGCTCCTGTGACATGCAGGAAGCGCCTGCACTGGACAGACACCTCAAGGAGACGGCGGCAGCCTCTCTCCTAACACCGGCCGGGACACTGATGGCTGCACAGGGAGGTAGGTGAGCACACTGACAAAAAAAAAACATGTTCCAGTGTGTTACATCTCTGCAGTGGCGGGGAAAGGGAGTGGATTGGGGCTTTCTACTTTACTGGTCTGGGGCTTTCTACTTTACTGGTCTGGGGGCTGTCTGTGTACTGGTATGGGGTTGTCTGTGTACTGGTATGGGGCTGTGTACTGGTCTGGGGCTGTCCGTGTACTGGTCTGGGGCTGTCCGTGTACTGGTCTGGGGCTGTCCGTGTACTGGTATGGGGCTGTCTATGTACTGGTCTAGGGCTGTCTATGTACTGGTCTAGGGCTGTCTCTTTACTGGTCTGAGACTGTCCCTTTGCTGGTCTGAGGTCGTCTCTTTACTGGTCTGGGGCCGTCTCTTTGCTGGTCTGAGGTTGTCTCTTTGCTGGTCTGGGGCCTTCATCCTTGCTGGTCTGGGGCCATTATCCTTGCTGGTCTGGGGCCTTCATCCTTGCTGGTCTGGGGCCTTCATCCTTGCTGGTCTGGGGCCATTATCCTTGCTGGTCTGGGGCCGTAATCCTTGCTGGTCTGGGGCCGTCATCCTTGCTGGTCTGGGACCGTTTCTTTGCTGGTCTGGGGCCGTCTCTTTGCTGGATTGGGATGTCTCTTTGCTATATGGGGATGTCTCTTTGCTGTATTGCAATGTCTCTCAGAATGAATATACACAAAAAAGATGCGCAAAAACTAAAACTAATTACGTGACCAGTGACAAACAAGTGAATGAAATAATCACATAAGTGAATAAATAATTAAACCCAATAATTATAATTCATTGATTAGGGAGCAAAAAAACTAGTTTTATGTTACATTTAGTTTTTTGAATTATTTATCATTCACTATATTAATTCATTCATTTTTTGATACACATAGGTTTTTTGCACCCTAATCAATGAATTATAATTATTGGGTTTAATTATTTATTCACTTATGTGATCATTTCATTCACTTGGATAGTCACTGGTGACGTAATTATAGTTTTTGCGCATCTTTTTTGTGTATATGTATTGTTTATGGATTAAGTATTTAATTCTTTAAGATTGCTGCATTTATATAATTAATATATTTTTTTATACTTTAGTTTACATGGCACGGTTTAATTAGCTATCCGGGTAAGCACAGAATTTACCAAACTACACACCTCTCAGAATGAATATCTGTTCACCAACCACCCCGCGAACACACGCCCCCACAACTCTGCCCTACTTCCCCCCCAGGGATTGGGCTGCCCAGTTTAAAATGCCCGTTCCTATTTTCTGTCCCAGTCCGGGCCTGTTGACCAAATATGCAACTAGAAACTGACGGAAACAGATGTGTATCGGACATCATGATTGATGTGAATCTTCACCGCTGGACAAAGTGATTGATGATGGATGAACACCATGGGATATTTTTTTTTTTTATTAAATCACTTGTCAAAAACTATGTATGTGTGCTTGTTTACACTTTCTTCTTTTTTTAATGAGTAAGGATACTATCTACAAATCTCCACTGAAAAGAAAAGACAGACTTTACCAGCTGCCTCTCATAATCCCAGAGTTGTTACCCTAAAAAAAAAAAAAAAAAAAATTATCCTGTTCCCTTAAAGCCTGTGTCATTTGGCCCCTGTATCATATAAAAAAACACTACTGATCCTACCTGGTTCTGCCCTCCCCCCTGTAAACTGACCATGGTTTATCATGGCTGCTGAGCCCTGACACCGTGGTCAGTTTACGTGTCTTTGTCATCCTCTTTGCTCTCCCCCTGTCCTCTCCCCCTCCCCTCCCTGCCTGTCAGCTGTGTCAGGGCCGCTCTGTTTCCTGCCCCTTCCCTTCCTGCTGCTAAAAAAACAATGTTCTGATAATACAATCCCCACTGTTAAATAAAGACATGTGCCCCACAGTATGTGTTTTTTTAAAAAATATACCAAATTCCACCTTATTTCAGAGCGTTTACCAGCGTTTACGCGACTGCTCGTCTCTCTCCTCCTCTCCTGACTGACGTCAGCGAGAGTTCTTGACCCCTCCCACTGTAGTTGTCAGCCCAGGAGAGGAGAGAGGTGAGGAGTCACGTGAGCACTGGGAGACGCTCTGAAATAATTTAGAAGTTGGCATATTTTTTTATAAAATATATGCAGTGGGGCACATGTCCTTATTTAACAAAGGGCATTGTATGATCTTATCATAGTGGCTTTACAACTACTTTAAAGCTGAATTCCACCCAAAAGTGAAACTTCTGCTTTAAGGCTTCCTCCTCGGTTCCTGTTTGTGAAACTGAGCTTTTGGGGAGGAGGGGGGGGGGGGGCAGGTATCCGATTTTGACAGGTACCTGCTTCCACTTCTGTTCTGGTCGCCTAGGATATCGGAATTGGAAGCTCTCCCTCCCAAAGTTTTCTGGGACATACGACAGGTCCTTGAAGACTTGGGACCAGTCACAGAGCACAGTGCCGTTTGCGCATTTGAAGTAGGCACCCGGCTGTGAAGCTGCAAGCTGCCACAGCCGGGTGCCCATAGTAGAGATTAGGGATTACCAATTCACACAGGGGGGGCCAGGATCTGGGGGTCCCCTTGTTCTATTTGCATGCAAATTCATTCTGTACGAAATTTGAATTTCAGAAAATGGTTATATAGAAATAGAATGAAATTGAATTCTAATAGAAGACTAGAATTGAATTCTAATAAAAGACTAGAATAGAAAAAAAAAACAATAGAACAGAAAAAATATTTTATATATATATATATATATATATATATATATATATATATATATATTGGTATATATATATATATAAAACCATCTTCCAAAACTGAAATTTTATACAGAATGAATTCAAATAGAAAAGATTAGAATAGAATAGAAAATAATAGACAAGAATAGCATAGAAAAACAATAGATCAGAATAGAAAAAAATATCATATATTCTATTCTAATCTTTTCTATTCGAATTCGAATTCAGTCTGTACCAATTCCAATTTCAAAATTTTTTATATATACCACCATTTAACCATTTTCCGAAATTCGAATTTCGTATAGAATGAATTCGCATTCAAATAGAAAAGATTAGAATAAAATAGGAAATGATAGAAAAGAATAGCATGGAAAAACAATAACATCGTCCAAAATTCGAATTTCGTATAGAATGAATTTGAATTCAAATAGAAATAATAGAAAAACAATAGAACAGAATAGAATATAATGTAATATATATATTATATTTTATTCTGTTCTGTTCTATTGTTTTTCTAGTCTATGCTTTTCCATTATTTTCTATTTTAATCTTTTCTATTCAAATTTGAATTCATTCTATACGAAAATCGAATTTCAGATGCCATCTTCCGAAATTCGAATTTCGTATAGAATGAATTCAAATTCAAGTAGAAAATTTTAGAATAGAATAGAAAAGAATAGCATAAAAAACAATAGAACAGAATCAAATAAAATATAACATATATATATATATATATATATATATATATATATATATATATATATATATATATTATATTTTATTCTATTGTTTTTCTAGTATATTCTTTTCTATTATTTTCTATTCTAATCTTTTCTATTCAAAACAGAAAAAAATATTTTCTATCTATCTATCTATCTATCTATCTATCTATCTATCTATCTATCTATCTATCTATATATCTATATATATATATATATATATATATATATATATATATATATATATAATTTCTTTTTTTCTATTCTGTTCCATTTTTTTCTATGCTATTCTTCTCTATTCTATTCTAAACTTTTCTACTCGAATTTGAATTAATTCTATATGAAATTCGAATTTCGTATATAATGAATTTGAATTGAAAAGATTAGAATAGAAAATAATAGAAAAGAATAGACTAGAAAAACAATATATATATTATATTTTTTTTCTATTCTGTTCCATTGTTTTTCTATTATTTTCTATTCTAATCTTTTAATTCTATTTGAATTCAAATTCATCCTATACAAAATTCGAATTTTGGAAGATATTATATATATAGACCAGCATAGAAAAAAAAAAAAAAATATATATATATATATATATATATATATATATATATATATATATATATATATATATATATATATATATTTTTTTTTTTTTTTTTTTTTTTTTTTTTTCTATGCTGGTCTATTGTTTTTCTATGTTATTTTCTATGTTATTCTTTTCCATTATTTTCTATTATATTCTAATCTTTTCTATTTGAATGTGAATTAATTCTATACAGATATATATATATATAAAAAAAACCATAAAATCATATATACTGTATATATATATATATATATATATATATATATATATATATATATACAGATATATACAGATATATATATATATATATATATATATATATATATATACATATATAAAAAACCATAAAATATATATATATATATATATATATATATAAAAACCATAAAATCATATATACTGTATATATATATATATAAAACCATCTTCCGAAATTGGTTTACTTTTTCAAATTTGGTCAAATTTTTTTGAATGTGGTAGAATTTTTTCGAATACGGGCAAATTTTTCGAATTCGAACACGAAACTAAACGAATCCCAAAAACGAATGTAACGAATGCAACAAATTTAACTAAACAAATTTAGTTGAATAACGAATCGAAACGAAACAAAACTAAACAAATTTTTTCATCCTGCACATGTCTAATTCACTCCTCCTGGCATCGAGCTGTCATCCAACTCATAGGATACGAGTGTTGCCAGCAGGAGAATTTATAAGAGCTAGGAGAAATTGTTCCTCTCATGAGGATTTTGCTAAAGAATGTCAGATTGTTTCCAGTAGGTTGAGTAAACGGGGATACAATGGACACTTGATAGACAGAGGGAGAAGGTTAGTGGAGAACAGGGATCACATCGATCTGATTGGGAACTCTACTGCCTTTAGAAAGAGGATACAATCCTGTGGCAGGGGAGGTATTTATTTTGTGACCTCATATTCCCAACAGTACAATCAGATCATTGCGATCATCAAACACCGCCTCCCCGTTTTGTATGCCGACAAAGTTTTGAATGAAATTTTGAAACGGGGATGCAGTTTCTCCAGTAGGAAAGCCCCCACTTTAGGTACAATGCTTTCTCCTTCCCTATTCCATTCCCACATTCCATCCCCTTCTAATTCATGTTTGGGGGTGGTGGGTTCCTATTCTTGTGGTTTCACCACCTGCAAGCAGTGTAAAAAACACAGAAAGAGTAAGACTATTACATCTTTTTCAACTGGAAAGACACATTTAATAAAAAATTATAATTCCAAAATGGTTGTTTATCTGATTGATTGTAGCATATGCAAGATGCAGTATGTGGGATGTACTATCCGCAATCTTCGTGTTAGAATAATGGAACATTATAATGATACTCTTAACAGTAATGCAAAAAATCTTTCTAACGTGTCTAAACACTTTAGAGAATTTCATAATGGCAAACTTGAGTAATTCTCTTTCTGTGGTTTAGATCATGTGAAAAAATCCATTAGAGGGGGAAACATACTCCATATACTGCTGCAGTGGGAGGTGTGGTGGATATATAAATTAAATACTCAAGTTCCCAGGGGAATGAATAACAGAATGGATGTCAGCCTTTTTCTAAAGTAATAGAATTTGGCATTATTTATATTTATTTATTTCCACAATATAGGTTTTACTCCCTTCTCTCTGGCTCTACCAACCACACATGTTTTTAATTTGTGTTAATTGATTTTAATTAGGATGCACTGCCTACTATTCATTAGGGGGCTGTATACCCAGTGGCAAAGCTAGACATTCTTTCACCTGGGTGAAATATTAGGGCTCTAAACAGACCCCTGATGTCTCACTTTTGAGACAGAGAAAAGGACTGAGGTCAAAGATTTATCAGTCTCTTTTCTCTACACCCTCAGCTGCACTGGACAGTGAATGAACAGAAGGCTCCGTGCTGAGCGGCTTCCTGTTCATTCACAAACTGAAGCATAGTAAACAGTTTACTATGCTTCCGTTAAGAATGAACACATTGATTGATGGGTACCAATCACTTGCTGTGTTCATTTATAAAAGGAGGGGTCTGGTAAATTACACATTTACAAGCCCCGTCTCCCAAAATTCATCTTGAAACATCCCCTGCAGCAACTGGTGGAAGAGGAGAGTAAGGGAGCGGAGCCGGCTTTGCTGCAGGGGGGAGGGGAACCAAGGAAGCACACAGGGGGGCCAGCCAGCAGAAGGAAACAGCGAGGAGAGGCAGAACGGGTAAGTGCCTATGTAAACAAGGCATTTCCCTGTTCTGCCTAGTGACATGACAGAGATCTTCTGGTCCATGTCACCGGGAGCAGTGATCTCTGCCATGTTCTAGTGAGCCCACCCCCCCACAGTTAGAGCACACTGAGGGAACACACACTTAACCCCTTGATCGCCCCCTGGTGTTAACCCCTCCCCTGCCAGTGACATTTATACAGTAATCAGTGGTTATTTTTAGCTCTGATCACTGTATAAATGTCAATGGTCCCAAAATAGTGTCAAAAGTGTCCGATCTGTCTGTCGCAATGTCGCAGTCCCAATAAAAATCCATGATCACCGCCATTAGTAGTAAACAAAAAATTATAATAAAAATGACATAATTCTATCCCCTATTTTGTAGACGCTATAACTTTTATGCAAACCAATCAATACACACTTATTGCATTTTTTTTAACAAAAATATGTAGAAGAATACATATCGGCCTAAACTGAGGAAGAAATTTGTTTTTTTTATATATTTTTGGGGGATAATGATTATAGCAAAAAGTAAATATATTGCTTTTTTTCCAAAATTGACGCTCTTTTTTTGTTTATAGCGCAAAAAATAAAAACTGCAGAGGTGATCAAATACCACCAAAAGAAAGCTCTATTTTATTTGGGTATAACGTCGCACGACCGCGCAGTTGTCAGTTAAAGCGAATCCTCTGGTCATTCTTCCGGGGCTGAAGTGGTTAAACATATACATGACCTTATAAAATTCTATACTACATCCCAGTATCATCTGCTTTTACTTGCAGGACCTGTCCACCCTTTGACCTCATTGAGTCCTTCTGCTCATCATCTCTGTGGGGAATGTGGAGGATATTGAGAATAACTTTATTATGCTGTTTTAAGATCTGCTGTTGGTTGAGACATCGGAGCAGAAAACCATAGCACACCTTACTCCTTTTCATGTTTTCTCTGTTTTTAATTGCTAATTGATGGAATGTTCATCTGTTATATCACCTAAATACACGTAAAGGCGTTTAACAATTTTTGTACATTCCTTATATATGAAGGAAATATTTTACTTCTGTATTGTATTGTTTTGTTATATTTACCTCTCTATAATTATGTCACATATACATTATCCTCTTCCTTATACACCCTTGAAGAAGGAGATATCTGTACTCCGAAATGCATCGGGTGCAAGAGGACTATGTTTGTTATGTCTCATTTATGGTGAAATTGTTACAGATATGTATACATTCCATGCTTTACATGTTCATCTGGGTTTTATACAATGTGTTCAAATAAATATTTTTCTATTAAGATACTTATATATACTCTTATTTAGCTACTTGTGCCTTAAAAGTCCACCCTAGGGGTTTCATTTCTTAGCCAGCAGAAGGAAGAAGAACCTGGAGAAGAGAGGTGGCAGGGGCAGCATTTAGTGGAACTGATGGGTTGTATTTTCCTCCTGCAGCAGCTGAATGCCGGCAAGCAGTAGAAAAATACAGCCCATCAGTTCCACTAATTGCCCCCTCATTGCTGAGGTCATCCAGTGCCCAGGATGAAGATGACAAAATGCGTCCCCCCTGTGTGCTCACAGTTCACACCCCAGTCTCAATGTGGCATCTTCTGTGAATTAAGGCGGCTTCTTCTTCCGCTCTTTGGTCCTGTAATGTCACATGACAAGGTAAGACAGGAAGAAGGGCATGATGCCCTCGCTCTCCAGTGGCACCTTGCTGAGACTGAGGTGTGTTCTCAGCAGGCTCCTACTCTCTTCTGCCCACAGTAGGCTGTGGACTCCTCCCTCCAGGGACCCCTGCTCCTTCTGACAGGTATGAAACTGTAGTCACCCCTCTCAGCAGGGAAATTGCTAGGTGTGTGAAAGACCTAGGTGTCAGAAACCATGAACCAGACCGAGACAGAAGTACAGTAAAATCACACTTGTTTATTAATAAAAATAAAAAGGTAAATAGAGTAAGCGTAGTCAAAGCATAGCAAGAGTCTAGTAACCGGATCGGGTAGTCAGCCAAGCCAGAGTTCAGTAACCAGATTGGGTAATCAGCCAGGCCAGAAGTCAGGGATCCAAGTAGAGGAACAGCAAGCAGGATAAGGAGCCATAAGGGATGCCAGCAAAGCCAGTCTTTAAACAGGAACGCAGGAGATGGTTTCTTGTGATGTAACCAAGGCGAAGGCAGGAATGAAGTGAGCTGAAGATCTTTAAGTGGGCGGGACTGACGAGCAGATCCACAACAGCTGGTTAACTGTGGAGAGAGATGAGAGATGGCAGTTAGCCAACAGCTGAGCAGCCAGCTCAGAGAAGGAAGGGCTGAGCCCAGCCCTGACAGTACCCCCCCTCCTCAACTTCCCCCCCCCTCGGAGGACCACTGGGCTTGAGGGGAAAACATCTATGGAAATCACGGAGGAGGGCAGGAGCATGTACGTCCGAGGATGAGACCCAGGAGCTTTCCTCCGGACCGTACCCCTTCCAATGCACCAGGTACTGTATGCGCCCACGGAACCTACGGGTGTCAACCATGGACTGTACCTCAACGAAGACCACGGAGATGCTCCTCTATCGCAGGAATACTCTGCGGAACAAATGAGTCAGGCAACATGATAGGTTGGAAACCATAATTCACCATAAACTGAGACAATCATGAAGCAGAATTCAAGACACTGTTGTGAGAAAACTCTGCCCATGGTAATAGGTCTGACCAGTTGTTGTGATGGTCAGAAATATAGCAACGTAGGAATTGCTCCAAGGACTGATTGGCTCGTTCACTGCGGGTGATATGCAGAGGAGAAAGCAAGCTGAATTCCCAGCTGTGCACAAAAGGCTCACCAGAACCGGGACACAAACTGACTACCCCTGCCCAAGACAAACACCTTGGGTATCCTATGAAAACGAAAGATCTCCCAAGCAAAAATAGAAGCCAGTTCCTTAGAAGTGGGCAACTTCTTAAGTGGAATACAATGACACATCTTTGAGAACCGGTCAATCACCATAAGGATAACTGTGTTGCCTTGGGAGTGGGGCAACTCCACAATGAAATCCAAAGACAGGTGGGTCCAGGGCCTCTCTCCATTGGGTATGGGTTGTAGGAGGCCCACTGGAAGGTGTCATGGAGTCTTACTCTGAGCACAACGGAACAGGCAGCTAAGAAGGCAGTTACATCAGCACGTAGACTAGGCCACCAGAATTGTTGGGAAATGGCCCAAACGAGTTGATTCTTAACAGGGTGGCCAGCTGCCTTGGGAGAATGGTAGGTCTGGAGCACGGCAGTACGGAGACTCTCTGGGACAAAGCAGCGGTCACAAGGTTTCTCAGGAGAAGCATTGACCTGAGCAGCAAGAATTTGTCACCCAAAGTAGAAGTGAGACTGGTGCGAACCGTAGCCAGAATACGATCAGGAGGAATCATAGGAACCAGAACCGACTCCAACTTGGAAATGGAGGAAAATTGTCGTGACATGGCGTCAGCCCTTACATTCTTAGTACCGGGTAAGAATGAGACAATGTAATTGAAACTTGACAAGAAAAAGAGCCCATCGCGGCCTTTCTAGGAGAGAGGCGTTTAGCCTCAGATAAGAATGTGAGATTCTTATGGTCAGTAAGAATGAGAACCGGCACAGGGAGTGCGCGGGCGCGGGATTCCCAAGATGGCCGCATAAGCCGGGAGCTCCGCTCTACCCAGCCCAGCAAGCCACCCAAGAGCCGGAGTAAGGCCAACAAGACGCCTGCCACCCGAGGATTCGGACTCTGGATCACACACAGCATCGATCCATGCTTAACAGCTCGGTCCGTCGGGACCTGGGGCCGCAGTTCACAGCAGAGGATTCCCGGGCTGTATCCAAGATGGCGGCCGCAACACAGCTTAAGGAGCCTCATGCAGGGGGACACGCGGACACAAGGCAAGTGCTAGCTCCTGCTGTCTTAGCTTTCACACCCCAATCCGCTCCCCACAACCAAGCTATGGGGACGCCCTCCCCGGCCTCCACGTTGTCCCTCTTAGAACGTACCTTTGACAATTATACACTGTCCCCACTGAACAACACACCGGCGCATCAGGGAGTCGGGACATCCAGGGGAAACTCTGAGGGTGACATACCCATTAATGCAGGAGACTTATTCCTCAAGCTATCTGACCTCCTGGACAGGGGGCTAGCAAACACAGCCACAAAAATCACGAATGAGATAAGAACTGACTTTCAAAACCTGGGAGCAAGGATGGAAGCAATAGAACACAAATTAGACATCACAGTGTTCAGAGCTAATCAGAACACTGAGCACATCCATGTCATTCAAGAGCAATTGGAGGTGGCATTGAACAGAATCGATGACCTAGAGAACAGGTCAAGAAGGGACAACTTCAGAGTCAGAGGAATCCCTGAATCAATAACAGATATTCCGAAAGCGATTCAAGAATTAATTAAATCCCTCATCCCGGAGCTATCCTCCATTAAATTGGAGTTGGACAGAGCACACAGATCCCTGGGCCCCCCCTAGAAAAGACGGGTCCCCCAAAGATGTAGTTGTGAAGCCACACTTTTATAGTGTGAAGGAAGAGATCATGAAAATATCACACCAGCAATCCCGCATTCTCTTTCAAGGCCAGGAAATCCAAATATTCGCTGACATTTCACCCACGACCATCCAAAAACGCAGAGCCTTGAAGCCTCTACTGCAGTGGTTCTCAACTCCAGTCCTCGGGACCCACCAACAGGCCAGATTTTAAGTATTACCTTGGGGAGTTG
Organism: Aquarana catesbeiana; assembly: GCA_037953035.1. Taxonomy (NCBI): domain Eukaryota; kingdom Metazoa; phylum Chordata; class Amphibia; order Anura; family Ranidae; genus Aquarana; species Aquarana catesbeiana. The sequence goes on along the minus strand of JBBHAA010000512.1, from coordinate 4,576,971 downwards.
CAGACTAGAATACTGCAATCACTGAGCAGCAAGTGATATCACCTGTGATGTATTTCAGCTATCTTGCAAACCTGGCCTGTTGGGGGGCCCTGAGGACTGGAGTTGAGAACCACTGCTCTACTGCAAATTCTCACCCAGAGGGAGATCAAATATTGGTGGGCATTCCCCTTCGCGCTAAAATTTACCCTCAAAGGCAAAACCCACTCATTCCCCACTTTCCCAGAGGGTGAACGAGTTCTACTTTCACTTAAACTCATCTCGCTAGATTCTGCAATGGACACGTCTAATATGCAAGCGGGCTCATCTAAACGCCAAACTCCCAACAGCCTAATCTCCCCCTCCTGGAAATCCAACAAAAGCAGACGTCTGAGGGAACAAATGCCAACCTGAGGATGATAGATGCAAGATTCCTGTTGTATTCCTTTTCCATTTGTGATCCACTGGCTCCTGGACTTCCCTAGAGGAACTCTACCCCACACGGATCTTCCACCAAAGTGCCTTATACCTTCTCGAGGACAACTGTCCACCTGTTCAATGACTCTAGCATCTAGAACTCCACCCCAGAGGTTCTACTCTAACATTTCCCTAAGACCTTTTGCTGGGCCGGTTACATTTTTACGTTCTATGGGAACTCTAAGGTTCAGTTCACAAACCCATGCAAGACTGACTTTCTCTGATCTTGGTGACACACCCCTATTTCTCCTGTTGTAGTCCCCAACGCCAGAAGAGGAGTTGGCCCTTCTATGATTATTTAGTAGAATATTTAGTTTAATCTTTAGGTTTTTAAGGTGCCGGCCCTCCTTCCTCTCCATACCCACCCACAGCAGATCGGTTGGTTCTATAGTTTGCGATCACTATCCCGCTTCTCCCTAATTTTCTTCTTCCACAGCAGGACCCACAGAGATTCCACGGAAGATTGTAACTATCCCACATGTCGGTTTTACTCCTAGTTGGAAAGAAAAATGTATCGCTTGAAGCTCGTTTGTTTTTTGTCTTTATTATTTTTCTTTGCTCAGTATTAAGTTTCAGGTTACAGGGTTGGCTCAGGCTGCGGTAGCTGCCCTGCGACTCCATCCATCCTACGATAATGGAGCTGCCATTTTCGTTCGATGGACCGGTGGTCCTCCTTCCGGACCACCTTAGTTTGTTACTGGAGCACGGAGTGGGGAAAATTTTTCCCCCACTCCGTCTCCGGCCTATATTAGGCCAAATTGTTCTTCTCTTCTATTTTCTTCTGTATCTCTGCTTTAACCCATCTGTGTTTATCTCTCCCTCTCTTTCTACCACCCGGGTTTACAGATCATGTTCAGCTCCTTCTCATCCAGCATCTCCAGGTCCCAAGCAATACTCCTCGTTCGCCACCTGCTTGGTTCTCATCAACGTGGGTAGGGTAAGTGTCTCAATTACAGAAACACACTCACACCAAAAAGATTATGCCTAACAACACACTGCCTCCTTCTCATATAAAAATTATTTCTCATAATGTCCAAGGCCTCAACTCCCCAATCAAAAGGAGAAAAATCCTCCAATCCTATCGCAATCAAAGGGCATCAGTAGTAATGCTCCAGGAAATGCATTTTCCTACTCAATACTCCCCCTCATTTCTACACGCTCACTTCCCCCAGTTTTAATTAGCAAACGCTGAGGACAAAACCAGGGGAGTAGCAATCCTTTTCGCTAAGGACTGTCAATTTAAAGTTAGCCAGACCCTTAGTGATCCTGAGGGCAGGTACTTGTTAGTGAAAGGTCAGATCGAAGACCAAATTTTATCACTAGTATCCTATTACGCACCAAACAAGGGACAGGGTATATTTTTCACTACCCTATTTCAAACCCTAGGACCACATTTAGAAGGGACAGTAATTCTGGGGGGGAGACTCGAATGTCACATTCGACCAGAGCCTTGACAAATCGAACCCTCCATCTAAACAGCTTTCTAGGCCCACCAAAATCAGCTCCAAAATCGCCAAACTAATCCACCAACAGGGACTTACAGACATCTGGAGAGAACTCAATCCCTCCACAAGGGACTATTCTCATTTCTCAATACCCCATCTAGTCTAATCAAGAATTGATCATATTCTAATCTCCTCCATACATATACCTGCTGTAATTACAGCTAAAATTAAGGATACTGCCCTCTCTGACCACTCGACGATCTCCCTGACTCTCCAGGGACTGCTCCTTAGACCTCCATCCCCCCTATGGCGCATCAAAGATCATATTATTAAAGTTCCTTTTCAGATCTCAGTAATAACTAGGGCTTTAAAAGAATACTTTACCTTGAACAACGTAGAGGGTATCTCGGCCGAGACCTTATGGGCGGCACACAAAGCCGTGATACGAGGCAAGCTTATTCAAATTTCCTCCCAATTAAAAAAGGAGAGAACCATGGATATCCTAAAGCGGGAGAGAGATTTTAACCTCCTTCCAAAGAAACACAAAACAAATCCATCCCTGGTTCAAACTGATCAGCGCGATGCTGCTCGAATTAAGCTCGAATTAAATCTGGCGCTTACGGTCAAAGCTGAGAATTCTCTACGTTGGAACGGTGTGAAATTTTATCTTAATCAGGATAAAATGAGCACAATGCTGGCCTCGAAGTTATCCCCCAAAACTCGTCTTTTCGCACTCCCCAAAATAAAACTACAAGACGGGTCGTCTTGCCAAAATCCCCAACGAATCTTAGAATCCTTTCAGCCTTTCTATTCAAAGCTCTATAGAGCAAATGACAGCAATGACGCACGAGCTATAGATGCATTCTTAGAAACTCTGCCTATCCCCACTATACAAAAGTCCCATAAAGAAATCATGGAAGCCCACATTACAGTAGAAGAAATTTTAGAGGTCATTAAAAATCTTAAAGGGGGATCAGCCCCAGTCCCAGACGGTCTATCCAATCTATATAATAAGACCTTTGCCGAGACTCTGGCTCCGCACTTAACTAGATTGTTCAACTCCAAGCGGAAGGGTGACCCCATGGAATCTCAGTTAAATGCAGCTTACATCACTGTCATCCCCAAACCCGACAAAAACCCTGATCTGGTAGAAAATTACAGACCCATATCGCTAATAAATAATGATTTAAAAATTCTAACCAAAATTTATGCTAATAGACTAAATAAATTTATTAACAAGTACATCCACAAAGATCAGGTGGGATTCATTCCCGGTAGACAGGGTCCAGACCAGGTTAGAAGGGCCATAGACATCGCTTCAATCTTACAATCGGGCTGGGATGGAGGATCACCTCAGGAGGGCCTTTTTCTTTCATTAGATCTACAAAAGGCCTTCGATTCTCTGACATGGCCCTTCATATTCGCCTCTCTCAAATTTTGGGGGTTCGGCGAAAATTTTATTGGAATCCTCAAATCGCTCTATTCTGAGCCTGAAGCAAAAGTCAAATTACAGGGCTTGCTTTCATCCCCCATTAAAATTGCCAGGGGCACGAGACAAGGGTGCCCCCTATCCCCCCTAGTGTTTGCTCTAACAATAGAAACACTCGCCATAGCAATTAGGTCAGACCCAAATATTAAAGGTGTTAACTGCGGTATGAATACACACAAATGCGCCCTATTTGCGGATGATATCCTTTTATTTATCACCTCTCCAATTACCTCCTTACCCAACATTAACAACCTTCTTCAAACCTTTGGTGATGCCTCGGGCCTGCGAGTCAATATGGTTAAATCCCAAGCATTAAACATTTCCCTCAACCCAGCCTTAGTTGAACGACTAAAACTGGCCTTTAAATTCAATTGGAGCGACTCTTCAATACGCTATCTAGGAATAAACCTAAAGCCCAGAATAGATTCCCTCTATCAAGCCAATTTCCCTCCCATGTATCGCAGATTAGAAGAAGACATACGAACATGGTCATCTCACAAATTATCGTGGCTAGGGAGAATCCACGCAATCAAAATGACCCTTTTTCCTAGAATCCTGTACCTCTTCAGAGCCCTACCAATCCCAATTAGTAGAAATCACCTCAAGAGCTTTCAGGGGAAGATTATAAAATTTATTTGGGGGGGGGAGAGGGTACAGGTTTTCCAGGAACACTCTTTATACCCTGAAATCTAAGGGAGGATTGGGCCTCCCTGAGCTATTCAAATACTACCAAGCAGCTAGACTAGCCCAACTATCAACCATTTATTTCAGGGGTGAAAAACCCGACTGGGTACACATAGAACGGCAGGCGGTCCCAACATACACTTTAGATTTTCTCCTTTGGATTCCCAGTAAATCTAGACCAACCATTATGGCACCCACACTCTCACACCCCTTTAAACTTTGGGATGACATGATCCATCTACCCTCCTTGACCTCACATTTACGTCCATTATCGCATATATTCCACAATCCCCTTTTCAAACCGGGGTTAGACATCAAATCCTTTCAGTGGTGGTTAGACAAGGGGATGTACCGCATTGGACACTATTTCTTCACTTCCGGACCAATTTCCCTGAAACAATGTATTGAAAAATTAGAGCTCCCCGACTCGGAAAAATTCAGACACCTCCAAATCTCCCATTTCCTACACACAATCTGGAAAAACAAATCTATTCCTCCAGAATTCACGCCTTATGAACAATGGTGCGGACATGCAACTGAGCAAAAAGGGGGCATATCGTTGATTTATGAAGCACTATCAACTCCCCTTTCCAAACTTACATACATGACAGACTGGGAGAGAGACCTGGGCGAGTCTTGGGACCTGGAGATGTGGCACAAAATGGGAACGAGAGCATACAAAGGTATGGTAAATATTGCGTTAATTGAAGCTAATATGAAAGTCCTTACAAGATGGTACCTGGTCCCATCCAAACTTGCACAGATGTATCCATCCTCGTCTTCTCTATGCTTCAGAAATTGCCAAGCCCAGGGTTCCATGATACACATTTGGTGGGAATGTCCGAAAATCAGGGGGTTCTGGAATAAGATATTTAACTTAAAGTGGTTGTAAAGGTAAATTTAAAAAAAAAAAAAATAACAAACATATCATACTTACCTTCACTGTGCAGCTCGTTCTGCACAGAGTGGCCCTGAACCTGGTCTTCTGGGGTCCCTCGGCGGCTGTTTCAGCTCCTCCCCGCAAGAACTAACCACCTTAATGCGAGCTCCCTCGCATGGTGGTTAGTTATTGCGGGCGCGCTCCCGTGATACAGCCGGCGGCTATAGCCGCTCGCTGTATCACTCGGCCCCGCCCCCCGGCGCGCCGCGTCATCGGATGTGATCGACAGCAGCGCGAGCCAATGGCTGCGCTGCTTTCAATCCATCCACTATAGCCAATCAGCGACCAGGCTGAGCGGCGAACTGGCGGTCGGGAGCGAGCGGCAGAGTTTCGAGGTGTCAGGTAAGTAAAACGGGGGGGCTGGGGGGGGCGGTTTTGTCAAAAGTTTTTTCACCTTAATGCATAGAATGCATTAAGGTGAAAAAATGTATACCTTTACAACCCCTTTAATAAGAAAAATAACGGACATTCCCATCCCGAAATCCCCCCAGATAGCTCTTTTAAATGGTCATATTCCCAAAATCCCCAAAACAACTGTTAAACTTATTTCTTTCATATTGACGGGTGCCAAACTTTCCATAGCGAAGGCTTGGAAACAACCAGGAGTTTCTTTGGTAACAGCTAAAAGAAATATCTCGTGGATCATGTCCCAAGAAAAATTAGTGAGTGCTCTAGCGGACTCAAATAAAGCATTTGTGGCAATATGGGAACCCTGGGCGAAGCATGTAGGCATTTCCCTCATACCAGGAGTTGGAGCCTAGAATTTTGCTGCTATTTTAATGAAATCTGTCACCCCCCCAAAACCCCATCCTCTCTTACTCTAATTCTTCCTTCCCTCTTTCTCTTCACTTTATCTTTCTCTCTCCAGTTGTTGAAATTATATCACTACAGCAATTGTATATTCAACACGTATTGCACAAGTACATTATGCATATGTTTTGTTTTTTGTTTATTGCCTCATTCTAAGTTTTTTAGCGCCTGAGTCTGGGATCCCAGGAAACTCTCCTGGCATCCCCAGGTCTCCGGGCCTCATACTCGAGAAGGTCTGGGAAGGCCCTCTCGCGCAGTCCGGGAATCCTTTATACCCCCGGGGGGCGCGGAGGGTCTTGATAGGTTATATACACACCTATAATACTACATCTTCTTTTGGAGCTCGACACAGTTTGATCCCGTTGGGGGTGTCGAGCCTAATATTAGCAATCGGTGTATCCCTATTCATTCCGGGGATTTATTATTCTGTAAACACTGAGATGTGTATGGCTACCGTTAGTCCCTTTGATTATGGCTTTTCCAAGTTATATATTTTAGAGGTGGGCTGCGCCCTACCGACAACTTTGTGCCTTTAAGTGTAATGTACTGCTCTTCAAAAAAAAAAAAAAAAAGAACCGGCACAGGTACCTTCGAGGAGATTTCTCCATTTCTCCATTCTTTCAGGGCTAAAATGATTGCCAACAGCTCACTGTCACCAATCTCGTAATTGCACTCGGCAGGTGACAATTTCTTGGAAAAGTAGCCACAAGGATGCATAGCACTCTCAGAGGTAGGATGTTGAGACAGAAAGGCACCAACACCAGTCTCAGAAGCATCAACCTCAAGGATAAAAGGCAATGTAGGATCAGGATGTGCCAACACAGGAGCAGAAACAAAGGCAGCCTTGAGACTTTCAAAGGCCTTAATGGACTCCGGAGACCAACTCTGTGGGTTACCGTACTTTCTGGTCATATAGGTTAGGGGCTTGACCAGAGATGAGAAGTTACGAATCAACTTCTGATAATAGTTGGCAAAACCCAGGAAATGCTGCAGAGGACGTAACCCCACGGGTCGTGGCCACTGTAGGACTGCCGAAAGTTTCTCTGGGTCCATCGAAAAACTAGCAGCGGAAATGACATAGCCCAGGAATTTAACCTGTTCCCAATGGAAGTCACATTTCTCCAGTTTACAATAGAGATTGTTCTCTCTTAATTTCTGAATCACACGACAGATATATGTGTGGTGGCTCTCCAGGGACTTGGAAAATATGAGGATATCAATAAGATAAACCACCACACATAACTGCAACAAATCTCGGAGGACATCGTTAATAAATTCCTGGAAAACTGCCAGGGCGTTACAAAGGCCAAAAGGCATTACAAGATACTCATAATGGCCTGTTCTGGTATTAAACGCAGTTTTCCACTCGTCGCCCTCCTAAATCCTCATGAGATTGTAAGCCCCTCTCAGATCAAGCTTAGTGAAATCTGTTGCTCCCTTGTGGTGGACAAAAAAACTTTGTAATCAACGGGATCAGGTAGGCATTCCTAATCGTGAAACGATTGAGACCTCTATAATCAATACAAGGTCTCAGTTCACCGCTCCTCTTCTTCACAAAGAATAAACCAGCAGGAGACGAGGATTTGTGGATGAAACCCTGAGAAAGTGCGTCTGAAACATACTCCTCCATGGCTTTTTCCTCCAAGATCGACAAAGGGTAAACCCAGCCATGAGGGGGAGTGGCCTCAGGTTGAAGGTCAATTGCGCAATCATACGGCCGGTGTGGAGGCAAACTACTGGCTTGACCTTTGTCAAAGACATCGCTAAAATCATGGTACTCTTCTGGCAGGGAGGAGAGTGAAGAGGTACACAGGACCTTGGCTACCTTCTGGAAGCATGTTTCACTGCATTGTGGTGACCAGGAAAGAACCTCAGCATGGAGCCAATCAAAAGAGGGGTTGTGCCTCTGTAACCAAGAATAACCAATAACCAGTGGAAACTTAGGAGAGGAAATCATTTGGAATTGGATTATCTCATGGTGAAGAGCCCCTACGGCCATGGACAATGGAACCGTCTCATGAGTCACATGGGCAGGCTGTAGAGGTCTCCCGTCAAGAGCCTCAATGGCAAGTGGAGTGTCACGCAGCTGCAGTGGAATCGAGTGCTTTGATACAAAGGCAGCATCAATGAACAGGCCTGCAGCCCTAAAGTCGAGCCTGTATCTCGATAGATGACTGAGCCCAATAAAGGGTGACCGAAACCAGGGGCTTATCCTTCTGGATAACTGGGGACAACACAACACCACCTAAGGTCTGTCCATGACAGAACCTCAAGGTTCGGGTGTTCCCAGGACGGGTAGGACAAGACTTCAAAAAGTGATCTGCCTGGCCACAATAGAGGCACAATCTCTCCCTCCTCCTAATTGCTCTCTCATCCACAGAGAGATGCGTGAAGCCCAAGTGCATGGGTTCATCTTCACTGACCAACTCGGTACCAGGAGGCATAGGAGGTGAGGGAGGCACGGGTGGGACTGCAAAACTCGGAGGCAAACGTACAGGAGGCTTCTGCAAGCGCTCCTTAAAAGAAAGTCTTTCTCTGAGTCTGGAGTCAATGAGGATGGCAAACGAGATCATGCTCTCCAGCTCAGTGGTTATATCTCGGGCTGCTATCTCATCCTTGATGGAATCTGAGAGACCATGAGTAAAAGCAGCCACGAGGGCCTCATTGTTCCAAGCAAGCTCTGCTGCCAGAGTACGAAACTCAATGGCGTAGTCGGCAACAGTTCTCGTACTCTGTTTGATGGACATGAGGCACTGGCAGCAGAAGCGGAGCATGCGGGAACGTCAAATACCCTTTAAAAGAAGGCCACAAACTCAGGGTAACTCAAGACAACAGGTTTTTGCGTCTCCCATAGAGGGTTAGCCCAGGCCAAGGCTCTCTCAGAAAGAAAAGATATCACAAACCCTACTTTGCTTCTGTCCTTGGGAAACGCATCATCTCAAAGTATATCTCAACTTAGTTGAGAAACCCTCTGCATTGAACTGGATCACCCCCAAAAACACACTTGCTTATTAACAAAAATAAAAAGGTAGATTAAGGTAGAGTAAGCGTAGTCAAAGCATAGCCAGAGGCCAGTAACCAGATCGGGTAATCAGCCAAGCCAGTTTTCAGTAACCAGATCGGTTAATCAGCCAGGCCAGAAGTCAGGGATCCAAGTAGAGGAACAAGCAGGATAAGGAGCCAGAAGGGATGTCAGCAAAGCCACTCTTTAAACAGGAATTCAGGAGATGATTTATTGTGATGTGACCAAGGCGAAGACAGGAATGAAGTGAGCTGGAGATCATTAAGTAGGCGAGACTGACGAGCAGATCCACAACAGCTGGTTAACTGTGGAGAGACAAGAGAGCTGGCAATTAGCTGACAGCTGAGCAGCCAGCTCAGAGAAGGAAGGGCTGAGTCAGCCCTGACACTAGGGCACCCAAGGGCACATTGAGTGGTATAATGATGTGATATGCAGTGGGGTAGCTGTGGTCAAATTGCGGTAACAGTGGGAGAGGCTTAAAGGAATATGCCTACATAAAACCTGAGCCTTCTCTTCTTTGGGTCAAAAGTACATAACAAAGAAACAAAGAGTGCAGGGGAGTGCAGGAGTACAGAATAGCACACTTAAAAAGAATAAACTGTATTCACTAACAATGCAGGAAGCCTTAATTTCACTAAAAAGGCCAGTAAAAAAAAAAAAAAAATATATATATATATATATATATATATATATATATATATATATATATATATATATTAACACCGCTATTGTTGAACACAAGATCATATATAAAAGACACTTCTGATTTCTTATTTAAAATTCAGGATATTAGACTGTCAGCCGATTCCATTTTGGTATCATGGGACGTCTCTAGTTTTTATACAATAAGTCCACATGAACTTGGGATAGAAGCTTGTTGGCAGCTGCTGATCCAGTCCAGTATATATAAAACAGCATATTGAGTTTTTATTGGATTTACTCAAAATTGTACTTGAGGAGAACTATTTCCTTTTTAAAGATACTCATTATTTACTGAAACTCGATGGGTTGCAATGTCTCACTCACATACGCAAATTCGTTCATGAATTCGTTCATGAATATGATAGAAACATCTTATATATTTGTTAATGATATGTTCCTTAAACACTGCGAGGGATGGTATTGATTTGTGGACAATATTTTTGCTGTATGGGATGGCGACATGGATACCCTTTTCTTATTTGATAAATATATTAACCATCTTGTTCCCGATCTTAAATTTAATATTGAAATAGGTACTACTCAAATCTTGTTTCTCGATACCACGTTAAAACTTGAAAACATGACAATTATAAGTGATCTTTATGTGAAAACTACTGATCGTAATCAACTATTACATTTTAATAGTTTTTATCCCCCCAATGTCTTTGCCTCCATCCCAAGGAGTCAGCTGATTAGGGTTCAGCGGATAGTTAAAGATCCACTGCGCTGTAGTCAGAGACTTGATTTGATCGAGATGAAATTGATTGATAGAAAATATCCTGAAACCTTGGTTAAAAAGGAACGGTCCAGTATGGATAGTATCAGGAACCCAAAAAAAAATCGAACAAACGAATTCCCTTTATTATGCAATATCATCCTTTTTTCACATAGGGTTTCTAAAATAATGAACAAATATTGGAACCTACTCAGAACCAGTTATCCTACGGTTCAGGAGTTCTGGTGTCCTCCTATGTCATCTTACAGGAAGGGTAGAACAATACGCGATCGATTAATTAGATCTGATCAATTTTCATCAACAACACCAAAAACAACGTTTTTGGGACCAAAAAATCTAGGTTCATATCCCTGTCTTAAAATTATAAAAAGAGAAAACCTGCGCTAAAAAGCAATTAGCAAAAAACTAAAATGCAGCTGCAACAAAAAAAAAACACCAATATCTGTGTATTAAATCAACATAAATACAATAAGTGCGCTTGCAATCAAATGATCATAAAAACTGGATTCCCATACTGCTGGTACAAAAATATAAGTGTATATTGTGCATAATTGGAGAATCACATAATATAATCACACACAGTGCTTGAAATTGAGTATATAGACAAATAATGAAACGTGTATAAACATATACAAATCAAAAATATGAGTGATGAAAGTGAGAAAATAGTAACTCAAATAGAAAAGTCAAGTTCCTCAAAAGAAGTTCAGTAAGCATGTATCAGTCCCTTTAGAGGAAGGATCGCATATCCACAGGTCCTTAGAAATCACAGATACAAGTGCAACAGAAGAAAAAATGATGTGAAGGGATATCCAGACAGACAGTGACTCCGGAGGATATTACAGACGGACCCTTACCAGGAATGATGGACCTCCCTGATAGCAAGGTCTCGTAAGCATGCAGATACAACCCTCTGCAGGGACAGCTGGATGGTGGCGTCCGGATCAGCCGATATGTGCAGCGCTCCAATGGGGGACGATTCCAACGTGTCAGCCTGGAAGAGGGCACCCGCTGGGCCCGGAGGGCCGTACGTGCAAGAGGAGGCAAAAAACAAGGGCTCCGATAGTGTAGTAAAATTAAAATGTATTTCCGTACACAGGCAGGAAATACAATTCCGCCATACAAGAATTTAAAATGCATGTAAAAAGCCAGCATAAAAAAATGAACACCCGTGCAAACATGGGGTGGGTGATGTGATGGCGTACAGTGCGTAGCCACGCCCTACATGTTTCGTCATAGATGACGTCTTCAAAGGGGCACGGGTGACGCACTGAACCATCATCTATATAGCGCAGAACGGAAACCAGGCCTCGATTTCGTCTGGGTGCCGTGCAGCGCTAGACGATAATAAGAAAACACAGGGGAAAACCAAGCCTCAATCTGGCATACCACAAAGAAGAAAGCTCCATGTTAAAAAATCCAATAAAAAAGGAAAAAAAATGGCAAAAGACACGGAACATATAAAGATAAATAAATCCAGGATTAGGCTCTATTTATATGAGTCAAAATCGAGGGTAATCATAACTGTCTAAAAAAAATATAGTTAACCAATTCCAACTCATAGAATCAGTCAACCGCTATTAGGGTGATATATTTGTATATGTTTATACACATGTTTCATTATTTGTCTATATACTCAATTTCAAGCACTGTGTGTGATTATATTATGTCATATCCCTGTCTATCATGCATTCAATGTAACTCCATGATCAAGGATACATTTTTCACACACCCCCATAAAGGTTTCAATATTCCTATTAGGGGACACTATACATGTCAGTCATCATTTGTAGTATATGCCATCAAATGTCCATGTGGATTAGTCTACATTGGTGAAACTACACAGAAAGTGAAGGATAGAATCGCAAGACACAAATATTCCATTAGGGATAAATTAACACAGCTACCACTTGCTAGACATTTTGTTGAATTTGGACATAGTGTGTCACAATTGAAATATATGGTCCTGGAGGGGATTTAAAGGAACAGAAGAGGGGGGGATCGTGAATTAACCCTCAGAAAAAGAGAGGTACACTGGATCAATTTTTTTGAATACAATTGCCCCACGCGGTTTAAACGTGGATTTAGATCTTTATTTGTTTATTTAATAGGCTATTGGTTCTGAACTGATTTTTACATCTATTTATTGAAGATATATATATATATTTTATGCATATATACTGTATGTCTTTCAGATCTGAAAATAGGATGAATTGCAGGATGACAATGAGATATTGAGATTATTGGCCGTGCAATTAGCTATTTTCTGTGTCTGTGGTATAAGATTAGTATTCAGTAACATTGATTGGATAGAAACTGAGAATGATTAACCATTAGGGATGAGTCGAACACCCCCCGGTTCGGTTCGCACCAGAACCTGCGAACGGACCGAAAATTTGCACGAACGTTAGAACCCCATTGACGTCTATGGGACTCGAATGTTCGAAATCAAAAGTGCTCATTTTAAAGGCTAATTTTCATGGTATTGTCCTAAAAAGGGTTTGGGGACCCAGGTCCTGCCCCAGGGGACATGTATCAATGCAAAAAAAACTTTTAAAAATGGACGTTTTTTCGGGAGCAGTGATTTTAATGATGTTTAAAGTAAAAAAAAAAAAAGTGAAATATTTCTTTAAATATCCTACCTGGGGAGTGTCTATAGTATGCCTGTAAAGTGGCGCGTGTTTCCCGTTAGAACAGTCCCTGCACAAAATGTCTTTTTTAAAGGAAAAAAAGTCACTTAAAACTGCTACCCCCAGTCCATTACCAGGCCCTTTGGGTCTTGTATGGATATTAAGGGGAACCCCGCACCCAAGTTAAAAAAGGAAACAGCAGTATACAGGCTCTGTACTCTGAACAGCAGTATACAGGCGGTGCAAACAAGACAGGGACTGTAGGTTTGTTGTTAAGTAGAATCTGTTTGTAATTTTGAACTGGTACATTTTTAACATGTTTAGCTCCAGCCAAAAAAATCTTTTTTAAGCTTTTTGGAAAACATAGGGAAGGGTTATCACCCCTGTGACATTTGTTTTGCTGTCTGTGCTCCTCTTCAGAACATTGAACCTCACTTTTTGTCTCAATGACAAATGTTTAAAAATTTTTGTTTTTTTGTGAAACAAGGATTGGTGATAAAGCATCAGTGGAAAGGAGAAATGTTTTTCCCATATTAACTCTTACAGGAGAGAATTTCCCTTCCTAGGGGTAGATTTCATCTCACTTCCTGTTGTCTCCTTCCGTTTGCAAGTAGGAGTCGTTTGTAAGTTGGATGTTTGAAAGTAGGGGCCTGCCCTATATACTCAGAAGAAATTTGGGCCTTAGGTGTTATTGTGGCCACAACACTGTAAGCCCTCACAGGGCCCTGCTGTGAAATATTAGATCAAGAATTGTAATTACATGCCCTGTTGAACAGGGGCAGAAAAATTGGGCCTTTGGTGGTGGTGGTGGTGCTGGTGCCACAACACTGTAAGCCCTCACTCGCTCTTGGTGGGCGCAGAAATGGGCCCTACTGTGAAATATTACATCAAGAATTGTAATTACATGCCCCTGTTCAACAGGGGCTGAAAAATTGGGCCTTAGGCACTGGTGCTGGTGCCACAACACTGCAACCCCTCACAGATACTCTAGTTGGAACGCAGAAACGAGCCCTGCTGCAAAGTATTGCATCAAAAATTGTAATTACACGCCCCTGTTAAACAGGGGCTGAAAAATTAGGCCTTAGGCACTGGTGCTGGTGCCACAACACTGCAACCCCTCACAGATACTCTAGTTGAAATGCAGGAACGAGCTCTGCTGCAAAGTATTGCATCAAAAATTGTAATTACACGCTCCTGTTAAACAGGGGCTAAAAAATTGGGCCTTAGGCACTGGTGGCGGCACCCAGAACCAAAAATGTTCTTACAAGCTATCAGCGTGATCATTGAGGAGGTAGAGGATAATTACTCAGGATAGTCACTCAGGATCAGCATAGGCCAGTGATGGTGAACCTTGGCACCCCAGATGTTTTGGAAATACATTTCCCATGATGCTCATGCACTCTGCAGTGTAGTGGAGCATCATGGAAAATGTAGTTCCAAAACATCTGGGGTGCCAAGGTTCGCCATCACTGGCATAGGCAGTCTTTGAAGGGATCTGAGATTTCAAAAAAAATTATTCGGTTACATTAGCATCAGGTGCTTGGTAGCTGGTGGTGATCCAAGACTGATTCATTTTTATGAAGGTCAGTCGATCGACCGAGTCGGTGGACAGACGCACCCTGTGATCGGTTACAAAGCCTCCAGCAGCACTGAATGTGCGTTCCGAAAGAACCCTGGATGCAGGACAGGCCAGTAGCTCAATTGCATACTGTGCAAGCTCCGGCCAGTGATCCATCCTCAAGACCCAGTAACCCAGAGGATTTTCGGTGGGAAAGGTGTCCAAGTCAGATCTTGCCCCTAGGTATTCCTGCACCATGTAAAACAGAAGCTGGTGATGGTTGCTGGAACCGATCATACATTGGGGCTGCGGACTAAAAAATTGTCTGAACAGACGGCCACCTTCTCCACTGCTCCGTCTTTGACTGACCGAAGCCTCAGCAACACGTTGTCCAGAAACAGGAGTTTGTAACCTCCCAGTCTCTGGGAACGCATTGCACAGACCTTTCTGCAAGGCCTCCCGAAGATGTTACATCCTCTGCTCCCTCTGCGACGGCAAGATAAGGTCCGTAATCTTACCCTTGTAACGTGGATCAAGGAGGGTTGCCAGCCAGTATTGGTCCTTCTCCTTGATACCACGAATATGAGGATCCTTACGTAGGCTTTGCAGGATCAGGGAGGCCATGCAGCGTAGGTTTGCTGAGGCATTCAGTCCGGAGTCCTCTGGGTCACTAAGGACGACATGGTCCGCAGCCACCTCCTCCCAGCCACGTACAAGTCCATGTGTTTCTTGGGACTGATCCCTTAAAGACTGCTGCTGATGCTGAGTGCCAGGCTCCACCTCCATACTGACACAATCCTCCTCCTCCTCCTTTTCCTGTGTGATCGGTGGGCATGCAGGAACACTGTCTGGATAAAGGGGGCCTTGAGAGCTAAGGAAGTCCTCCTCTTCCTGCCTCTGTTCTGCATCAAGTGCCCTGTCAATTATTCCACGCAGCGTGTGCTCCAACAGGTGGACAAGGGGGACAGTGTCACTGATGCATGCACTGTCACTGCTCACCATCCTCGTAGCCTCCTCAAATGGTGACAGGACAGTGTATGCATCCCTGATCATGGCCCACTGGCGTGGGAAAAAAAAACCAAGCTCCCCTGACCCTGTCCTGGTGCCATAGTGGCACAGGTACTCATTGATGGCCCTCTGTTGCGTGTGCAGCCGCTGCAGCATGTTGAGTTCCACCTGGTGGGCATGTCAAAGATTAGGCGGTTCTTGGGCAGGTTAAACTCCTTTTGGAGGTCCGCCAGCCGAGCACTAGCATTATATGACCGGCGGAAATGCACACAGACTTTTCTGGCCTGCCTCAGGACATCCTGTAAGCCCGGGTACCTGCCCAAGAACCGCTGCACCACCAAGTTAAGGACATGAGCCAAACAGGGCACATGGGTCAAACGTCCCTGTCGGAGGGCAGAGAGGAGGTTGGTGCCATTGTCGCAAACCACCATTCCTGCCTTAAGTTGGTGTGGCGTCAACCACCTCTGAACCTGCCCCTGCAGAGCTGACAGAACCTCTGCCCCAGTGTGGCTCCTGTCCCCCAAGCACACCAGCTCAAGCACCGCATGGCATCTTTGGGCCTGTGTACTTGCGTAGCCCCTTGAATGCCTACGGAGCACTGCTGGTTCTGAGGACAAAGCACAGGAAGAGGCCATGGAGGAAGAAGAAGAGGAGGGGGTGGAGGAAAGAGGTGTTTCACAATCATTAGTAGTGGCATTTTGGAGGCGTGGTGGCGGAACAACCTCCAACACTACTGCACCTTGTCCTGCATCCTTCCCAGCTGCCAGCAGAGTCACCCAATGCGCGGTGAAACTTAGGTAACGTCCCTGTCCATGCCTACTGGACCATGAGTCAGCGGTAATATGCACCTTACCGCTGACCGCCCTGTCCAGCGAGGCATGGACATTGCCTTCCACATGCCTGTAGAATCGCCTTCCGTGAGAAAAAGTGGCATTTGGGTACCTGCCACTGAGGACCTGCACATTCCACAAACTCACGGAAGGGGGCAGAGTCTACCAAGTAAAAAGGCAGCAGTTGAAGTGCTAGCAATTTTGCCAAGCTAGCATTCAACCACTGGGCATGTCGATGGCTGGGAGCGAACTTCTTTCGGCGGTGCAGCAGCTGGGGCAGGGAAATTTGCCTGGTACAATCTGACGTCGGTGTACTGAAAGCAGATTGCCCACAAGTACTTGGCTGTGACACACCTAATTCTACACCTTCATTCCTCTCAGTGCAGGTCTCAGAGAGGACTGAAGGTATAGTGGGGTTGGAGATCTCAGCTGATGAGGAGCAAGGAGAGGTCCTCTTTGTTGTTGATGGCAGGTCAACATATGTCTGGTAAAGCATGTGGTGCCCAAGCAGGAGATGTTTTGGCCACGCGAGATACGCTTGAGACATATGTTGCAAATAGCAGCGGTGCGATCTGATGCACTCGTCTCAAAAAAGGCCCACACCATTACACGCAGAGACTGCAGCGGCCCTGCACATGCAGAGCTTTGGGGTGTGATGCAGTCAGTGTGCTGCCCTTAGGCTGGCCCCTGGAGGGCATCCTGCCTCATTGGTGATGTGCCTCCTCCTCCTCCTCCTCTCTCCTATCAGGCACCCACGTTAAGTCAGTAACCTCATCATCCCCTCCCGCCTAATCACTGGAGCAAACCTGGCAGTATGCTGCAGCAGGGGGAGCATGACTGCCAGATTGCTGTCCTTCTTGGGCACCCCCTCTGTCCATGCTCACGTTACTGCCTTCATCTAGCTCAGTATCATCATCAGAGCCTTCCAAACGCTGGGCATCCTCCTGGAGCATGTACCCAACACTGTGGTCAAACAGTTTGAGGGACTCCTCAGGAGGACATGGTGGGGCTAGGGAAGGAGTCACTGATGACATTGAGCCGAGGGAAAAGGCCGCGTTGGCAGCTGCTTTGCCAGACAAAGTACCCTGAGCATGGGTGAGAGAGGAGGATGAGGACGGCTAAGTCATCCACTCGACCAAGTCTTCCGCATGTTGCAGCTCAACACGGCCAGCTGCCGAAAAAAAGGCCAAGCGTGTCCCACGGCCACGTGCTGATGAGGATGCACCGTCTCCACGACCAGCGCTGTTGCCTCTAGACACAGAGCCTGCTTGCCCTCTTTTATTGGCTTGTGACTGTCTGCCTCTCCTTGTTGGCCTTTCAGACATACTAATGGCCTGTAGCTGCACTAAGCTGGGATATATATATATACTGATACTGCAGCTAGCAAAATCAACTGCCTGCCTGTAGTATGAGAACACCACCAACCTTCTACAGGTAGCTTTAGCTGAACACTGTGCAGAGCTCGCCAAAAATTAACTTGTAGCTTATTTAGCTGCCTGCAGTAGTGATAGGATCAGGAAAACACCACCAACCTTCTACAGGTAGCTTTAGGTGAACACTGTGCAGAGCTCGCCAAAAACTAACTTGTAGCTTATTTAGCTGCCTGCGGTAGTGATAGGATCAGGAAAACACCACCAACCTTCTACAGGTAGCTTTAGGTGAACACTGTGCAGAGCTCGCACTACACTAACTTGTAGCTTATTTAGCTGCCTGCGGTAGTGATAGGATCAGAAAAACACCACCAACTTTCTACAGGTAGCTTTAGGTGAACACTGTGCGGAGCTCGCCAAAAACTAACTTGTAGCTTATTTAGCTGCCTGCGGTAGTGATAGGATCAGGAACACACCACCAACCTTCTACAGGTAGCTTTAGCTGAACACCGTGCAGAGCTCGCAAAAAAATAATTTGTATGTTTAGCGAAACACTGTGAGGAGGACGCACTACACTAACTTGTAGCTTTAGCTGAACACTGTGCAGAGGTCACACTAAACTAACTTGTAGCTTTAGCTAAAGACTGTGAGGAGGACGCACTACACTAACTTGTAGCTTTAGCTGAACACTGTGCAGAATTCGCACTACACTAACTTGTAGTTTTCGCTGAACACTGTGAGGAGGACGCACTACACCAACTTGTAGCTTTAGCTGAACACTGGGAGGAGGTCGCACTACACTAACTTGTAGTTTTAGCTGAACACTGTGAGGAGGACACACTACCCTAACTTGTAGTTTTAGCTGAACACTGTGCAGAGGTCACACTAAACTAACTTGTAGTTTTAACTGAACACTGTTCAGAGGACGCACTATACTAACTTGTAGCTTTAGCTGAACACTGTGCAGAGGTCACACTACACTAACTTGTAATTTTAGCTGAACACTGTGAGGAGGACGCACTACACCAACTTTTAGCTTTAGCTGAACACTGTGAGGAGGACGCACTACCCTAACTTGTAGCTTTAGCTGAACACTGTGCAGAGGTCACACTAAACTAACTTGTAGCTTTACCTGAACACTGTTCAGAGGACGCACTAAACTAACTTGTAGCTTTAGCTGAACACTGTGTAGAGGTCGCACTACACTAACTTGTAGTTTTAGCTGAACACTGTGAGGATGACACACTACACCAACTTGTAGCTTTAGCTGAACACTGTGCAGAGGTCACACTACACTAACTTGTAGTTTTAGCTGAACACTGTGAGGAGGACGCACTACCCTAACTTGTAGCTTTAGCTGAACACTGTGCAGAGGTCACACTAAACTAACTTGTAGCTTTAGCTGAACACTGTGCACTACACTAACTTGAAGTTTTAGCTGAACACTGTGCAGAGGTCACACTAAACTAACTTGTAGTTTTAGCTGAACACTGTGAGGAGGACGCACTACCCTAACTTGTAGCTTTAGCTGAACACTGTGCACTACACTAACTTGAAGTTTTAGCTGAACACTGTGCAGAGGTCACACTAAACTAACTTGTAGCTTTAACTGAACACTGTGAGGAGGATGCACTACACTAACTGTAAATAGTCTAGCTGCCTGCTTGTGGTACTAATAGGATCAAAAGAACACTAGCATTTTTCTTCAGCTAGCTGTAAATACTGTAACAAGACAAGCCTACCTGTCACTAGGAAAATAACAGGAACGGATCTAGCTAAACTGAATACAGTGTATATATATATATACAACACCTGGGATGCATATATATATATATATATATATATATATATATATATATATATATATACACAATACACTGTAAGCGCAGCTAACTCACTGACTGTCCTGCCTAATCTAGCTAACTCAAATGAAATGACACTGTCTGTCTCTCTCTCTAAGCACGCCGGAACACATTACACAGGGCCGCCGTTTAGGCGGCCTTATATAGTGTGGGGCGTGTTCTAAACCCTCTGGGCCATAATTGGCCAAAGCCACCCTGGCTTTGGCCAATTACAGCTCTCACTACCGACAGCACTGTGATTGGCCAAGCATGCGGGTCATAGTGCATGCTTGGCCAATCATCAGCCAGCAATGCACTGCAATGCCGCAGTGAATTATGGGCCGTGACGCGCCACAAGAATTTGGCGTGAACGGCCCATATCGTTTGCAATTCGGCGAACGGGCGAACAGACAATGTTCGAGTCAAACATGGGTTCGACCTGTACACGAAGCTCATCCCTATTAACCATATTGATTCCATGTGTGATGATGCTTGTGAAACATATACAAAGTAAATGATTGTGGTGAAAACCTTCAGATGTGTTCTGACTGATCTAAGTAAGAGCACGAACAAATCAGCCCGAAACTTAATCTTTGTCTGAACAGATGACTAACTATTTTGTTTGGAATGACTCTACTTGCTTTGTAATCTTTCACCAAAGATTTGATGGAATAAAGCAACAAATTTTTAAGTGCAGCAACCTTTGGAAAGTATTCAGACCCACTTCAATTTTTCACTCTTTGTTAAATTGCAGCCATTTGCTAAAATCATTTAAGTTAATTTTTTTCCTCATTAATGTACACACAGCACCCCATATAACACAGAATTGTTGACATTTTTGCAGATTTATTAAAAAAGAAAAACTGAAATATCACATGGTCCTAAGTATTCAGAGCCTTTGCTCAGTATTTAGTAGAAGCCCCTTTTGATCTACTACAGCCATGAGTCTTTTTGGGAAAGATGCAACAAGTTTTTCACACTTGGATTTGGGGATCCTCGGCCATTCCTCCTTGCAGATCCTCTCCAGTTCTGTCAGGTTGGATGGTAAACGTTGGTGGACAGTCATTTTTAGGTCTCTCCAGAGATGCTCAATTGGGTTTAAGTCAGGGCTCTGGCTGGGCCATTCAAGAACAGTCACGGAGTTGTTGTGAAGCCACTCCTTTGTTATTTTAGCTGTGTGCTTAGGGTCATTGTCTTGTTGGAAGGTAAACCTTCGGCCCAGTCTGAGGTCCTAAGCACTCTGGAGAAGGTTTTTGTCCAGGATATCCCTGTACTTTGCCGCATTCATCTTTGCCTCGATTGCAACCAGTCATCCTGTCCCTGCAGCTGAAAAACACCCCCACAGCATGATGCTGCCACCACCATGCTTCACTGTTGGGACTGAAATGGACAGGTGATGAGCAGTGCCTGGTTTTCTCCACACATACTGCTTAGAATTAAGGCCAAAAAGTTCTATCTTGGTCTCATCAGACCAGAGAATCTTATTTCTCACCATCTTGGAGTCCTTCAGGTGTTTTTTTAGCAAACTCCATGCGGGCTTTCATGTGTCTTGCACTGAGGAGAGGCTTCCGTCGGGCCACTCTGCCATAAAGCCCCGACTGGTGGAGGGCTGCAGTGTTGGTTGACTTTCTACAACTTTCTCCCATCTCCCGACTGCCTCTCTGGAGCTCAGCCACAGTGATCTTTAGCTTCTTCTTTACCTCTCTCACCAAGGCTATTCTCCCCCGATAGCTCAGTTTGGCCAGACGGCCAGCTCTAGGAAGGGTTCTGGTCGTCCCAAACTTCCTTCCATTTAAGGATTATGGAGGCCACTGTGCTTTTAGGAACCTTAAGTGCAGCAGACATTTTTTTGTAACCTTGGCCAGATCTGTGCCTTGCCACAATTCTGTCTCTGAGCTCTTCAGGCAGTTCCTTTGACCTCATGATTCTCATTTGCTCTGACATGCACTGTGAGCTGTAAGATCTTATATAGACAGGTGTGTGGCTTTCCTGATCAAGTCCAATCAGTATAATCAAACACAGCTGGACTCAAATGAAGGTATAGAACCATCTCAAGGATGATCAGAAGAAATGGACAGCACCTGAGTTAAATATATGAGTGTCACAGCAAAGGGTCTGAATTCTTAGTAACATGTGATATTTCAGTTTTTCTTTTTTAATAAATCTGCAAAAATGTCAACAATTCTGTGTTTTTCTGTCAATATGGGGTGCTGTGTGTACAATATGGGGTGCTGTGTGTACATTAATGAGGACAAAAATGAACTTAAATGATTTTAGCAAATGGCTGCAATATAACAAAGAGTGACAAATTTAAGGGGGTCTGAATACTTTCCATCCCCACTGTATAATATATATATATATATTATATATATATATAATATCATTGTGCAATAAAATTAAATATTTGCTTGCCCAGCACTAAGGGCTCATTCAAACGTAACGGTAAAACTAGGCAGTTGAGCCATGGTTTTACTGCCACCTGACTGCCCTACTGAACACTAAAGATACAGCTGCTCAAGGCTATACACATACCATGGTCAGGATACTGTGCTTTGCAGCTGTGGCAAAACCTGAAAAGCATGTCGCTTTTGGTGGATGGTGCGGTCTGCCAAATATGACTAATTCAGTTTTATGGAGCCTTGTCGGAACCACACCGCTACCACGTGCAATTACAGAGTTGAATAAGGTGGTGAGAAGGCAAAATATCTCCTTCCCACCGCCTGTCAAGCTCCTCTTGGGAGCAACACACCACACTGCGGTATGTCCATAATTTAAATTTATTGTATAGTGGTTTTATGTGTTAAAGGATATTGTTATCACTAAAAGATGTCCAGTGCAATCAACTCAGTAATAAGGGCTCAACCCTTATGGCAAGGTATGCTGCTTCTCTGAAAAGCGATCCACACTTGGATCACCTTTCAGAGGTGTTTGACTGGCAGTGGACGGTCACATCCTTATTGCCTGTTTTAGCCCCGAAATGGCACACTACCATGCTGCAACCATATGCATTGCATGCACTGGCAGGGTAGTTGCTGTGCCGCCCATTCACTTGAATAGGTCTGCTGCCTTTGCATTTTAAGAGGAGCATTTTGGGGGCAGTCAAAAGGTGACCCACATGTTTTTACACCCCCCCCCCTTCCCCACCATATGTGTAAAGAAGCCCTAAAGCATAGAAAAAACAAAAAAGCATCAAGTACAGTGCTTCCATATTAACCAGTCAAATTGCACATAGAGCCATTATAAGAAGTATTACAAACATTGATCCACTGAGCACGTGAGCAATAGCAATCAAATCCTCAACTGAGTACAGTAGAATATCAATGCACTGTACCTGACAGCTTCAGCAGTATATCATCCGTCTGGGTCAAGTCCTGCCATCTTCGGACCCCGCCCACTGTTCCACCCACCCGCCTATGAGATCTGTTCTTTAGAGCCCAGGAAGGGCTGGGCTCCCTCAGCTCTGTGATAGAAGTTGTGAGTGGCCCACAGAAAGGCTGATAACCTTAGGGGCGGCATTCGTACAACTCCCCTGCTTGTGAGTAACAAGCAGGAGAAGCCAGATGATCTTAGTGCGCTCCTCCCCACTTGTCCTGGCACTGGCTCGAAGGAAGGAAGGAATCCTCATCTGAGCTCTCTCCTGCTGTGTTGAAAAGTCGAACACAAAGTCTCCCAAGCTCAGTATTCATTGCTTGCGTTTCCTTGTTCTGCACGTACAGGAGCGCTGCTCTGGTGGGGAGTAGGAGGGGGAGAGAAAACACAGTCCTCACTGCTCTCTCCTCCCTCTCAGCGCTGGGCTGAAAGGAAGCAATACCGCTGTCACTTCTCCTGTCAGCAGCAGCGCCCCTCCCAATGCGGCACCCGGGGTACGTTTCCACCCTGACCCCCACCCCCCTAGTTTCGGCCCTGTATATAGCTCTCTATATATGTTTGATTTTATTGTAACCCAGTATGCTATGAGGAAGGCTACGGCTGAAACACGTTGGCATTTCAGTTATGGCACTGCTGTTTGTGGTCCAATAAAGTTTACAAGAAGAAGCATTTGTGTTGCCGGCATTTTTGCGGTTTATGTAGTGGGATATAACAGCCTGTGCACCGATACTCAGCTCATTATTCTTCATTATGCGGTAGAGCTAGAGTGAGTCTTCATGTACTGTACATGCTTTATTTTATGCTCTATTTTGGCGTTTCTCTTTGTATTTCTCTTTCAAATACCATCACCGTAATGCCATGCTACTCTGGTATCGCTTCATCCGCCAATTATCATTATCCTTTAGCTTTATGTCATATATGCCTATGTTCTACTTATTGATGCACATCTATGTATCGTTTGTATCTCAGGAAAACTTTCAATAGAAATTTGAATTAAATAAATAAAAAAAACTGAATTATACAGTATATGATGTTTGGCTCCTACCGAATGGGCATAAAGTCTGGCATTCAGACTAATACCTGAACAAACCAAGTTTGCTCCAAACCTGTAGTCATACCAAACTGGGAGCTCATCTCTAGTTAAGAGCTTAAATACCTTGCTGTAAGAAGAAAAGTGGACAACGGGAAGGATGGAAGGAAAAAGTTTTACTGGCCGTCATTGCAAAAGGAAGAAAATAAGGAAAAATAAAGAAGGAAATTCCAAAAAAGCACAGGTATTAAACCAAAAAGATTCCTTTAAACTGTGACCCCTGTCATATGGTTCATGCAAGTTTTGTTTGCCCACAGCTGTTCTAACCTCTAAGACGTTTGTTGATTTCAATACATTTCATGTCTCTAAAATACTAAAATCATTTATCTCTAATTCCTCCCCATCACAAACACAGACAGCATGGAGATATACAATGCTTCCACTTGTTATGTACCTTCTGACACGTTGCTGTAGGGAATGATGGCTCTTCTGGTCTTCCATAGGACTCACTGGAGCCAGAATATGGGCCTCCTGCATGTTTCCTGTTCATTCCTAATAAATTAAAATAAAATTATTTTGATTTCTTTAAAAAAAAAAAAAAGGGTCTTTATGTTTTGCTTGTAATTTACATAGTTACATAGTAGGTGAGGTTGAAAAAAGACACAAGTCCATCAAGTCCAACCTATGTGTGTTATTATATGTCAGTTCGGGGTTTTGATAAACACGGCCTAAAATATAAATATAATCTAATATTATTGGCTTGGTTCACTTGGCTGCATTGCTTTTTTTTTTTTTTTTTTTTTTTTGTATATTCTTTTTTTTTGAAGAAGAAAAAAATAAATCAGTATAATTGAAGAAAAGCAGTACATACAACAGCAACAAAGAGTTTGTGTCTTTTATTACGATTGCCATTGCTCCATCAATCTACAGCTATGCATAACTTGAAGAAATTTGCAGACTATGTTACAGATTAATAACAGTCAGGTAGAAATGATGTTCCTGCTCAAAGCTGGTAGGCACCAGTGAGGTAATCGAGTTACAGAACAGCACAATATACATAACAGAATACAAAGTAGTTAATGCGCAATAAAGCATGGATAAGAATTTTGGACACAGAAAGACTTAAAAAAAAGGATATGGCATCAACCCATAAAAAGAGAGAAAATGGGCATCCACGCTGCTGCATAGCCACATAGGACTGGAGCTCCGCTAGGCCGCCAGAGATAACCAACGATTTATGGGCCCCTGCACACACAAGAGCGACGATTCCAGAATTTTCCACTTCGGGCACCCTCCAGCAATGCCCTGCAGAAGAAAGGAAAGCACCGCAGCTCGCTAAGCTGGACGGCTTCTTCTCCAAGCTCCCCACAGGTCCATGGCAAAATGGTGCCGGCTCACAGAGGCAGAATGGAGCCTTCTCAGGGCCCCCTACATGCCCTAAATCTCCATCAAGGGCATACCTACTAGGTCCACAGGACTATTCCCCTCCCTCCATAGCCTCCACACCATCCACAAGAAGGAACTCCTTGGTGACACACAGGAGGTTCTGGACATGGAGGTGAGTGCACAGGCCACTGCCTCACAGGCCTCACAGTCACGCATAGACCCCTTTGCTGCATTCACCACCTCATACCACCCAGCTTCAGAGACTGTACTGAAAAGTATGCTAACTTCCCTCAGGGAGTCTCTACAACTTGACACGAAATCCTACTTTAACCACATAAAAACTGATATACAAAACCTTAGAGATAGGGTGGACCACATAAAGGATAAAATGTGCGACTTCGCAGAATCCTTTAATATGCTGGTTGAAGCCCACCCTGCACATGAGGATGAAATCGCATGGCTGAAATCAAAATCTGTAAATTCCTCTTTTCTCTACTACCAGCCTAAGAGCACTCTACCATCTTGCTCTTTCCCCTGGTTCGTCATAGCAGTAAGTACTGCTCTTAGTCCTTTTCGGACACTTCTTTCTTACCCTACCATGTTTCTTTACACAAGTTTTTTTGCAGTTAAACGTCCTTTTCATTCATTTTGTTTGCCTCAAGCTGAAGATGCTCGGGCTTATTCCTGTTGATACTCACCTCTGCTCATAAACACTCCTGGATCTGGTACTAACTGACATGGACCTAGTTGGCAATCATGACTTAAGGAGTGCCACCTTTCAGAGGCTAATCTCCAGGCCCATTACCCGCTCTATGGGGCCAAAGGCGTACTGTAATATCCTCACTTATATACCTAAATGTCATGGGTTTCAAAATGATATCTATTAACGCTCATTAGTTGAAGCACCCTGCTAAGTCTTTTTCTTTATGGCGTGAGGCACGAAACACCCGAGCAGATATTGTGTGTGTCCAGGAGACACACTTTCATCTTGATGCTACCCCCAAGTATTCCCATAAAGATTTTCCTCACATTATTTTAGCATGCGCTGCTTTGAAGAAAAGGGGGGTGCTTTTTGAAATAAAGAGTTTAGTGGTCTTCAATCTACGAGATTCTGTAATTGACCCTGAGGGGAGGTTTCTAATTTTCTTATGTGATATTAACAACTGCCCTTATACTCTAGTCTAGTAGGTGTATATGCCCCAAAGTTACACCAGTTGCTCTTTATGCAAAAATGAATGTCTAACGTGTCTGTTTATGAAACTGTGAACAGCGGTGATCCCAAGGATCTCCACTGATCACAGTCCATAAACAGTTTATGAAACAGAGATAATCGGGGGAGAACGGGTTTGAACATGTTCTCCCACCGATGATCTCCACACACTGAGAATCCTCATTGACTGACAAAGACAGTTTATGAAGCTGCGATCTCAGCGCTTTACTGGCGATCTGAGTCGGAATTCACCCTCCCCGATTCACCAGCTCAGAGGTGGAGAATCTGGGAGTGAAGAGAGAATCTGGGGGGATCTGAGGAGGAAAGAAGAAGATTTTTAACTTCTTTCTACCTCGTTCAGACCCTCCAAGACAGTAACCATGCCCCCCTGTCATATTTATGTGTATATATATATATATATATATAATGTGTGTGTATATACACATATATACAATGTGTGTGTGTGTATACATATATATATATTATGTAGGGGGACTTGTTATTTTATTAACAATACCCACGCCGTCTGTCTGTGTACTGAGCAGTGATAATTTATCACTGCTTAATAAACTGACATCTCTGTGTTTCTGTGAATTTCTGGTGCTGTAATCTCATAAAGTCTCATGAGATTCCAGTATCAGGGGCTGTTCTCCATTGTTGGAAGCGTTGGTAGATCGCTTCACTCCTCCAAAGATGAAGCGATCTACACCGCTTCATAAACTGGCACCTAGAGGAGAACTATCTCTTCTGAGAATGCCGGGGAATGAAGCAGTGAATATATTTCACTGCTTCATAAATGGACACCTAAAAATGCTAAGGTAAAATACGGGTACCTCATTTTGTGTGGGGACTTAAATGTCCCGGCAAACCCCCGCATCGATACCACTTCCCCCTATGCAGCACCGTCTTCGATCACTTCAGACCCTACTGCACCAAGAGCAACTGCACAATGTCTGGAGCTGCCTGCATTATAGTGAAAGAAACTATACTTTATTCTTAGCTAGGCACAATATGTATTCTCATATAGACATGTTCCTGGTTGACAAAAGAGTCTTACAGAGGGTATCCTCAACTGATATAGTCAATATAACATGGTCCGATCACACAACCATAATGATTGAAATAACAGAAAAGGATACTTGTGCCAGCTACAGAGTGTGGCACTGCAATACAAAACTTATACAAGATCCCTCTAATACCCGTTTGCTTTCTCAGCATCTCTAGGAATTATTCTAGCTCAATGCACCCTCGGTCACTGGTAAATTTTCTCTTTGGAATGCTCATAAGGCATTTATCTGAGGGCTTCTCATCCAATTAGGTGCGAGGGCCAAAAAGGCTTATACCTTACACCTGACTAACATTCTGCAGGATCTCCAAACTCTGAAAGCCAGCAATAAACTCAACCCTATCCCCGTTAACCAGCTTGCCCCAACCAAACTGCATACAGACCTTAGGGCCCATCTGCTTGATCAACATGATGATCGGCAGCTAAAACAACTCAAAGCGCACTATTACTCCTCTGACAACAAGCTGGGCAGACTTCTAGCTCATAAAAGCTCAAACTTAAAACAATCAAATCTAGAATGTCCCATGTTAACCACCCAACAGAAAATCATGCTCTCCCAAAAAAATAGCAGATTTGTTTGCTGACTACTGTGGTAGTCTTTATAATCTTAAAGAGGATATATCTAACCCCCAACCGACAGAGGATATGAACTAATTCTAGTCAACTATTGATCTCCCGAAATTGTCCACAGTCCAACTGGAGGCATTGAATGCTCCGATTAGTGAGAAGTAGGGATGAGCCGAACACCCCCCCGATTCGGTTCGCACCAGAACCTGCGAACGGACCGAAAATTTGCACGAACGTTAGAACCCCATTGATGTCTATGGGACTCGAACGTTCGAAATCAAAAGTGCTCATTTTAAAAGCTAATTTTCATGGTATTGTCCTAAAAAGAGTTTGGGGACCCGGGTCCTGCCCCAGGGGACATGTATCAATGCAAAAAAAAACTTTTAAGAACGGCCGTTTTTTCGGGAGCAGTGATTTTAATGATGCTTAAAGTAAAAAAAAAAGTGGAATATTCCT
This sequence comes from Aquarana catesbeiana, assembly GCA_037953035.1. NCBI lineage: Eukaryota > Metazoa > Chordata > Amphibia > Anura > Ranidae > Aquarana > Aquarana catesbeiana. The sequence continues at coordinate 4,548,369 of JBBHAA010000512.1, read as the reverse complement.
TTAAATATCGTACCTGGGGGGTGTCTATAGTATGCCTGTAAAGTAGGGCTGCTAAAATTAATCGCAGCATCGATGCATCGCGATTCGGGTGTCCCCGATGCGGCATCGATGCATGCGACCCGAATAATCGATTTCTGGCCCCGCCCCCTCCCGGGAGAGCGCTCCGTGCGTAAAGCTGTTATTAGTGTGTATATTGCGGTCATGTGACACTTGGCCGCGCCTCCCTCCTCTCAGTCTCTCCTGATGTCAGCTCCGCCCACTGACTGGAGCTATCAGGTCAGAAGAGAGGCGGGCGGGGCTGACATCAGGAGAGACGTGAGAGGAGGGAGGCGCAGCCGAGTGTCACATGACCGCAATATACACACTAATAACAGCTTTACGCACGGAGCGCTCTCCCGGGAGAATTCACTTCCCACCTCAGATGTGACAACCGGCGGAACACCGGCCGCACAAATGGAGATCGGGGGGAGATGGTGAGCAGGCAGATCGCCCTGCTCATTACAGGCTGCCACCGGCAGAGCAGCATGTGAGTACAGAGGGGGAGGGGGAGGGGGGGGCGCTGTGACACAAGTCCATATCATAATTTGTCTTCTATGTGCCTTCATCACACCACAACTCTGCATTATTGTCCGCAGTCTGTGCCCATCTCCTGTGCCATGTCCGCCGCAGTCTGTGCCCATCTCCTGTGCCATGTCTGCCGCAGTCTGTGCCCATCTCCTGTGCCATGTCCGCCGCAGTCTGTGCCCATCTCCTGTGCCATGTCCGCCGCAGTCTGTGCCCATCTTCTGTGCCATGTCCGCCGCAGTCTGTGCCCATCTCCTGTGCCATGTCCGCCGCAGTCTGTGCCCATCTCCTGTGCCATGTCCGCCGCAGTCTGTGCCCATCTCCTGTGCCATGTCCGCCGCAGTCTGTGCCCATCTCCTGTGCCATGTCCGCCGCAGTCTGTGCCCATCTCCTGTGCCATGTCCGCCGCAGTCTGTGCCCATCTCCTGTGCCATGTCCGCCGCAGTCTGTGCCCATCTCCTGTGCCATGTCCGCCGCAGTCTGTGCCCATCTCCTGTGCCATGTCCACCGCAGTCTGTGCCCATCTCCTGTAGCATGTCCGCAGTCTGTGCTCATCTCCTGTACCATGTCCGCAGTCTCTGACCATCTCCTGTAGCATGTCCGCAGTCTCTGACCATCTCCTGTAGCTTGTCCGCAGTCTCTGACCATCTCCTGTAGCATGTCCGCAGTCTCTGACCATCTCCTGTAGCATGTCCGCAGTCTCTGACCATCTCCTGTAGCATGTCCGCAGTCTCTGATCATCTCCTGTAGCATGTCCGCAGTCTCTGATCATCTCCTGTAGCATGTCCGCAGTCTCTGATCATCTCCTGTAGCATGTCTGCAGTCTCTGATCATCTCCTGTAGCATGTCTGCAGTCTCTGATCATCTCCTGTAGCATGTCTGCAGTCTCTGATCATCTCCTGTAGCATGTCTGCAGTCTCTGATCATCTCTTGTAGCATGTCTGCAGTCTCTGATCATCTCCTGTAGCATGTCTGCAGTCTCTGATCATCTCCTGTAGCATGTCTGCAGTCTCTGATCATCTCCTGTAGCATGTCTGCAGTCTCTGATCATCTCCGGTAGCATGTCTGCAGTCTCTGATCATCTCCTGTAGCATGTCCGCAGGCTCTGACCATCTCCTTTAGTATTGTGGAAGAGAGCCTGGAGCTCCTCTGCTGTCTCTTTTTTTCTTAAGAACAGATAGAATAAAAAAAATGGAGTCCTCCTGACTACTTGAATTTTTTTTTATGAAAACCATGAGAACTTGTGGACTTGCGCTGTAATCGTGATGCATCGTGATGCATCGCGGAATCGAATCGAATCGAATCGAATCGTTGACTTGATAATCGTAATCGAATCGAATCGTGAGGCCAGTGAAGATGCGCAGCCCTACTGTAAAGTGGCGCGTGTTTCCTGTGCTTAGAACAGTCCCTGCACAAAATGTCTTTTTTAAAGGAAAAAAAGTCATTAAAAACTGCTTGCGGCTTTAATGAAATGTTGGGTCCTGGCAATATGAATGAAAATCAGTGAGACAAACGGCATGGGTACCCCCCAGTCCATTACTAGGCCCTTTGGGTCTTGTATGGATATTAAGGGGAACCCAGCACCCAAATTAAAAAAAGGAAAGGTGTGGGGCCACCAGGCCCTATATACTCTGAACAGCAGTATACAGGCGGTGCAAACAAGACAGGGACTGTAGGTTTGTTGTTAAGTAGAATCTGTTTGTAATTTTGAACGGGTACATTTTTAATGTGTTTAGCTCCAGCCAAAAAATCTTTTTTAAGCTTTTTGGAAAACATAGGTAAGGGTTATCACCCCTGTGACATTTGTTTTGCTGTCTGTGCGCCTCTTCAGAAGATTGAACCTCACTTTTTGTCCCATTGACAAATGTTTTTTGAAAATTTGGGGTTTTTTGTGAAACAAGGATTGGTGATAAAGCATCAGTGGAAAGGAGAAATGTTTTTCCCATATTAACTCTTACAGGAGAGAATCTCCCCTCCTAGGGGTAGATTTCATCTCACTCCCTGTTGTCTCCTTCCGTTTGCAAGTAGGAGTAGTTTGGAAGTTGGATGTTTGAAAGTAGGGGCCTGCCCTATATACTCAGCAGAAATTTGGGCCTTAGGTGTTGTTGTGGCCACAACACTGTAAGCCCTCACAGGGCCCTGCTGTGAAATATTAGATCAAGAATTGTAATTACATGCCCCTGTTGAACAGGGGCAGAAAAATTGGGCCTTTGGTGGTGGTGGTGGTGCTGGTGCCACAACACTGTAAGCCCTTACTCGCTCTTGGTGGGCGCAGAAACGGGCCCTGCTGTGAAATATTAGATCAAGAGTTGTAATTACATGCCCCTGTTGAACAGGAGCAGAAAAATTGGGCCTTTGGTGGTGGTGCTGGTGCCACAACACTGTAAGTCCTCACTCGCTCTTGGTGGGCGCAGAAACGGGCCCTGCTGTGAAATATTAGATCAAGAATTGTAATTACATGCCCCTGTTGAACAGGGGCAGAAAAATTGGGCCTTTGGTGGTGGTGGTGGTGCTGGTGCCACAACACTGTAAGTCCTCACTCGCTCTTGTTGGGGGCAGAAACGGGCCCTGCTGTGAAATATTAGATCAAGAATTGTAATTACATGCCCCTGTTGAACAGGGGCTGAAAAATTGGGCCTTTGGCACTGGTGCTGGTGCCACAACACTGCAACCCCTCACAGATACTCTAGTTGGAACGCAGGAACGAGCCCTGCTGCAAAGTATTGCACCAAAAATTGTAATTACATGCCCCTGTTGAACAGGGGCTGAAAAATTAGGCCTTAGGCACTGGTGCTGGTGCCACAACACTGCAACCCCTCACAGATACTCTAGTTGGAACACAGGAAGGAGCCCTGCTGCAAAGTATTGCATCAAAAATTGTAATTACACGCCCCTGTTAAACAGGGGCTGAAAAATTAGGCCTTAGGCACTGGTGCTGGTGACAGAACACTGCAACTCCTCACAGATACTCTAGTTGGAACGCAAGAACGAGCCCTGCTGCAAAGAATTGGATCAAAAACTGTAATTACACGCCCCTGTTAAACAGGGGCTGAAAAATTGGGCCTTAGGCACTGGTGGCGGCGCCCAGAACCAAAAATGTTCTTACAAGCTATCAGCATGATCATTGAGGAGGAAGAGGATAATTACTCAGGATAGTCACTCAGCATCAGCATAGGCAGTCTTTGAAGGGATCTGAGATTTCAAAAAAAATTATTCGGTTACATCAGCATCTGGTGCTTGGAAGCTGGTGATGATCCAAGACTGATTCATTTTTATAAAGGTCAGTCGATCGACCGAGTTGGTGGACAGACGCACCCTGTGATCGGTTACAAAGCCTTCAGCAGCACTGAATGTGCGTTTCAAAAGAACGCTGGATGCAGGACAGGCCAGTAGCTCAATTGCATACTGTGCAAGCTCTGGCCAGTGATCCATCCTCAAGACCCAGTAACCCAGAGGATTTTCGGTGGGAAAGGTGTCCAAGTCAGATCTTGCCCCTAGGTATTCCTGCACCATGTAAAACAGAAGCTGGTGATGGTTGCTGGCCACCTTCTCCACCGCTCCTTCTTTGACTGACCGAAGCCTCAGCAACACATTGTCCAGAAACAGGAGTTTGTAACCTCCCAGTCTCTGGGAACGCGTTGCACAGACCTTTCTGCAAGGCCTCCCGAAGATGTTTCATCCTCTGCTCCCTCTGCGACAGCAAGATAAGGTCCGCAACCTTACCTTTGTAACGTGGATCAAGGAGGGTTGCCAGCCAGTATTGGTCCTTCTCCTTGACACCACGAATTTGAGGATCCTTACGCAGGCTTTGCAGGATCAGGGAGGCCATGCAGCGTAGGTTTGCTGAGGCATTCGGTCCGGAGTCCTCTGGGTCACTAAGGACGACATGGTCCGCAGCCACCTCCTCCCAGCCACGTACAAGTCCATGTGTTTCTTGCGACTGATCCCTTAAAGACTACTTCTGATGCTGAGTGCCAGGCTCCACCTCCATACTGACACAATCCTCCTCCTCCTCCTCTTCCTGTGTGATCGGCGGGCACACAGGAACACTGTCTGGATAAAGGGGGCCTTGAGAGCTAAGGAAGTCCTCCTCTTCCTGCCTCTGTTCTGCCTCAAATGCCCTGTCCATTATTTCACGCAGCGTGTGCTCCAACAGGTGGACAAGGGGGACAGTGTCACTGATGCATGCACTGTCACTGCTCACCATCCTCGTGGCCTCCTCAAATGGTGACAGGACAGTGCATGCATCCCTGATCATGGCCCACTGGTGTGGGAAAAAAAAAACAGCTCCCCTGACCCTGTCCTGGTGCCATAGTCGCACAGGTACTCATTGATGGCCCTCTGCTGCGTGTGCAGCCACTGCAGCATGGCCAACGTTGAGTTCCACCTGGTGGGCATGTCACAGATTAGGCGGTTCTTGGGCAGGTTAAACTCCTTTTGGAGGTCCGCCAGCCGAGCACTGGCATTATATGACTGGCAGAAATGCACACAGACTTTCCTGGCCTGCCTCAGGACATCCTGTAAGCCCGGGTACCTGCCCAAGAACCGCTGCACCACCAAGTTAAGGACGTGAGCCAAACAGGGCACATGGGTCATTTGTCCCTGTCGGAGGGCAGAGAGGAGGTTGGTGCCATTGTCGCAAACCACCATTCCTGCCTTAAGTTGGCATGGTGTCAACCACCTCTGAACCTGCCCCTGCAGAGCTGACAGAACCTCTGCTCCAGTGTGGCTCCTGTCCCCCAAGCACACCAGCTCAAGCACCGCATGGCATCTTTTGGTCTGCGTAATTGCATAGCCCCTTGAACGCCTACGGAGCACCGCTGGTTCTGAGGACAAAGCACAGGAAGAGGCCATGGAGGAAGAAGAAAAGGAGGGGGTAGAGGAGAGAGGTGTGTCACAATCATTAGTAGTGGCATTTTGGAGGCGTGGTGGCGGAACAACCTCCAACAATACTGCACCTTGTCCTGCATCCTTCCCAGCTGCCAGCAGAGTCACCCAATGCGCGGTGAAACTTAGGTAACGTCCCTGTCCATGCCTGCTGGACCATGAGTCAGCGGTAATATGCACCTTACCGCTGACCGCCCTGTCCAGCGAGGCATGGACATTGCCTTCCACATGCCGGTAGAGAGCCGGAATCCCCTTCCGTGAGAAAAAGTGGCGTTTGGGTACCTGCCACTGAGGAACGCACATTCCACAAACTCACGGAAGGGGGCAGAGTCTACCTGAGTCTAAATGAAAAGGCAGCAGTTGAAGTGCTAGCAATTTTGCCAAGCTAGCATTCAACCGCTGGGCATGTCGATGGCTGGGAGCGAACTTCTTTCGGCGGTGCAGCAGCTGGGGCAGGGAAATTTGCCTGGTACAATCTGACGTCGGTGTACCGAAAGCAGATTGCCCACATGTACTTGGCTGTGACACACCTAATTCTAAACCTTCATTCCTCTCAGTGCAGGTCTCAGAGAGGACTGAAGGTATAGTGGGGTTGGAGATCTCAGCTGATGAGGAGCAAGGAGAGGTCCTCTTTGTTCTTTGGTGTGGGTCTTTTAGATACGCTTGCCAACGAACTGCATGGCAGATCAACATATGTCTGGTCAAGCATGTGGTGCCCAAGCAGGAGCTGTTTTGGCCACGCGAGATATGCTTGAGACATATGTTGCAAATAGCAGCGGTGCGATCTGATGCACTTGTCTCAAAAAAGGCCCACACCAAAGAACTTTTTGAATAACGAGCAGAGACTGCAGCGCCCTGCACATGCGGAGCTTTGGGGTGTGATGCAGTCAGTGTGCTGCCCTTAGGCTGGCCCCTGGAGGGCATTCTGCCTCGTTGGTGATGTGCCTCCTCCTCCTCCTCTCTCCTATCAGGCACCCACGTTGAGTCAGTGACCTCATCATCCCCTCCCGCCTAATCACTGGAGCAAATCTGGCAGTATGCTGCAGCAGGGGGAGCATGACTGCCAGAGTGCTGTCCTTCTTGGGCACCCCCTCTGTCCGTGCTCACGTTACTGCCTTCATCTAGCTCAGTATCATCATCAGAGCCTTCCAAATGCTGGGCATCCTCCTGGAGCATGTACCCAACACTGTGGTCAAACAGTTCGAGGGACTCCTCAGGAGGACATGGTGGGGCTAGGGAAGGAGTCACTGATGACATTGAGCCGAGGGAAAAGGCCGCGTTGGCAGCTGCTTTGCCAGACAAAGTACCCTGAGCATGGGTGAGAGAGGATGAGGAGGATGAGGACAGCTTGGTCATCCACTCGACCATGTCTTCCGCATGTTGCGGCTCAACACGGCCAGCTGCCGAAAAAAAGGCCAAGCGTGTCCCACGGCCACGTGCTGTTGAGGATGCACTGTCTCCACGACCAGCACTGTTGCCTCTAGACACAGAGCCTGCTTGCCCTCTTTTATTGGCTTGTGACTGTCTGCCTCTCCTTGTTGGCCTTCCAGACATACTAATGGCCTGTAGCTGCACTAAGCTGGGATATATATATACTGATACTGCAGCTAGCAAAATCAACTGCCTGCCTGTAGTATGAGAACACCACCAACCTTCTACAGGTAGCTTTAGTTGAACACTGTGCAGAGCTTGCAAAAAACTAACTTGTAGCTGATTTAGCTGCCTGCGGTAGTGATAGGATCAGGAAAACACCACCAACCTTCTACAGGTAGCTTTAGCTGAACACGGTGCAGAACTCGCACTACACTAACTTGTAGCTTATTTAGCTGCCTGCGGTAGTGATAGGATCACGAAAAAACCACCAACCTTCTACAGTTAGCTTTTGGTGAACACTGTGCAGAGCTCGCAAAAAACTAACTTGTAGCTTATTTAGCTGCCTGCGGTAGTGATAGGATCAGGAAAACACCACCAACCTTCTACAGGTAGCTTTAGCTGAACACTGTGCAGAGCTCGCCAAAAACTAACTTGTAGCTTATTTAGCTGCCTGCGGTAGTGATAGGATCAGGAAAACACCACCAACCTTCTACATGTAGCTTTAGGTGAATACTGTGCAGAGCTCGCACTACACTAACTTGTAGCTTATTTAGCTGCCTGCGGTAGTGATAGGATCAGGAAAACACCACCAACCTTCTACAGGTAGCTTTAGGTGAACATTGTGCAGAGCTCGCACTACACTAACTTGTAGCTTATTTAGCTGCCTGCGGTAGTGATAGGATCAGGAAAACACCACCTACCTTCTACAGGTAGCTTTAGGTGAACACTGTGCAGAGCTCGCCAAAAAATAACTTGTAGCTTATTTAGCTGCCTGCGGTAGTAATAGGATCAGGAAAACATCACCAACCTTCTACAGGCAGCTTTAGGTGAACACTGTGCAGAGCTCGCACTACACTAACCTGTAGCTTATTTAGCTGCCTGCGGTAGTGATAGGATCAGGAAAACACCACCAACCTTCCACAGGTAGCTTTAGGTGAACACTGTGCAGAGCTCGCTAAAAAATAACTTGTAGCTTATTTAGCTGCCTGCGGTAGTGATAGGATCAGGAAAACACCACCAACCTTCTACAGGTAGCTTTAGTTGAACACTGTGCAGAGCTCGCAAAAAAATAACTTGTAGGTTTAGCTGAACACTGTGAGGAGGACGCACTAAACTAACCTGTAGCTTATTTAGCTGCCTGCGGTAGTGATAGGATCAGGAAAACACCACCAACCTTCCACAGGTAGCTTTAGGTGAACACTGTGCAGAGCTCGCTAAAAAATAACTTGTAGCTTATTTAGCTGTCTGCGGTAGTGATAGGATCAGGAAAACACCACCAACCTTCTACAGGTAGCTTTAGGTAAATACTGTGCAGAGCTCGCACTACACTAACTTGTAGCTTATTTAGCTGCCTGCGGTAGTGATAGGATCAGGAAAACACCACCTACCTTCTACAGGTAGCTTTAGGTGAACACTGTGCAGAGCTCGCCAAAAAATAACTTGTAGCTTATTTAGCTGCCTGCGGTAGTGATAGGATCAGGAAAACACCACCAACCTTCTACAGGTAGCTTTAGGTGAATACTGTGCAGAGCTCGCACTACACTAACTTGTAGCTTATTTAGCTGCCTGCGGTAGTAATAGGATCAGGAAAACACCACCAACCTTCTACAGGTAGCTTTAGGTGAACACTGTGCAGAGCTCGCACTACACTAACTTGTAGCTTATTTAGCTGCCTGCGGTAGTGATAGGATCAGGTAAACACCACCTACCTTCTACAGGTAGCTTTATGTGAACACTGTGCAGAGCTCGCCAAAAAATAACTTGTAGCTTATTTAGCTGCCTGCGGTAGTGATAGGATCAGGAAAACACCACCAACCTTCTACAGGCAGCTTTAGGTAAACACTGTGCAGAGCTCGCACTACACTAACCTGTAGCTTATTTAGCTGCCTGCGGTAGTGATAGGATCAGGAAAACACCACCAACCTTCCACAGGTAGCTTTAGGTGAACACTGTGTAGAGCTCGCTAAAAAATAACTTGTAGCTTATTTAGCTGCCTGCGGTAGTGATAGGATCAGGAAAACACCACCAACCTTCTACAGGTAGCTTTAGCTGAACACTGTGCACTGCTCGCAAAAAAATAACTTGTAGGTTTAGCTGAACACTGTGAGGAGGACGCACTACACTAACTTGTAGCTTTAGCTGAACACTGTGCAGAGGTCGCACTACACTAACTTGTAGTTTTAGCTGAACACTGTGAGGAGGATGCACTACACTAACTTGTAGCTTTAGCTGAACACTGTGCAGAGGTCGCACTACACTAACTTGTAGTTTTAGCTGAACACTGTGAGGAGGACGCACTACCCTAACTTGTAGCTTTAGCTGAACACTGTGAAGAGGTCACACCAAACTAACTTGTAGTTTTAGCTGAACACTGTGAGGAGGACGCACTACACTAACTTGTAGCTTTAGCTGAACACTGTGCAGAGGTCACACTACACTAACTTGTAGTTTTAGCTGAACACTGTGAGGAGGATGCACTACACTAACTTGTAGCTTTAGCTGAACACTGTGCAGAGGTCACACTACACTAACTTGTAGTTTTAGATGAACACTGTGATGAGGACGCACTACACTAACCTGTAGCTTATTTAGCTGCCTGCGGTAGTGATAGGATCAGGAAAACACCACCAACCTTCCACAGGTAGCTTTAAGTGAACACTGTGCAGAGCTCGCTAAAAAATAACTTGTAGCTTATTTAGCTGCCTGCGGTAGTGATAGGATCAGGAAAACACCACCAACCTTCTACAGGTAGCTTTAGGTGAATACTGTGCAGAGCTCGCACTACACTAACTTGTAGCTTATTTAGCTGCCTGCGGTAGTAATAGGATCAGGAAAACACCACCAACCTTCTACAGGTAGCTTTAGGTGAACACTGTGCAGAGCTCGCACTACACTAACTTGTAGCTTATTTAGCTGCCTGCGGTAGTGATAGGATCAGGTAAACACCACCTACCTTCTAGAGGTAGCTTTATGTGAACACTGTGCAGAGCTCGCCAAAAAATAACTTGTAGCTTATTTAGCTGCCTGTGGTAGTGATAGGATCAGGAAAACACCACCAACCTTCTACAGGCAGCTTTAGGTAAACACTGTGCAGAGCTCGCACTACACTAACCTGTAGCTTATTTAGCTGCCTGCGGTAGTGATAGGATCAGGAAAACACCACCAACCTTCCACAGGTAGCTTTAGGTGAACACTGTGTAGAGCTCGCTAAAAAATAACTTGTAGCTTATTTAGCTGCCTGCGGTAGTGATAGGATCAGGAAAACACCACCAACCTTCTACAGGTAGCTTTAGCTGAACACTGTGCACTGCTCGCAAAAAAATAACTTGTAGGTTTAGCTGAACACTGTGAGGAGGACGCACTACACTAACTTGTAGCTTTAGCTGAACACTGTGCAGAGGTCGCACTACACTAACTTGTAGTTTTAGCTGAACACTGTGAGGAGGATGCACTACACTAACTTGTAGCTTTAGCTGAACACTGTGCAGAGGTCGCACTACACTAACTTGTAGTTTTAGCTGAACACTGTGAGGAGGACACACTACCCTAACTTTTAGCTTTAGCTGAACACTGTGAAGAGGTCACACCAAACTAACTTGTAGTTTTAGCTGAACACTGTGAGGAGGACGCACTACACTAACTTGTAGCTTTAGCTGAACACTGTGCAGAGGTCACACTACACTAACTTGTAGTTTTAGCTGAACACTGTGAGGAGGATGCACTACACTAACTTGTAGCTTATTTAGCTGCCTGTGGTAGTGATAGGATCAGGAAAACACCACCAACCTTCCACAGGTAGCTTTAGGTGAACACTGTGCAGAGCTCGCTAAAAAATAACTTGTAGCTTATTTAGCTGCCTGCGGTAGTGATAGGATCAGGAAAACACCACCAACCTTCTACAGGTAGCTTTAGCTGAACACTGTGCAGAGCTCGCAAAAAAATAACTTGTAGGTTTAGCTGAACACTGTGAGGAGGACGCACTACACTAACTTGTAGCTTTAGCTGAACACTGTGCAGAGGTCGCACTACACTAACTTGTAGTTTTAGCTGAACACTGTGAGGAGGATGCACTACACTAACTTTTAGCCTTAGCTGAACACTGTGCAGAGGTCGCACTACACTAACTTGTAGTTTTAGCTGAACACTGTGAGAAGGACGCACTACCCTAACTTGTAGCTTTAGCTGAACACTGTGCAGAGGTCACACTACACTAACTTGTAGTTTTAGCTGAACACTGTGAGGAGGACGCACTACACTAACTTGTAGCTTTAGCTGAACACTGTGCAGAGGTCGCACTACACTAACTTGTAGTTTTCGCTAAACACTGTGAGGAGGACACACTACGCCAACTTGTAGCTTTAGCTGAACGCTGTGAGGAGGACGCACTACCCTAACTTGTAGCTTTAGCTGAACACTGTGCAGAGGTCACACTAAACTAACTTGTAGCTTTAGCTGAACACTGTTCAGAGGACGCACTACACTAACTTGTAGCTTTAGCTGAACACTGTTCAGAGGACGCACTACACTAACTTGTAGCTTTAGCTGAACACTGTTCAGAGGACGCACTACACTAACTTGTAGCTTTAGCTGAACACTGTGCACTACACTAACTTGTAGCTTTAGCTGAACACTGTTCAGGGGACGCACTACACTAACTTGTAGCTTTAGCTGAACACTGTGCAGAGGTCGCACTACACTAACTTGTAGTTTTAGCTGAACACTGTGAGGAGGACGCACTACCCTAACTTGTAGCTTTAGCTGAACACTGTGCAGAGGTCACACTAAACTAACTTGTAGCTTTAGCTGAACACTGTGAGGAGGACGCACTACCCTAACTTGTAGCTTTAGCTGAACACTGTGCACTACACTAACTTGTAGTTTTAGCTGAACACTGTGCAGAGGTCACACTAAACTAACTTGTAGCTTTAACTGAACACTGTGAGGAGGACGCACTACACTAACTGTAAATAGTCTAGCTGCCTGACTGTGGTACTAATAGGATCAAAAGAACACCAGCAATTTTCTTCAGGTAGCTGTAAATACTGTAACAAGACAAGCCTGCCTGTCAATAGGAAGATAGCAGGAACAGATCTAGCTAAACTGAATACAGTGTATATATATATATATATATATATATATATATATATATATATATATATATATATATATAAATACAACACCTGGGATGCATATATATACACAATACACTGTAAGTGCAGCTAACTGACTGACTGTCCTGCCTAATCTAGCTAACTCAAATGAAATGACACTGTCTCTCTCTCTAAGTATGCCGGAACACACTACACAGGTCAGCCGTTCAGGCGGCCTTATATAGTGTGGGGCGTGTTCTAAACCCCCTGAGCCATAATTGGCCAAAGCCACCCTGGCTTTGGCCAATTACAGCTCTCTCTACCGACGGCGCTGTGATTGGCCAAGCATGCGGGTCATAGTGCATGCTTGGCCAATCATCAGCCAGCAATGCACTGCGATGCCGCAGTGAATTATGGGCCGTGACGTGCCACGCGAATTTGGCGCGAACGGCCCATATCGTTTGCAACTCGACGAACGATCGAACAGCCGATGTTCGAGTCGAACATGGGTTCGAGTCGAACATGAAGCTCATCCCTAGTGAGAAGGAAATTCTGCAGTCTATCGCCTCTATACCATTAAACAAATCCCATGGACCCAATGAGTTCTCAAATGAATACTATAAAACATTTCAGGCCTCATTATTGCCCCATATTGTATCTTTGTTTGAGTCGGCAGCTTCGGTTGCTTCGTTCCCCTCTGCGATGTTGAGAGTATATGATGTAACTTCACCAAAGCTCGGGAAAGAACCAATCACCCCCTTCAATTTTAGACCCATCAACCTCCTAAATTCTGGTGTAAAATTATACGCTAAAATTATTGCTGGTTGCCTTATGCATATAATGCCTGCTCTTATCCAACCTGACCAGATGGGCTTTACATCTGGTACACAATCCTCGGATGCTACCAGACAAATTATAGGACATATACTCACAGCTATTTTATGTTGTATTTCTAATCTTCCACCCAGGTCTATACCACTGGTATGCTGTCCAAACCCTTCTTTATCACAAATGGGACACGCCAAGGCTGCCCATTGTCACCCACAATCTCTAATCTCATGATTGAACCCCTAGCTGAAAAAGATTTCCAGTTCAGCGTTAGGCAACATAAAATCAATCTGTTTGCAGACGACGTGATACTGCTCTTGACGGAACCCCAAACCTCCTTGTCTAGGGCCCATGAAATTCTCACACAATTTAGTAAGATATCATATTATAACGTTATTTTCTCTAAAGCTTTACTTTTCAACTTGAATGTGCAACCACAAAATAATCACACCTTACAAAAGCAACTCCCATATTCCTGGTCTAAATAGGGAATCCCTTACCTAGGCATCACTCTAACATCTAAAGTGTCCTCTTTAGCTTTAGCTCACGCCAACTTCAAATACCTTCTTCATAAAATAACCAAGGAATGCCAACAGTCCTCCAAAGTAATTCTTTCTTGGTCTGGCCATCTGGCACAATTTAAAATGATGGGGCTCCCACAAATTGTGTACCTCTTCCGTCCCCTCCCTATTTCACTCCCACTAACATACCTAAACTCCTAAAATCTATACCTTCTCAATTTGTGTTGCAGGGGAAATGCCCGAGGTTTACATATACTTGGCCAATTAAACACAGGAAAGCTGGAGGGATAGATCTAGTGGACATTAGAGATTATTACTGGGCCACAAAGTTGGAGCAACTGAAGCACTGGTTTAAACCCTCCCAGAATACTCTCTGGATGGACATAGAGCAAACCCTAGCACCAGCTCCTGATCTAATTACCCTGTTATTAGCAGATATTTGGAAACCTTGTACCTTGACAGCGTTAATACTCCCAGTGATCCAAACTAGCGTTCAGGGCCCTATTGAACGTACCCACACCCTCCTCCCCTATTCAGACATTCGCACTTCCTGTTCATGTATTGCACATATTAATTCTGAATATATCAGTATAACCATTGAGCACAAAAGGTATCACTACTCTGAACGAGTTGTTATGTAACTGCTCCCCAATGCCGTTGGGGTACTATTGTTGGAGTTGCAGATCCCAAGCCAGTATTACTGTACCTGAATAAGTGTCACCCAATCCCTACATTGATACCCTCCTACTATAATAAATATACATCCTAAAGTCCTGTCGCAAGGGGGACATGTACCAATGAAAAAAATTGCTTGTAGGCCGGTTGAACTGTGTTTAGTTAAAGTAAGTCTGTGGTTGGCCCAGGTGGGGGAAAAGAGTTAACTGTTGCTATTGCAGTTCCCAGGCTTTTGGTCCTAGCCAGCCCACCTGTGTTATAAAAAGAAGGAAGGCTGGGGTCCAAGGCCATCGGTGTTCTGAGTTCCTGTAGGTTCCAGTATTACCTGTAAGTGGAATTGTTGGATCTGCTGAAGGCACCCAGCATTTCGGAGGACATCTAGCCATGGACATTGCCTAATGGACTCTCGCCTCACTGAGGTATGCCTGGGCCACTAAATTATTTTAGGGTTAGAGGAAAGACGTTGTTCTCAATGAAATGTCCTGTCATGCTTCCTCAGTAAAGTTACATTAACCATTCCGAGCCTGGTCTGAAGTTATTCAAAAGGGTGCATGTAGGTTCTGGTGTATCTAAAAGAACCTGGATCTGTAAGTCACAACAGGGTATGAAGTAACACTACTACAAAGGAATAAATCAGCAAGATAAGGAAGAGTAATACTGTTACTAAGAGTAACCAAGCACAAGTGCAAGACACCAAGCAACCAGTCATTAGGCGTGGTACCTGGTATGAGTGACAGGTCCTCCGGTAGCAAGGGGGATCATTATCTATCTCCCTCCCCAGCAGTTAGTTTCCAGTAGCAACCGGATTCAAACCCATATTACGGAGACCCATGGCCTGGTCACAGGGT
Organism: Aquarana catesbeiana; assembly: GCA_037953035.1. Taxonomy (NCBI): domain Eukaryota; kingdom Metazoa; phylum Chordata; class Amphibia; order Anura; family Ranidae; genus Aquarana; species Aquarana catesbeiana. The sequence goes on along the minus strand of JBBHAA010000512.1, from coordinate 4,533,363 downwards.
ACGAAAGTGAGTTACAGTTAGTGTAAGCATGAGGTCTGCTCTATGTGCTTAGTGGGACTCCATTCTGTTACTGGTGAGTGTCTACGAGTGAGGCAACAGAGCTACGCTGGACTGGTTGACTGGACACAGGCTTGGTACGTCCCTCTGAATGCAACCTACATTAAGTTACAGTGTGTAGTGACATGGGACAAGTCGTTTGTCAGAGTAACTCTGCAATTTATTTCTGCAAACAGTGAAGGATCATCTTTAATATGGGGGACTGCATTATTGATGGACTTTTCACACAGTCTCAGCCTGGTACGGGCAGAAGTACCCCTACGTGCAGGGTAAGTAACGCTGCTCACAACATGGCGTAGTCAGAAAAGGGGGCCACCACCACCCTGGAAGCCCACATGCTTCTAAGGACAATCATCACAGGTAATTGCTGGCTATGTGGACAGCCACAGATAGCTCTCAAGTGGCAAGAATGACTGCAGGAATTAGCAGATTCCTGCTGCTGTCATTTGCACCAGGGCTAGACTGTTGTGTGAATATAGTCTTACTATTTGAAAATTCCCAGCCATTTAATTCCTTGATTTCTGTGACATGTATTCACTATGAACTGTGAGTAGGCACTGCTGTGTAAAAACATTTCACAAAGCCCACCTTCTAAACCACAGAGGTGCTTAGAGGAGGAGTTTCATGACTATAGGATTCGTCAACTGCGGTCTTACACTTATCTTAAACCTATAATAACCACACAACGCTGCGTGACATGGGTTTTAATGGCCACAACAGCCCTTTATTAACAAATTATATAACAATAAACAGAACAATTTTAACACCAGGAGGGGGTCTTTGGGGTCCCATTTTGATCAATAACAACTGTGTCCTCAGCTGTGCCCCAGCCGGCTCGAGGACATTGCGACTTTCCAATTTTTCTTTCCCATGGGACCTAAGTCCTGGGAGAACCACCAACAACCAACCAAGGTGGGATCCCATACCCTGTATGGGCCCCCCAAAATTTAATAAACTGTTTTAATTCTTGACCCCCCAAAGACCCCCTGACCCGCCAGCTGCTGTGACAAATTTGAAAAGAAAATATATATATATTTTTTTTTTTATCATTCTTACATTTTTTTTTTTTAAAGAACAATGATACTTCCCCACCCCTTATCTGTTTTTACCCTCTTTATTTTTTTTTTTTTATATCACCCCTTAACCAAATGTAGGGCGGGAGGGAGGGAACTTCTTCCAACAAGAAATATTCTGGAATGATTACCCATCAGCCTGTGCAACTATCCAAGCCCCTTTTTCCGGCTCCACCCCGAACACCTGACCTGATGCTCCAATAAGGTAAGCTACCCCTTCCTCTAAAACTAACTCAGTAAAACTTTAACCCTTACAGACCTGTTCCTCCCATAGTCATGCTGACCCTCCGTCTAATTTTCCTCCGGGTCACACTTGACTATAGGATTCGTCAACTGCGGTCTTACACTTATCTTAAACCTATAATAACCACACAACGCTGCGTGACATGGGTTTTAATGGCCACAACAGCCCTTTATTAACAAATTATATAACAATAAACAGAACAATTTTAACACCAGGAGGGGGTCTTTGGGGTCCCATTTTGATCAATAACAACTGTGTCCTCAGCTGTGCCCCAGCTGGCTCGAGGACATAGCGACTTTCCAATTTTTCTTTCCCATGGGACCTAAGTCCTGGGAGAACCACCAACAACCAACCAAGGTGGGATCCCATACCCTGTATGGGTCCCCCAAAATTTAATAAACTGTTTTAATTTTTGACCCCCCAAAGACCCCCTGACCCGCCATGCGAGCTTGAGTGACACCTCACTAAAGCGAGTCCCTCCACACCTGAAGAGCCCTCTGAACCCCTTCTTGCAATCCCAAAAACCAAAAATCAGTTCCAACCGCATTTAAATGCACAACATCATCCCTCCAATACCGAATAGACAAGTCTTCCAGATCCCAATGACGAACCACCACACCCCCAAGACGAGACACAAAACGTCCGATCTCCCTGTTGGCTTTTATCCGGGCCTTATTCAAGCGTTCAACCGAACGCGCATGTCGCCAATTGTGTCGTGCCACTATGTCTGACCACACTATGATAAAACCAGGGAAATCACGCATAAGTCGCAGAATGTCAAATTTAACATCCCGGACAATATCCCTAGCGGCCCGAACCCCCATATCATTCCCTCCCACGGAAAGCACCAGAACATCAGGAGGCCTATCTACTCTAGAATAATAATGAAATTCCGGAAGAACCCGGCCCCACATCATGCCTCTGACTCCCAGCCATTTGCATACTGCTTCACTCCGGGGAACTCCAAGCTGTCTCCCTTTGGGCCGTGCATCCGTTCTGATCGCCCCCCAGAAGACATAAGAGTCACCCAGAATCCACACCAGGCCTTGAGGAAAACCTGCAACAGACAACCAAAGAAAACATAGAGCCCAAAACAGAACTACAACAAGTAAATAACATCATGAAACAAACATTATAGCATGTGCGGACGTACATAAATTTTAAAACGGTCAGATTCCCACCTCCCTATCCGCATAACTATCTGTGGACTCAATCCCCAGCGAGCTGCCTCCGTAGCTGCCCCTACCCTGAAAGAATGAGTATTAAATTGAGAGGCTGGCATGCCAACCGTCAGCAAACAGCGTTTAAAGATTGACACAAACTGACCCATCCTCATGCTGCAAAAAAGGCCCTTGCACACCCTTCCGAACCTGAGCGAAGCGCTGAACAGAAAGTACCGGACACACCGCCTCCGGAAGCACCTTAAATAACGTCACGTAAACCCTTTTGCCCAGCTGATCAGTTTTTGATCTGCTGATACGGAGCTGAATGCTATCCGCAGCGATCTGCACCTCCGAAAACATCAAACCCCCTTCACCGCGCTTATTTTTGCTCACCAACTCCCCAATCCTCAAGGCTCCAAAGAAAGCCAAAGAAAAAGCTGCCGTAAACAGGTGAACCTCATAAGGCGAGGAACAAACCCTGGGCAAGATTCCTACCATATCCTGTAGCAGCCCAAAAGACACCGGGCGCCTGGTATCTCTTACCACGCGTCCGCAACCTTTCATGGCCTGACGCACCATAAAATCCTTCGTAATATCCCGCAGGCCTTGTAGCTTATAAAGAAAAGCCAACGCAGCCAATCTCCGATTCATTTTCGATACCGACTCCCCCTTGGAAAACTGCGTCCCAATCACATACAACAACAGTGAAAGCCTGTCCTGATCCGAAACACAACCCCCCATGGAACTTACCAGGCCTTCCCATTCACGCCAAACCGAAGAGTAAGCCGCCCATGTTCCCTCACTCACCGAACGCTGTACCAAAACACCCGCTATTCCAATGCCAGTCTCCACAGATGCGCAGGACAAGGAACCGACCTCTGCTCCGCCGCCGGCGCCAGCTTCCGGAACCTGTCCCACTGAAAACGAGACAAGGCATCAGCAATGGAATTCTCTACACCCGGTACATGTACAGCTTTTACAAAACAATTCAAGCTTAAACAACGAAGAACCAAAAAACGTAACAAACGCACCACGGGCGGAGACGAAGCCGACAGACTAGACACAACGGCCACCACCCCCATGTTATCGCAGTGGAAACAAACTCGCTGGTTTTGAAATAGAGACCCCCAAATATCCACTGCCACCACAATCGGGAAAAGCTCCAACAACACCAGGTTACTCAAGAAGCCCGCGACACGCCATTCCTCCGGCCACGCCTCCGCACACCATGCCCCTTGACAGTACGCCCCAAAACCCAAACTGCCAGCCACATCCGTATACAAATCAAAATCAAAGGCCGACACCACCGGGGCCATCCATAAGGACCTCCCGTTATAAGAGGCCAGAAACTCCTCCCACACCCGCAAATCAGCCTTGTGTTCGGCCGAAAGCCGAATAAAATGATGCAGCAATCGCACCCCAGAAGTAGCGGCACTCAGTCGACGACAAAAAATGCGCCCCATCGGCATGATGCGGCAGGCAAAATTAAGCTTCCCCAGCAAAGACTGCAATTGCTTCAGCCTAATTTTTCTCGCCTGTAGGGCCGCCCTCACCAACAATCGCAAGTCCTCCAACTTAGCAGGCGGCAAGCGACACTCCATCGCCTGCGTATCAATGATTATACCCAAGAATTGCATCTCAGTCGAAGGCCCCTCTGTCTTTTCCGGCGCAAGAGGAATCCCGAAACGCCATGCCACACCTTCCAATGTCCGTAACAAGACCGAACAAACCGTGGACTTCGGGGGGCCAATACAAAGAAAATCATCAAGGTAGTGCAGAACCGAGCGCACTTGTGACTCTTCCCGGACCACCCATTCGACAAAGGTACTAAACGTCTCAAAATAAGAACAAGAAATAGAACAACCCATAGGAAGACAACAGTCAACAAAAAACTGCCCACCCCAAAAACAACCCAGCAACGGCTGGCTATCCGGGTTAACCGGCAATAAACGAAAAGCGGACTAAATGTCCGTCTTTGCCAACAATGCCCCCTGCCCATATCGCTGAACCCAACTAACAGCCGCATCAAATGACGTATAGGACACCGAAGTCAAATCAGGCTCAATCGCATCATTCACCGAAGATCCTTTTGGATACGACAAATGATGTATCAGCCGAAATTTATGTGGATCCTTCTTAGGAACCACCCCTAAAGGGGACACATGCAACGTAGGTATGGGTGGGTGATCGAAGGGGCTAGCCATTCTGCCCAGCTCCACCTCCTTAGCCAATTTGTCCGTCACCACCTGAGGAAACTGATAAGTAGATTTCAGATTCTTGGGCACAGAAGCCCCAGACAAGGGTAACGAACAAGGAATGCGAAAACCGGTGGCAAAGCCCCCGGCAAGGAAAACCGCCGCCTCCCTTCTGGGATACCTACTTAGGTATGGCAGCATCGCGGACAGGTTTACCGGCGTCCTCCCTTTTTGAAGCGGACTCACCGGATTGTAGCTTCCCTTTCTTGAAACATTTGGCATAGCCGTGAGAACCTCCGCATCCGGAGCACTCATGACGGAATCGACAGGCCGCGCCAAAACAGCATGCTCCTTCGTTGAATTGCCAACAATAGTTTTTTCGTTGTGAGGCCAGCACCTGAACCGCTGGCCCCCCCTGGAAAGGGCTGACCCGAAGCCTGAGCTTGCACCATGAGCTTCATCCAAAGCCCAATATCCTTATGGTCCCATCTTAGCTGAGGCCTAATGGCTTTTCACTGACGAAACTGTTCATCATAGCGAAGCCACGCCAATCCCCCATACACTCTATAAGCCTCCCCGATAGCGTCTAAATAGCAAAAAAGCGGAGAACAATTCTCCGGTTCTTTTTCCCTGATGACGCTGGCCAGTATCGCAAAGGCTTGCAGCCAGTTAGAAAAAGTCCTAGGGATAAGCCGCCAACGTTGCCTCTCCTCCTCCTCCTTTTTACTCTCGTCCGCTTTGCCTTTATCTATATTGAACTTTTCCAATGGCAAAAGGGAGAATATCTCCACATATTCCCCCCGCCAAATCTTCTCCCTAACTTCAGGCTTGAGATGCACCCCCAACGGACCCTCGAAGCATACATAAACCTCACCATGTGCTTTATCTCCCAAACGAACCCCATCGTCCCCCGACTCCTTGGCCTTACGCGACTCCGAGCCACTGACCCTCACTGTCTGAGAAGCAGACTCAACTACCGTCGAGGATAATGGGACCTCCGCATCCGTTCGTCCTTCCCGCTGTGATGCCGCGCCTACCTCCGGCGGCAACGTAGAACTACGCATGACGGAGGCATCATGGCCCAAACCATCTGACGTGGTCACGGCAGGGACCCACGCCCCCGTTGGCCCCGCTACGGGTCCGGAAGGCCCGGGCGGAGCACAACAGTCCAACAATTCACGAAAACCCGCGAAAAATTCTGCCAAACCCAACACACCAGGTTCCCTTCCTATCTGACCCAAGTGCACCCTGCCCTGTGACCCCCCCTGCTCACCTGCCACAAACCCGACACCTTGACCTACAGAGGAAGCAGAAATAAAATTGGACTCACCAGGCTGCCTGCGTGCCGAATCCTGAGCAGCCGCACTTCCTGATCCCAGCTGACTCCGCACCGTAGGGCGCACGGCCGGTGATCGCCCATCGCCGTCCTCACTGGATACCTCGCCGGATTCTGCTGACGATTCACGCACGGACTGTGCCGCAGGCGTCCGCCCCCTCGATTCTTCCGGCTCCGCATGCCCCGGCGTAACATCATCTTCATCCGCCTCCATCGGAAAGCTGCGGGGTTCCCGTGCACCCCCAACTGTGGAAGTGGGTCGCCTACCCTTTAATTGGGCCTGGCCACTCCCCCGTGTAGCTGTCACTCTTTTGCTATGTGAAGCCGGCTGCACTTCCTCTGGAGAAGCAGCAGAGGGCGCTAACTGCCTTCTGCTGCCTGTTTCAATAGACTTTCCACGCCTAACCGTCGTTTCAGCCACAGGAGAAGGAGCTGAGCCTGCAGACGATGCCGCCGATGAACGCAGGTACCGGACCTCCTGGCAGGCACGATCCGCCCTCACCACCGCTCCAGAAGGGACAGGGCTCCCGCCCCTCCCTGCATTCCATCGTGTCCCGCGCCGAGCCGGCCTCCTGCTAGGCACATCAGCAGGAGAGCCGGCCGCCATATCCTGAGTCACTGTAGAGGGGGAGGAGGGGGAAGGAGAGCGCAGCGTCCCCGCCTCCCGCAGGTCCCGCCGATGCTGGGGATTCCTCCCAGGCCCTCCGCTGGAGCCAGAAGTTGATGGCACAGCAGGGGACACTGAAGGGTTGCGAATGGAGCTCCCATGTGGCCGCCGGACCCGGGGGGTGTGTGAAGGGCTCAAGCGCTCGGGAGGGCGAACCCTCCTAGCACGTTTAGAAGAAGGGGGGGACCCAGGAGGAGATGGATCAACCCCCGACCCCCCTAAAATGCCTAGCAACTGCTGCTGGAGCCACTGTGGACCCCGTGCAGAGGCTGCAGCCCTGACCTGGTCCCATAAGGCCTCTAAATCACTCATCCTGTCTGCACTTCTCTCCGCAGGGGACCGACAGAACTTCTTCCAACAAGAAATATTCTTGAATGATTACCCATCAGCCTGTGCAACTATCCAAGCCCCTTTTCCGGCTCCACCCCGAACACCTGACCTGATGCTCCAATAAGGTAAGCTACCCCTTCCTCTAAAACTAACTCAGTAAAACTTTAACCCTTACAGACCTGTTCCTCCCATAGTCATGCCGACCCTCCGTCTAATTTTCCTCCGGGTCACACTGGAAGTGGATTCACTACATGAATCACTGTTTGCAGACAGCAAGGTATCATGGAATATATAGTCCTTATAAATGGAGGAAAAATTGCAAAGCATGCAGAGAATCCAGGACAGTAGACAGGCAAAACTCACAACTTTGGTTGAACTGGATGGACTTGTGTATTTTTTCAACCAGACTAACTATGTAACAACATAAAAGGAGATTTTTTTTAATTTAAATTCTGCCCATTTTCAAAGCTAATAGGGAAGGATTGTCAAACAACAGATATGGGGTGTTGGGCACTGCCACATAGGACATGTACAGTGCCTTGCAAAAGTATTCAACCCCCTTGGCTTTTTACCTATTTTGTTACATTACAGCCTTTAGTTCGATGTTTTTTTAATCTGAATTATATGTGATGGATCAGAACACAATAGTCTAAGTTCGTGAAGTAAAATGAGAAAAATATATACATAAAACTATTTTTCAGAAATAAAAAACTGATAATTGGCAAGTGCATATGTATTCACCCCCTTTGTTATGAAGCCCATAAAAAGCTCTGGTGCAACCAATTACCTTCAGAAGTCATATAATTAGTGAAATGGTGTCCACCTGTGTGCAATCTAAGTGTCACATGATCTGTCATTACATATACACACTTTTTTGAAAGGCCCCAGAGGCTGCAACACCTAAGCAAGAGGCACCACTAACCAAACACTGCCATGAAGACCAAGGAACTCTCCAAACAAGTAAGGGACAATGTTGTTGAGACGTACAAAATACGAAAAACACCAAGGGGGATGAATACTTTTGCAAGGCACTGTACAAATGCAAAAACAATATATAGAAATACTGTTCAGCAAAAAGCAGAGGCTCTTCCATATGATGTGAGTTTGAGGAAGGAAAAATACAATTCATTTCTAATACATGTTTGGGAGAGATCTATATGTGTTATAATGATCCTCATGTTACATGACTGCTGAGGCGCAATGGGCTTAGGTCCCAATTAACGCAACACAATGGTATCAAATCCTCCACCACCCTTGCCCTTTACCCCATTAATAAGACACTTACAACCATTAGGTTGGAAAGGGCAAGGCCACAGCTTTATTAAATTCCCAACACATAACATGTGAACATATTTAACCAGTGCCAGTTACAGTCTTACTGTGAGCACTTAACCAAAAGAGGAAAGTAGGGGCCTGTCTTTACCATAAGTGCTGGACAGACAGCCTACTTCCAATTTTCCATCAAGGGCATAGCCCATTACACCAACTTTAACTGCTGGCAAGGTCAAGAAAACCGCAGCAAGCTGTGACATAGCATAACATAGGAAAAGGGGCGGGGTGGGGTGGGCAGCTCTTCCAACCGGCTCTTCCGAAAGACCCAGAATTCCCTGGGGCACCCGATTTCCTGAGCTCCAGCCCATCCCATCCCACATGTCCCAACCAATCATTCCCCTTATCATGCACCTAGCCGTGCCCCCATCAGTCAAGGCTCTCTTTCCCTAGGGAGGGGCTCAAGAGGCCTTCATTCTTGTTTGGCTTAAATATAGCAGCAATGCCACAATCTAATTAATTTACACTTGAAAAAAAAAAAGAGCTTTTTTTTAGGTTGTTTCAACTGTGACAAATGTTTTTTTTTTCCTGGCACTGACAGACTTTAATTGACCAGTGGAAATAGAAGCCACAAAGTTTACTCTTCCAAAAAAATTTTATAAATAAGGCCCTCAAATTTGTTTAAATTGGCCAACCGCAATACAGGTTCATGGTATTGATTGCTATCCACTTTTTTTGCAGTGCCACACTGTAATATGTTGAACATGTCAAAATAGCATGCATCAAATGTTATAACCGGGAACCTCAATTATTTGTGATGTAGGGAATGGAAGGTAAGAACTAGAGACCTTGTGCATAGGAACAACATATAGATATGGGTGACAACGGATGTTACTTTACTGTGGGTTTAATAAACCAGGACTAACGATGAGCTTTATGCCCTGTACACACGGTCGGACATTGATCGGACATTCCGACAGCAAAATCCATGGATTTTTTCAGACGGATGTTGGCTCAAACTTGTCTTGCATACACATGGTCACACAAAGTTGTTGGAATTTCTGAACGTCAAGAATGCGGTGACGTACACTACGTACGACGAGACTATAAAAGGGCAGTTCAATACCAAGCGCGGTACCCTTTGGGCTCCTTTTGCTAATCTCATGTTAGTAAAAGTTTGGTGAGAGACGATTCACGCTTTTTCAAACTTGTGGTTTTAAGATTGTATTTTTGCTGTTCAGTCTGTGCTTGTGGGTTTGTATCTGGTCTTCAGTGCGTGCAGTGAGTTCCCATTGATTTGTCATTGTGTTCTTGTCCGTTCGTTACTGATTTTCAGGTCGCTCTCCACAGTCCTTGCTGTTCTTCAGTGCGTTCTGTTACTACGTTCAGACCAGCCGACCGTTTTCTAGCCCTGTTGCATGTACGTACTCATCGTAGAGTTCATGCTGTGCGGGGGCTTGGTGTTGGAGTTCTTACTTTGACACAAGCCCAGTCCATGAACAGGGTGAGGAGGAGTTCATGGACCAGGAATTGGTTGCTCCAGCGTGACCAAATCTGTCACATGCCTTTGCTCCGTGAGACCTGTGAGAATAATCTTGACGATTTCAGGAACTTTCTCAAGATGACGGACCCCGTTTTTTACCGTTTGTTGGCTTTGCTGACCCCTTATATCAGCAGGCAGGATACCTGCATGAGGCAAGCCATCACTCCAGAGCAGAAGTTAGTTGCCACGTTGCGGTACTTGGCGATGGGGAGAAGCCCGCAGGACCTCAAGTTCTCGACAGGCATCTCCCCCTAGGCTCTGGGGATCATTATCCCGGAGACCTGTTCTGCCATCATCCAGGTCCTGCAGAAGGACTATATTAAGGTAAGATTTTTATCCTTTAACATCACATTTCATTGTATTGAATGTTTGCTAATGTAATGTATTTATTTCCTTATTCCCTAATTACCATGATTGTAATATGCTGTGAATGTCCCCTTTGTCCTCATGCATGCTGGTTTTATTTTACATTTTTTTTGTCCTTCATACATATTTGCCTTTACTTACCTCCCCAGCATGCTCTCCTGGGCCTATATCCACCTCATCTAGTCACTTAACAATGTATTTTTTCAGCTCCATAGTAGTGCTTTACCCTAAACACCCCCTAAAATGTGTAAAAATGTTTTTTGTGCTTTAAATTCTGGCAGAGTGAGAGAGGCTTTTTTTTGGGTCCCAAAATCATTTGGAACCCTCCCTCCCCCCAACTGCTAACTCAGCTGATACCAATCCTCTATCTGGTGACTTTGCCAAACCTATTCACACTATACCTACCTATTTTGTGGTCAGATTTATGGATGAATTCACCAAAGATTGTAATGCAAGGGCCTGCCTGAATATTTTAAAATGGTACTGTTTCAAGTTTTTGTATCCTATTATTATCTTGATAGGTAATAGCAGAAAAATGTGCTAAAATGTGTTGAAGTGTGTATTTATATCTTTGTATTATGACACTTCTTACCTGTCCAGTGGGCTGCCAATAGCGTAAGTAAGGAGGGGCTGGCCAAAGTAATACACATTATTTAGGCATTCATCTCTCAATGAAATGGAGAGGGTTACCTGTCCAAAACATCTCCCCCCCCTAAAATTTTTTAAATTGCCCATGAGAGGGGGGGAGGAGTCTGATAGGTGGACCTTATACCTTTGTCTTTAAATACTCCCTAAAATAAATATTATACTGATGTTGGCCAAGAATCTTTGTGTCTAATCTGCTTTCAATGTTTATGTGCAAAATGATTCATTTTTGGTTCTTGTTTGACTCCACAGTTTTCATTCCAACCCACAGGAATGGCAGATTGTGGCCTCCCACTTTGCCCAGTGGTGGGACTTTCCTAACTGCATTGGGGTAATTGATAGGAAACACGTCCACATCGTCCCACCACTCAACTCGGGGTCATACTATTATAATTAAACAAGGGGTTCAATAGTATTGTGATGTTGGTGGTGGTATCGGCTACTTACGAGTTCCTGTATGTGGACGTAGGGAAGAATGGCCGGATGTCAGATGGTGGAGTCATCACCCACACAGAGTTCTACAGGCGTCTCCAGAATGGCAGCTTGAGCTTGCCACCTCCAGAAGACAATGCGGAAGGACTCCCATTCGTCTTCGTTGCAGATGAAGCGTTTGCGCTGGGGGACAATCTTATGCGGCCATTCCCTATGAGGACCCTCACCCCGGACCAGAGGGTTTTTAATTACCGGCTGGCAAGAGCAGGAAGACTGGTGGAGAACATGTTTGGAATAATGGCCAGCCGGTTCGCCTATTTCTTACACCCATACACATGGCGGAATATAAACTGGATCACATCATCCTGTGTTGCTGTGTTCTCCACAACTTTTTAAGGAGAAATTCTTGGAACTATGCTGCCTCAGTTGGGCCTGAGGCTGGAATTAATATTAATGAACCAACCCTGACGGCGCTTGAAGCTGGCAGTCCTGGCTTGCCCCCCCAGAGTGCCCTCGAGGTCCGTATAAGATACATGGAATACTTTGTGGGTAGGGGGGCCATCGATATGCCAGACAATGTCTGAGACATTTTTTAAATAAAAATATATTATAAACTGAATATTTGCTTTGATTTCCTGCTTCGCTTTCTTTTAGCTGTCTCCTTGATTATCTTTTATTAATGGTCTAATTTTTTGGGCTTTTTCTTCAACAGTGCAAACGAAATTTCGTTGACACATGAGGTGACAATCTCTTCTTCGGCTAACTATTAATTATTATGTTGTGGGTCTGCTACACACACACCTTGTTTTTTTTGTGAATGTATGTAATGCATTACTGATAAAAATAATAATAATTTTCAACACCGTGCCCTAAATTTGTGGAGTCCTGAAAATGGCGTGATTGTGTAAAATTAGAAAGCTCTGTTGGGTGTTATCTACTAAAGGAAAATACACTTTGCACTACAAGTGCACTTGAGAATGCACTGAAACTTCACTTGTAGTGCAAAGTGGATTTGCCTTTAGTAAATAACCCCCATTGCCACTGAAAACAGCAACTTTACTCCAAAAAATGCTTTTGAGCATTGAAAGAAGACCCACACATTGTTGATTATCAATCTTTTTAATCAAAGCACAATCACAAGTGCATTTCTAAAAAAGGTTTTTTGAACAAACCAACATGTTTGTTGTATAACAACTTTTGGGTCACATTAAAATAAGTAGAAATTGCCTTTTAAGGTAAAACAGGCATGTTTAAAACCATAAAAAATACACAACTCTGGAACTTACAAAGTTAAACTTTTCAAGAAAGTGAAGGCAATATCAGACATGAGTATTTAAAACTGTGTTTGATATTGCGTTCAGCAGATGGGGTGAAGTCACCCCTGGAAAAGCCAAATTTTGAAGATGCACACAAATTGCCTAATGTCAACATGTGCTAGCTACCATCATGGGGGATCAATGTACATCTTTTGTGGGTGCAACCCCTTCCTCTCAGCTACTTTATTATTGAGGAAGGGGTTGCACCCACAAAACACGTACATTAATCTCCCGTGATGGCAGATAGCACATATTGACACACTGTGTGCATCTTCAAAATTTGACTTTTCTATAATATGTCAAAAATTTGTCATAAAAATAACAATAATAAAGCTGCAATAAGTTAGGGATTTCTGGGTGTTTTAAATTCTCTCTAAAACATCAATGATGTTCTTCATTTTGTTTTGAACATCATTGATGTTTTGCTTGATGTTTTCTAAATCCTTATTACACCCCATTATCTCCCCGATGAGGATCTGGGCACTTTCACTGGTGAAATGACATTCCTCTTCCACAACATCACGATCACCTAAAAGATAAAAAAAAATAACACACCATGTATTATAAATATGCAGGCATCCATCTCTTACCTGAAGCTGTGGTCGCAGACACTCACCTGTTATGGTGACAATTTCCACAACGTCTTCCTCCTCCTCCTCTGGTTGGGTTTGGGGGATTTCCACTTCATCCTGAGGTGGGGGGTCCCTGGTCTCCTCTGATGAATGGTGTCCTCCGAGTCTTTTCTCCCCTATGTGAACAAAAATAGGTATACTTAGCACACAGATATTTGATGGCAGAAATAGGAATATGAAACATTGCTTGGAAGTGGGGTTGTCTGTTTTGGCAGAGTTCCAAGATGAAGAAATATTTTTTTCCTTTGTCAAGCTTGAATACTTACCTGTTTTGTACAAGCTTCACAGATGGAGACACCCCTACATTATTCACTGGAGCACCTGTGTGGGCCCCCTAATAAAAAGGGTGTTCTTTTGTCCCACACTAGTGCTCTAGCATCCAGATGTGTAAACAGCTGCTGAGTGTCCTCTCCTTACACAGAATCTATTTTGCATTTCATTCTAGTTACAAACCCATCTAGACAACAAACTTAGTTTAAGAGAAGTAGGCCAGAAAAAATGTATTGAACTGCATCTGGACAAAACATGGTGTTTTATTGGCCGAACGATCAATGTTTCCTACGAACTAATAATGTGTCCATGAACATGAACGTTGCCATTTTAAACTGTACAACAGTAAAGAAAAGCACATGGAGCAGCACGAACGTTAGAAAAATAACGAATAGGAACACAGCACAACTACTTACTTTTTTGCAACAATCTCCTGATCCTTTTATACTGATCGTGCTCCCTGATTTTGAGGTCCGACCACCGTTTCCTGAGTTGATCCTTGGATCTCCCTACCCCAAAGTTCCTGTGCAGACTCTTCACAACTTTCGCCATGATTTTGGCCTTTCTGACATTTGGGTCGGGGTAAGGTCCATGCTTCCCGTCATAGTCGGCCCTCTTCAAGATGTCCACCATCTCCACCATCTCAACAAAGGACATATTTGATGCCTTAAATCTCCTCCTGGATCGTTACGTTTCTGGCTCCGGGCTTTCCTCCTCCTCCTTGTTGCTGCTATTAGCACGCACCTGGTGTGTCTCCGCCATGTGCTCTCCCCCACTGTGCCGAACGAGAAGGGGTGGAGAATAGACTAGAAAGAACGTCAGGGGCGGGCGGAGTTTCACGCATGCGCAGTGTATATAAACGCGTAACACGTGTGCGTAGTACATACGATCTGTGAGCGGAGGAAGGAGTATCGGAAGCGCCTATCGTGGTAACGAAGGTAACATTTAAACTTGGGCCTTTACTGCTTAGAGATTGATGCCTATATTGGGACAAGATTAGGAGAGTTTTGCCTTACATTAGGGTTTGTCTTGTGTATTGCAGATAAAATGGATGGCTTCAATGACCACAACTTCCTCCCCCTGTTCATAGACAAATACAGGGAGCTGCCCTGTCTGTGGCAGGTCAAACACCCGCATTATAATCATAAACAAAAGAGGCAGGCAGCGCAGGAGAAACTGCTGGAGTTGGGGAAGCTGGTGGTCCCCACGGCAACCATCCCTTATTTAAAAGCCAAAATTGGTGGCCTGAGGAGCACTTATCTTAGGGAGTGCAAGAAGGTCACAGATTCCCAGAGATCCGGAGCTGGAGCAGATGACGTTTATGTCCCCAGGCTGTGGTACTATGAGAGACTGTGATTTCTGACAGACCAGACTGAAGTCAGGGAATCCTTCTCAACCCTTCCTTCCACTCTTCCTTTCACCCAATCTTCCACCCCAGCTGAGGCTTCCGATGTCCAACCTTTGACTTCCAGCCAGGAAGTAGTGGAGGAGCCCAGATGGAGTCAGGTATAGCATTCTTCTACAGATATCTGGTCAATAAATAAATGATGTTTACTAGATGTTATTATTGATCACTAATTGCTGATTTAATAAAGTGTTTTACATATCAATAGACAGTAGTGGGCAAAAATAATTGGGACAAGAATGAAAAATGCTGGGCTCAGAATGATAGTCTTTTCTATTTATTAACATTAAATTTGCAACAGTTATGAGATGAAAATTGTGTGTGACTGATGAAGAAAAAACTAAAACTATGTCCCTTTTTCATACACAGGAAGACCTCAGCCAGGAGGAGGCTGTGGAATGTGACACACAGGAGGAGGCTGTGGAATGTGGCAGCCAGGAGGAGGCGGGGCTAAGTGTCAGCTAGGAGGAGGCGGGGCTAAGTGTCAGCTAGGAGGAGGCGGGGGTAAGTGTCAGCCAGGAGGTGGCCGGGCCCAGTAGGAGCCTGACAGAGTCACAGGTCCCTCCCCTCTGCCTTCCAAACAAAAGACCCAGGAAGGGGAGTACATGGAGGATTCAGCAGTCAGGCTAATTCAGGAGGCTTCTGCGTCCCTCAGAACCACCCCCACTCGTGAAGAGGCCTTTGCCTGCATGGCTGCCACAAAACTGCAGGACATGCAGGAGGGCCAACACCTCATGTGTGAGGACATCCTTTATAAATCATTAACTAAGGGGGTGAGGGGCGAAATCACACCCAATATCCACCTGTGTGAGTTGCATCATCCCCCTCCTCCTCCTCTTCCTGCCACAACTCCAACACCACAGACACAGCCTGGAAGGAAGCGTGGAAGGAAGACAAGAGAGTGATGACCTGGGTCAGTCTGGCCTGACAAAAGACGCAGGCTCTTGCATGACCACAGCCTGGGGACATGTATGTCATCTGCTGCTGTTCATGATCTCTTGAATTTCTGGACCAGATTGTACTCCCTTAGATAAGGACTCCTCAGGCCAATTTTGCAGTAAAATAATTGATGTGTGCCCTGGGGGCCAAAGGCTTCTTCAATGTCTGCTGTTTCTCCAGCGTTGCCTCCCTTTTTCTTTGGTTATGACCCCTTAATATTTTTTTTTTTTTAATTATACTCGCCTATGTGTGTTTTCCTTCAAAAAGGACAGTTTGTTTGTGAGGAGGCAGGTACATTTCAAAAATACAATGTCAAATTAACAAGAGACAACAACAACAACCAACCTCCTTGAGATTAAATAATACAAGATAATAATGGTGTTGTGGTAACTTGACACACAAAACACACACAAATCTATTCTGGAGTTTAAAAAAAAAAATACAAAAAATAAACAGGAGGTCAGGATTTAAAAAAAAAAAAAAAACAAAATCTAAAAACATCAAAAAATTAAATTATTTTTGGGAAATGTGCCAAATAAAAATATTATATTCATGAAATCACGATAAATAATAAAGAAAGAATTTTGTGAGAAGTCTGTGTGAATATCAGCAGCAAAACAACTTTATTCTTCTAGCAACAATTTTAAACATTGCAGCGTGACGAAAGTGCTCTATCCATTACGAATGCTAATTTTACCAGACCGAGCTGTTCCGTCTCGGAATTTCTTCTGAGCATGCGTGGCACTTTGTTCGTCGGAATTGTCCACACACGGTCGGAATTTACGTGAACGGATTTTGTTGTTGGAAAATTTTATAGCCTGCTCTCAAACTTTGTGTGTCAGAAATTCCGATGGAGCCCACACATGGTTGGAATTTCCGACAACAAGCTCCGATCGCACATTTTCCGTTGGAAAATCCGACCGTGTGTACGGGGCATTAGATTCAGACTGAACCCATGTTTGGTCCAAATTTTGCCTTTTCAGATATTGCTGAATTAATGGAGTATTCGGTCACTTGACAAGTAGGGTTACCACCTTTTCTTCAAGTCAAACCTAAACACTTTAGCGGCGCACAGCAATCTTTTTTTATAGTATAAACTATACATATATTTTGCAATTAAATAACATTTCTAATCATATGAAGTTAATCACAAAAGTCCCCCTTTACATCCGAGTCCACAGAGTTCCTCTTTTACATCTGAACTCGCAGAGTTCCCTTTCACTGTAAGGGGGGACTCTGCAGACTCTGATTTAAGGGAGAACTCTGGGGACTCTAACATAAGGGATGATCTGGGAACTCTGATTTAGGGGAAAACACTGAGAACTCTGATGTACAGAGAGGACTCTGTTGTAAGGGGGAACACTGTGGCCTCTGGTGTAAAGAGGAACTCTGATTAAAGGGGTGCTCTGAGAACCCATATTTACCTTACTGTATCCACTCAGAGGTAGGAGAGAGAAGGGGGAGACTTCAGTCACAGACAGGGATGGATGGTGAGCTCACTCACCGCTTGGCAGTCATCACCTCTCATCCAGATGTATCTGAGGCTGCTGGATTCTTTCCTTTTCTGAGGCAAAGTCCTGGGGATTGGAGTGTGGTCAGACACAGGGGGGTAGAGGCGGTAGGAAGAGGAGCAGATCGAGCCCTCTCTCCTCTCCTGTCTGTGTGTGTGTGTGTGTGGGGGGGGGGGGGCAATTGTTAGTGCTGGCTTTGGGCAGTGTGAAAGAGAGTGAAACAGATACTGTTGGCTAATGCCGTGTACACACGAGCGGACTTTTCGACCGGACTGGTCCGACAGTCTATCCGACGGACTTTCGGCTGACTTTGCCAACGACCGGACTTGGCTACACACGATCACACCAAAGTCCAACGGATTCGTACGTGATGACGTACACCGGACTAAAATAAGGAAGTTGATAGCCAGTAGCCAATAGCTGCCCTATCGTTGGTTATAGTCCGTCCGACTAGCATACATATAAGCGGATTTTTCGACCGGACTCGAGTCCGTCGGAAAGTTTTGAAACATGTTTTATCACTAGGTTCGTCAGACTTTTGGGAAATAAAGTCCACTGGAGCCCACACACGATGGAACTGTCCGACAGAGTCCGATCCGCCGGACCAAGTCTGCCGGAAAGTCCGCTTGTGTGTACGCGGCATTAGACAACTGCAGCAAGCAACCCTGATGGTAAGCCATAATCCAGTCTGAATAATGTGTCCGGGTTTCAGGTGGTCAGAAACCCGGACACACATGATTCCAAACCTGAACTGCTGGGTGAATCCCGGACAGGTGGCAACCCTATTGACAAGCCCTGAACATCCAGCTGCATGGGAAAAATCATACTTGGTAGCGGTATTACTACCACTACTAAATATGTCAGCTTCCACAGTGTATCTGGTTGTTAGAGGGCCAGAAACAACCATAGCCCATCCCTCCTACAATCATCTACCAGGCATGGACTGCTGGCTGATTACTGAATGTAAACAAAAGGGCCAGGATGGATGGTTGACATAACTCTGCCCAAATCTGACTATGATCATAATTGGTCAATGATGTTGAACAAATATTGCCATGTCTGTATTTTGTGACATCAGTAACCATCGCCCCCATTTGATTACATTTCAGCTGTCAGCACAGGGACATGAAGCATGTTTTTCCTTCATTAGGCATAGTTCATTCTGGAGAATCATTGGACTACGTGATTGACCATTGATTAACATTGTGTGCCATTTTTGGTTTTTTTTTGTGAGGGTTTGGTATGTATTTTGGGGGGACCAAGTCTTTTTTGCATGGGGGTCCCCCTTAAACATCATACCATAGTTAAAGAGAGACTGTACCCTATTTAAAAAAAAAAATGCACAGGGTTATTCCTTAAAAAAAACCTTAAAAATATTTTACACATTTACACTGTTTTTAAGAAATACAATAAAAAATACATTTTAATTTTCCCTGCCAGCCACTTAATGGTCTGGTATATATTATGTCAATTATCCGCAGTTTAAATTTTGTAAATTACATTTTTGCTGTAATACTTTCTATACATTGTGCACCACTTCACAGGCACGTTCAGAGCATCCGCCAAACAGATTTTTTTTTTTTAAAGGAATTGCACATTTTACACTTGTCTATTAAAGCGGAGCTTCGGTCATTTTTTCATCTTTCCATCTATTAAATCTTCTGCTCTTGTTGTTGTTTTACCTTTGGATAGTAAGGCTTCATGCACACGAGACGCCGGTGCAAACTCTGCTGAACACGTTTTTAAAAGCTGAAACCGGCGTTTAGAAACGCACGTTTTGCCGCGTTTGCATGCCGCGTTTAGTGGCGTTTTACAGCGTTTCCATCTAGAAGCATTTAGTTAAGATAACAAAGACGCTCCCCAAGCTCAGAAAGCATGATAAATTTTAACTATTTCTGCCATTTTGATCAGAATGAGCAGCAGCAGAGAGAGCAGCTGTATACTTGCATTTGCCTCTCTTTCTGTGGTTTTTTTTTTGGGAAATGGATCCCATATTGAATATATTGCAGAGCAGAGAATGACATTTTGTGACCTGACTTTGTGGCCCGTATCTTGGGGCCACTTGGTGCTAGGAACCCCAACTGTGGATAAGTTGTAGTGCTATTTTAACTGTGTTTGCACACCAAATTTGGATTTGGGGTTCCTAGCACCAAGTGGTCCCGAGATACGGGGCCCCAAATTCAGGTCGCAAAATGTCATTCTCTGCTGCAGAAAAGTGCTTGACATTTTGCTACCCAACTTTGGGGGGCCTTATCACGGGGCCACTTGGTGCTAGGAACCCCAACTCAAAATGTCGCAAAATGTCATTCTCTGCTGCAGTTTACCATTATATTTCTGTGTTTTCTGGTCCAAAAAATAGGGTTCCTATAAAAACACTTATAAACGCAAACGCAGCTAAACGCAGTGCCGGCGTTTAGCCGCGTTTAGCCACGTTTGGCATCTGAAACATGGAAAACTTTTGCGTCTGAACCCATTTTTTTGCTTCTGGACAAACAAGGTTAAACGCAACTGCCTAAAAATGCCAAAAAACGAGACTGTGTACATGGTCACACAGGATAACATTGAATGAGTTCAGGGGCAGTTGAAAAAAGTGTCCAACTGCCTCTGAACGCGCGTTTAACAGCGTCTCGTGTGCATGAGGCCTATAACATTTTTTTTTCTGCCATAAATCCCTTATACAGCCCACTTCCTGTTTCTTGTCTTGTCATTATCCTAGGCTTCTCACATCATGCATAGCTCTCTCTCTCACTCTCATGAGAGTTTGCCAGAAAGGGAGGGGGGATGAGTCAGAAGAGGGCCAATGAGAGCTGCAGAACTGGAGGTGTGTGTCTGAGTAAATCCAGGAAGTGAACAGGCAGCAGCTTCAGCTGCCCACAGTTAAAATGGCTGCAGCCAGACTCAGTGGAGGGAGATTTCTGCAGCATATTTGGCAAGTACAGAATCACAGTATATATAAAATAATATGCAAAGTGGTTGGAGGGAAGCTTCAGGATTTTGACATACACTATATTACCAAAAGTATTGGGACGCCTGCCTTTACACGCACATGAACTTTAATGACATCCCAGTCTTAGTCCGTAGGGTTCAATATTGAGTTGGCCCGCCCTTTGCAGCTATAACAGCTTCAACTCTTTTGGGAAAGCCGTCCACAAGGTTTAGGAGTGTGTCTATGGGACTGTATCATCCAACATCAGTGCCTGACCTCACAAATGCGCTTCCGGAAGAATGGTCAAACATTCCCATAGACGCACTCCTAAACCTTGTGGACGGCCTTCCCAGAAGAGTTGAAGCTGTTATAGCTGCAAAGTGTGGGCCAACTCAATATTGAACCCTACGGACTAAGACTGGGATGTCATTAATGTTCATGTGCGTGTAAAGACACTTGTATTTTTTTTTTGTGTGTGTGTGTGTGTTTTTTTTTTTTTCATTAACTTTTTTTTTATATACATCTACGTTTGTCCAAAACATGTTTGAATTCACTTACTTTTTAATTTTCACTGCCAGCCCCTTAATGGTCTGGTATGCACTTTGGAGTCCCACATACCATTTTTACAAACTAAAACAAGTTGGCAGAGAAATGTCAATTACCAGCAGTTTATTTTTTATTTTTTTTGGTAAATATAATTTTTGCTGTAATACCTTTAATACATTGTGCACCATTTCACAGGCAGGTTCAGTGCATCCCCAAGCAGTGTTGCTAACCATCAGTATTTTTACTGGCAGCCAGTAAATGCCAGTGACAGGAAAAGGTTGCCAATTAAAAATATAATGACATTAGGAGGAAACACATACACAATATTGGTATAATGTTCAGCGCAGAGCTGGTGCAAGGATTTTTGGATTTTTGCCACCCTAGGCAAAACCTAATTTTGCCTCCCCCTTGGCTCCACCCCTGACTCCACCCCCTTTGCCCTGCCCATGTATACCCCACCTTTTTAATATAGCGCCCATCAAATGCAGCCTCACAGCGCCCATCAAATTCAGCCTCACCAGCACCCATCAAATGCAGCCTCACCAGCGCCCATCAATGCAGCCTCACCAGCACCCATCAAATGCAGCCTCACTAGCACCCATCAAATTCAGCCTCACCAGCGCCCATCAATGCAGCCTTCCAGCGCCCATCAAATGCAGCCTCACCAGCACCTATCAATGCAGCCTCACCAGCGCCCATCAAATGCAGCCTTCCAGTGCCCATCAATGCAGCCTCACCAGCGCTAATCAAATGCAGCCTACCAATGCCCATCAATGAATGTTTGCTTTCTTCCATTCATTCGGGAGTCGGGACACAGACACAGTCCTCTGCCGCTGCTGCGCCTCTGACACAATGTGCGAACAGAGCGGTGGCTGCCTGCTGATGCTGAGACTTAGTTGCTTGCTGCAAAGAGAAGAGAGTAGGAACACCAGTGGTCAGGTGCCCTAGGCAGCAGTGCGCCCTAGGCGGCTGCCTAGTTTGCCTAGTGGTAGCACCGACCCTGGTTCAGTGCTAAATCATCTGATGAAAAAGATTAAAGTTTAAAATTTAAATGAAAAGGCATGCATCTGCATGCTGATACATGAAGGTGCAACCATGTGAATGGTGAGTGGATTGAAAGTTCTGGGAGCACAGGAGGACCACCGGGAAGTCTCTATTGAGGGATCCACGAGCGCCGTGTGTTAGCAGCAGCTGGAGCCTCGGTAAGCCTCATGGAGACGTCGGCTGTGTGTCTCTGGGTGGGAGTGGTCCATGGCTGTCAAACTGGGGAGCCGCCCACATGCTGTCTGGCCAATCAGAACGCGTTTTGAAGCCACGGCCTCGCCTTCTTCATCAGCTCATGAAGAAGGAGAGGCCGTGCCTTTGAAACGCGTCGCTGTGAGAGTCACTTTCATGTGTGAAATTGTCATTACATTTTTTATTGTCTCTTACCAGTAGTCTCACCTGTTCCTTTTGATAGCTTGTTCATGGAATAGGTATCATTATAGGTAGTCTGTTGGAAAAGGTAATAATAATATAACACAATGTTATGAATGAAATGTATAAGACATGAAAACATTACCTCAAATCTCTATCATAGTTTGTGTGGATTTCTTTATATCGAGACACATCATTGTTTAGTGGATGTGCAATTTATTAAGAATTTGTCTACTACAACCTGTAATATCTGTAGTACACTCCTAACTATGTTGCTAGTTAGGTCAGGTAAATTTAGTTTTGTGGCTTTCCTGTAATCAGTTGAGCAGCTTGTGATTGCTTTGGGCTGTTCTGGGCTCTGCAGGCTAGAGCTGCACGATAACAACAACAAGTAACAAGTGAACAAGTGCAGAGCCATTTCCTGCTCACAGCTGACTAAAAAAAAAAAAAAAGCAGCCAGTTCTATGGAGAAATGCCCCCTGTCGAAAAATGCTTCCGATGGGTATGCGCATGTGCAGTAACCAACGTCACTTCAGCTGATATGTTAATCAGCTGGCGTGACGTCAGCACGGGGCATGCGCAGATTGTATGAGGCAGTATTCGACGATCTGCTAAGTGCCGAGGAAGATTGTAATTGTCAGATTCTTCCTCGCTATTGCAGGGCGGGTTGTGGGTGTGTTGAAGGGTGGGTTTTGTGCGTGTTTTAACCGCTTCCAGACCAGCTGCCGCAGTTTTACTGTGGCAGGCTGTCTCCTCTGTGCGAAATCACGTTACTGTATATGATCTCGCGAGTTCCGGGCAGCTGCACAGCGGGGGTGCCGATGCCCGTGGTTGACGGTCGTGATGACCACCGGCCATGAGCGATCGTGAGCAGGAGACACAGAGCAGGGACGAGTGTATGAAAACACACACTTGCCTGTTCTGTTCTGAAGAGGAGTGACAGATTGTGTGTTCCTATTAGGAACCACGATCTGTCACTTCCTGTAGTCAGTCCCCTCCCCCTTCAGTTAGAATCACCTCCCAGGGAACACAGTTAACCCCTTCACCACCCCCTAGTGTTAACCCCTTCCCTGCCAGTGACATTTTTACAGTAATCAATTCATTTTTAATCGCACTGATCGCTGTATTAATGCCAATGGTTCCAAAAATGTGTCACAATTGTCCGATGTGTCTGCCATAATGTCGCAGTCACAATAAAAATCACAGATCGCCGCCATTACTAGTAAAAAAAAAATATATATATATATATATAATAAAAATGCCATAAAACTATGTCCTATTTTGTAAACACTATAACTTTTGCGCAAACCAATCTATATACGCTTATTGCGATTTTTTTTTACCAAAAATATGTAGAAGAATACATATTAGCGTAAACTGAGGAAAAAAATCGTTTTTTTATATATTTTTGGGGGATATTTATTATGGCAAAAAGTAAAAAATATTGCGTTTTTTTTTTTTAAATTGTCGCTCTTTTTTTGTTTATAAAAAATGAAAACCGCAGAGGTGATCAAATACCACCAAAAGAAAGCTCTATTTGTGGGAAAAAAAGGACGTCAATTTTGTTTGGGTGCAACGTCGCACGACCGCGCAATTGTCAGTTAAAGCAATGCAGTGCCGAATCACAAAAAGTGCTCTGGTCAGGAAGGGGGTAAAATCTTCCAGGGCTGAAGTGGTTAACCCGCCCCTTGGACACAGGCAAAACACACCATTTATCAAACTGAACCTGCCGTGAAACAGACAGGAAACACAGCGTTCAATACAGGCAAAACTCGCCCGCAACAGCGAGGCAGAATCTGACAAGTACGGTCTCCCTCCGCTGTTTGCATAGCGTCGGATAGTGCCTCCTACGATCTGCGCATGTGTCTTCACACCGTCACAACAGCTGATGGGGAAATCAGCTGGAGTTCTGTTCCATACTGCACATGGGCAGCCCGGCGGAGGCATTTTTCAAAAGAGGGCACTATTCCATAGAACACCTGCAGTGTTTATCAACAACATGCCCTGGAAGAGAGTTAACAAGAAACATTGTATCGTTCTGTTCTTTTAGAGATCAAAGGGATGAACTTCAGGCTGTAAATGAGGTCAGTTTATTTATTATTGTACAGGATTTATATAGCGCCAACAGTTTGTGCAGCGCTTTACAACATGAGGGCAGACAGTACAATTACAAGACAAATCAATACAGGAGGAATCAGAGGG
The DNA here is from genome assembly GCA_037953035.1 of Aquarana catesbeiana. Lineage (NCBI taxonomy): Eukaryota > Metazoa > Chordata > Amphibia > Anura > Ranidae > Aquarana > Aquarana catesbeiana. The sequence continues at coordinate 4,508,880 of JBBHAA010000512.1, read as the reverse complement.
CCCCGCTCATTAGAGCTTACAGTCTAAAATATTTAACCACTTAGGCCTCATGTACATTGCTGCTGATAAACGGACGTTTAGGAGGAGTTGGGCATTTTTTTCAATTGCCCCTGAACTCTCCTCCATGTTATCTTATCAGTACATGTACACAGGGTCGTTTATAGTTGTTTCTAGGCAGTGGAGTTTAGAGGCTTTTTTTGGAACCCAAAAATTGGGTTCAGAAGCTGAGTTTACAGGCATTTCAAGCGCCAAACGCTTCTAAACGCAGCTAAATGCGGTAACTCGCGTTTAGCCGTGTTTCATTTACAGGCGTTTTTCATTTTTGGCTATTTCTGGAGAAAAAATGCTTCTAAACGCAAATGAGGCAAGATGCCGCATATAAACGTGGCAAAACGGACGTTTTAAACGTGGGTTACTATCTGTCAAGTTAAATCGTTCAGGAGGGAACTGCAGTCTGCTGACATAATTTGTAATAAAAACATCTTTGCCATTCTGAAGCTTCCCTCCAACCACATAGATGGAAAGATGAAACAATTATTGAAGGTCCACTTTAAAGGGGTTGTAAAGTCAGAAGTTTTTTTTTTTCTTATCTTAATGTATTCTATGCATTAACCACTTGACCACTGGGCACTTAAACCCCCTTCCTAACCAGACCAATTTTCAGCTTTCGGTACTCTCACATTTTGAATGCGCTATAAAAGGAAAAAGACCCAAAATTCTGTAAAAAAATGCATTTTTCTTTGTTTCTGTCATAAAATTTTGCAAATTAGTAACTTTTCTTCATGTATTTTGGCCAAAATTTTTACTGCTGCATATCTTTGGTAAAAATAACCCACATTGGTGTATATTATTTGTCTCTGTGAAAGTTATAGAGTCCACAAGCCATGATGCCAATCTCCGAAAATTGATCACACCTGAAGTACTGACGGCCTATTTCATTTCTTGAGACACTAACAAGCCAGGAAAGTACAAATACCCCCCAAATGACCCCTTTTTGGAAAGTAGACATTCCAAGGTATTTAGTAGGGATGAGCTTCGCGTTCGAGTCAAACCCATGTTCGACTCGAACATCGTGTGTTCGGTCGTTCGCCAAATTACGAACGATATGGTCCATTCGCGCCAAATTCGAGTTGCGGGTCACGGCCCATAATTCACTGCGGCATCACAGTGCATTGCTGGCTGATGATTGGCCAAGCATGCACTATGACCCGCATGCTCGGCCAATCACAGCGCTGTGTGTACAAATAGCCGCAATTAGCCAAAGCCAAGGAGGCTTTGGCCAATTATGGCTCAGGGGGTTTAGTACACGCCCCACACTATATAAGGCCGCCTGCACGTCAGCCCTGTGTAGTGTGTTCCGGCGTTGAGACAGAGAGAGAGAGAGAGAGAGACAGACAGTGACATTTGATTTAAGTTAGATAGAGTAGGCAGGTCGAGTCAGTTAGCTGCAGTTACAGTGTAAATATGCATCCCAGGTATTGTATAAGGATGAGCCAAACACCCCCCCCGGTTCAGTTCGCACCAGAACTTGTGAACAGACCGTTGCACGAACGTTAGAACCCCATTGAAGTCTATGGGACTTGAACGTTCGAAATCAAAAGTGCTAATTTTAAAGGCTTATATTCATGGTATTGTCCTAAAAAGTGTTTGGGGACCCGGGTCCTGCCCCAGGGGACATGGATCAATGCAAAAAAAAGTTTTAAAAACGTCTGTTTTTTCGGGAGCAGTGATTTTAATAATGCTTAAAGTGAAACAATAAAAGTGTAATATTCCTTTAAATTTTGTACCTGGGGGGTGTCTATAGTATCTAAATGGTGAACAAAATACATATAAAGAAGAAAAATAGTGGCGCTATTACAACATAGTGCAATTTAAAATATATAATATAATGAAAAAAATTGTCCACTGTAAAAAACTAGGTGCAAAAAAATGTGATGACACACTCAAAACACCAAGTGGACAATTTTACAGTGGACAATTTTTTCATTATATTATATATTTTAAATTGCACTATGTTGTAATAGCGCCACTATTTTTCTTCTTTATATGTATTTTGTTCACCATTTAGATATTTTGAAGGATTATTCATTATTTAGCACTATCTAGTTTATAGTGGCAGCTTTATTTATTCAATTGTATATTCATTAGGTTCATCTGTGGCACGGTGGTGGTAATTAGAGTAAGGGGCGGTTGTATACTTTATTACTTATAGGTGTCTATAATATGCCTGTAAAGGGGCGCATGTTTCCCGTGTTTAGAACAGTCTGACAGCAAAATGACATGACATATGTAGGACTTAATCCCAGTCTCCTGATATACCTTTTTTCCCCAAACTTCTCCCCCTCCAAACCCTTCACAAATGACTTGACCAGGTTTTGGAGTAAATGGCCTTGACGGCCTTTTTATTAACAAATTATAACATTAATTAAATAACATCTTCATAAATAACCATTCAACTTTAATATATATATACTTTTAGTGTCATAAAGGGAAACAAATAGATTGGTCACTGCGAACAACTTATTTTAAACTTTAGGCCTCCAGTCGGAAACCCCTGACTCGGAGACGGTACCCAACCTTCACAGTGACCTACCCTTTTAACCCTTCCAAGTTAACCCCTCGTAACCGGAAAGTACCATAACCAACCCCCATCCCATGGATGGGTACCAGAAACAACCCCCATCCTTTCATGGATGGGTACCAGAAACAACCCCCATCCTTTCATGGATGGGTACCAAAACAACCCCCATCCCATGGATGGGTACCAGAAACAACCCCCATTCTTTCATGGATGGGTACCAGAAAACAACCCCATCCCATGGATGGGTACCAGAAACAACCCCATCCCATGGATGGGTACCAGAAACAACCCCATCCCATGGATGGGTACATCATGTTCCATACAAGTAACCTCTATCTTCTCCTTCTCCAGTGACCCAACACTGCCACAGCACGAAAGGGGTAACACCTTACCCTTGCATGCACCCCCACACCCTCAGACCATTCTGTATGCCTTCCTGAAGGAACAGTGCCCACAAACAGTCCACACATTATTAAGATTTACCCCAACACTCCTCGGATACCTCCATGTATCCAGCACCAGCTCTCTGTGTCGTATGACCAATCCCCGTTTTTATGAAAAATCTGCTCACATCCTTATGCGGCCCTGTCCACCTTCTTACTTGACCAAGCCCACGGCCATGACATCCTGCCCACCATATTAGACCATACTATAACCATACCTGGGTAAACCGCTAATAAACGTAAAAACATCACATTATTACTTCCCGAATGAGGTCCCTCATAGATTTGGCTCCCATACTGTTTTCCCCACGTGTAACTGCAGAAACCTCCCGGGACAAGTACAAACGGGAGAACCCTGCGTACTTCCCCCAACCCTGTCCCACCGCATGCCAAGGACCTAAATGCACCTGACCTAAGCCTCCAGCCTGGGGATACGTGACTGCCTACCGTTCAGCCGAACCTCCACTCTTCTGAACCCCCAATAAACATAGAAGTGCCCAAGTATACAAACTGGCCCGCCTCGCGACCTGTGAACAAAAAGAAATGACAGCACAAACCACATAAAACATCAATCCACAACACACTATACCCATAGCCCACAGTCATGTGAAACATATTACCGCATCAACTATGGCGAATGAACCACTTACATCTATCCGAGTCCCACGTACCAATGCGACAAACTGCTTCCGATCACAGGCCCGCATGGACGCCTCTGTGGCTGCCCCATCCGAAAGGGATGAGAAGAGAAACTTTTTGGGTCATACCCAGTTGCTGACACCCCTCTTCTGATCGACACATGCTGGAACTTTTGATAAGGACGCACCTGTCCTCATGTATAAGAAAGGAATCCTCGACCCCAGGCCGCATGACCCGACCAAACAAAGCTAGTGCAAATGCTGCCCGCAATAAAGCCCTTGCATAAAGAGAGCTGTAGACCTTTAGCAACCAGAAAACAAAACCTATAACATCTCAAAGGAGACCGTGCGACTCCCATTCCTCTTCTTGTCCCCAACCTGTACCCATACACCGTCTGTTTTATCCTAAAATCTTTGGTGTGGTACCGTTGCCCCTTGCCACTTAAAAAGAAAGGCCAAACTTGCCAACTGGCAGTCCATGGCAGCTGCCGAGATACCCCATTCTAATACCATATTAATACAATAGAGAACTGTATACATTACTTTGTGACCTGTCTGGGGCCATAACAATCCTGCTAAGCAAGCAAACCATTCCTACCATACCTTTTTAAGTAGGCATACCAAGTAGCCTTACTCATAAGTAGTTTTTATCCTCTTTACTGCAGTCCCAAAGTAGGCCCGCTTCTGACGGCAACTCCCCGAACCTGTCCCACCGAAAACAGGACAAAGGAGCCAAAGTGATATCAATCCCTGATAAGTTTACAGCGTAGATGAATGTATCCCTTGTAAGCAGCGCAGTACCAAATGTCATAACAACCTGACCACCGGCACAGATGTCGTTGTCAGTAGATAAGCCACCTGTACCACCCCCAGATAGTCCTAGTTACAACAGACCTTTTGGTTGCAAAAGTATTACCCCCCCCCAAATTTATAATGTCGCTACATCGGCACAATTCCACCCGAAACCAGATTCTGCAAAAACCCAATCTCGAAACAAGCTGGGGGGCCACAGAGCAACGCTCCATGGTTCCCTGAAACAAGGCTATAACCCCGTGGAGCCTGCAGCATACGTGACTCATTCCAAGTCACCATCGCTGATGAGACATGACATCCAAAAACACGCCCACTGAGCGATTCTAGGAAATTCTGCCACACCTGCCAATCCTCCTGGTAATCTTTAGTAAGGCTCACAAAGTGAGTGGGGGGCCCCTAATCCCGCCGTTGCTGCCGCCAGCCGAAGGCAAAATAAAAACTTTACCCATGGGGATTATGCTGCGAAAACCACATACAGTTTCCCCCTGCAACTATTGTAGTTGACGTAACTATACCTTGCGTACCCTTGCACCTCGACTTATGGCCTCTCTATCTTATCCCTCTGTAGCCTGCATACATACCCATATAAACCATTGAAAGTTCTAGGAATGTAATGTTTGCCGGGGGGCCCTCTGTTATCCCCAGAGCAAAACGAACCCCGCAACGTACCGCCAGATATTATAACATCCCCAACAGGACAGCTCAGATATTGGAACCCACCGGGAAAACACCTACAAACTAATCCGGTAAAGCATGCCCGCTTAGATACCCAAAACATCCCGGACTCCCCATTATAAGAAGAAGCTTAACGTTACGAAGAAGGCACACTAGATGGAGCAACCCATCAGCCATCAACGATCCACATACTGTGCCCCATTCCCTGTGTCGCCCATCATCCTGAAAGCTGGCCGTATATACCGGCAATAGCCGAAAAGCCAATTCAATGCCTGACTTGGCCAAACTCAGACCCTTACCCATAGCGTCGCACCCATGCAACTGCTGCATCAAAAGAAGTGTACTTTACCCCCTAACCTGTGCCGCTGCTCGGTCCGGGCATCTACTGTAGAAAGAAAGCATCCTTTCCAACCGCACCAGTGTAGTCCCTATTGCTACCAGACCCCACAGCACTTACTTTTCTTCCCTTAAAAAACCCTTGGACAGTGAATGGGATCCCGCACCGTCTGAACACATGTGTTGGACTGGACAGTGTGTCCCAAATTTACATTTGCCTGAAAAAACCAATTAGGAGCCCACGACGCTGCCATCAGCTTCATCCAACATCGTCCTTATGGGCCCAGCGTAGGGACAATCGGACGGCCATCCGTTGCCGAAACTATGCGCCATGCCTTGGCCAAACATCACCGCCATAAGTCTTGAGTGCTTCGCTAAAAGCTTACAAGTAAACCAACCGAGCCGAACTGTTTTCGGGGGTCTTCTTTCCCTATTACACACGCCCATGTAGCCATGTGGCAGAGGTACAAGTACTCAACTGATATCACCATTGTTCCCAGTCCCCCATCTTGCTTTCTTCTGGCTGCAACCTGGCCAGGTTGAACTTATCCAAATGCACTAACATGAATATCTCTACCCCTTCCTCTTTCCAATTCTTCTGTAATATCTGTCTGCGCATGGGGACCCCAGGGGGCCCTCATAAAACCACTGTATACTTCACTTTTTTGAGGAAGCCGTCAACCTGACCGAGTCCGCTTTTCCGTCCCCAGTCTTGTCCTGGCTATACGGAGCCTATTCGATAAACCGGGAGACTCACCTACCGCCGTGGCCGTCCCCATTGCTGTCGCAGCAGTATCTCCTGCACCCTGAGGGCACCCCCTTGCCGTAGGAGTGGCATGTCGCAGTGCCCATGCCAGCCCCGGACTACATCTTATGCCCGGCTCAAAGGGCTGCACCAACTCCTCTTGAGCCCTGCCGCAAATTCACCTAGCCCCGATGTTACCTGTCCGGAGTCCTATCCCTTGTCAGTACGGGAGTAGACTTGTCCCCCCCAGCTCCCGCAATTACCCCTAAACCTAATGGTCCCCGGTAGCCTATCCTGACCCAACAGACTAATCAGTAAAATAGGAATAAAGTAAAGAATCACACTCACCAGGCTGCCCAGGCCAGGGCCCACCAGCCGTCATTCCTGGAACCACCGCTGCTGGATGTCCTTGGCCATTGCACACTCTGACCTAGACAGTGCACCTTCGGATCTGTCGCTGCCCATTTCCATCCTACCGACCGTAGGCTGCATCCCCGCAGGGCCCGCTCCGTTTTCCGTGGATCTGCGGTGCTGCTCTCGCCATGTTCCCTGACCCGTCCCGCCAGACCAACTCGTTGTCCCCCGTGACGGGCTCCTGCGCTTACTGCTTGGCTGTGGCCTTGTCGCCCGACCTCTGCTGTTGCTCCCCCACAACCCTGCGCTCCTCTTGGACCCTCTGCTGTGCTGCGTGGGACTGTGGGCCGCGCTGGCTGTCTGGCCCCCCCATCCTGAAGTTTTTGTGTTCCTTCGCTGGGCCGGCTGGCTGCCCAGACCTGCTCCGTGTGTCTGCGACGAGCCAGGGGGATCAGAGCTGTGCGCTGTACTGGGCTCCCCCCGCCGTGCCCTTGCCCCCTTGACAGGTCCCGCTCCACTACCCTTATCTGGTCCTCTGGCTCCGCTGTGCTCTGGGGTCGGGGGTTTACTCCCCTCCGCTTGTCGCTGCTTCTGAGAGCCACCATAGCCTGCTTCTGAGCTGACACTTCCGGCCGCCGTGGCCGCCGTGCACGAGGTGCCGCCGCCCCCCCCCCTGTCTGTTGCCGCTCAGCCGACCACCTCCGTGGCTGCTGTCAGGGCTTGCAGCCAGTCTGCTCCTTGTGCGGCGACCGCGGCTCTGACCTGGGTGATGAAGCCCTCCATCGCTGACATGCTGCCTGGACAGTAAGAGAGGAGGAGAGGAGGATACAGAGCGGTAAGGGTGAGGCGTGCAATCGCTTCCTCCTCCGCTCTACAATTGAGGTCACTTCCCCCTCTCTCTTCCTCTCTCCAGCTCTGAGCGCCGCCCTCACCCAGCCCCTCCCCCTTCTAAAAGGGGAAACACTAATCTTAAAACGGCAACTGTGCCGTCCAGAAAATGTCATGCCGTCCCTGCGCCCATTTCTCTCCTTTCCTTAGCTCCGAGACTCTCTTTTCAAAGGAAAAAAACTCAATTAAAACTACTCGCGGCTATTAATGAATTGCCGGTCCGACAAAACACATAAAAGTCATTGATAAAAACTGCATGGGATTTCCCCACAGGGGAACCCTGAACCAAAATTTAAAAAAAAACTGGCGTGGGGGTCCCCCTAAATTCCATACCAGGCCCTTCAGGTCTGGTATGGATATTAAGGGGAACCCCGTGCCAAAATTCAAAAAATAAATGGCGGGGGGGTCCCCCTCAAAATCCATACCAGACCTGAAAGGTCTGGTATGGTTTTTAAGGGGAACCCGGCGCCAAAATTTTAAAAAAATGGCGTGAGGTCCCTCCAAAAATCCATACCAGACCCTTATCCAAGCACGCAACCTGGCAGGCTGCAGGAAAAGAGGGGGGACGATAGAGCGCCCCTCCTGAACCGTACCAGGCCACATGCCCTCAACATTGGGAGGGTGTTTTCGGGCGGGGGGGCTTATCGGAATCTGGAAGCCCCCTTTAACAAGGGGACCCCCAGATCCCAGCCCCCCCCTGTGTAAAATGGTAAGGGGGTACAAAAGTACCCCTACCATTTCACAAAAAAATTGTCAAAAATGTTAAAAGTGACAAGAGACAGTTTTTGACAATTCCTTTACTTAAATGCTTCTTCTTTCCATCTTCTTTCTTCTATCTTCTTTCTTCTATCTTCCTTCGGTTTCTTCCTCCATCTTCTTCTTCTTCTGGTTCTTCTGGTTCTTCTGGTTCTTCCTCCAGTGTTCTCGTCCTGCATCTTCCTCCGTGGCGTCTTCTTCCCTTCTTCGTTCTCGGGTCGCTCCGCATCCATGGGAGGCTCCCGCTGTGTGACACTTCTCGTCTTCTGACACTTCTTAAATAATGGGGACTTGACGAGGACTTCCCTGTGGCATACCCCGTGACGTCAGAGGGGGTCACCCGTTACGTGGTAATTGCTCAGTCATGCAATGTTGCACCCAAACAAAATGTATGTCCTTTTTTTCCACACAAATAGAGCTTTCTTTTGGTGGTATTTTATCACCAGTGAGATTTTTATTTTTTGCGATATAAATGAAAAAAGATCCACAATTTTGAAAAAAAAAAAACAATATTTTATACTTTTTGTTATAAACAATATCCAATAGACTCAAATTTTGTCATACATTTAGGCCAAAATGTATTCAGGTATATGTCTTTGGTAAAAAAAAATCCCAATAAGCGTATATTGATTGGTTTGCGCAAAAGTTATAGCGTCTACAAACTATTGCACAAATACTGGAATTTACACAGCTTTTACTTTCTGACTGCCTATCACATTTCCTGAGATTCTAAAATGCAAGGGCAGTACAAACCCCCCCACCCCCTAAATTACAAATTAATTTGCTGAGAGGCATGTCGAGCCCATGGAATATTTAATTTTTTTGCCACAAGTTTTTGAAAAAAGGGCAAAGAAAAATAATATACCGTATATTTATATATATATATATATATATATATATATATATATATATATATATATACATTTTTTTTTTTACTCAAAGTTGTCACTAAATGATATATTGCTCACACATGCCATGGGTATATGTGGAATTACACCCCAAAATACATTCTGATGCTTCTCCTGAGTACGGGGATACCACGTGTGAGACTTTTTGGGAGCCTAGCCGCGCACGGTTGCCGAAAACCAATCACCGCCTTTAGGCTTTGAAAGGGTGTACATTGCTCATTTCACTTCCTCACTACCTCTCACAGTTTCAGAGGCCCTGAAATGCCCAGATAGCACAACCCCCCAATTGACCCCTTTTTGGAAGTAGACACTCCAAGCTACTTGCTGAGAGGCATGGTGAGCCCATGGAAGATTTTAATTTTTGCACCACTAAAGTTGGGTGAGCAGTTCTTGCAGAGCAAGAACGGCCCGAAAACCGCTTGTTCACCCATTCAGCGAAAACCCAAATTTGCGGGGCGCTTGGTGACATGTTCACCCGCCAAGTGCCACACAATGCAATGCGTGCTGCACAGTGCGGTCTAGGGCCCTAAATGGATGAAGCAAAGCACCTGACCAGCGGGCTTTGCCCAATCAGGGCACAGAGCACAGTCAGAGCCATGATTGGACAAAGTTATGATGGCTTTGCCCAATCATGGCTCAGTGCTTAAAGTCCCACCCCACACTATAAAAGGTTCCTTCCCACAGGAACCTTTTGCAGTGTGTTGTTGGAGTGGAGATAGATAGAGCAGGGCTCTGTTTGCTACTAGCGAGTTGGTGTGTTATTGTGACTCTGAGTGTAGAGTGTCAGTGTAGTGCAGTGTTTAACACAGCATTACATAACATTAAGTGCTATATACAGTGCTATATACTCTTTTTTTCCTTGGGGTTTTTTATTGTCCCGTGCCAGCCCCCCTTTTTTTAAATTGTCAGACACAGTTTTTCTAAATGCGACACTGTTGTTTCCCCTTTTTAATTTTTTTTTATAGTTTTTACATTTCTGTCAGCAGCAGTCCTCAATTTAAAGTGCACCACTTTTCATTGAATAAAGTGCATCCACTTACACATTTCCCAATATCTATTACATTTGGGTAATATGCCCCCCCCCCATCATGTCTGAGAGGCAGACATTCCCCTTGCCATTATGATGGGGCCAGCAGCGTATGTGTCCACAGGCAAAGGTGGACGTGGTCCGTCCTCAGGCAGGGTACGTTTTTCTCTGTTAAGTGATGTTGCCCACGCTATCCAGCCACAGCATGCAGAGGAGGTGATGGACTGGCTTACTAAACTATCGCCATCCTCCTCATTTTTCTATCACCCAAGCTGAGACTTGTGCACAGTCCACTGCAGCTGCCAGAGCAGCTTATTCTGCCTCCTTGTCCACAGCTACTCCTGACATAGCCCCAGCATGAGGCATGGAGGAGTCAGCTGAATTATTTGAGCACAGCGTCAGCCACTTGCTCCTTAAGGATGCACAGCAATTACTTGATTCTGATGTTGGTTCTGAGGTTGATGAAGGGAGTACAACAAATTGGCAGCCATGCTCCGGCAGTCACAGCGTATTGCCAAGTTGGTTCCAGTGATGATGAGGATGGAGGGGATGATGATGGGTGCTGGATAGAGCAGAGGAGGAAAGTGAGGGGGAGGCACAACCCCAACGAGGCAGGATGTCCTCCAGAGGCAGCAATCATGGAAGAGTAGAGAGCAGCCACCCTATTCCATCAGATAGTGGAGCTGTTATCTCCAGGTCCACTTCCCACAGCTCAGCTGTGTGGGCCTTTTTTTACCACATGTGCAGCTGATCGCACTGTTGCAATTTGCAATCTTTGCCGCAAGCAGATCAAGCATGCCAAAAACACCAGCCATTTGGGTACCACATGCTTGCAAAGGCATTTAACCTCCCACCACTCAGCCCATTGGCAAGAGCACCTGAAAGCCACACAAAAGGGACACAATTCTTCTCCTCCTTACTCCTCACCTTTCATGTCTACCCCCGCTATATCTCATGACCTCTCAGCAGCCTTCACTGACAGGGATGATGATATAGCAAGGGGTTTCACAGATACTTGCAACATGTCTGCCAGCAGCACATCACCGGCTATAGAGTATAACAGGCAAATTTCTCTGCCACAGCTGCTGCAATGAAAAAAAATACACACTCTCTCCCACACACATGCCCAGCGTCTAAATTCCAGCTTGTCCAAATTGCTGGCTTTACAAATCCTGCCTTTTCGCCTGGTGCATTCTGCTCCCTTCCGTGAATTTGCATAATGTGCTGTACCACAATGGCAAGTTACAAGTTGCTATTTCTTTGCATGCAAGGCGCCATTCCAGCTCTGTACCACCACGTAGAATGTAATGTTTTAACATCGTTGGACAAGGCAGTCAGCAGCAAGGTCCACTTTACTGCTGACACATGGTTCAGCAAGCATTGGCAGGGGCGATATATTTAGTTCACAGCACACTGGGTGACTAGGAAGGATGCAGGACAGGGCTCACTGCTGGAGCTTGTTCTGCCACCACATCTCTATACAGCTGGTGGTAATGGGGCGAGATCTGTCAGCTTCACCCCCTCCTCCTCCTCCATGCCCTCCTCTGCTGAATTGTCCTATAAACCACCAGCACCCCTAAGCGTTCAAGGGACTATTTAACGAATCAGGCTAAAAGATGTCATGCAGTGCTTTAGCTGGTGTGTCTAGGTAACAGGAGCCACACCGGAGCAGAGATTCTTTCATCTCTGCAGGGACAGGCCCAGAGATGGTTCATGCCACGAAAGCTTGAGCCAGGAATGGTGGTGTGCGATAATGGCACTAACCTTCTGTCCGCCCTTCGACAGGGAAAGTTGACACATGTGCCATGCCTGGCACATATCCTCAGTTTTGTGGTGCAGCGTTTCTTAACCACTTCAGCCCCGAAAGATTTTACCCCCTGAATGACCAGGCCATTTTCTGCGATATGGCACTGCGTCGCTTTAACTGACAATTGCGCGGTCATGCGACGTTGTACCCAAACAAAATTGATGTAATTTTTTTCCCACAAATAGAGCTTTATTTTGATGGTATTTGATCACCTGTGTGGTTTTTATTTTTTGTGCTATAAACAAAAGAATACCGACAATTTTGAAAAAAAAAAAACAATATTTTTTACTTTCTGCTATAATACATATCCAAAAAATAAATAAAATGTATTCATCAATTTAGGCCAATATGCATTCTGCTACATATTTTTGGTAAAAACAAAAACACAATAAGCATATATTGATTCGTTTGCGCAAAAGTTATAGCGTCTACAAAATAGGGGATAGATTTTTACTGGTAATGGCGGCGATCTGCGATCTTTAGTGGGACTGTGACATGAGGTTTCACTAATGAAGCAGCACTGATATGTGGCACTGTGTGTCACTGATGGCAATGTGACACTGATGGCACAGATGACACTGGCATCACTGATATGCGCACTGTAACACTGATGGCACTGATGACACTGGCATCACTGATATGCGCACTGTAACACTGATGGCACTGATGAAACTATGGCACTGTGACACTGATGGCACTGATGATGCTGATGGCACGGTGGTACTGATGACAATATGGCACTGATGGCAAAGTGAAACTGATGACACTATGGCACTAATGACACGGTGATACTGATAGCACTATGGCACTGATGGCATGGTGAAACTGATGAAACTATGGCACTGATGACACTAATAGTATGGCACTGATGGCACAGTCACACTATGGCACTGATGACACTGATGGCATGGTGACACAATTGCATGGGGACACTATGGCACTGATGACACTGAGGTGCTGATGGCACTGATGGCACTATGCCACTGTGACATTGATGAAACTATGGCACGGTGACACTGATGTCAATGATGAAACTCATGGCACGGTGGTACTGATGACACTATGGCACTGATGGCACAGTGAAACTGATGACACTATGGCACTGATGTCATGATGACACTAATGGCACTATGGCACTGATGGCATGGTGACACTATGGCACTGATGACACTGATGGCACAGGGACATTATGGCACTGATGACACTGAGGTGCTGATGACACTATGCCACTGTGACATTGATGAAACTGTGACACTGTGACACTGATGACACTATGGCATGGTGACACTGATGGCAATGATGAAACTGATGGCACGGTGGGACTGATGACACTATGGCACTGATGACACTGAGGCGCTGATGACACTATGCCACTGTGACATTGATGAAACTGTGACACTGATGACACTATGGCATGGTGATACTGATGGCAATGATGAAACTGATGGCACGGTGGGACTGATGACACTATGGCACTGATGACACTGAGGCGCTGATGGCATGGTGACACTGATGACACAGTGATACTATGGCACTGATGGCAAGGTGGCACTGATAGCACGGTGGCACTGATGACACTGTGGACACTGATGGCACAGTGACACTAATAGCACGGTGACACTGATGGCACGGTGACACTAATGACACTGATGACACAGATGGCACTGTGACACTCATGGACACAGTTTGGGCAGTGTTTGAACTGATTGCTGTAAATGTAAAAAAATGTATCCACCTAACAGATCTCACAGAAGCTTTCCTTCCCTCTCACGCGGTCTGTGTGAGAGAAGGAGAGCCGTCAATGAGAGATGATCTCATATGCTTACATTTGAGATCGCCTCTCATTTGACACGGCGATCATGTGGTAAATGACCACTATGATTGCCCATTTACCTTGATCTGTGATTGGCTGTGTCCAAGGGACTGGAAGCCCATGCTGTAGCCGTTATTCGGCTATAGCGTGGGCAGAAAGTGGTTAACATTTTTTTTTTAATTTTCCTGTAACTGTAAACAACTGTAAACTTTCCAGGCTAGGGTCTCTTAAAAAGTGATAGCCAGTTTCCTGACTTTTTAACATCTTTCGAAACCCTGTGCGAATGCGTGTCCGGGACTGTGCTGTATCCTATACTAATACTCCACTAGTGTGTGGTAGCGACAGAAACAGTCCTTGAGGCAGAGACCAGGTTGGCCAGGACAGGAGGGACAAAAATAACAGATGTCACGCCTAAATCCGTGTCTACTACAGACATGACATCTTTTTTGGGATGTGTTGGGGTATCAGGGAGGACATCTGAAAAATGCCTTTAATGCAGCGGCTCACTGAATTTGGATTGGGAAATTGGGCCACAGCACCTTCTGGAAACAGAAGGGTTGTGTGATAATCTCTTCCTGGAATTTTAGGAAGTATCCACTTCTTCCTGATGCTTTGTATAGTACAAAAGCGTTGAACAGAGCCAATTTAAATAAATATACAGACACTTTCTTGTACAGCCGTCTGACTTTAAAGGAAATTAAGTACGGCACCATCATCTGACCGTTGAAGTCCACCCCTCCCATGTTAAGGTTGTAGTCTTGGAGTCTTCCCTAGTCTTCCCTATGTGAGTGTGAGCACCGGGCTCTTCTACTATGCCATCCATCCCAGCCTACCATCATGGACTGTGAGCCCTGATCACTGCCAGTCCTCGCTGTTCTCTTTAAAGTCCACCCACCCACCCAGAGTGTGATATCAGCCCGGATCAGAGGACAAGGAGCCTGAAGCCTATGCTGGATGACACCTGGATCACCCCCCAGGAGACACTCTGCTGGATTGCTAAAAACTTGGATTAAATAGCAATTTGGGATAAAAGAAATCTCTGGATTATTGTCATCTACTTCTACAAGGATTTTCGGGGACCTGTACTAGAGTTCCGGTTTCCATCCTAAGCTTGGTTGACTCTCTGCCACTGGTACATGGGTCCACAGTCTCCGGTAAGAGTACCTACCCCTTTCCCCGGGTGGAGGACGCACTATCCTGGGAGATTTTGCATCAGTTCTTACTCTTCACTATTCCTTCCTGGCATAGACTTTGATCTTCAGTTTCCCATCTCTTGCCAGTCTGGTTTACAGTGTGGACATTTTAAGCAGATTCTGGTGGACTTGAATTTTCATTTTGAACTTACCTGCTGTATTCACTTCATTGTGGCTACTAATTATTAGCACCTAAGTATTTTTGTGTTTTTGCCTGCATACATTTTAGTGCTGTCATTCACACCAATTGTTTTATACAGATTTCAGCACTGATGCCCTTTATTATTGGTACATATTGCATACATGCATTGATGTTTCTCATTTCATATATTTGTTGTATTAGTTCACATGCACTTTAATTATTTCATATATTATACTATTGTTCATATACTGCAATATATGGTATATCTATTCATGTTAATTAGCGCTGCACTTTTTATTTATGTGCTCATTAAATTTTTGTCAAACTGTAGTGTTAACTGCTGTACATTTACAATATTTTGGTAAGCGCAGTAATTTCACATATTTTATGTAGTCTTGGACACAGAGGGGCTTCTCAACAACACCAGTCGCCGTTGCAGTTTGGACTGTCGTATCTGCGTGAATGGAAGACAGGATGAAAACATCCTGTTTGTCCTTCCACTTCACTGCAAGCAGATCTCTATTTCTGAAGCAAGCTCTCTCCCCAGGCCTGTACTGGCCATCGGGACTACCGGGAGTTTCCCGGTGGGCCGATGGCATAGTGGGCCAGTATCAGTGACAGCCTGTCAAAATAATGGAATGCGCGGCCCGCGCAGCCATTATTTTGAGCACTGCTGCACTGCCTAGGGCCGGCCCTACCATGGCGGCAATTCAGGAGTGGACTGGGTCGGGATGGTGCTTCAGTGTATCGCTGCTTCTTTTTCCAGCCCGCCCACCACTAGTTGCACAGAGCCGAGGGCTCTGCTGCTGCAATAGGCGTCTGAAAGGTCACGCTGGTGGGCGTGGACAGAAGTCCTCCGACGGCCGCTGCATCCTCCGGAACATCCCTGGTGCCAGTGTGTGGGCAGCGGCTCGGTACAGCTGCCCTAGAAGAGGGGGTTCGCACACTGCTATGTTCAGCTGTAGATGAGCCAGCTTGTGAAACACCGCTTCCCGCCCCTCTCTCCCTGCCTGTGCGTTACATCGATGAAGAGCAAGAGGAGCGGGAAGATTAAGCAAGTAGTCGACAGCCACATTAAAGCCCCTCCTGCACCATTCAAGTGTGTGAGCCGAGCACTGTCACTAACCAGACCCGGACCACTCTCTCTGCCCACTCCCTTCTCTCTCTTCCTGTCCCCCCTCTCTCTCTCCCTGCCCCCCTCTCTCTCTCCCTGTTCCCACTCTCTCTCTCTGTCCCCCTCCCTCTCTCTCCCTGCCCCCCTCTCTCTCTCTCTCCCTGCCCCCCCCCCTCTCTCTCCCTGTCCCCCTCCTCTTTCTCTCTCCCTGTCCCCCTCTCTCTCTCTCCCTGTTCCCCCTCTCTCTCTCTGTCTCCCTCCCTCTCTCTCCCTGCCCCCCTATCTCTCTCTCTCCCTGTCCCCCCTCCCTCTCTCTCCCTGTCCCCCCCCCTCTCTCTCTCTCTCTCTCTCTCTCTCTCTCCCTGTCCCCCTCTCTCTCTCCCCGTCCCCCTCCCTCTCTCTCTCCCTGTCCCCCTCTCTCTTTCTCCCTGTCCCCCTCTCTCTCTCCCTGTTCCCCCTCTCTCTCTCTCTCCCTGCCCCCCCTCTCTCTCCCTCTCCCTGCCCCCCTCTCTCTCCCCCATGTCCCCCTCTCTCTCTCCCATGTCCCCCTCTCTCTCTGCCTGCCCCCCCTCTCTCTCTGCCTGCCCCCCCTCTCTCTCTCCCTGCCCCCTCTCTCTCCCTCTCCCTCTCCCTCCCTCTCTCTCTCTCTCTCTCTCTCTCTCTCTCATGTCCCCCTCTCTCTCTGCCTGTCCCCCTCCCCCCCTCTCTCTCTCCCTGTCCCCCCCCTCTCTCTCCCTGCCCCCTCTCTCTCCCTGTCCCCCCTCTCTCTCTCCCCCCCTCTCTCTCTCTCTGCCCCCCTCTCTTTCTGCCTGTCCCCCCCCCTCTGCCCCCTCCACTTTCTCTCTCTCTCTCTCTGCCCCTTCCACTTTCTCTCTCTCTCTCTCTCTCTCTCCCCCTTTCTCTCTCTCCTTGTCCCCCCCACTCTCTCTCCCTGTGTCCCCCCTCTCTCTCCCTGCCCCCCCTTCTCTCTCTCGGCCCCCTCCTCTCTCTCTTTCTCTTTCTCTCTGCTCCCTCTCTCCCTGCCCTCTCTCTGGCAGCAAACGACGTGGCATGTGACACACTGCATGCAGCATCTGGTGGCAGGCAATGGTGGAAAGTGACACGCTGCATCTGGTGGCAGGTGGCGGTGGCAAATGACATGCTTCATCTGGTAACAAGCAATGGTTCCGACTGATCCTGCATTCTGGTGAGTTGAATTATTTCATTATGTATTACAATGTAAGTATCCATATTGCGCAACTGCGTATAGTTTTATATACTGTTTTTGTGCATGTTTGCAAAATTAAAGTGGGCCGCTCTGGGTGAAGTCCAGGGCCAAATTTTTGTCCCAGTCCAGCCCTGTCTCTCCCCCGTCTAGGTCGGGAATTTTTAAGCTGTTGGGGGAAGACCCAGCGATTAGGTCGCACGGTGCCAATTTCAAATTCACAAAATGTTCTAGAAAGTGGCATGCTTGAATAAAAATTGTCCACGTAAAAGTATATATATATATATATATATATATATATATATACACACACACTAGACTGTATTTATATATATATAATAAATACACTGCCTGCACACCTCTAACTAACCTGCCTGCCTAATCTATCTCAAACTATGTCTGTCCACACACCATGCATGGCCACTATGTAAGCAGCCTTATATAGTGTGGGACGTGGACTTAGTCCCACTGAGCCATGATTGGCCAAAGGCACCCTGCCTTTGGCCAATTATGGCTCTCGCATTAGAGCGCGCTGTGATTGGCCAAAGAATGCAGGTCAGGTGCATGATTTGGCCAATCATCAGACATCAATGCACTGCAGTCTTGTAGTGCATTACGGGGCATTCTGCGGCGCTCAAATTTCCCGCGAACGCCTCATATGCTCGATTCGTTTGCGAGCAAACGAACACCCGATGTTCAAGTCGAACTTACGTTCCATTCGAACAGCGGGCTCATCCCTACTTTTTAGTAAATGCCCATGTTGTGGGTTATGCTCAAAAATGTCTTACATTTGGAAACCGTAATATGTTTCCGTGAAAATTGTCTGGCAAGGTTTGAACTTGGATTGGCGGCGATAAATTGCTTTGGTCCACGATCGATCTGTACAGATTTTCCGTGAAAAACAGCTCCAAAAAACCAAGGGGATTTAAATTTGCAGTTCCCACCTGAATTTAGACCTTAGCAGGGACCACTGCTCCATCGTCTGAGCTATCTGTCAGGGTGCCACTGCTCTCTACAGGTTAGAATACTGAGCCTGATTCTGACAGTGAGGACTGACCATCACTCTCATCTTTCATGCTCAGTATCCTGTAGGCCTTTTCATTAGTGTACTTTTTGTTGGACATTTTGGCTACTAAATGTATAGATACCTAGTGTGACTCACAGGTAAAAAAGCACCTGGTTGTCAGGGACTGTTTGAACCACTACAAATAAAATGTACCTGCTAGTACCAGCAGAGATCAGGCTCAATCTTGTTAATGTTGTGGTTTTGTGTGTTGTGTATCAGAAGTGACAGTGATCTACTGATACTGCACTTGTTGTGGGGGGGGGGGGGATGCAGAGAGGCTGAACGCAGCTGCTGGCAAGTGTCTGGGCTGATCCTGCAAATGCTGCATTTTTGGGGACACTATACTATTGGGGACGCTAGTATAGTTCTGATCTGATCAAAGATATTGATCCGTTCAGACACTATACTAGTAATAGAGGTTTATAGTGTGTGTGTGTTACTGGAAATCAAAGGGTTAAATGTGATAATGAATATGTGGCGGGCAATCTGTGGCTATTTGGAATTGATACTGACGCTAGTGCTATCCGGTGTCACCCGTGACACTAATACAGTGATCAGGAAAAATTCTGTACACTGTACCTAATGACTCTGTGACAGGGAGTAAAAGAGTTAACTGAGGGAGGGGGGTAAATATGCATATCTAGGTGTTTGTGTGATTATGTGCTGCTTTTACTCACTGTGTGATATGATCGAACCAAAAAAGGCCCCAGGAGAGAAAATCACATAATTTCCTGTGATGTGATTTTGATTTTGATCTGTGATTCATCAGAACTGATCATCAGGTCCAGTCCAAAAATCACTGGTCTGGACCTGAAGACTGATCGGTGCTGGATCGAATCATAGAATCGCGCATCAAGTACTAGGTACGTGATCCTGCGCAGTTAAAAGTTATACGGTCAGCAAGCAGTTAAGCCTTGCCTGACCTGGAGCATTGCTCATGTGCCCCAGTGTTGTCCATTCCCTGAGCTATATCTGCAGGGACTGTTTTAAGAAGTAGCTGCCGATGACAGTGTCCTCTTATTACTGCTCAATGATTTGGTTTATCCCCAAGCTCCCTGTGCCCCATCCAAGTTATCCAGCAATACATTTATAAAAAGGCAACTCCCAGACTATTCATTGAGCCAGAAGAGTGGATGTTGCTGTGTGCCCAGCTGCTGTTGCACATATTTGGGAAAAGAACCTGAGTCAGACCCTGCAGGGGCGAGCGTAAGCGCTATATATTTATGAATAATATGTAACATGCAGAAAGGTTTTGATATTCCTGTATAATAAATGGCTCATTTGATCTGTAGTTCATGTTACTTTTGCTATCACACAGCAGCTCTGACCTCTGAGACCTTTGTTCATTTTATTAAAACTATAAAAATAAAACAACGTCCCCCAATGTGCAATTTCTGACAATAGTTAACGCTGCCTTCAATTTCAGGCCAATGCCCGAAAAATATTTGAATACTACATATATTGAGGCGCTTGCTATGTGCTAGGTGCTGGAACTGCATTCCCCCTGAAAAAAAGCCCTGGTACCGGTAAGTCTTTGTGGATATGTGTAATATTTCTCTTAAAATCCACTTTTTAATTTCATTACGTGTATATTAGTGATACATGCTGTTCTCGATACACTGTGCTCTTCTTAAATAATGTGCTCCACCACCTAATGTGATCTGGTGAGTGGCCCCCCTTACATTAGGTGGTGGAGCACATTATTTAAGAAGAGCACAGCGTATCAAGAACAGCATGTATCACTAATATACATGTGGTGAAATAGAAGTGTATTTGAAGAGAAATATTACACATATCCATAAAGACTTACTATTATTGTTGGTTTAATTTTTGTTTTTTTGTCACAAGAGTATTTTTGCGTATGAGTTTTTTTTTGTATGTGGTATTTTGGAATTAACTTACTTGTTGTTAGTCATTAACAAATTATTGGGTTGTGATTCACATTGATTGCATAGATTTCACACACACCTATGATGTCTTTAAAAATTAGCACATAGCTAGCACCTTTGTTCATTTTAGTTTATTCATTTCATGTCCCTAAAATACTAAAATGATTAAACTGCAATTCCTCCCCACTACAAACACAGCATGTAGATTACCAAAAGATATACAATGTTTCCACTTGTTATTTACCCTGTAGTCCATTGGTGTGTGGGGTGATGGATCATCTGATCTTCCAGAGGGTTTACTGGAACCAGAATGTGAGATTCCTGTGGGTCCCTTCTTCATTTCTAATAAATTATAATAAAAGTATTTTATTTTACACAATAATAAGAAAGCTGTTACAAAAATCATATTTTTGCATGTAATTTGATTTGGTAAACACTGACATAAGGCATAAATGCAATCTAAAATTAACGATTAGATTCACTTTAACACAGATTTTTAATTTTATGAGGAATATGGTGTGCTGCATTGCTGTCTGGCTTAACGTGACCCTTGATAATTGCCTGCTATTGTAAATGGCTGTATTAACCTCCTTGGGGCTTTCAGTGTTCCTAATCTCTCTCTAGTAGTCAATAGGACCATGCCACAGAGTTAATCATGTAAAAAAGAAAAAAGACAAAAACAAAAAACAAAACTGGATACCTGACACATTAAATATATGGGGGGCGACTCCATTAGTAATGGTAGGGTGTGTATACAGAGATCAAAACTATTACACACAAAAAAAAAACCAAACTAAATATCTGCACACCCATTTATCTGATCCGTGGGATAGCCATCTTCCTATCATTCTCAAGCAGTCACTCAGCTGACCGTAACTTCTTGGAGGATCTCCATATTATGTACCTGCCAGCAAGCATTCCAAGGAGCTGACTTGTGAGTACGCTCACACACATACCGACCATATCGACAGTTTGTGTGGTATACACGGAGTGGCGGGATTGATAGATTTACTGGCCAGATCGGATGCAAGTATTAATGCTCCTTTGTGACATTGTAAAACAGGGTTTCATCTGTGGGATCTTTTCCATATGAATAACATCTGTGCATGAAACCACCAGCAATATCATTAGTGGATGAGAAAATTCCAATGTACCTCGTTACCAATTCAAATGGGGGGCCGGGATCTGGGGGTCCCCTTGTTAAAGGGGGATTCCAGATTCCGATAAGCCCCCCGCTCGCAGACCCCCACAACCACCGGGCAAGGATTGTGGGGATGAGGCCCTTGTCCCCATCGACATGGGGACAAGGTGCTCTGGGGTCAGACCCCAAAGCATCCTCCCCATGTTGAGGGCATGTGGCCTGGTACTGTTCGGAGAGAGTCCCCCCCTCTTTTCCTGCGGCCTGCCAGGTTGCGTGCTCAGATAAGGGTCTGGTATGGATTTTTGGGGGGACTCCTACGCCACCTTTTTGTTTTTGGTGCAGGGTTCCCCTTAAAATCCATACCAGACCTGAAGGGTCTGGTATGGATTTTGAGGGGGACCCCTACGCCATTTAAAAAAAAGAATTGACGCAGGGTTCTCCTTAATATCCACACCAGACCTGAAGGGCCTGGTATGGAATTTGGGGGGGACCCCCACACAATTTTGTTTTTTAATTTTGGTTCGGGGTTCCCCTTTATATTCATACCAGACCCAAAGGACCTAATAATGGACTGGGGGGAACCCATGCTGTTTTTTTCAATTAGTTTTATCTGTATTGCCTGAGACCCGACAATTCATTACAGCTGCGATCAGTTTTAAATTACTTTTTTTTCCTTTAGGCCCCTTTCACACTGAGGCACTTCTAAACTGCCAGTAAAATATATGAGCACTTTTGAAGAGCTTTCCATTAATTTCAATGGAGAGGGGCGTTTTTTCACTGCCCTGCCAGCCCACTGCCCCAGTGTGAAAGCATTCATTGATTTTAATGGAAATAGGTTTTCGTGAGCTTTTCAGGTGCTTTTTTTAGCGTGAAAGCGCCTGAAAAGCGCCTCAGCGTGAAAGGGGCCTAAGAAATGTCATTTTGCTGCGGGACTGTTCTAAACACGGGAAAAATGCGCCACTTTACAGGCATATTATAGACTCCCCCCAGGCACGATATTTAAAGGAATATTTCACTTTTATTGTTTCACTTTAGGCATTATTAAAATCACTGCTCCTGAAAAAAACGACTATTTTTAAAACTTTTTTTTACATTGATACATGTCGCCTGGGGCAGGACCCAGGTCCCCAAAACCTTTTTAGGACAATACCTTGCATATAAGCCTTTAAAATGAGCACTTTTGATTCTTCATGTTAATCTACCTAAGACTTTTAAACGGTGTTCCACGGCTTTCTAATTTGCCGCAAACATTGCATAATGTTTGCTATTCGGCGAACAGGTGAACACCCAATGTTCGAGTCGAACTTACATTTGAATCGAACTTTGGGCTCATCCCTAGTTGTGATTAATCAGATATCTCAATTAGGGATGAGCCAAACACCCCCCGCTTTGGTTTGCACCAGAACATGCGAACAGGCCAAAAGTTTGTACGAACACCGTTAAAGTCTATAGGAAACGAACATGAAAGATCAAAAGTGCTCATTTTAAAGGCTTATATGTAAGTTATTGCCATAAAAAGTGTATGGGGACCCGGGTACTGCCCCAGGGGACATTTATCAATGCAAAAAAAGATTCTAAAATGGCCGTTTTTTCAGGAGCAGTGATTTTAATAATGCTTAAAGTGAAACAATAAAAATGAAATATTCCTTTAAATATGGGGGGGGGGGGGTCCCCTTAGCCTGCCTGTAAAGTGGCACATCTTTCTGATGTGTTTTTCTGTGCCGCAGCAAAATTAAATTTCTAAAGGAAAAAATAAAAAATTGCTTGCAGCTGTAATGTATTGCCAGATCCCAGCAATATAGATAAAAATCTATGAAAAAAATGGCGTGGGGTCCCCCCCAAAATTTATACCAGACCTTTAACCGAGCAAGCAGCCTGGCAGGCCAGGAAAAAGGGGGACGAGCGAGCACCCCCCCTCCTGAACCATACTAGACTGCTTGCCCTCAACATGGGGAGGGTGCTTTGTTGATGGGCCATTGGTTGTGGGGGTCTGGCCATTGGTTGTGGGGGTCTGCGGGCAGGGGCTTATCAGAATCTGGAAGCCCCCTTTAACAAGGGGGGCCCCAGATCATGCCGCCCCCCCATGTGAATGGCTAGGGGTACACTGTACCCCTAGCCATTCACCACAAAATGTGTCAAAAGTAAAAACCACAATACACAGTTTTTGACAAGTCCTTTATTAAAAAAGAAAAAAAAATGTCCCACAATGTCCATCCATCGTTAATCACGGCGCAGATGAACACGAAAAATAGAAAAAAAAAATTCACATGGGGGGGGCTGGAATCTGGGGGCCCCCTTGTTAAAGGGGGCTTCCAGATTCTGATAAGCCCCCCACCCGCAGGCCCCCACAACCAATGGCCAGGGTTGTGGGGAAGAGGCCCTTGTCCCGATCAACATGGGGACAAGGTGCTTTGGGGGGGACCACAAAGCACCCTTCCCATGTTGAGGACAAGCGGCCTGGTATGGTTCAGGGGGGGGGGGGCGCTTGCTCGTCCCCCCCTATCCTGTCCTGCCAGGCTGCTTGCTGGGATAAGAGTCTGGAATGGATTTTGGGGGAGACCCCACGCTAATTTTTTAAAAAATGTTGGCGTGGAGTTACCCTTAACCACTTTAATACCAGGCACTTTCCCCCCTTCCCGCCCAGGATAATTTTCAGCTTTCAGTGCTGTCACACTTTGAATTACGCGGTCATACAACACTGTACCCAAACTAAATTTTTATCATTTTCTTCCCACAAATAGAGATTTCTTTTGGTGGTATTTCATCACCTTTGGGGTTTTTATCTTTTGCTAAACAAACTAAAAAAGATAGAAATTTTTTAAAAAAATAAGTTTTTCTTTGTTTCTGTTATAAAGTTTTGTTTTCTCCTTCACTTACGGGCACTGGTGAGGCTGCACTAATGGACACTGATGAGGTGACATTTGTGGGCACTGATATGTAGAATTGATGGGCACTGATAGGCAGCACTGAATTGCACCAATAGGCTACCCTTATTTTAAGCACTGATGGGCACCAATAGGCTACACTGATATTCAGCACTGATGGGCACTGATAGGCGGCACTGATAGGCGGAACTGATGGGCACTGATAGACGGCACTGATGGGCACTGATAGGTGGCACTGATAGATGGCACTGGATAGGCAGCACTGATGAGGAGATACTGACAGGCATTACTGATTTGCATCTGAAGGGCACTGACAGGCATTACTGATGGGGCACTGATTGACACATTTATGGGTACCGATGGGCACTGTTATGGGCACTGACAGGCGTTCTTGATGAGGTACAGACTGGCAGCTGGTGGGCACTGATTGGCAGCTGATGGGCACATCTGATGTGGGGTGTGCTGATAATCAATGTGCTGATTATCAGCACAGACCCCCTTCTGACAGGGAGAGCCGCCAATCTCTCTCCCCGTCAGTGCGAACCGAGGAAAGCCGTTTACCGGCACTTCCTGGTTCACGTGATGATCAGTTGTGATTGGTCACAGCTGATCACGTGGTAAGGAGCCTCTGTCAGAGGCTCCATACCACGATCAGAGATGCGCGCGCTGGCATGTTATCCTGAAAGATGTCATCCAGTCAAGATAACAAAGCCACCGTCCGGCCGTCATTCTGCTATAGGCCGGGCGGGAAGTGGTTAAAATCTATAACAGACCCAAAGGGCCTGGTATGGACTGGGGGGGACCCATGCCGTTTTCCCCCTAATTATGTCATAGGGTTCCCCTTAACCACTTCAATACACTATATTATATACTGTACACTGCACTATATACCCTGCAATATATTATATATATATATACTACACTGACTGCACTATATACTCTGAACTGCAGTATATATACTATACGGAATTCATTATATACTCTGAACTGCAGTATATATACACTATACGGACTGCATCATATACTCTGCCGAAAAATTGGGCCTTAGGTGTTGGTGGTTCCAGAACACTGTAACCCCTCACATTTACTCTTGTTGGGCGCAGGAACGGGCCCTACTGGTAAATATTATTTCAAAAATTTTAATTACATGCCCCTGTTAAAGGGGTGCAACAAAATTGGGCCTTGGGTGTTGGTGGTGCCCTAAACCAAAAATATTGTTGGAAGCTAGCATCAGCATAGGCAGTCTTCAAGGGATCCCAGATCCATAGCAAATTCAATTAGTTACATCAGCATCAGGGACTTAATAGCTGCTGACCCAGGACTGATTAATTTTTATAAAATGTGAGCCTATCAACAGAGTCTGTGAACAGGCGCACTCTTTGATCCGTTACAAACCCTCCAGCAGCACCGAATATGCGTTCAGAAAGCATGCTGGATGCAGGACAGGCCAGTAGCTCAATTGCATATTGAGCAAGTTCTGGCCAGTGGTCCATCCTCAAGACCCAGTAACCCAGTGGATGCTCTGTTGGAAATGCTGGAAAGGTCTCCAAGTCTGCTCTTGCCCCTAGATATTCCTGCACCATATAATGCAGATGCTGGCGACGGTTACTTGAACCTATCAGACCTTGGCGCTGAGGACTAAACAATAGTTTAAAGGCATCAGTCAGCCGTCCACCTTCTCCACTGCTCTTCCTCTGACCGAATTAACCTTCAGAAACACAGCACCAGGAAATGATAACCTCCCACGGTCTGGAAAGGCATTACACAAACATTTCCTCAAGGCCTCCTGAAGATGTTTCATCCTCTGCTCCCTCTGTGAAGGCAGGATGAGTTCTGCAACTTTACCCTTGTAATGTGGATCAAGAAGAGTGTCCAGACAGTAATGATCCCTCTCCTTGATACTATGAATCCTAGGGTCCTTTCACAGGCTTAGAAAAATCAGGGAGGCCATGCAGCATAAGTTTGCAGAGGCATTCAATTCTGAGTCCACTGGGTCACTAAGGATGACATTATCAGGAACTACCACCTCCCAGCCACGTACAACTCCTTGGGTTTCTGGGGACTGAAAACCATTCCTTGAAGATTGCTGCGTGTTATCCTCTACATCCATGCTGACACAATCCTCCTTCTCCTCTTCTGCATAAAGGGGGCCTTTGAGAGGAAAGGAAGTCCTCCTCTTCCTCCCCCTGTGCTGCTTGCCAGCAGGAAGACTAGAGGGACAGTGTCACTAATGCATGCATTGTTGCTGCTCACCATCCTTGTGGCCTCCTAAAATGGTGACAGGATAGTGCATGCATCCTTCATCATTATCCACTGGACTGGCGAAAAGAAGCCAAGCTCCCTTGACCCTGTCCTGGTGCCATACTCACACATACTCACACAGGCACTGCAGCATTGCCAATGTTGAGTTCCACCTGGTGGGCATGTCACAAATGAGGCGGTTGGTGGGCAGGATAAATTCCCTTTGGATGTCAGCCAGCTGAGCACTGGCATTGTATGAGCGCCGGAAATGACCAGAGACTTTTCTGGCCTGCCTCAGGACATCTTGTAAGCCTGGGTACCTGGTTCCCCTTCCCCCTCTTCCCCCTTTCCCCCCTCCCCTTTTTCTTTCCCCCTCTCTCCATTTTCCCCTTTCTCTTCTATTTGGTTGGTTGGCCTTGGGGCAGTGCACTCCATGCATACCCGGAACGCGTGGGCTGTGGGGGTCCACTGGTCGGTCGGGTTGAATTTCGGTTCACCCTCCAATCCCTTGACTGCTCTGCATTTTCTTGCGGTATCTGGGATGTGTGTAGGGACAACTCTATTGCTGCACTCCTCCTCTTTCCATCCACACCCATTCTCCACTGACAGAACCCTAGGTCCCACTTTGAGGCATGGGCACTAGCCATGTTCCATCACCTCTTCTAGAGCTGTCAGAGTGGATGCATGTCTCCGCGCATGCGTGTCAGTGGGAGCATGACGTCACTCCGTCAGTGCCACCATCTTGGATGTGGGCATGGGGTGACGCCATGCGCCGCACACTTGGGGGCCCTATTGGTTGGCAGATCTAGGAGACTCAGATCTCCACACATGGAGCGAGTCTCCACCTCTGTTGGGGGCGAACTTATCTACCTACTTGCGGCCATATATAACAGACATGATCTCTCTTCATAACACACATCTTTACTGAACCCTTTGGAAACTAAGACATACAGGTAGGCTTCAACTATCTCTGCATTCACTATGACAGATATACTCTTGGCCAAGTTACACCATTCACCAAGGAGTAGGGATGAGCCGATCACCCCCCCCGGTTCAGTTCGCAGCAGAACTTGCGAACAGGCAAAAAATTTGTTCAAACACGCGAACACCATTAAAGTCTATGGGACACGAACATGAATGATCAAAAGTGCTCATTTTAAAGGCTTATATGCAAGTTATTGTCATAAAAAGTGTTTGGGGACCTGGGTCCTGCCCTAGGGGACATGTATCAATGCAAAAAGGATTTTTAAAAACAGCTGTTTTTTCCGGAGCAATGATTTTAACCACTTGACCACTGGGCACTTAAACCCCCTTAATAACCAGACCAATTTTCAGCTTTTGGTGCTCTCACATTTTGAATGACAATTACTCATTCATGCAACACTGTATCTTTATGAATTTTTTGTCCTTTTTTTCAAACAAATAGAGCTTTCTTTTGGTGGTATTTAATAACCGCTGGGTTCTTTATTTTTTGCGGTATAAAAGAAAAAAAACAAAAAATCTGTAAAAAAATGCATTTTTCTTAGTTTCTGTTATAAAATTTTGCAAATTAGTAATTTTTCTTATATATTTTGGCCAAAATTTATACCGCTACATATCTTTGGTAAAAATAACCCAAATTGGTGGATATTATTTGGTCTTTGCGAAAGTTATAGAGTCCAAAAGCTATGGTGCCAATATCTGAAAATTGATCACACCTGAAGTACTGACGGCCTATCTAATTTCTTGGAAAGAAGACATTCCAAGGTATTTAGAAAGATGCATGGTGAGTTTTTTGAAGTTGTCATTTTTTCCCACAATTCTTTGCAAAATCAAGATTTTTTTTTTTACTTTTTTTTTTCACAAAATTGTCATAATAGCAGGTTATTTCTCACACACTGCATATGCATACCACAAATTACACTCCAAAACACATTCTGCTATTACTCTTGAGTATGGTACCACATGTGTGAGACTTTTACACAGCGTGGCCACATACAGAGGTCCAACATGCAGGGAGCACCTTTAGGCATTTTAGAGCACCCAGGCCAATTCTGCCATTTCTCTGCTACATGTAAAAATCATCATTTATTAGCTAGAAAATTACATAGAAAACCAAAACATTATATATGTTTTTTTATCAAAGACCCTTGAGAATACAATGGCGGTCATTGCAACTTTTTATCTCGCATGGTATTTGCGCAGCAATTTTTTGAACGCTTTTTTTTGGAAAAAAAACAGATTTGTGCTTTTAAAAAAAAAACAAAACAGCAAAGTTAGCCCAATGTTTTTGCATAATATGAAAGATGAAGTTACGCTGAGTAAATAGATACCCAACATGTCACCTTGTGGAATGGCGCCAAACTTCCCCATAGGCGACGCTTTAAAAATTTTTACTGGTTACATGTTTGAGTTACAGAGGAGGTCTAGGGCCAAAATTATTGCTCTCGCTCTACCGATCGCACCGATACCTCACATGTGTAGTTTGAACACCGTTTTCATATGTGGGCGGGACTTACGTATGTGTTCGCTTCTGCATGCGAGCACACAGGGACAGGGGCGCTTTAAATTTTTTTTTTTTTTTATTGTTCATTTTACTTTATTTATTTTAGTTTGATGCTTTTTAAAAAAAAAAAAAAATTTGACCTCTTTTATTCCTATTACAAGGAATGTAAACATCCCTTGTAATAGGAATATGGCATGAGAGGTCCTCTTTACAGTGAGATATGGGGTCAATAAGACCTCATATCTCACCTCTAGGCTGGGAAGCCTGAAATAAAAAAATAAAAAAAAAAGATCCTGGCTTCGATCGTAGCGGTGAGTTGGTAGAAGCACGGGAGGGTGGCGGGAGGGGAGGACGTCCCCTCTCGCCTCCCGTAAGAACGATCAAGCAGTGGAACAGCCGCTATGATCGTACTTATGGTGTAGGGAATCGCCGGCTAAAAAAGCTGATATCTGAATGATGCCTGTAGCTGCACCCATCATTCAGATATCCCCACACAAAGTCAAGAACGTCGTATGACAGCCGGCGGGCAGGAAGTGGTTAAAACGCATTTTTTTTTAACACAAAGTTGTCCATTTATACAATATTTCTAACACATAGCATGTACATACCAAAAATGACACCCCAAAATAGATTCTCCTACTCCTCCTGAGTACGGCAATACCACATGTGTGAGACTTCCACAGCCTGGCCACATACAGGGGCCGAGTACAGCCGAGTATGGCTGAGCATGGCAGAGTATGGCTGAGCATGGCAGAGTATGGCTGAGCATGGCAGGGTATGGCAGAGTATGGCTGGGTATCACCGAGTATTGCAGAGTATGGCTGGGTATGGCAGAGTATTGCGGGCTATTGCAGAGTATGGCTGGGTATGACAGGGTATGGCAGGGCATGGCTGGGTATGGCAGAGTATTGCGGGGTATTTCAGAGTATTGCGGGGTATTTCAGAGTATGGCGGGGTATTGCAGAGTATGGCAGGGTATCGCCGAGTATGGCTGAGCATGGCTGGGTATGGCTGAGTATGGCAGGGTATCACCGAGTATGACTGGGTATGGCTGGGTATCACAGAGTATGACTGGGTATGGCTGGGTATGGCTGGGTATGGCGGGGTATTGCAGAGTATTGTGGGGTATTGCGGGGTATTGCGGGGTATTGCAGGGTATTGCGGGGTATTGCAGAGTATTGCACAGTGTTGTGGGATATTGCAGAGTATTGCAGAGTATTGTGGAGTATTGCAGAGTATTGTGGGGTATTGCAGAGTATTGTGGGGTATTGCAGAGTATTGCAGAGTATTGCGGGGTATTGCAGAGTATTGTGGAGTATTGCAGAGTATTGCAGAGTATTGCAGAGTATTGTGGGGTATTGCAGGGTATTGCAGAGTATTGCAGGGTATTGCAGAGTATTGCAGGGTATTGCAGAGTATTGCGGGGTATTGCAGGGTATTGCGGGGTATTGCAGAGTATTGCACAGTGTTGTGGGGTATTGCAGAGTATTGCAGAGTATTGTGGGGTATTGCAGAGTATTGTGGGGTATTGCAGAGTATTGTGGGGGTATTGCAGGGTATTGTGGGGGTATTGCAGCATATTGCACAGTGTTCTGGGGCATTGCAGAGTATTGCACATTATTCTGGGGCATTGCAGAGTATTGCAGGGCATTGCAGAGCATTAGGGATGGCTGAGCATGGATGGATAGATGGCTGGATGTCACTGGTTAGCGCTGTGGGCACTACACAACCAGCCCACAGTGCTACTGCCATCCATCCATCCCCCGCTCCACTCACAGTGTACCGATCGGTACACAGGAGGGGAGGAGAGGAACCGGCGTCATGAGATGACGCTGGTTTATTTACATGTGATCGCTCCGTCATTTGACGGAGCGATCACATGGTAAACGGCCACGATCAGTGGCCATTTACCGGGCTCTGTGATGCGCCGGGTCCTCTGGACTCGGCGGTCTCGAATGTGTTCAGGTGTGCGCCCCAGGGGGCTCGCGAGAGGGGAACTCTGGGAAGACGTCATATGACGTGATCCCAGAGTTAAGCAACCGCCCTGCTGCCGTCATTCGGCTATGGGCCGGTTGTAAAGTGGTTAATAATGCTTAAAGTGAAACAATAAAAGTGTAATATTCCTTTAAATTTCGTACCTGGGGGGTGTCTATAGTATGCCTGTAAAGGGGTGCATGTTTCCCGTGTTTAGAACAGTCTGACAGCAAAATGACATTTTAAAGGAAAAAAGTCATTTAAAACTACTCGCGGCTATTAACGAATTGTCGTTCCGACAATACACATAAAAGTTCATTGATAAAAACTGCATTGGATTTCCCCACAGGGAAACCCCGCGCCAAAATTTTTTAAAAAAATGGTGTGGGGGTCCCCCTAAATTTCATACCAGGCCCTTCAGGTCTGGTATGGATATTAAGGGGAACCCGGCGCCAAATTTTTTTAAAAAATGGCGTGGGGATCCCCCTCAAAATCCATACCAGACCCTTCAGGTAATGGGGGAATTGGTAATGGGGTACAAATGTACCCCTACCATTTCACAATAAAAGTGTCAAAAAGTTTAAAAAACACAAGAGACGGTTTTTGACAAGTCCTTTATTAATTTCTTTTTCTTTTGGCTTCTTCTTCCATCTTCTTTCTTCTGGGGTTCTTTCGGTGTTCTTCTTCCTCCATCATCTTCTTCATCTTCTTCTTCTCCATCTTCTTCTTCCTCCGTATCTTCCTCCAGGCTTCTTCTCCACTCCGTCCGCACGATCCGCCTCAGTGGGAGTCTTCAGCCGTGTGACGCTTCGCTTCTTCTGACATTTCTTATATAACGGAGGGCAGGGTCAACACGGGGAAAGCCGAAGGGAAGGCCCATGAATTCCCTGTGCGTCAGAGGAGGGCGGGGTCACCGGGTGGCCCCGCCCTCCGTTATATAAGAAATGTCAGAAGAAGCGAAGCGTCACATGGCTGAAGACTCCCACTGAG
The DNA here is from genome assembly GCA_037953035.1 of Aquarana catesbeiana. NCBI lineage: Eukaryota > Metazoa > Chordata > Amphibia > Anura > Ranidae > Aquarana > Aquarana catesbeiana. Next base: position 4,476,772 of record JBBHAA010000512.1, on the reverse strand, counting down.
GCAGATTGTGCGGACGGAGCGGAGAAGAAGCCTGGAGGATGATGCAGGACCAGAAGAGTGGAGGAAGAAGAAGATGGAGAAGAAGAAGATGAAGAAGAAGATGGAGGAAGAAGAAGAACACTGAAAAAACACCAGAAGAAAGAAGATGGAAGAAGAAGCCGAAAGAAGAAGAAATTAATAAAGGACTTGTTAAAAACCGTCTCTTGTGTTTTTTAAACTTTTTGACACTTTTTTTGTGAAATGGTAGGGGTACATTTGTACCCCATTACCAATTCACACAGGGGGGGTCGGGATCTAGGGGGGCCCTTTGTTAAAGGGGGCTTCCAGATTCCAATAAGCCCCCCGCCCGCAGACCCCCACAACCACCGGCCAAGGGTTGTGGGGATGAGGTCCTTCTCCCCATCAACATGGGGGGACAAGGTGCTTTGGGGGGCTACCTCAAAGCACCCTCCCAATGTTGAGGGCATGTGGCCTGGTACGGTTCAGGAGGGGGGGCGCTCTCTCATCCCCCCTCTTTTCCGGTGGCCTGCCAGGTTGCGTGCTTGGATAAGGGTCTGGTATGGATTTTTGGGGGGACCCCACACCATTTTTTTTAAATTTTGGTGCGGGATTCCCCTTAATATCCATACCAGACCTAAGGGGTCTGGTATGGATTTTGAGGGGGACCCCCACGCCATTTTTTTAAAAAATGTTGGTTCGGGGTTCCCCTGTGGGGAAATCCCATGCCATTTTTATCAATGAACTTTTATGTGTATTGTCGGACCAACAATTCATTATAGCCACGAGTAGTTTTAAATGACTTTTTTTCCTTTGAAATGTCATTTTGTGCAGGGACTGTCCTAAACATGGGAAACATGGAAACATGCTCCTCTGTAAAGCCTCATACACACGATAGGACTTTGTACAAACTTTCCCTTGGATTTTTGTACAAAGGGCGCTGGCCATAAATTTGTATTGCATACACACGGCAGAACTTTTTCAGCCAACTTTCACCAAATCACGTGTTTTTTCAGCTCTTTACCACCACCCTTTGGTCAACTTCTGTATTGTCTGATATTGTGTCAATCTCGCCGCTTTTATCGGCGAGATTGACACCTTGCGAGCCGGGTTCACACTGGTGCAGGGATCCGACTTGGATCCCCGCCAATGCCAGGCACTGTTTGGTTTGAATCATGAGGGGGAACTCCACACCAAATTTTAAATAAAAAAAAGCATGGGTTCCCCTCCAGGAGCATACCAGGCCCTTAGGTCTGGTATGGATTTTAAGGGGAACCCCCTACGCTGAAAAAACAGCGTGGGGGACCCCCCAAAATCCATACCAGACCCTTATCTGAGCACGCAGCCTGGCCGGTCAGGAAGGGGGGTGGGGACGAGCGAGCGCCCCCCTCCTGAGCCGTACTAGGCCCAGCATACCCTGGGACTGTGATGTCATAAAGGGGCGGGGTCACCAGATGACATCACCTGGTGACCACACCCCATGCCTATATAAGTCATTGCGAGGCGCTCACACAGCATTACAGCGGGAGAGAGCGTTGTGTCAACATCGGAAGAAAAGAAGAGGGGAGAAGACGACAAAGAAGACCGGGCCACCACTAGCAAGAGAGCGGCAAAAGAGCAGAAGATAGCGGAGGAGCCCGGCAGAAGAACCGGATGCCGGGAGAAGAACCAGACACTGGGAGAAGAGGCCAGAGAGACTCCCAAAGTCGGAAGAAGACCCCCGGAGCTGCCTAAAAAATTACTTTAAAAACCTGTGTAGTGTTTTTTTTTATTGACACTTTTTTCCTAGGTGAATGGGTAGGGGTACGGTGTACCCCATACTCATTCACATAGGGTGAGTGGCCGGGATCTGGGGGCCCCCTTATTAAAGGGGGCTCCTGGATTCCGATAAACCCCCTGCCCGCAGACCCTGGCAACCAACGGCCAGGGTTGTCGGGAAGAGGTCCTTGTCCTCATCAACATGGGGACAAGGTGCTTTGGGGTGGGGGGGCACAGGGCGCCCCCTTCCCCAAAGCACCCACCCCCCATGTTGAGGGCATGCGGCCTGGTACGGCTCAGGAGGGGGGGGCGCTCGCTCGTCCCCACCCCCTTTCCTGACCGGCCGGGCTGCGTGCTCAGATAAGGGTCTGGTATGGATTTTGGGGGGACCCCCACGCCATTTTTTTCGGCGTAGGGGTTTCCCCGTAAGATCCATACCAGACCTAAGGGCCTGGTATGCTCCCAGAGGGGAATTCCCTCTCGTGCTCGCTGCAATAGGAAAATGTGTTTTTCCTATTGCAGCCAGCGCGAGATGTACAGTACCCTTTCGCCGAGAACCAGCGCGATGGGATCTCACTGGAAACATTCACGCGGCTGCGTACTGTAGTTTGTACAAAAGTCCGATGGTTTTGTGTACACACGAACAGACTTTGCTCCATCGGACTTTTGTTGTCGGAAAGTTTGTGCATTTGCACAGCCAATAAAAGTCCGATGAAAACAGAAAAAGTTTGTCCGAATGAGCATACACACAGTCGGATGTTGCTCCAAAACAGCTAATTTGCATGTTTGTTGTCAAAAAGTCCGATCATGTGTACGGGCCTTAACTCAAAACATGCAACCTGTAGAATTTTTTAAACGTCGCCTATGGAGATTTTTAAGGGTAAAAGTTTGACGCCATTCCAAGAGCGGGCGCAATTTTGAAGCGTGACATGTTGGGTATCAATTTACTCGGCGTAACATTATCTTTCACAGTATAAAAAAAAATTGGGCTAACTTTACTGTTGTCTTATTTTTTTATTCACAAAAGTGAATTTTTTCCAAAAAAAATGCGCTTGTAAGACTGCTGCGCAAATACGGTGTGACAAAAAGTATTGCAATGACCGCCATTTTATTCTCTATGGTGTTAGTAAAAAAATGTATAATGTTTGAGGGTTCTAAGTAATTTTCTAGCAAAAAAACTTGTTTTTAACTTGTAAACACCGAGTCTGAAAAAGAGGCTCGGTCCTTACGATAAAATGCTCATCACAATGTTACAAGACGTCCACTCGCTCACCACTCTGATGGTGTGACGTCATGGGCTTGGCTCCTCATCTCTACACATGTATTGCCTATTGTCTGGCTTTCTCAATAGATGGGCGGGCAGCCTTGCCCGAGCCCTTATATGCGCTTTTGTCTCCATAGCAACCTGCCAAGCTTTCCCCGGCAGTTAGAGTGACTCCAGGACCGCCCGCTTCCCGTGGACCATAGGAGCTATATTTCTACTACACCCGGCTTCAAATACATTGTCCATTTCGTACATCTTCGTCCATTTGGTCGCTGTTCGCAATGTGGAGAATATTTGTTTGTGGTGGAGCAACCTACCATGTCGCCCCGTGCTTATCGAATGGATTGGGCAACAGGTATCACCACAGTAGAAGCTGTTACTGCTACGGAGAAAGAACGGCAGGCCGTGACTTTGCCTATTGTTGCTGAGAATGTTCCGGAGAGAGACACTGCTGTTGCCGTCTCATCAGAGGACATTACTTTGATTTCTGCATCCACCACACCTGTACCTATTGTTCCTGTTCAAAGGAAGGTGGGATATGTGAAGTCTTCCCGCGGCCGTGGTCGAGGTCTACCCCAGAGACTACCCGAACCGGATCTAACAAAGTCCATGACAGGAACGGGTAAGCAGCTAATGGGTAATGTATCTGGGACTGTAAATAAATACCTGCCAGCAGAAGAGCTGGGAGATTCGGAAATAGAATCCTTCTCGGATCTTTCCGGTGATGATGACCTATTTGAGACTATGTCACAAGAGCTGTTATGGGCACAAGGCGAAGACATCGCCTCTGCTATGACTTTCCCTGAATGAACAGCCCTGAGTTCTGGGAAGACGTCGCCTTGTGTGGAGCCACACAGCACTGTAAATGAGACATTGTCAAAAGTTGTTAGTTCACTTCAGACACCGGCTGGGTCTATGGTGAGCAAATCTTTGGATTCCTGTGTGCCTCCTGGTATGGGGAGAAACAGATCTTTACCCAAACTTGCACGTTTGCAGAGAATGTTGAACAAGCGTGTAGCTACGGAATATGGTTTGGAGTTCCCCTATGTCTCTCAGGACATAATGCAAGTGATTGAAGTTAACCGGGAACTTTGGTACAGTGAAGCTGTTTGGGACTATTTGTCTGTGCCTAAGCCTTTCCGAAAGACTGGATGTTCTGTTAAGATGGATGAACGTTTTAGTGGATGTTTTATGCACTGGAATTTCGGTCGGCACATCTATGCTGACAAAGTGGTCATCTGCAGGCCCGGAAAAGATGACGTTGTGTCTTCCATCACTACAGTAGATAAACTGGGAAAGACACTGATATTGCCAGATCCCCGGTTTTATTGGTAATATTGGTAATATTGGTAATATTGAAGATTTAAGTATAAGATTGAACAGTCATTGTCATAAATCACATTCGAATTACAATACAATCGAGAAAATTACATAGCAGTATTCATTCGTCAATCATGGTTAAAACACTAGAACTATGATAGGTGTTGAAGGTAAGATAAAGTGTGTGGATTATTACCCCCATGTACCCCATATGGGCTCATGCTGTAACATGGGTGATTATGGGATCCTTCATTGCCCTTGGTGTAAAGATGTTTCAAAAAGTAAATTATTTAACAACTTAGAATAACATTAACAGTTCTTACCAAAGGATGGTAATAATACAGAAGTGTAGATTGTAAAACTTTCAAGTGTGAGGTTGTGAATGAACCGGTACATGTCTAGAGTACTTGTAGAACTTGAGTGTAATTATGAGAGCATTTGTACTCATAATGAACTGTATGTAACGTGTAATAGAGTGATTAGTAAATAAGGTAGTTGGAACTAAAAAAAAAAAAGAGGGGGGTGGAGGGGGAGGGGCAGGAGGCAGGAAGAGTAGGGGAGGGAGGTAGAGAGCAGTGCTATATACTCACTGAGTAGAGCAATGCGGATCGAGTATGTGTTAGTAATATCAGAAAATTATCAGGTACGTTTTTGTGTGTACCAATTTGATCAGGGGTACCATAGATTGTGGATTTTGGAATATGAGGGTTTTCCCTTTGATATAATTGATTCATACGCATAATGGGAGTGAACCAGTGTTATGACTTCTGTCAGCGTTGGGGATAAGTTAGTTTTCCATCGTCTAGTTATGAGTAATCTGGTAGCTAGGCGTATGTGTGTGATTACTAGTCTGAAAGGTGGTTTCAGTAATTCAGTGTTCAAGTTCAGTATGGCCAATTGTGGGGTGAGTTTGATGGGAAGGTGACAGATATCCTGTATAATGTATTCCACCTCTTTCCAGAGGGTTTTTAAGGCTGGACATGACCATAGAATGTGAGATAAGGTACCTATGTGGTTACATTCTCTCCAACACTTGGATGAGGATTGTGGATGGAATTTGGCCATTCTCTGTGGAGTTAGGTACCATCTTAGGTGTATTTTATGCATTAATTCCCAGAGAGAGGTGCAGCTAGTGGATTTATAAATGGATTGTAGGGCCTTTTGCCATTGTTGTTCAGAGAACTGTATCTGTAAGTCTTTTTCCCAGTCTGTATATGGTTTAGATTTGTGGAATACTGTTTTTTCTTGTGTAGAATATATTAGTGAAGTGCCTTTGGTAGATGTGTTGTTGGAGAAGTAGTAGTTCCATATTTTAAGTGGAATTTCTCCTTCTAATTGTGGGTGGGCTGAGAGACATTGTTGGATCCTGGCACAATTAAAGAAATCTATGGAGGGTGCTTGGTATTGTGATTGGAGTTGGGTAAAGGGTTTATGTAGTATCATAGACCTGAGTTCTGTGGTGTAGGTATTTTGGTCTGCTATCCATTTGGGAATATTCAAATTAGGTGACAGTTATTGTAGGGTTTGGATAGGTATTGGAATGCTTTTGGTAGGTAATTGGGACCATTTTGCGGAGTGTAACATTGTCCAGGCTTTAACTGAAGCTTGTATGGTCGGTGAGTATAAACGAAGATTTGGGTGTTTGGTTGTAGTGCTGAATAACCAGTATTTAAGGTTGGGTCCTGGAGTCATGGTGTTTTCAATGTTTCCCCATAGTGTGGTTGGGTGCGTGTTTACCCATTCCTTCATTTGAGACAGAATGGTGGCTAGATAGTAATCTTTAATATCTACGTATCCCAGGCCACCCGCTAGTTTATGTTTGGTAGTTTTGAGATGACTACATCTAGGTTTCTTGCCTTGCCAAATGTATTGGTGTATAATTGATTGTAGAGATTTGATGTATGAGTTAGTAAGTGGAATAGGTAGTGTGCGGAATGTGTACAGCAATCTAGGGAGTATGAGCATTTTAAAGGCAGCTAGTCTACCAGCCCAAGAAAATTCAAATTTTGAAAGTTTGGAGGTTTCCTTAATAAGCATCTGTTTCGTTTCAATGTAGTTGCTGCTAAAAAGATTTCTGGTGCATTTGGTGAGTGTAATTCCTAGATACGATATACCTGTGTCTGCCCATGGGTACGTATAAAAGTTATGTAGAAGGTTGTTAGTTATGGCATCTAAACCTAGGTCCAGAATATATGACTTATTTTCGTTGACCTTGTAATAAGAAATGGTACTAAATCTTTGTAACACAGATTGTATCGAAGCCAGGGAGGATACAGGGTTGGCTACCATCATGATGACGTCGTCAGCAAACAGATTGATCTTGTGTTCTAATTTTCCAATTTTAAATCCTGTAATGGACTTGTTTAATCTAATATGTTCGGCCAGGGGTTCCATTATTAAGTTGAAGATGATGGGTGATAAGGGGCAGCCCTGACGAGTGCCATTAGAAACTGGAAATGGTTTAGATAGCATCTCAGAGGTATAGACCTGGGCTGAAGGTTTTGAGTATAAAGCCATTATTGCGGAAAAAATGTGGCCTTGGAGACCAAATTTAAGGAGTGTAGCATGGAGATAGGTCCAATTGACTCTATTGAACGCCTTCTCTGCATCTAGGGATAGAAGCAGAGAAGGCGTTCGTTCAGACTCCGCATTGTGGATTATATTAATGATTCTACAGGTTGCATCAAACGTTTGCCTACCTTTTGTGAACCCGGATTGATCAGGGTGAATTAGTGATGGTATAATATTTACTAACCTGGTTGCTATGAGTTTGGCATAAATTTTTGTGTCAATATTTAGAAGCGATATGGGTCTAAAGTTTTGCGGTGAGGTAAGATCCTTGCCTGGCTTCGGTAATGTAATGATTAAGGCATTTAACATTTCCTGTGGGAGAGAAGAGGAGGTGGCAGCGTCATTACACATTTGAGCCAAAAAAGGGGCTAGAATGGTACTGAATTGTTTATAGTACTCCCCAGTGAGACCGTCTGGTCCAGGGGATTTATTAGATGGTAGGGATGCGATGGTATCTAAAACTTCCATTGGAGAGAATGGAGCATTTAGCATTGTTAGTTGATCGGGGGATACTTTGGGGAGATTAATTTCTTTTAAAAAGTTTTCTATATCTTCTGAGCAGGGTTGACTAATAGTGGAGTCATTTTTTAGATTATAAAGTGTTTCGTAATAATGACTAAATGCTTCTGCTATGGCTTGAGGATCTATCAGTTTTTGTCTTGTGGAGGGATGATAGAGGTGAGATATCTTGCTTTTAATATGATGACCTTTGATTCTGAGTGCCATGGCTTTCCCTGCCTTATTCCCGGTGGAGTAGTGATTAGCCTTAAATCGTTTTTGGGCTCTATCATATGTTTCTAGTAGTAAGTTTCTTAATTCTTGTCTGAGAAGTACAAGTTTTTCTCTAAGGGCAGGATCAGGAGTTATTTGGTTATGGGCTTCTGCTGTTTTAATTTGGGAGGTGATGGTGTCAAGACGCTGAGATCTCCTCCTTTTCTCTCTCGCTCCTATTTGGATAAGAATCCCTCTGATGACCGCTTTATGAGCGTTCCATAAAATAGTGTTGCTCGATGTCGATCCCTGGTTTAGATCAAAAAATTCTTCTAAATGTTTACGGATAGTGGCTGAATGTTCGGGTGATTCAATAATTGTGGCATTGGCTCTCCATAGCTTCGTACGTGAGGAAGTAAGCAAAGACTTGATGTTTATAGACATTGGTGCATGGTCAGACCACGTTATCGTGTCTAAAGATGATTCAGAAATTTTTGGTAGAGTCCACTTGTCGACTAGGAAGTAATCGATTCTGGTGTATGAATTGTGTCGATGGGAAAAGAAGGAGTAGTCCCTCTCAGTGGGATGGTGGCATCTCCATACATCATATAAGTCGTTGTTTCTTAGGAACTGTCCCATAGGTGAAGTAAGTCTACTTTTGCGACAGGAGGCATCTAGGGAGTTATCCGGTACGATGTTGAAATCTCCACAGATAATGAGGTTTCCTTGGCGGAATTTGGTAATTTTGGGCATCAGCTTAGAAAGGAATTTAATTTGTTTAGTGTTGGGCGCATACACCGTAACAATAGTGTATCTAGCATTGTCCAAATTACAATCTAGGGCCAGATATCTGCCGTCTTCATCAACCATACTGTTATGGAGCGTAAAGTTGATTGTGTGTTTGATTGCAATTAGAACTCCATTTTTCTTAGTGGGACCAGGAGCATGGTAGATGTGGGGAAAAGATTTGTTATTGCAGTGCGGCATTGCAGATTTTTTAAAGTGCGTTTCTTGCACACAGATGATGTCACATGAAGATTTCTGGGCTGTGCGCCATAATGAAGCTCTTTTTACCGGATGGTTTAGCCCTTTGGCGTTTAGTGAGAGGAATTTGGACATCTTGGTGGGTGGTGTAAGATAGAATATGTGGTAAGTTCTTACTCACAGTTAGTAGATAAGTTCTTCTATGTAGAAAGGTCTGGTGGTCGAGGTACTCGTGTCCTTTTTCTTCCGCGTGCTCTCAGGAAAGAAGAGATGTGGGGTAAAGAAAACTTTAGGGTGAGGAGAAAATAAAATTTAGTAAGGACAAAAGGATAAACAAAAATACAAGAACTGACAGCAGTTAAGTAAAATTGGTACTGCTGTGTTGTTGTGGGGTGTAAGTTCGTGGAGCAATTTGCAACGAGCAAGGCATCCGACCGGAGTTGTGGTAAAGTGGGTCATATGTGAGCCCACTATTCAGGTATAGGTTAGTGCTTACCGGAGTGACGGTTGTCCGTGGAGTGTGGAAAGTTTTCTCTGCGGTTTAGTTGTGCTGATTTAGGTGGGTCGGGAATAATTCCCCATAGGTGGAGAAATTTGAGGCCTTCCTCCACTGTGGAGATGTTATGTTTGGTCCCATTCTTGGTGACTATGATCTTGGTAGGAAAGCCCCATTGATAGGGGATCTTGTGGTTATTGAGTGGTTTGGTAATAGTGTTCAGTTGTCTCCTTAATTGACGAGTATGCTGTGAGAGGTCAGCGTACAATTGGAGATTAGTACACGGGGCAGGTAGCTGGTCCAGATGTCTCGATTTGAACAGAAGTTGGTCTTTAGCATGAAAAAAATGAATTCTCATCAGGATATCATGTGGGACTTTGGCCGGGAGATGCGGGGGTTTAGGGAGGTGATGGATTTGATCGATTATGGTTTCCATGGGGGTGAGATCAGGCAGGAGTGTGGAAATCAATTTCCTGGCATATGTGTTTAGATCCTACGGTAGGACAGATTCAGGGACCCCTCTGATCTTGACATTATTACGGCGGGATCTGTCCTCGAGGTCCGCCATTTTGGCCCTCATCCATTGCTGTTCATCTCGTGTATGATCATGGGCATCTACCAGATCATTGACCGTTTCGGTCATTTCCCCCATCTGTTTCTCAAAAATGTGCATTTTATGGAGATGTCATTGTAAAGGGAGCTCTGAAGGGAGATGAGCATCTCCTTCATTGTAGTGTCTAATACAGGCTGGTTTGTGGTAGGGAAGGCTGCTATGGGGGATGGATGAGCTGGGGCTGCATCAGGCACAGGGCTCACCTCAGATACTGCTGAGTCTGCATCCAGGTGCATCCGCGCTTTTGCAGGGCTGTTGCCGGCCGAGGAAGCAGGGGATGATAGTGAGGCATCAGGAGAGTGAAGTTGTGGAGTTATTTGCTGGTCATCCGCATCAGGGAGATCTGTATAGGCCGCCGAAGTTCCGCATTCAGGGCCGCGGGCGCCATCTTGGATTTTCGGCTGTGTGTAATAATCTGTCAGCTTCTTAGGCTGACGGTATTCTTTCCATTTGCGGTTCATACCGGGTAGTGTGGGGGAGTAATCCAGTGTTCTGGTGGTCTGAGCAGTCGCTGGGGGTTACCAGAATAGCGAGGATGTCGAGATATAATCCGGTCGGTGCAGGAGCTGTGTAACTACACGTCCATCTTGCTCGGCAGTTGGCCCCGCCCCCACCATCTAACTCCCTAAAGATTATTTTGATGTAGATTATGGGAAGAGAGTTTCATTTTTTTTCAAATGAGGCTTTGCTCCTGAAGTTGTATAGGATATATTTGTGTTTAATATGTTTTCCTTTTCAGGAATCATTTGATCTTCTATCAAGCTGTTAGGCTTTTCAGCGAGATAGATAGTGAGGTTATGTACACTTATAGGATGGTTTTTTGTTACGGACGTGAACATATTGTTGTATAAATGTTAATCTTATAATGTCTTTCTACTGTCTTTCCTTCTTCTTTATCTAATCCAAGTTTTAAGCTCAAATACCTTCTCCCAGGCTTGGGAGTTATTAGCATTATTTTTGGACAGACGTTGGGGACAACGTCTATTGTAGTGGGGGAGTATGTAGCGCTGGTAGATTTTTGATCTACCATCTGATAGGTAAATTTAGTGGGTTGCTTGTTAGAGGAAGTTAGATTTGCCTCTGTTCCAGCTTGGCTGACGTTGCGTGTAGTTCCGCGCTGGGCCAATGGTTGTCGTTGTCACCATTGGCTAGTGTTGGGAAGGCAACGTGTCGAAGCGTATGAGTGCTCCTCTGTCCCGGAGACAACTCGGTGGAGGTGGTCCTCCGAGTTGCATTCTGGGAGGGGGTATTTATGGGACAGACGCCATGTTTAGGGGTTCGTTTTCAGCCACCTGCTGGTCCTCCTGGCCGACAGGTATACGTTAGAGTACCACCTTGTTGTCCTCCGTTCCGGAGGCCCGCGTCGCTGCGGCGCGTGGGTGGGCCCAGAAGCCTGTCCGGGGTCTACCACGGCAGCAGAGGAATGGTCCTGAGCTGTCTTTCCAGAGAGAAGAAGCTGGACAACCGAGAAGATCCCAGGAGAGGACCCGTCATGGAAGGCTCATGCAGAGTGCTGGTCTGGAGAGGGGCCTGGTGACTCGGTTGGAGGACGCATCCTAAAGTAGTCTTACTGCATAGTACTGCCGGGTTGGCTTAAAGGTCCAGGTACTGTGTCTGACATTCACCGCAAGCCGATACATCCTGTGGCAGAGGATCGTATGGGTTTTATTCCAAGCAAGTCTGTGGCAGAGACTTTTGTTCGTGCTACGTACTGGCTGCTAGGCAAGTGAGAGAGGCCTATCCAGGCGAGCAAATATTGTGTCCCACAAGGGGATCGCATTCAACTACAGTGTTCAATTCTTAAAGATGTTCTAAAGAATCCTAAAGAAAGGTGTTTGAGCTTCCCTGCAGCTATCCTCCTGCCTCTTTCCTGCTACTTCCTTTATTACTTGGTTCATTAAAGCATTGAAAAACATACTCAACTGTTGGTGCTTATATTGTCCAGAAGTAAACTCAACGGAACCCTAGACCCGGTTCCGGTGAAACAGAGGTATCGAGAATGAAGGTAACAGCCCGTTTAAACCAGCAGCTCCACCGAGAGTTATTGCTACATAAACATTCACAGTGCAGGTGGAAAAAGTATTTGAACCCTTGGATTTATTAACTGGTTGAACCTCCTTTGGCAGCAATAACTTCAACCAAACATTTCCTGTAGTTGCAGATCAGACGTGCACAACGGTCAGGAGTAATTCTTGACCATTCCTCTTTACAGAACTGTTTCAGTTCAGCAATATTCTTGGGATGTCTGGTGTGAATCGCTTTCTTGAGGTCATGCCACAGCATCTCAATCGGGTTGAGGTCAGGACTCTGACTGGGTCACTCCAGAAGGCGTATTTTCTTCTGTTTAAGCCATTCTGTTGTTGATTTACTTCTATGCTTTGGGTCGTTGTCCTGTTGCAACATCTATCTTCTGTTGAGCTTCAGCTGGTGGACAGATGACCTTAAGTTCTCCTGTAAAATGTCTTGATACACTTGGGAATTCATTTTTCCTTCGATGATAGCAATCCGTCCAGGCCCTGACGCAGCAAAGCAGCCCCAAACCATGATGCCCCCACCACCATACTTCACAGTTGGGATGAGGTTTTGATGTTGGTGTGCTGTGCCTCATTTTCTCCACACATAGTGTTGTGTGTTTCTTCCAAACAACTCAACTTTGGTTTCATCTGTCCACAGAGTATTTTGCCAATATTGCTGTGGAACATCCAGGTGCTCTTGTGCAAACTGTAAATGTGCAGCAATGTTTTTTGTGGACAGCAGTGGCTTCCTCTGTGGTTTCCTCCCATGAAATCCATTCTTGTTTAGTGTTTTACATATTGTATATTCGCTAACAGGGATGCTAGCATATGCCAGAGACTTTTGTAAGCCTTTAGCTGACACTCTAGGATTCTTCTTCATCTCATTGAGCAGTCTGCGCTGTGCTCTTGCAGTCATCTTTACAGGACGCCCACTTCTAGGGAGAGTAGCAGCAGTGCTGAACTTTCTCCATTTATAGACAATTTGTCTTACCGTGGACTGATGAACAGCAAGGCTTTTGGAGATACTTTTATAACCCTTTCCAGCTTTATGCAAGTCAACAATTCTTAATCATAGGTCTTCTGAGAGCTCTTTTGTGCGAGGCATCATTCACATCAGGCAATGCTTCTTGTGAAAAGCAAACCCAGAACTGGTGTGTGTTTTTTATAGGGCAAAGCAGCTGTAACCAACACCTCCAATCTCATCTCATTGATTGGACTCCAGCTGGCTGACACCTCACTACAATTAGCTCTTGGAAACCTCATTAGTCTAGGGGTTTACATACTTTTTCCACCTGCACTGTGAATGTTTACATGGTGTGTTCAATAAAAACATGGTAATGTTTAATACTTTGTGTGTTATTAGTTTAAGCAGACTGTGACTGTCTATTGTTGTGACTTAGATGAAGATCAGATCACATTTTATGACCAATTTGTGCAGAAATCCATATCATTCCAAAAGGGGTCACATACTTTTTATTGCAACTATATATAGTCTACACTGAATGCAAAGTATATATACACACACTAGACTGTATATATCTATGAATACACTGCCTGCACTGACTGAATATAGAGTTGGCCAATCATCAGACGTCAATGCACTGCGGTCTCACAGTGCATTATGGAGCGTTATGCGGCGCTCAAATTTCTGGCGAATGCCCCATATGTTTGTTTCGTTTGCTAACAAACACCCGATGTTTGAGTCGAACTTACGTTCGTCTTGAACCGCGGGCTCAGCCCTAATCTCAATCCAGGTCAGACTGGCCGGCACTGAGCTCACAAAGTACACTACACATTATCATAAGTGTAACATCCCCACAGTAGTTTGCTAGCAGACAATAGGTGAGGTAATTAGCACAATTAACAATGGGTGAAAGACAGGTGGCTTGAGCTGATGAGAATAATATCTGCCATGAGTCTCACAGTGTGGAGCAGGCAATGCTGGCAATGTGGCATATAGGCCCTTAACATGCATTCTGGGCATAGACTGCCAGAGTCTGTGTGTTCTGGGGAGACATGAACCCGAATCAGAAACAAGACCACTCCAAGGATCCCCCAGGCACATGCCTCCCAAAGAGCAGTGTTCCCCCAAAAGCCCATAGTCAGTGGGTATGAGGCTTGCACCTAGTCTCTCCATAAGCCCATGTCCTAGTTAGGTCTGTCACACCTCCTATAGCAACAAGAGTTTCTATTGTACTCCCTTCAAGAGTATAGTTGGCTAATCATTTTGAAAAGTTCTCTCCAGCCAACACAGTGAACTACCACCAGAGAAGATTCACAAGATCATATTGTATGTGTGAATGAAGCTTTGGGGCAATGCATCTTCCAGCTGTACAGTATCTCAGCATTTTGGGAACATTATCATCTACAGTACTATTGTGATGTTCTAATGGGTGCACTGGCATACCCGCACATTCCAAATCTTGTTCTTTAATAGAAGGGATTAAATATTGCCCATCGATTCAAATATCTCTTTCAGTAAAAGAGTCCCTCTGGTGGTGGACATGCTTGGAAAATCTTATGAAGTATCATCCAAATGTAAAATCAAACTGGAGCACAGTTACAACAGGCACCAGTCTGAAAGGATAGGGGGACAACTTCTAGGACTAAGAGGAATAAGGTTGGTGGGCATTCGACCCTGAAGATATCCCCCTTTCTATCTGCAGTCCTGCCAGGTTTCCTCTTGTGAGATGAAGGTCTGTTGCTTTTTCTCCCCTGCTGTGCTGGTTGATCCTGTAGGTTGGACAGTCTGACTGGTTTTGTGTTGCGTGGGCTCCCCTGCTGCTGCTTCTGATGTAAATGGATGAAAGCAGATGGGTCTTAAAGGGGCCATGTACCTTTTTTTTGGTGAGAGATTAATATGATTTTCTCCATATTTTTTTGGACAGATATGAGCTTGCCACACCTGTCAGTGGCACAGAAGACTAGGGAAAGGTAGGCAGAGGCAATGTGGGACATGTTTTTAAAAGAGTGCTCAAGGACCACAAATGATGGTGTTTTGCATTACTTTAGGAACAAACACTCCTGAGAACACACGACCCGCTACGGTCATATCCTGACCAGAACAATGCCTCAGCCAGCTCAGGGTACATGTTGGGCCTGCATGCAGTCTGCAGTGGGGGGGGAATTCATTTGCGTGGCTTGCCTCAAGTAACATTTTAGATTTCCCATCTGGTTTGATGGCAACTGTCACCAAACAAATAGAGAGGGTGATGTTCCCCAGCAGGGACAATACAATGAAGTCCTGACACAGGCTCTTCGCCTTCCCTAATCCATCCAAGATCAACAGTTGGCAATATACCATCTGTAGGATCATTAGCTAGTAGGGATGAGCCGAACACCCCCCGGTTCGGTTCGCACCAGAACCCGCGAACGGACCGAAAGTTCGCACGAACGTTAGAACCCCATTGACGTCTATGGGACTCGAACGTTCGAAATCAAAAGTGCTCATTTTAAAGGCTAATTTGCATGGTATTGTCCTAAAAAGGGTTTGGGGACCCGGGTCCTACCCCAGGGGACATGTATCAATGCAAAAAAAATTTTTAAAAACGGCCGTTTTTTCGGGAGCAGTGATTTTAATGATGCTTAAAGTAAAAAAAAAAAAGGGAAATTTTCCTTTAAATATCGTACCTGGGGGGTGTCTATAGTATGCCTGTAAAGTGACGCGTGTTTCCCATGTTTAGAACAGTCCCTGCACCAAATGTCATTTTTAAAGGAAAAAATCTCATTTAAAACTGCTTGCGGGTTTAATGTCATGTCGGGTCATGGCAATATGGATGAAAATCAGTGAGACAAACGGCATGGGTACCCCCCAGTCCATTACCAGGCCCTTTGGGTCTTGTATGGATATTAAGGGGAACCCCGCACCCAAATTAAAATAAGGAAAGGTGTGGGGCCACCAGGCCCTATATACTCTGAACAGCAGTATACAGGCGGTGCAAACAAGACAGGGACTGTAGGTTTGTTGTTAAGTAGAATCTGTTTGTAATTTTGAACATTTTTAACGTGTTTAGCTCCAGCCAAAAAATCTTTTCTAAGCTTTTTGGAAAACATAGGGAAGGATTATCACCCCTGTGACATTTGTTTTGCTGTCTTTCCTCCTCTTCAGAAGATTTCACCTCACTTTTTTGTCCCAATGAAAAATGTTTTTTGAAAATTTGGGTTTTTTTGTGGAACAAGGATTGGAAAGCATCAGTGGAAAGGAGAAATTGTTTTCCCATATTAACTCTTACAGGAGAGAATTTCCCTTCCTAGGGGTAGATTTCATCTCACTTCCTGTTGTCTCCTTCCGTTTGCAAGTAGGAGTCGTTTGTAAGTTAGATGTTTGAAAGTAGGGTCCTGCCCTATATACTCAGCAGAAATTTGGGCCTTAGGTGTTGCTGTGGCCACAACACTGTAAGCCCTCACAGGGCCCTGCTGTGAAATATTAGATCAAGAATTGTAATTACATGCCCCTGTTGAACAGGAGCTGAAAAATTAGGCCTTAGGCACTGGTGCTGGTGCCACAACACTGCAACCCCTCACAGACACTCTAGTTGGAACGCAGGAACGAGCCCTGCTGCAAAGTATTGCTTTAAAAATTGTAATTACACGCCCCTGTTAGACAGGGGCAGAAAAATTGGGCCTTAGGCACTGGTGCTGGTGCCACAACACTGCAACCCCTCACAGACACTCTAGTTGGAACGCAGGAACGAGCCCTGCTGCAAAGTATTGCATCAAAAATTGTAATTACACGCCCCTGTTAGACAGGGGCAGAAAAATTGGGCCTTAGGCACTGGTGCTGGTGCCACAACACTGCAACCCCTCACAGACACTCTAGTTGGAACGCAGGAACGAGCCCTGCTGCAAAGTATTGCATCAAAAATTGTAATTACACGCCCCTGTTAGACAGGGGCAGAAAAATTGGGCCTTAGGCACTGGTGCTGGTGCCACAACACTGCAACCCCTCACAGACACTCTAGTTGGAATGCAGGAACGAGCCCTGCTGCAAAGTATTACATCAAAAATTGTAATTACACGCCCCTGTTAAACAGGGGCTGAAAAATTGTGCCTTAGGCACTGGTGGTGGCGCCCAGAACCAAAAATGTTCTTACAAGCTATCAGCGTGATGATTGAGGAGGAAGAGGATAATTACTCAGGGATAGTCACTCAGCATCAGCATAGGCAGTCTTTGAAGGGATCTGAGATTTCAAAAAAAATTATTCGGTTACATCAGCATCAGGTGCTTGGTAGCTGGTGGTGATCCAAGACTCATTCATTTTTATGAAGGTCAGCCGATCGACCGAGTCGGTGGACAGACGCACCCTGTGATCGGTTACCACGCCTCCAGCAGCACTGAATGTGCGTTCTGAAAGAACGCTGGATGCAGGACAGGCCAGTAGCTCAATTGCATACTGTGCAAGCTCTGGCCAGTGATCCATCCTCAAGACCCAGTAACCCAGAGGATTTTCGGTGGGAAAGGTGTCCAAGTCTGATCTTGCCCCTAGGTATTCCTGCACCATGTAAAACAGACGCTGGCGATGGTTGCTGGAACCGATCATACCTTGGGGCTGCGGACCAAAAAATTGTCTGAACGCATCGGTCAGACGGCCACCTTCTCCACCGCTCCTTCTTTGACTGACCGAAGCCTCAGCAACACGTTGTCCAGAAACAGGAGTTTGTAACCTCCCAGTCTCTGGGAACGCGTTGCACAGACCTTTCTGCAAGGCCTCCCGAAGATGTTTCATCCTCTGCTCCCTCTGCGATGGCAAGATAAGGTCCGCAACCTTACCCTTGTAACGTGGATCAAGGAGGGTTGCCAGCCAGTATTGGTCCTTCTCCTTGATACCACGAATACGAGGATCCTTACGCAGGCTTTGCAGGATCAGGGAGGCCATGCAGCGTAGGTTTGCTGAGGCATTCGGTCCGGAGTCCTCTGGGTCACTAAGAACGACATGGTCCGCAGCCACCTCCTCCCAGCCACGTACAAGTCCATGTGTTTCTTGGGACTGATCCCTTAAAGACTGCTGCTGATGCTGAGTGCCAGGCTCCACCTCCATACTGACACAATCTTCCTCCTCCTCCTCTTCCTCCTCGTCCTCTTCCTGTGTGATCGGCGGGCACGCAGGAACACTGTCTGGATAAAGGGGGCCTTGAGAGCTAAGGAAGTCCTCCTCTTCCTGCCTCTGTTCTGCCTCAAGTGCCCTGTCCATTATTCCACGCAGCGTGTGCTCCAACAGGTGGACAAGGGGGACAGTGTCACTGATGCATGCACTGTCACTGCTCACCATCCTCGTGGCCTCCTCGAATGGTGACAGGACAGTGCATGCATCCCTGATCATGGCCCACTGGCGTGGGGAAAAAAAACCAAGCTCCCCTGACCCTGTCCTGGTGCCATAGTCGCACAGGTACTCATTGATGGCCCTCTGCTGCGTGTGCAGCCGCTGCAGCATGGCCAACGTTGAGTTCCACCTGGTGGGCATGTCACAGATTAGGCGGTTCTTGGGCAGGTTAAACTCCTTTTGGAGGTCCGTCAGCCGAGCACTGGCATTATATGACCGGCGGAAATGCACACAGACTTTCCTGGCCTGCCTCAGGACATCCTGTAAGCCCGGGTACCTGCCCAAGAACCGCTGCACCACCAAGTTAAGGATGTGAGCCAAACAGGGCACATGGGTCATTTGTCCCTGTCGGAGGGCAGAGAGGAGGTTGGTGCCATTGTCGCAAACCACCATTCCTGCCTTAAGTTGGCGTGGCGTCAACCACCTCTGAACCTGCCCCTGCAGAGCTGACAGAACCTCTGCCCCAGTGTGGCTCCTGTCCCCCAAGCACACCAGCTCAAGCACCGCATGGCATCTTTTGGCCTGCGTACTTGCGTAGCCCCTTGAACGCCTACGGAGCACCGCTGGTTCAGAGGAAGAGGCCATGGAGGAAGAAGAAGAGGAGGGGGTGGAGGAGAGAGGTGTGTCACAATCAGCATTTTGGAGGCGTGGTGGCGGAACAACCTCCAACACTACTGCACCTTGTCCTGCATCCTTCCCAGCTGCCAGCAGAGTTACCCAATGCGCCGTGAAACTTAGGTAACGTCCCTGTCCATGCCTGCTGGACCACCTGCTGGATGCACCTTACCGCTGACCGCCCTGTCCAGCGAGGCATGGACATTGCCTTCCACATGCCGGTAGAGAGCCGGAATCGCCTTCCGTGAGAAAAAGTGGCGTTTGGGTACCTGCCACTGAGGAACCGCACATTCCACAAACTCACGGAAGGGGGCAGAGTCTACCAACTGAAAAGGCAGCAGTTGAAGTGCTAGCAATTTTGCCAAGCTAGCATTCAACCGCTGGGCATGTGGATGGCTGGGAGCAAACTTCTTTCGGCGGTGCAGCAGCTGGGGCAGGGAAATTTGCCTGGTACAATCTGACGTCGGTGTACCAAAAGCAGATTGCCCACAAGTACTTGGCTGTGACACACCTAATTCTACACCTTCATTCCTCTCACTGCAGGTCTCAGAGAGGACTGAAGGTCTAGTGGGGTTGGAAATCTCAGCTGATGAGGAGCAAGGAGAGATCCTCTTTGTTCTTTGGTGTGGGTCTTTTAGATACGCTTGCCAACGAACTGCATGGCAGGTCAACATATGTCTGGTCAAGCATGTGGTACCCAAGCGGGAGATGTTTTGGCCACGCGAGATACGCTTGAGACATATGTTGCAAATAGCAGCGGTGCGATCTGATGCACTCGTCTCAAAAAAGGCCCACACCAAAGAACTTTTTGAATAACGCGCAGAGACTGCAGCGCCCTGCACATGTGGAGCTTTGGGGTGTGATGCAGTCAATGTGCTGCCCTTAGGCTGGCCCCTGGAGGGCATCCTGCCTCGTTGGTGATGTGCCGCCGCCTCCTCCTCCTCCTCCTCCTCCTCCTCCTCTCTCCTATCAGGCACCCACGTTGAGTCAGTGACCTCATCATCCCCTCCCTCCTCATCACTGGAGCAAACCTGGCAGTATGCTGCAGCAGGGGGAGCATGACTGCCAGATTGCTGTCCTTCTTGGGCACCCCCTCTGTCCGTGCTCATGTTACTGCCTTCATCGAGCTCAGTATCGTCATCAGAGCCTTCCAAACGCTGGGCATCCTCCTGGAGCATGTACCCAACACTGTGGTCAAACAGTTCGAGGGAATCCTCATGAGGACATGGTGGAGCTAGGGAAGGAGTCACTGATGACATTGAGCTGAGGGAAGAGGCCGCTGCTTTGCCAGACAAAGCACCCTGGGCATGGGTGAGAGAGGATGAGGAGGATGAGGACGGCTTGGTCATCCACTCGACCAAGTCTTCCGCATGTTGCGGCTCAACACGGCCAGCTGCCGAAAAAAAGGCCAAGCGTGTCCCATGGCCACGTGCTGATGAGGATGCACCGTCTCCACGACCAGCACTAGACACAGAGCCTGCTTGCCCTCTCTTATTGGCTTGTGACTGTCTGCCTCTCCTTCTTGGCCTTCCAGACATACTAATGGCCTGTAGCTGCACTAAGCTGGGATAGAACACCTGTAATTTTCTTCAGGTAGCTTTATATACTGTAACCAGACAAGCCTGCCTGTCAGTAGGAAGATAACAGGAACGGATCTAGCTGAACACTGTGAGCAGGACGCACTGTACTAAATGTAAATAGTCTAGCTGCCAGACCGTGGTACTAATAGGATCAAATAGAACACCTGTAATTTTCTTCAGGTAGCTTTATATACTGTAAACAGACAAGCCTGCCTGTCAGTAGGAAGATAACAGGAACGGATCTAGCTGTACACTGTGAGCAGGACGCACTGTACTAAATGTAAATAGTCTAGCTGCCTGACCGTGGTACTAATAGGATCAAATAGAACACCTGTAATTTTCTTCAGGTAGCTTTATATACTGTAACCAGACAAGCCTGCCTGTCAGTAGGAAGATAACAGGAACGGATCTAGCTGAACAGTGTGAGCAGGACGCACTGTACTAAATGTAAATAGTCTAGCTGCCTGACCGTGGTACTAATAGGATCAAATAGAACACCTGTAATTTTCTTCAGGTAGCTTTATATACTGTAACCAGACAAGCCTGCCTGTCAGTAGGAATTTAACAAGAACGGATCTAGCTGAACACTGTGAGCAGGACGCACTGCACTAAATGTAAATAGTCTAGAAGATAACAGGAACGGATCTAGCTGAACACTGTGAGCAGGACGCACTGCACTAAATGTAAATAGTCTAGAAGATAACAGGAACGGATCTAGCTGAACACTGTGAGCAGGACGCACTGCACTAAATGTAAATAGTCTAGAAGATAACAGGAACGGATCTAGCTGAACACTGTGAGCAGGACGCACTGCACTAAATGTAAATAGCAGGAACGGATCTAGCTGAACACTGTGAGCAGGACGCACTGCACTAAATGTAAATAGTCTAGAAGATAACAGGAACGGATCTAGCTGAACACTGTGAGCAGGACGCACTGCACTAGATGTAAATAGCAGGAACGGCTCTAGCTGAACACTGTGAGCAGGACGCACTGCACTAAATGTAAATAGCAGGAACGGATCTAGCTGAACACTGTGAGCAGGACGCACTGCACTAAATGTAAATAGTCTAGAAGATAACAGGAACAGATCTAGCTGAACACTGTGAGCAGGACGCACTGCACTAAATGTAAATAGCAGGAACGGATCTAGCTGAACACTGTGAGCAGGACGCACTGCACTAAATGTAAATAGCAGGAACGGATCTAGCTGAACACTGTGAGCAGGACGCACTGCACTAAATGTAAATAGCAGGAACGGATCTAGCTGAACACTGTGAGCAGGACGCACTGCACTAAATGTAAATAACAGGAACGGATCTAGCTGAACACTGTGAGCAGGACGCACTGCACTAAATGTAAATAGCAGGAACGGATCTAGCTGAACACTGTGAGCAGGACGCACTGCACTAAATGTAAATAGTCTAGAAGATAACAGGAACGGACCTAGCTAAACTGAATACAGTGTATATATATATATGCAACACCTGGGATGCATATATATATACACAATACACTGTAAGTGCAGCTAACTGACTGACTGTTCTGCCTAATCTATTTAACTCAAATCAAATGACACTGTCTCTCTCTCTCTCTATCTCTCAGCACACCGGAACACACACTACACAGGGCCGCCGTGCAGGCGGCCTTATATAGTGTGGGGTGTGTACTAAATCCCCTGAGCCATAATTGGCCAAAGCCACCCTGGCTTTGGCCAATTACAGCTCTCTCTACTGACGGCGCTGTGATTGGCCAAGCATGCGGGTCATAGTGCATGCTTGGCCAATCATCAGCCAGCAATGCACTGCGATGCCGCAGTGAATTATGGGCCGTGACGCGCCACACGAATTTATCGCGAACGGCCCATAACGTTCGCAATTCGGCGAACGATCGAACAGCCGATGTTCGAGTCGAACATGGGTTCGACTCGAACACGAAGCTCATCCCTATTAGCTAGCATAAGGAGAGGAAGCATCAACTCTACAGGTGTCAGTTTCCTAATATAAGCACAAGTGATGGGTGCTTCCAGGGCCAGCGCTACCGCTAGTTGAACTAGGCAGCTACAGCCGCTGGTTTCCCTACTCCACAGAGGCTTCCTAACACTGTGGTGGCTTCCCCACACACTGCGCCAACGTTCCTAAGCTGTCTACTGCAAACTTCAGCCAATCTGTGAAGAGGAGGTATCCAGCCAATGAAGAATGCAAGCATGTAAGCTATGCTGTGCGCAACATCACTTCCTCCCGGGTCCTCAGTCAGTCTCCACACAGAGCTAACGTTGGCAAGGAGGTGAGAAAGCATCCCTGTACTGCCTGCATTTGCGGATATGTTAGGAAATTTATCAGTAGTTATCAGCAGTTGGTCTTGGACTGCAAATCATATGTTTAATATCCACTCTCTATTCTGTCTTGCAAATTTATCGGGACGTGCCACTTTTATACATGTCTTTGTATCCACAGTAACACTCTATAAGATACAAATAAAATCTTTTCTATATGTTTAATATTGGTGATGCTGGCATATTATGGCACTTATTTTTGCAAATTAATAGAAATTTTACAGTTTCATGTTTTGTTGTTTTAATGTTTCCCACGGTTTCTAAATATTTTGAATGTTTACTTTTTTTGGGGGGGGGGGGGAGATAAGCTGATCTTGTTTAGGGCGCAAAATAGTCTAGCACTGGCCCTGGTACTTCCCAAAAATACTTGGTGATCCAATAGACTGCATATAGTTTAATGAAAGAGTATTTTTGAGTGTAATAGTGAGGACTCAAAATGATACTGTACATTTCTAAAGTATAAAAATATTGATTTCTGTTCATTTCTTTATTACATATACATTTACCTGCAATCCGGAGACATTGTGTAGCCTTACTGTTGTGGAGCTGTTTCCCCCTAGTGTGTAGTCTGGACTCTGTGCTGTCATTTCCTGAATGTAGTGACTAAGCTCTAAAGCAAAGCATCTTGGGACGTGTAGTTCAAACTGCTGGGTTTTCACTTCTAGCTGGACTGTTTGGAACTACAACTACCAGCCGGCTGGGAAAGAAGAACAGACTACTGGGGGAGCTTATAAAAAGGCTGTGCTAGGCCTAGATCACTCTCTTGGGACCCCGGCCTGGATCTGCAAGCAGGGACCCTGTGTCTGGGAGTGCTGTGGATGAGTGAAAGAAGAGTCATCACACGTGTATCTTAGGGCATATGCGGACTGCAGCATCTGTGGGCTTTACTGTCCAGCGGCAGCCTGGAGGCTGCTTCTGCTCCATTTACATCATGTTTGCAGCTAATGCGGGGGGCGTGGCCCAGTGCGATGGAGGTTGGACACCATCCCCTGAGCCAGGACCCTGAAGGAGATCCTGTAAAGCCACTATCATCATCTTCATCATCAATTGCAGTATCGGTGAGCGGGCACCTGCCCATCCAGCTACATAGACACTGTATACAGACACCATTGTCTTCATTCACCTTGTTGGTACTTGTAGTACTACAGGATACAATACCTTTAAGCAAACAACCACAGTGATCTCTTTGTACTCAAACAGCACAGGAAAATTCTGCACTCTTACAAAGACTACACTTACGCTCTGATAGAGTTGAGAGAGAGCATCCCAGCTGGATTTCAAAAGGATGCTGTGAGCTTGGCCGAGGGAATAGAAGCCCTAGTGATACAATTAATGACAGCAGGCAACCCTGATGAAGACTGCTCTCAACTTGGTTTGGTGAGTCCCGTCTCAGAGGAGGCAGACACTCCTGCTATGGGGATGCCCCCAGCTTCTTTCTATATGGACATGGCCGCCTACTGCAGGCTCCACTGTTTGACAGTTCTTTTATGAGTAAGGGCAGGGCAGTTTTTTTTTTTTTTATTTTGGCATGGGGTTCCCCTTAAAATCCATATTAGACCCGAAAGGTCTGGTACGGACTGGGGGAGGACCCCACACCTTTCTTTCTTTCTTTTTTTTTTCAATAGCCAGGTTCCGACAATTGAAACTGCGAGTCAATTTAAATGTGATATGACTAATTTTTTTTTCTTTAGAAATGTAATTGTCAGGGAAATGGCCGTAGGAGAACTGGCACCAACAGCAGGAGAAGGACTTTAGGACCCAGCATCTCTCGCAGGAGAGGGACTCTAGGACCCAGTATCTCTACCAGCAGGTCACATGGGCCTATATAAGGAAGTCTGCTATTGTCTGCAGTTGCTGGTTTGTCAGTCTTCCTGTGCCTATGTGCAAATTACTGTTTGGATTCCTGTTGTGACCTGGCTTGTTCCTGACCTGTCCGATCTGCTCTACTGGTTTGACCCCCTGGCTTGCTTTACCGACTTGTCTTCTCCTGTACCTGATCCCGGCTTGTATAACAGACTTTGCTACAGTTACCTGTTCCTGCCTGTTTCCTGATACCAGACCTTTGGCTTGTCCCTGTTTCTGCAACCTGCCTCCTCCTCTTGTCGGATCTACTGTGTTTGACCCCTGGCCTGGCTTTCACTACTGTTCCATGTGCACGTAAACAAAAAGCGCAGCGCTGGATATAAACAAATAATGAAAAATATTGTGCTATATGCAAATAAATGAAAATAGATATGAATAGAAAACTGTGCATATTAATTCACCAAAATAATGTCCGTGAATACTAAGTGCAAATAAAACGTGCTAATTCATTTATATAAAGTCCATGAATATGTGAAAATATCGCTGTTGGATATCCGACTCCCACCGCTGTAAAACCCATCACCACAGGTGAGGTTTGTTTATATCCAGCGCTGCGCTTTTTGTTTACATGTTTAGTAGTGCCCCATATCAGGGTTATAGCGTATAACTGCAGGATACCTTTTCACAGGTTTATATTTCATTCACAGGTTTATATTTCATTCACAACATTTGTACACCTAGCGCAAATTTTCTCTTTTAGAATAATTACTGTTCCATGTGCACACCTTGCCAAGTATTACCGAGGATTCTTATAGACTTTAGCCCAGCTGTTTCCTGTACTACCCGGTGTCCTTCAGGTGCCCATCAGCTCTTCTCTCCAGAATCCATCTGGCAACCTGTGCTTCTCTGGGCACTACACCCTCTGTACCCAACTTCAGGGGTGTACTGCACTCAGCCGCAAGGGGAGCCCTCTCGGCATTTCGGCCTCCAATCAGGTACATGACTGTAATTTTTGTTGCTGGATGCTTTATACATGGTACAGATGCGCCACTTTATAGGCAGACTAAGAGGACCCCCCCAGGCACTATATTTAAAGGAATTTGTTCATTTTTATTGTTGCACTTTAAGCATCCTTAAAATCATTGCTCCTGGAAAATCTATTGCTTTTTAACCACTTGCCGACCAGCCCCTGCAGTTTTACTGCAGCAGGTTGACTCGGCTGGGCAAATCAATGTTACCTTACGTCGCTAGCCATTCTGGCCACTAGGGGCTTGCTGCCGGAGCCGATGCGAGTGCCCGGCGGGCGCGATGATCGCCGGGCACCCGCGTATGCTCGTGACAGAGTGAGAACTGGGATCTGTGTGTGTAAACGCACAGATCCCGGTTCTTTTAAGGGAGAAATGACTGATCGTGTGTTCATACAAAGTATGAACAGCGATCTGTCATCTCCTCTAGTCAGTCTCATCCCCCCCTTCAGTTAGAACACAGAGAGGGAACACAGTTAATCCCTTCACTGCCCCCCAGTGTTAACCCCTTCCCTGCCAGTGACATTTTTACAGTTATCAATGCACTTTTATAACACTGATCGCTGTAAATTTGTCAATGGTCCCAAAAATGTGTCAAAAGTGTCCGATCTGTCTGACATAATATTGCAGTCCTGATAAAAATCGCAGATCACCGCCATTACTAGTAAAAAAAATAATAAAAATGCCATAAAACTATCCCCTATTTTGTAGACACTATAACTTTTGTGCAAACCAATCAATATAAGCTTATTGCAATTTTTTTCACCAAAAATATGTAGAATACATATTGGCCTAAACTGAGGAAGAAACAATTTTTTTTTTTTTTAAATGTGGGATATTTATTATAGCAAAAAGTATTGCTTTTTTTTCAAAATTGTCGCTCTTTTTGTTTATAGCGCAAAAAAAAAAAAAAAAAAATGCAGAGGTTATCAAATACCTTCAAAAGACAACTCTATTTGTTGGAAAAAAAGGACGTCAATTTTGTTGGGGTAAAACATCACACGACCACTCAATTGTCAGTTAAAGCGACGCAATGCCGAATTGCAAAAAATGGCCTGGTCATTAAGGGGGGTAAATCCTTCCTTGGCTGAAGTGGTTAAAAAAAATTGCATTAATACATGTCCCCCAGGGCAGTACCCATACCCCCATACCCCTTTTATGGCCAGCTTTTTATTTTTCCTGTTCGGCTCCAATAGACTACAGTGGAGTTTGCCATTCCGGTTAGAACTTTTCCCCTGTTCGGGAGTTCTGCTGCGAACCGTACAGGGGGGTGTTCAACCCATCTCTACCTGCCTAATGTGTG
The DNA here is from genome assembly GCA_037953035.1 of Aquarana catesbeiana. Classification (NCBI taxonomy): domain Eukaryota; kingdom Metazoa; phylum Chordata; class Amphibia; order Anura; family Ranidae; genus Aquarana; species Aquarana catesbeiana. Next base: position 4,450,062 of record JBBHAA010000512.1, on the reverse strand, counting down.
CTGAAACAGACACTTGTAGTCACCACTGAAAGCTTGTGTGAGGGGGTGACAATGCAAGAAGACATTTGGGTGACAGGGACCTAGTGTTGTCACCCTATAACAGGAATTGTACAGACAACAAACTTTATGGCACAATCACCAGGGGTTTTCTTATTTAAAAACTGCACATTAAAAAAAACAATTGCATGACTTTTGATAAGGCATTTATGTGTTAAAGCATATATGAGATTTTAGTAATTGGGTTTATATCTGCTTTATTCACGACCGCGCTTTAGCCAAATGACGGCTGATGTGCAGTCGCACATTGATGGTGCTTCCTGAGCTCATAGGGAGATCGGGGTAAAGAGCCAATCACAGCAGCTCTTTACCATGTGACCAGCTGTGTCCAATCACAACTGATCACAGTGTAAACAGTATTTGCCGGTTATCGGCAGTCCTCTCCTCATGCTGACTTAGGGTTGCCACCTGTCCGGGATTCACCCGGACAGTACGGGTTTTGAAACATGTGCCCGGGTCTCTGCCCGCCTAAGATCCGGGCACATTATTCATTTCAGACCCGCCAGGTTCTCCCTGTGCTGAAGCTGTGTCATCAGTGCGTCCGTGGAGTTCCGGTCCGCAGCGCTGCCTTAGCGCTGCTTGATTTCTGCTCCTGCTCAGCTGTCTGAGTGCAGGACGGAGTCGGGACACAGAGGCAGAGGCGGAGCCTCCATATGGCTGGCCAGGTGCTCTCCTATAAGCCTCTGGCTGCCTGCAGAAGGGACAAGGGGGTGAGCGGAGCCTCCCCATTCCCTGCTATTCTGCTGGAATGTGTGCAGAGATAGCGCTGGGACAGGAGCTCAGCTTGTAAGGTAAGTTTTTGCTATGTCAGGATTTCAAAGTACTCTCACCTCTCCCCCCCACCACCATACACTATACATACATATATACATACACCCCCCCTCCCCCCCACTATACATACATACATACATACATACATACACCCCCCTCCCCCCACCATACACTATACATACATACACCCCCCTCCCCCCACTATACATACATACATACACCCCCCCTCCACCCACCATACACTATACATACATACATACATACACCCCCTCTCCCCCCACCATACACTATACATACAGTTCTGCCGCCCCCCTCCCAAATACCATCCATATAGTTGTAGCGCTGGTAGATTTTTAATCTACCGCTGATAGGTAAATCTTGTGGATTACTTGTTAGAAGAAGTTGGATTTGCCTCTGTTTCAGCTTGGCTGAGTTGCATGTAGTTCCACACTGTGCCAGTGAGTGTCGTTGTCGCCATTGGCTGGTGTTGGAAAAGCAACTTGTTGAAGCGTATGGGTGCTCCTCTGTCCCGGAGATAACTCGGTGGAGGTGGTCCTCCGAGTTGCATTCTGGGAGAGGGTATTTATGGGACAGACGCCATGTTTAGGTGTTCGTTTTCAGCCACCTGCTGGCTTTCCTGGACGACAGGTATGCGATAAGAGTACCACCTCGTGGTCCTCCATTCCAGAGGCCCACGTCACTGCGGCGTGTGGGTGGGCCCAAAAGCCTGTCTGGGGCCTACCACAGCAGCAGAGGAATGGTCCTGAACTGTATATCCTGAGAGAAGAAGCTGGACAACCGGGGAGATCCCAGGGGAGGACCCGTCATGGAAGGATCATGCAGAGTGCTGGTCTGGGGAGGGGCCTGGTGACTCGGTTGGAGGACGCATCCTGAAGTAATTTTACTGCATAGTACTGCCGGGTTGGCTTAAAGGTTCAAGTGCTATGTCTGACATTCACCGCAAACCAATACATCCTGTGGCAGAGGATCGTAAGGGTTTTATTTCAAACAAGTCTGTGGCAGAGACTTTTGTTCGTGCTACGTACTGGCTGCTAGGCAAGTGAGAGAGGCCTATCCAGGCAGGCAAAGATTGAATCCCACAAGGGGAGCGTATTCCACTACAAGTGTTCAATTCCAAAGAATGTTCTAAAGAATACTAAGGAAAGGTATTAGAGCTTCCCTGCAATTTTCCTTCTGCCTCTTTCATGCTACTTTCTTTACTACTTGTTCATTAAAGCATTGGAAAATACACTCAAGTGTTTGGTGCTTATATCATCCAGACGTAAACTCAACGGAACCCTAGATCCAGTGCCGGTGAAACAGAGGTATCGAGAGTGAAGGTAACAGCCCACTTTAAACCAGCAGCTCAACCGAGAGTTATTGCTACATGTGGAGGCTTGTCCGGGATTTGTTGGCCATCAGTTCTCGCAACCTGGAGAGGTGTTTTACCGGGAGTTTACGGTGAGAGCTGGACTTTGTCAATTTTTCAGGAAAAGAAGAGGTTAAAAGTTGCAGGACTTCATTTCTGACTGTGTAGGCGGCGGGCGCCAGTAAAAGCCCGGGAGCTACGTGATCAGAAGAACAAGTGGGAGGAGCCTACCCTACTTGATACTGCGTGGGATGCGTGTATGTGTTTGGCCCAGAGAAGAAGAGAGGCCTCGTGATTGTGCTGAGAAGATCAGAGTGTGGCCATGTCTTTTTCAGCGATGCAGCCAATTATGGGACCAAGAATGTTCCCTGCGAGCACCGTGTCGAGTACTGTGCTGACTGGAACCCTGCTTACAGATACCGGTATTCGTCTGAAGCCGCAGGGGAGGTTTGTTCTCTATACCGTCGGAGATATTGAAGGGCTGGGCATGATTTGCCACAAATGTGAAGGACTGGCCGTACATCTCCGTCCATTTGGTCGCTGCTCGCAATGTGGAGAATATTTGTTTGTGGTGGAGCAACCTACCATGTCGCCCTGTGCTTATCGAATTGATTGGGCTACAGGTATCGCCACAGTGGAAGCTGCTACTGTTGCGGAAAGAGAACGGCAGGCCCTGACTTTGCCTGTTGTTGCAGAGAATGTTTCAGAGAGACACTGCTGTTACTGTCTTATCAGCGGACATTACCTTAATTTCTACGTCCACACCTTTCCCTGTTGTACCTGTCCAGAGGAAGGTAGGATATGTGAAGGCTTCCCGTGGCTGAGGCCTACCCCAGAGACTACCCAAACCGGATCCAACAAAGTCCACGACAGGAACGGGTGAGCAATTAATGGGGAATGTATCTGGGACTGTAAATAAATATCTGCCAGTAGAAGAGCTGGGAGATTTGGAGATAGAATTCATGTCGGATCTCTCCGGTGATGATGACCTATTTGAGACTATGTCACAAGAGCTATTATGGGCCCAAGGTGAAGATGTCGCCTCTGCTATAACTTTCCCTGAATGGACAGCTCTGAGTTCTGGGAAGACGTCACCTTGTGTGGAGCCACACAGCACTGTAAATGAGACATTGTCAAAAGTTGCTAGTTCACTTCAGACACCGGCTGGGTCTATGGTGAGCAAGTCCTTGAATTCATGTGTGCCTCCTGGTATGGGGAAAAATAGACCCTTATCAAAACTTTTGCAGAGAATGTTGAACAAGCGTGTAGCTACGGAATATGGTTTGGAGTTCCCCTATGTCCCTCAGGACATAATGCAAGTAATTGAAGCTGCTTTGCATCCTTCTTAGAGAATCGCTCTCAGACAGTGAAACTAGGAGCATTCACCTCGGAAACCCGGACAATCTCCTGTGGAGTCCCTCAGGGTTCACCCTTGTCGCCAGTGCTATTCAACATCTACATCCGCCCTCTCCTTAAAATCATCAAAAAATCAGACCTCTGCTTCCACTCATACGCTGACAATACCCATATCTACTTTCACATCACCGAACAAAAAGACCACCATCAACAACTAGAGAAATGCCTCACTTTGATAGATGACTGGATGACCATTAGTTCCCTCAAACTCAACAGGTCAAAAACAGAACTTCTCTACCTACACACTAACCAAAATCCCAAAACCAAGACTCCATGGACACCTCCCGCCATCTTTGTCCAAACCATCTCTCCGAGCACCAAAGCCAAAAGTCTTGGAGTTATCTTTGACTCAGAAATGACAATGGATGCACAAATAGGATCAGTAGTTAGCGGATCTCACCATCTCCTCCGCCTGCTACGCAGACTCATCCCCTTCATCCTAGAAGAGGACAAAGCAGCAGTAGTTGGAACAATCATCAATTCCCGTCTCAACTACGCAAACTCACTCTACATAGGATTACCCCAATATCAGCTTGCGTGCCTACAGGCCATTCAAAACGCGGCGGCAAGACTGCTAACAGGAAAAAAACCCTGGGAGTCCATCTCCCCATCCCTGAGGAGCCTACATTGGTTAACCATAAAGAATCGGATAACATTCAAGACCCTCTGCCTCACCCACAATTGCATACAAGGTAACGCCCCTCAATACCTCCGAGAGAAAATAAAACACTACACACCGAATCGCAATCTGTGATCATCTAGTCAAAACCTCCTTCTCGTTCCCAAATACTGCTACAAAGCAAGGGGAGAACGAAGATTCACAGTCCAGGGACCTCTGCTATGGAACACTCTTCCGACTCACAACCGCATGGAAGAAAACCATCAGGCCTTCAGGAAAAAACTCAAGACTTACCTCTACTAAAAAGCTGACAACACAAAACGCATTAACGCCTTGAGGCAATTCAGTTCGCATTTGCAGCGCTTTACAAATCATTCATTCATTCAAGCTAACTGGGAGCTTTGGTACAGTGAAGCTGTTTGGGACTACTTGTCTGTGCCTAAGCCTTTCCGAAAGACTGGATGTTCCGTTTAAAATGGATGAAGGTTACAGTGGATGTTTTATGCACTGGAATTTCGGTCGGCACATCTATGCTGACTAGGGATGAGCTTGTGTTCGAGTCGAACCCATGTTCGACTCGAACATCGTCTGTTCGCCGAATTGCGAACGATATGGGCTGTTAGCGCCAAATTCGTGTGGCGCGTCACTGCCCATAATTCACTGCGGCATCGCATTGCATTGCTGGCTGATGATTGGCCAAGCATGCAGTACGACCCGCATGCTTGGCCAATCACAGCGCAGAGAGCCGTAATTGGCCAAAGTGTGTAGTGTGTGTTCCAGCGTTGAAAGAGATAGACAGAGAGACAGTGTCATTTGATTTAAGTTAGATAGATTAGGCAGGACAGTCAGTGAGTTAGCTGCACCTACAGTGTATTGTGTGTGTGTGTGTGTGTGTGTATATATATATATATATATATATATATATACACTGTATTCAGTTTAGCTAGATCCGTTCCTGTTATCTTGCTAATGACAGGCAGGCTTGTCTTGTTACAGTATTTACAGCTACCTGAAGAAAATTGCTGGTGTTCTTTTGATCCTATTAGTACCACAGTCAGGCAGCTAGACTATTTACAGTTAGTGTAGTGCGTCCTCCTCACAGTGTTCAGTTAAAGCTACAAGTTAATTTAGTGTGACCTTTGCACAGTGTTCAGCTAAAACTACAAGTTAGTGTAGTGCACAGTGTTCAGCTAAAGCTACAAGTTAGGGTAGTGCGTCCTCCTCACAGTGTTCAGCTAAAACTACAAGTTAGTGTAGTGCGAGCTCTGCACAGTGTTCAGCTAAAGCTTCAAGTTAGTGTAGTGCGTCCTCCTCACAGTGTTCAGCTAAAACTACAAGTTAGTGTAGTGCGACCTCTGCACAGTGTTCAGCTAAAACTACAAGTTAGTGTAGTGCGAGCTCTGCACAGTGTTCAGCTAAAGCTTCAAGTTAGTGTAGTGCGTCCTCCTCACAGTGTTCAGCTAAAACTACAAGTTAGTGTAGTGCGAGCTCTGCACTGTGTTCAGCTAAAGCTACCTGTAGAAGGTTGGTGGTGTTTTCCTGATCCTATCACTACCGCAGGCAGCTAAATAAGCTACAAGTTATTTTTTTGCGAGCTCTGCACAGTGTTCAGCTAAAGCTACCTGTAGAAGGTTGGTGGTGTTCTCATACTACAGGCAGGCAGCTGATTTTGATAGCTGCACTATCAGTATAATTATATATCTCTATCTATCCCAGCTTAGTGCAGCTATAGGCCATTAGTATGTCTGGAAGGCCAACAAGGAGAGGCAGACAGTCACAAGCCAATAAAAGAGGGCAAGCAGGCTCTGTGTCTAGAGGCAACAGTGCTGGTCATGGAGATGGTGCATCCTCATCAGCACATTGACGTGGGACACACTTGGCCTTTTTTTTTCGGCAGCTGGCCGTGTTGAGCCGCAACATGCGGAAGACTTGGTCGAGTGGATGACCAAGCCGTCCTCATCCTACTCATCCTCTCTCACCCATGCTCAGGGTACTTTGTCTGGCAAAGCAGCTGCCAACGCGGCCTCTTCCCTCGGCTCAATGGCATCAGTGACTCCTTCCCTAACCCCACCATGTCCTCCTGAGGAGTCCCTCGAACTGTTTGACCACAGTGTTGGGTACATGCTCCAGGAGGATGCCCAGCATTTAGAAGGCTCTGATGATAATACTGAGCTAGATGAAGGCAGTAACGTGAGCACGGACAGAGGGGGTGCCCAAGAAGGACAGCAATCTGGCAGTCATGCTCCCCCTGCTGCAGCATACTGCCAGGTTTGCTCCAGTGATGAGGAGGGAGGGGATGATGAGGTCACTGACTCAACGTGGGTGCCTGATAGGAGAGAGGAGGCACATCACCAATGAGGCAGGATGCCCTCCAGGGGCCAGCCTAAGGGCAGCACACTGACTGCATCACATCCCAAAGCTCTGCATGTGCAGGGCGCTGCTGTCTCTGCACGTTATTCAAAAAGTTCTTTGGTGTGGGCCTTTTTTGAGACGAGTGCATCAGATCGCACCGCTTCTATTTGCAACATATGTCTCAAGCGTATCTCGCATGGCCAAAATATCTCCCGCTTGTGCACCACATGCTTGACCAAACATTTGTTGACCTGCCATGCAGTTCGTTTGTAAGCGTATCTAAAAGACCCACACCAAAGAACAAAGAGGACCTCTCCTTGCTCCTCATCAGCTGAGATCTCTAACCCCACTATACCTTCAGTCCTATCTGAGACCTGCACTGAGAGGAATGAAGGTGTAGAATTAGGTGTATTGCAGCCAAGTACTTGTTGGCAATCTGCTTTCGGGACACCGACGTCAGATTGTACCAGGCAAATTTCCCTGCTCCAGCTGCTGCACCGCCGAAAGAAGTTCGCTCCCAGCCATCCACATGCCCAGCGGTTGAATGCTAGCTTGGCAAAATTGCTAGCACTTCAACTGCTGCCTTTTCAGTTGGTAGAATCTGCCCCCTTCCGTGAGTTTGTGGAATGTGCGGTTCCTCAGTGACAGGTACCCAAACGCCACTTTTTCTCATGGAAGGCGATTCCGGCTCTCTACCGGCATGTGGAAGGCAATTTCCATGCCTCGCTGGACAGGGCGGTCAGCGGTAAGGTGCATATTACCGCTGACTCATGGTCCAGCAGGCATGGACAGGGACGTTACCTAAGTTTCACCGCGCGTTGGGTGACTCTGCTAGCAGCTGGGAAGGATGCAGGACAAGGTGCAGTAGTGTTGGAGGTTGTTCCACCACCACGCCTCCAAAATGCCACTACTGATTGTAACACACCTCTCTCCTCCACCCCCTCTTCTTCCTCCATGGCCTCTTCCTGTGCTTTGTCCTCAGAACCAGCGGTGCTCTGTAGGCGTTCAAGGGGCTACACAAGTACGCAGGCCAAAAGATTCCATGCGGTGCTTGAGCTGGTGTGCTTGGGGGACAGGAGCCACACTGGGGCAGAGGTTCTGTCAGCTCTGCAGGGGCAGGTTCAGAGGTGGTTGACGCCAGGCCAACTTAAGGCAGGAATGGTGGTTTGCGACAATGGCACCAACCTCCTCTCTGCCCTCTGACAGGGACAAATGACCCATGTGCCCTGTTTGGCTCACGTCCTTAACTTGGTGGTGCAGTGGTTCTTGGGCAGGTACCCGGGCTTACAGGATGTCCTGAGGCAGGCCAGGAAAGTCTGTGTGCATTTCCGCCAGTCATATAATGCCAGTGCTCGGCTGGCAGACTTCCAAAAGGAGTTTAACCTGCCCAAGAACCGCCTAATCTGTGACATGCCCACCAGGTGGAACTCAATGTTGGCCATGCTGCAGCGACTGCACACGCAGCAGAGGGCCATCAATGAGTACCTGTGCGACTATGGCACCAGGACAGGGTCAAGGGAGCTTGTTGTTTTTTTTTTTTTTTTCCCACGCCAGTGGGCCATGATCAGGGATGCATGCACTGTCCTGTCACCATTTGAGGAGGCCACGAGGATGGTGAGCAGTGACAGTGCATGCATCAGTGACACTGTCCCCCTTGTCCACCTGTTGGAGCACACGCTGCGTGGAATAATGGACAGGGCACTTGAGGCAGAACAGAGGCAGGAAGAGGAGGACTTCCTTAGCTCTCAAGGCCCCCTTTATCCAGACAGTGTTCCTGCGTGCCCGCCGATCACACAGGAAGAGGAGGAGGAGGATTGTGTCAGTATGGAGGTGGAGCCTGGCACTCAGCATCAGCAGCAGTCTTTAAAGGATCAGTCCCAAGAAACACATGGACTTGTACGTGGCTGGGAGGAGGTGGCTGCGGACCATGTCGTCCTTAGTGACCCAGAGGACTCCGGACCGAATACCTCAGCAAACCTATGCTGCATGGCCTCCCTGATCCTGCAAAGCCTGCGTAAGGATCCTCGTATTCATGGTATCAAGGAGAAGGACCAATACTGGCTGGCAAACCTCCTTGATCCACGTTACAAGGCTAAGGTTGCGGACCTTATCTTGCCGTCACAGAGGGAGCAGAAGATGAAACATCTTTGGGAGGCCTTGCAGAAAGGTTTGTGCAATGCGTTCCCAGAGACTGGGAGGTTACAAACTCCTGTTTCTGGACAACGTGTTGCTGAGGTTTTGGTCAGTCAAAGAAGGAGCAGTGGAGAAGGTGGCCATCTGACCGATGCGTTCAGACAATTTTTTAGTCCGCAGCCCCAAGGTATGATCGGTTCCAGCAACCATCGCCAGCGTCTGTTTTACATGGTGCAGGAATAACTAGGGGCAAGATCTGACTTGGACACCTTTCCCACCGAAAATCCTCTGGGTTACTGGGTCTTGAGGATGGATCACTGGCCAGAGCTTGCACAGTATGCAATTGAGCTACTGGCCTGTGCTGCATCCAGCGTTCTTTCGGAACGCACATTCAGTGCTGCTGGAGGCTTTGTAACCGATCACAGGGTGCGTCTGTCCAACGACTCGGTCGATCGACTGACCTTCATAAAAATGAATCAGTCTTGGATCACCACCAGCTACCAAGCACCTGATGCTAATGTAACCGAATAATTTTTTTTGAAATCTCAGATCCCTTCAAAGACTGCCTATGCTGATGCTGAGTGACTATCCTGAGTAATTATCCTCTTCCTCCTCAATGATCACGCTGATAGCTTGTAAGAACATTTTTGGTTCTGGGCGCCGCCACCAGTGCCCAAGGCCCAATTTTTCAGCCCCTGTTTAACAGGGGCGTGTAATTACAATTTTTGATGCAATACTTTGCAGCAGGGCTCGTTCCTGCGTTCCAACTAGAGTATCTGTGAGGGGTTGCTGTGTTGTGGCACCAGCACCAGTGCCTAAGGCCCAATTTTTCTGCCCCTGTTCAACAGGGGCATATAATTACAATTCTTGATCTAATATTTCACAGCAGGGCCCTGTGAGGGCTTACAGTGTTGTGGCCACAACAACACCTAAGGCCCAAATTTCTGCTGAGTATATAGGGCAGGCCCCTACTTTCAAACATCCAACTTGCAAACGACTCCTACTTGCACACGGAAGGAGAGAACAGGAAGTGAGATGAAATCTACCCCTAGGAAGGGAAATTCTCTCCTGTAAGAGTTAATATGGGAAAAACATTTCTCCTTTCCACTGATGCTTTATTACCAATCCTTGTTTCACAAAAAAAACCCAAATTTTCAAAAAACCTTTGTCATTGGGACAAAACGTGAGGTGAAATCTTCTGAAGAGAAGCACAGACAGCAAAACAAATGTCACAGGGGTGATAACCCTTCCCTATGTTTTCCAAAAAGCTTACAATAGATTTTTTGGCTGGAGCTAAACACGTTAAAAATGTACCAGTTCAAGATTACAAACAGATTCTACTTGACAACAAACCTACAGTCCCTGTCTTGTTTGCACCGCCTGTATACTGCTGTTCAGAGTATATAGGGCCTGGTGGCCCCACGCCTTTCCTTTTTTTAATTTGGATGTGGGGTTCCCCTTAATATCCATACAAGACCCAAAGGGCCTGGTAATGGACTGGGTGGTACCCATGCCGTTTGATTCACTGATTTTCATCCATATTGCCAGGACCCGACATTACATTAAAGCCGCAAGCAGTTTTAAATGACTTTTTTTCCTTTAAAAATGACATTTTGTGCAGGGACTGTTCTAAGCATGGGAAACACGCACCACTTTACAGGCATACTATAGACACCCCCCAGGTACAATATTTAAAGGAATATTTCACTTATTTATTTTTTTTTTTTTTTACTTTAAGAATCACTGCTCCCGAAAAAAACGGCCATTTTTAAAAGTTTTTTTTGCATTGATACATGTCCCCTGGGGCAGGACCCAGGTCCCCAAACCCTTTTTAGGACAATACCATGCAAATTGGCCTTTAAAATGAGCACTTTTGATTTCAAACGTTCGAGTCCCATAGACGTCAATGGGGTTCTAACGCTCGTGCGAATTTTCGGTCCGTTCGCAGGTTCTGGTGCAAACCGAACCGGGGGGTGTTTGGCTCATCCCTAATGCTGATGGAGTGGTCATCTGCAGGCCCAGAAAAGATGACGTTGTATATTTCATCACTACAGTGGATAAACTGGGAAAACCACTGACATTGCCAGATCCCCGGTTTTATTGGTAATTTTGGACAAAAGAACTTTGGGGTAGTTAGTTAGTTGGTGTCAGCGTATAGAGATCTTCGTGGTCAAGATCTGAATACTCATCTCAGTGTTTCAAATCCAAGGACTTCTTTTTGCTTGCCGGATTTCTTTCATTTAAAAAAAAAATGTGTATATATAGGGATGGACTCCTAAAGATTATTCTGGTGTAGATAATGGGAAGAGTTTCATTTTTTCGAATGAGACTTTGCTCCTGAAATTGTATAGGTCGCATGTGTGTTTAATATGTTTTCCTTTTCAGGAACCATTTGATCTCCTATCAAGCTGTTAGGCTTTTCAGCTAGATAGATAGTGAGGTTATGTACAGTCATAGGATGGTTTTGTTTACGGACGTGAACATATTGTTTTACAAATGTTAATCTTATAATGTCTTTCTACTGTCTTTCCTTCTTTTTTACTTTAATCCAAGTTTTAAGCTCAAATACCTGCTTTCAGGCTTGGGACTTATTATTTTTTTTTGACAGACGTTGGGGACAACGTCTATTGTAGTGGGGGGAGTATGTAGCGTTGGTAGATTTTTAATCTACCACTGATGGGTAAATCTTGTGGGTTACTTATTAGAGGAAGTTAGATTTGCCTCTGTTCCAGCTTGGCTGAGTTGCGTGTAGTTCCACACTGTGCCAGTGAGTGTCGTTGTCGCCATTGGCTGGTGTTGGAAAAGCAACGTGTTGAAGCATATGGGTGCTCCTCTGTCCCCGGGATAACTTGGTGGAGGTGGTCCTCCGAGTTGCATTCTGGGAGAGGGTATTTATGGGACAGACGCCATGTTTAGGGGTTCGTTTTCAGCCACCTGCTGGCCCTCCTGGCCGACAGGTATGCGATAAGAGTACCACCTCGTGGTCCTCCGTTCTGGAGGCCCACGTTGCTGCGGCGTGTGGGTGGGCCCAGAAGCCTTTCTGGGGCCTACCACAGCAGCAGAGGAAAGGTTCTAAGCTGTCTATCCTGAGTGAAGAAGCTGGACAACCAGGGAGATCCCAGGGGAGGACCCGTCATGGAAGGATCATGCAGAGTGCTGGTCTGGAGAGGGGCCTGGTGACTCGGTTGGAGGACACATCCTGAAGTAATATTACTGCATAGTACTGCCGGGTTGGCTTAAAGGTTCAAGTACTGTGTCTGACATTCATCACAAACCAATACATCCTGTGGCAGAGGATCGTACGGGTTTTATTTCAAACAAGTCTGTGGCAGAGACTTTTGTTCGTGCTACGTACTGGCTGCTAGGCAAGTGAGAGAGGCCTATCCAGGCGGGCAAAGATTGAATCCCACAAGGGGAGCGTATTCCACTACAAGTGTTCAATTCCAAAGAATGTTCTAAAGAATACTAAGGAAAGGTATTAGAGCTTCCCTGCAATCTTCCTTCTGCCTCTTTCATGCTACTTTCTTTACTACTTGTTCATTAAAGCATTGGAAAATACACTCAAGTGTTTGGTGCTTATATCATCCAGAGGTAAACTCAACGGAACCCTAGATCCAGTGCCAGTGAAACAGAGGTATCGAGAGTGAAGGTAACAGCCCACTTTAAACCAGCAGCTCAACCGAGAGTTATTGCTACATGTGGAGGCTTGGGGCTCCACAGTAGGCCAGTAGAAGGAGCTGTGAGCCCCGAGCGCGTCATTTCTGCTTCCGCGCTCCAGAGTGGTCAGCGCGGAGCTTTCCATTCACTGGATGCAGCGGTTCAGCCTGTGAACAGATTCTACACCCAGACGGCTGAAGGGATGATATCTGAGCCGGAAACAGGAAAACAGCACATCCCAGGACACTGCCAATCTTAAAGGACACTTCCACCCTGCGAACCAGTAAGTGTAATCTTTACACTTACTTTCATTTTTGCATAAATAGGCTACTACAGTTGGCGCCTCCTCACCCCCCCTTTCTCAACATTGATTATTAACAGAGGTAATGGACAACCTCTGAGGATGGCTGCCTCCTCATTCCAGATTTTGCCTGCCTTATGTTAATGTGCTATTATAGCTACCATTGTACTATTTACTTTAGACATCACATTTTACGGAACGCTGGAACCCCCCCCCTTTTTTTCTCTACTGACTACTGACACAGCCCACTGCTCTACTGACACCGCCCACTGCTCTACTGACACCGTCCACTGCCCTGCTGACACCGTCCACTGCCCTGCTGACACCGTCCACTGCCCTGCTGACACCGTCCTCTGCCCTACTGGCACCATCCACTGCTCTACTGGCTGACAGTGTCCACTTTTAAGGTAGGCTATTTTCATTTTTTAACTGACATTTCTTTTATTAATCGAATCATATTTTATGGGTACACTAATGCTATTGTTTTTTTTTAACCATGCCCCTTTAAGTCCCCCCCCCACTGTTAATGCAATTGGGCCACAGCCACTGTTCACTGTAGCACACCTCATTACTACTCTCTTTGGGTAACCCAAAGTATTTTACAATCCTATAGCATGTACTACTAAATTGCCGTGCGCCGTGAAAGTGTTCGGGTTTGGCTTGAAGAAAAGGTGGCAACCCTATGCTGACCGCGTGTAAGGAGAGGAGAGCTGGTAACCGGCCAGTGTGAAAGGGGACATCTACACTGATAATCAGGGCACTGATCATCAGAATCCTGATGATCAGTGCAGCACCAACAGTGCCCACAAGTACTGCCAATCAGTGCCCACAAGTGCTGCCAATCAGTGCCCATCAGTGATGCCTGTCAGTGCCCATCAGTGATGCCTGCCAGTGCCCATCAGTGATGCCTGTCAGTGCTGCCTATCAGTGCCCATCAGTGACACATATATCAGTGCCTCCTCTTCAGTGAACATGAGTGTCGCCTCATCAGTTCCCATCAGTGAAGGAGAAAAAATACTTTTCTTTCTCGAACATCACGGGACACAGAGCCTCAGTAATTACTGATGGGGTTATATATTGATTGGACACCGGTCACACCCTAAGCAGGAAGTTCAACCCCCTATATAATCCCTCCCCTTACAGGGATATCTCAGTTTTTACGCCAGTGTCTTAGGTGTTGGACGTGTAAAGATGTCCTGTGCTGAGCTCCAAAGGGAATATCCTACATCCTATACTGGGGCAAGCCAGGCGAACCAGATCCATTTCAAAGTGTCCTTTTCTAGGCCGAATTGGATGGTACCCAGGCCTCGTGTCTGAAGAAACGAGGTTTTACCTGTAACGCTTCCTCTTTTTAGAGAGCTGGACCCCGCATTTCAGAAAATGGTTTTTCTAGCCTAATTTCTGGCCGGGTGCTTTACAGGCCCAGAACTGTGGATCACCCTATCCGTAGGTGGCCCCAGTCTCTGAAGGTTTTTCCAAACGGAGCCCACCGTGAGAGGTGAAGATTGGGTCTGTGTAAACAGAACCCTGCGGCTAGATAAGGTAAGGGAGATTCCACAGAATTTTTTTAATTCTAGTAGGTTTTCTCCTGTAAGGTAAATGCATGCTATGCCTATTGTCGCCACCGGGGGCTGCCAAGAGCACATGCCTTCTCATGCTGATGTCTGTCTTAGTGTTCTCACGCTGCACAAGTTCCTCCGGCTGGCTCCTCTGAATATTCCCCCCAGACTAGGGGGAGGCCGCAGGTGGTCTGTGAGGTGGTTGTACACCGCATTATCACCGCCGCCATCGCCACCATTGCCACGTGCAGCCCCCATCACTACCGGCCTCTCTCCTTCCTCCCCCACCCCCAGCCTTTCCTCCATGCTTGTTCCGGAGGGTTGGCTAGCGCGGGAAGCGCGCGGTTTTTTGAAAAATGAAGGGGGGCGGTAAAGGGGGGGGGCGGGCTGTCAGCACAGCGTTCAGTTCAAATGCTCACATTGCTGGCTGCAAGGCTATAGAGGCACACTTTACAGGTGCACACAGCCTTTGGAGGGACACAGAGCTGACGGTCGCATGTAACGTGGGACGCAAGCATTCTCCTAGGCAGCATTTACTAAAGAAACACCAGACTGGGCATTTGGTAACAAGGCTTTTGCCAGACTACATCGCTCAGCAGTCAGTGTTCATTTTGTGATACCTCCACCTTGTTGCTTTGCACTATGGGTAGAAGAGGTTCAAATACCCCAAGAACCAGAGACTCTATGGGATCTCCTTCTGAGGACCCCCTTTCTGCAGCATCCTCCCCCCCTGAGGGGCCAGGGACGGCTAGCCAGGGAGAGCCGTTGGGGTCAGGGACTACACCTGCTTCTGGCACTTCAGCCCCTGTACACATTACACAGGAGGTTTTTTCCTCAACCATTAATGGTTTAGAGGAAAGATTAATGGCCGTAGTTGCATCTTCACATAGTGGAAGAAAACGCACTAGGTCTTCCTCTGTTACCCGGGACCCTCAGGAAAGGAGCTCTGGGATAGGGGAGAAAAATCCCTTTCAGAGGATCGGGATGGGACGGATGATTCCTTCTCTGAGGAATCAAGTAGAGAGGGGCCCTCTTCGCTTCTCAGGATGAGAAAGTCTTAGTACAGATCCTTGCTGGATTGGTCCGCTCCACATTTAAAGTACCCGAATCAGTTAAAGAACCCTCTATTTCTTTGGGGTCACTGAAGCCTTCTCAAACACATGCTTTTCCTGTTTATAATTTACATGAAAAAGCTCATTTTTTCTGAGTGGGATCACCCAGATAAATGTTTTTTCCGCCTAAAAAAGTTTTCAACACTTTATTCTATGGAAGAAATGTTTATAAAGATGTGGGGGATACCGGCCGTTGATGCCGCGATTTCCTCTGTAGATAAAAGTCTGACTTGTCCTGTAGACAATGCTCAGAGGCTCAGGGATCCTGTGGATAAAAAGATGGAATCCCTATTGAAGGATATTTTCTCCTTAGCAGGTTCAGTAGTTCAACCTGCAGTGGCAGCGATCGGAGTATTTCAATACTTAAGAGACCATGTTAAGCAGGTCATCAAAATTTACCTGAACAGCAGGCCCAGGGGTTGGCTAACCTTCCAGCGACCTTATGTTTGCTGTTGACGCCATTAGAGATTTTATCATGCAAACCCCTCATCTTTCACTTGGGTTGGTGCATATGCGTAGAATCTTTTGGTTCAAAGATTGGTTACTGAAACACCTGTGAAGGAATGTGATGTAGATAATAATAATAATCTGAAAATGTCTATTTTCTTATGTGCATACATATTTTTCTCCTTACTCATTATATAAGTTTACAGATTAGCTCTGTTCCTATATTTTCTCAGGATGGCGGGTACCCCCTACATCCCACACATCAGAAGAACGCGGAACTGAAGATAAAACCAAGGACAGCCAAACCTCATTATGAAGATTCTCCATCTTCTTTTCTATCTTAACCAATGAGATGTACCTATTAGACTAACATAGCAATGACGTATTTGTGTGTATAAACATTAGCACCGCCTTGAATAAATCACAAGTGTAAAAAGTAACGGTGCTGAGCGTGTCTCAGAGTCTTACTTTAATATGCATGCATAGCCACACTTTCCAATTAGAGACAGCAGCAGATAACCTTTGAGCTCGATTGAAGCTCTTAATCATATCCTTAACAGCTGGTGCCAAAACTCGGGAGCTTCAGGCTACAGTCGAAGCCAGACCGCGATAAGGATTTGAGCGTTAACTGATAAGATAAAAGAGGGGGTTTGCGCAGCCCTAACAGTACGGTAAGTCTTTTTTATATTCTTACCACTGTACGACTTTCTTATCTTTTGGTTGACCGCTGGATTCTGACGGTATGCTGAGACTGTTTTAGAGGCAGGTATTTCCTCGCCTGAGGCTGTTTTAACGAACCTGCCGATGGGTTTCTGCTGTCTGTATTTGTTCACTGTCTGCCATTCTTTGGGCTACGAAACTCAGCAGTCTAAAAGTGCTACATGTGTGTTTTTATCCCCAGATGAGCTGTTGGCCTCTGGGATGAGGTGTTTTTCCTTGTAGCAGATGGTTATAGTCGGGCTCGGGGTTTCCAGGACCTCCGAGGGTACTCAGCTGCTGGCTTTGCAGTCTGAAAGTGTTACAGAAGTCTCACCCCCAGACGAGCTGTCGGCCTCTGTGGGTAGGTGTAACGACGACTATAAATGGGGTTAAAGGGGAGTTGTCTGCCCCTGTGGTTTACCTTAGCCTGCTGAAATTTTGCAGTTTGAAGAGTGGCAGGTGTAATGTTCTGTCATGAGTGTATTTGTGGTTTACTGTTTGCTATACACGAGAGAGGTTGGGGTGGGGACTGGTTAAGGTCGGAGGGGGGCTGCCCGGGGGATCTGTTGGGTCGCGGGCCGTTGCTCCCTACTACCCCTGATGTGTTTGTTCCTGTTCTGAGATTAACCGTACATTACAGGGTTATAGCAGACAGTAGCAGCTAGGAGCGCAGCCTTATGTGCCCCCACCCAAGGAATTTGTTGAAAAGGAGCAGTGAGGAGAATATTAACCCCTTAGTTGTACGTATTCTCCTCTCAAGCCGTTAGCCGAGAAACAGAGAGAGAAAAGAATGTGATATTGTGAAGAATGTGATATTGTGAAGAGGAGAGAAGAAGATGTTGAAATAGTTAACAAAGTTGAACGAAGTGGCGAAAGTTATGTTGCTAAAGAAACAGGGAGAAAAATCCTGTGTGATAAAGAAAATTGGATAAAGGAAGTTAAGAAAGCTGGCAATTGTATTATGTATGTGTATCACAGAGTTGATGATATGTGAACCACCACGCTATGTTGGAACTTGAAACAAAAGGAGGGGAGGGACAGCACTGCCCTCCGTCTAACAACCACTCCTTTCTCACCACCCAAGCACAACCCACTGTGACAACTCAGCCCGGCGGCCATCTTAGTGCACCCATGCCTTCACTTTCTACCCAGCCCAGTGCACTTCCTGCCGGCGGCCATCTTGGTACACCCAGTAAGCTTAAACACAGCCTGTACCCAGCCCTCCCTGTTTTAAACCAGGATGGTTCATACCACACACCTGTCTTCCCCAATACAGGAGCATCACATTCCCAGGCCGGATATGTTAATGATGAAGAAGCATCTGAGTGGGAAGCCCAACAGCAGGCAGTAAGGCCACCCGCTGATTTAACCCCTAATCTGGCTCCGGACTCACAGTTCTGAGAGGATCTCAAACACATGCTGGCAACCATAAGGAACAGTGTCCCTTCCCAGCCCCCGCAACAACAACAGTCTCAGGTTACCAGAAGGGGCACCAGTGATGTATGTCGCTTTTACCCCATCACAAGCAGCGACCTTAGTGACAAGTCTGCCTGACCCAGAGAAGCAGCCAATGCCCTTCTACCGCAGGATAGTGCAGATACAAGAAACTTACTCAGCTGCCTGGAGAGACTTGATCAGCCTATGCCAAATCAAAGCAGGACATGTCTTTTGGCCAGTCATGCAGACGGCCTTCAATGATGCCTGCCTGACAAGTGCCACTTCCTACACCTCAGGCGTGGAGTTCTGTGTACAACTCCACGACTGGGCAAAGGAGAAATTGACGGATAAGGCCACCACAATCCAAGATATTACCCAAGATAAAGGGGAGTCTGAAGAAGTATCATGCTAGACTCGTACAGGCTTTTGATGATCTGAGTTTCTCCCACTATGAAAAGAGACACACACGTTTCCTGCGTGGGAATGGATGGGGTGCCCCGCTCCAGTCCACTTACTGAGCCACTCCAAGTGGGGACATTTCCTGATTTGCTTGCCAGATTTGTGGTGTCCTCTACATGTCCCTTGAATCTACTAGGAGCTGATGTGTTGTCCAGACTACAGGCCTCAATCATGTACACGCCTGAAGGGGGAATGAAGTTACATACTCCCCTATCTTTAGAAGACTTATCTGCTTTGTGTTCTCTGCCTCTCCTGACGACACTTCATGAAGCAATAACTTCAAGTTCAATACTGCAGGAGGTACTTGACAGAATCCCTGCGTGCCTAAGGTCCACAGGACCGGAAGACAACGGTCATTTAAAGGTGCCACCAGTTTCAGTCAAGCTAAAAGAGGGCGCATCATTGCCCCGGAAACCACAATAACCCCAAGAAGAGAACCCCTAAAGGAGAACCAGGTACCTGCGGTGCATGCCTTTGACTGCAAAGTACCTCACAGAGGTGGACCTTACAAACGCTTTTTTCAGTGTCCACCCACACCCCTCCTGATGGTACCTTTTTGCATTCATCCACGGAAAGAAATGGCAACATACCTAAACAGTTGTGCCACAAGGGGCACAGAACTTTCCAAGCCAGTCTGCAAAAGCTATGGCTATCATCCTTGACACATGACAAGAGGAACACCCGGAAGTGATTCTCTTCCAACATGTTGATGACCTTCTCCTTTGTGCAGCTGACTTACCCCCTGTTGAAGTCACCTCAGAAAGCCTGTTGTGCTATCTTGCTAACTAGGGGTGCAAAGCCTCAAAGCCCAAATTGCAGTGGTGCTCAACATCTCTCATTTTCCTTGGACACTGTCTGTCCCATGGGACAAGACACCCCACTGAAGACAGGGTGCAAGTAATCTCTGATATCCCACTGCCACAAGGCCAGAAATCCCTTCATGCCTTCCTTGGACTAATTTCCTAGTGCAGAGCATGGATTCCAGAAGCCTTTCTACTGATGCTCTGCAATCAGACCCCTTCCAGATGTCTCCTGAAGAAATATCTAAGTTTGAGGCCCTCAAGTGTGCCATCTCTGGCGCTAGGGCTCCCAGACTACGACAAAACGCTCAAGCTCTTTGTATCCAAACGTCTGGGACATGCTGCAGGTGTACTCACCCAATCACACGGCATCAGCCTACGCCCCATAGGATATTATTGCTGTCGACTGGATGCGGTAGCAAGAGGAGGCCTATTGTGTCTGCGAGCTGGCTTTGCTGCACAAGCCTTGCTTGACAAAACTTTGAACTTAGTCCTCGGAGACTGCCTCGTTCTGCTTGCTCCCCATGACGTTGCTGCCATATTCAACCAAGATCCAGCCGAAACACTTGTCCACTACCAGACACTTGAGACTCCTGTGTTCCCTCCTACTGGACAGCATTACCCTATTAAGTTGTCAAACACTGAACCCTACCACCCTTCTTCCATTTCTCGAGGGGGGGAAAGGAGGAGGAGGAGTAGAGTCTTGACTTGTCACCCCATGACTGCATCGAACTAATACGGCTGGAAACCACGCATCTCCCCCCTGTGAGTGAAATACCCCTGCAGAATTCAGACCTAACAATTTTTGTTTGCTGATGAACGTGGCAAATACCACACAGGACACGCGGTCACCACTGAAAACACTGTTCTACAAGCTGAAGCCTTACCACCGGTGATGTCTGCACAGGAGGCAGAGCTGTAAGCACTTACTACAGCTTGTAAATGGGCAGAGGGAAAAAGAGCCAACATTCATATGGACTCAAGATATGCTTTCAGCATTGCCCATGATAATGGTGTTATCTAGGACAGAGGATTCCTGACGGCTGCAGGAACACCTGTGAAAACTTGATGGATGCCTTGCTTCTCCCAACCCAAGTGACTATTATGAGTAAAAGCACACGACAAACTGAACTCAAAGGAAGCTCGAGGCAATCATCTAGCCAATTCAGCTGCCAAACAGACAGTTGGTGGTCCACGGGAAGTGGACAGCAGGGTGGTAGAAGAAGACCACCCTGTGCTTACTTTACAGACTCTCCCAGTGGACAGAGTTTATCTAAAAGAACTACAGGAAACAATAAGTCCGGATGAGAAGGAAAGCTGGAAACGGAGAGGAGCAACTCTCAGAAATGGACTATTCGAATGCAACAAGAAGCCTTGTCTACCCAGGAGTATGTACCCAGCCGTGGTGCAATGGGCACATGGAGCTGCCCACTTGACAGAGACTTTTATGAGTTACTCCACTGACGGACAACTTCTGCAGATAATGCATTATCTGCACCAAATGTAACCCAGGACGCACAGAAAAAACACAGAAGAAGCACCTGGCAAAAGCCCTATACCCCTTTCCAAAGGATACAAATTGATCATTCTCAAGTCCCAAGAAGTGGCAGATTCGAAAACGCCCTAGTGGAAGTGGTCACGACTGCCAGGACCACAGCTAAGAAACTACTGAGTGAGATAGTATGTAGATTTGGGGTCCCAGAGGTGATATTGAGAGATTAGGGCCCAGCCTTAACAGCAACCCTTACAAAAGAGATTTAGGCAGCACTGGGGGTTCAGTTGGCACTACACACCCCATACCACTCTCCAAGTAGCGGGAAGGTAGAAAGGATGAATGGGACACTAAAAACAGGATGTTAAAGATGGCCCAAGAGACTAACATGAGTTGGCCAGACAGTTTGCCCATTGCCCTGTTCAGTGTCAGACACATCCCGGGGGGGAAACATGCCATATCCCCTTATGAAATTTTGTTTGGTTCAGCTCCCAGACTTGGTTGTTACTTTCCACAAAAGTTACAGTTGCAGTCTGATGTGTTGACTAATTGTGTAACCACATTATCACGAAAATTATCCTGAATGCATGTCCAGGTGTTTTCTTCCATTCCAGATCCTGAATTAGATACAGGAACACACCAACTACTGTCTGGAGATCCTTGAGCCAAGATATGATGGTCCATTCCAAGTTTTGCTGACCACAGCCACCTCAGTCAAGTTGGCCAGGAAGAACACCTAAATGCACGCTTACCACTGCAGGAGGGCGTGTTTTCGGGTGCTGCATATCCTTTTTCTGTTTGATCTAGGGGGGAGGGGCCCAGGAGGTGGCCATCACAAAAACATAATTACGTTTTGGTGTAACTCTTCAGGTACACATGTGACCACCTTTACCTTAGATTACTGTGACATAGTACCTTGTCCGTTTTGACCCTTCATGGCAATGCCATTGGTACAGTGACATCCCTGACGGTAAAGACATATGTATGCCGCACAGACAGTTACTGGGGACAGAGTTGTGGTTCCAGGGGGGGCCAGTGGGTTGGAACACAGGGCCAGACTGGGCGACCACAGAGTGTATTCGACGAAAAAAGATGAAAATAGAAAGCCCCCTCTCCTAACCGAAGATACCCCTGATACATACTTTGACCCAGCACACAGTCAGAGGAGGAAGCGAGCAGTTCTCTCTGGAAGCTTTGACCCTCATGTGTACATAGATGCCATAGGGGTTCCAAGGGGGGTCCCTGAAGAATTTAAAGCCAGGGACCAGGTAAAAGCTGGTTTTGAGTCTTTGATCCCCATAACAACTGTCAACAAGAATGTAGATTGGATTAACTACATATACTATAACCAACAGAGATTTGTAAATTACACTAAAGACGCCCTCCAGGGAATTGCTGACCAGTTAGCCCCCACTTCCTACATGACATTCCAGAACCGGATGGCCTTAGACATGGTGTTAGCTGAGAAAGGAGGTGTCTGTAAAATGATAGAAAAAATGGGAACTTGCTGCACATACATTCCTTATAATACTGGCCCAAATGGTAAGGTTACTTAAGCTATAAAGAAATTAGAAGATCTGTCACTGGAGTTGAAGAAGAACTCAGGTATTACAGACCCATGGGATCAATACTTTATCTGGATGAGAGGGTGGCAGAAGGTGCTCGCCCAGATAGGGGTAATGGTATTAATAATCCCAAGTTGCTGCCCAATACAGCCTAAAAGAGTTGCTGAGGAGAATGGGCCAGGCGAAAGTAGGACCTTTAGTATTAGGGACAGAAAAGAGAAAATAGCCATTTTAGTGGGGACTGTGAAGGAATGTGATGTAGATAATAATAATCTGAAAATGTCTATTTTCTTATGTGCATACATATTTTTCTCCTTACTCATTATATAAGTATACAGATTAGCTCTGTTCCTATATTTTCTCAAGATGGCGGGTACCCCCTACATCCCACACATCAGAAGAACGCGGAACTGAAGATAAAACCAAGGACAGCCAAACCTCGTTATGAAGATTCTCCATCTTCTTTTCTATCTTAACCAATGAGATGTACCTATTAGACTAACATAGCAATGACGTATTTGTGTGTATAAAACATTAGCACCGCCTTGAATAAATCAGAAGTGTAAAAAGTAACAGTGCTGAGCGTGTCTCAGAGTCTTACTTTAATATGCATGCATAGCCACACTTTCCAATTAGAGACAGCAGCAGATAACCTTTGAGCTCGATTGAAGCTCTTAATCATATCCTTAACACACCATGTAAGAAACTTCTGGCTGGATTTCCATTGCGTGGTGCAAGGTTGTTTGGAGAAGATTTGGATAATTAGATCCAAAGGATCTCTAGTGGGAAGAGCACTCTCTTACCTGTTAAGAAGAGGAGTAAGCGTCCCTCTTTCAAACGGACTCTTTCCCCAGTGCCAGGGGCATCAGCCTCTAGGCAGTCGCGATGGCCTCCTCCGTCTAGGTCAGGAAACAAGAGTCAACCCCAGGGACAAGAAGTCCTGGGGGAAGAAGCCTGCTAGACAGGACTCTAAGGCCTCTTTATGAAGGGGCGCCCCCGCTCGCTTTGAGTGGGGGGAAGACTGCTACAGTTCTCAAAGCTCTGGCAGGAGGATTTCCAGGACAGATGGGTAATCTCCACGGTAACCTTAGGTTACAAACTGGAGGATTTTCCTCTCCTCGTTTCCTCAGATCAAATGTTCCCAGAGATCCTGAGAAAAGGCAGTCGCTCCTTCTAGCGTTAGAGCGGCTTTTGTCGCAAGAGGTCATTATGGTGGTTTCCACGAGGGATCAAGGATTGGGCTTTTATTCCAACCTTTTACGGTCCAAAAGCCAGATGGGGATGTCAGACCCATTCTGGATTTAAGGGATCTGAATTGATTCCTAAGGATTCGGTCCTTTTCGCAGGGAATCAATTCGGACAGTAGTCTCCATCCAGCAGGGAGGAGAATTTCTGGCATCGATAGACATCAGAGATGCATATCTACAGGTGCCCATTTTTCCTGCTCATCAAAGGTTCTTACGCTTTGAGATAGGAGGGCACCATTTCCAGTTTGTGGCTCTGCCTTTCGGACTAGCCACTGCACCTCAAGTGTTTGCAAGAATCTTGGCTCCTCCTCTGGCCAGATTTAGGGCTCAGGGTATATCTGTTATAGCATACCTAGATGACCTGCTCTTGATAGACCGGTCGGTAGCCTGTTTGAAAGGAAACTTGAGGACCACAGTCAAGTATCTGGAACGCCTAGGTTGGATCCTCAACCTAGAAGGATCTTTCCTAAAACCATTAAGAAGACTGGAGTACTTGGGTCTGATCATAGATACAAGCCAGGAAGAAGGTATTTTTACCTCAGGCAAAGATCACTGCCTTAACCACTTAAGGACCGCCTCACGCCGATGTACGTCGGCAAGGCGGCATGGGCAGGCAGAATCACGTACATACAAGTGATCTGCCTCCCGCGGGTGGGGGGGTTCGATCGGACCCCCCCCTGGTGCCCGAAGCGGTCCTCTTTTGTCCCCCGGCGATCGGAGGTGAGGGGGAGGCCATCCATTCGTGGCCCCCCTCCTCGCGATCGCCGCCTAAACAGCAGCAAAGGAAATGAAGTCATCTCTCCTCGGCTCGGTATTTTCCGTTCCGGCGCCGAGGAGAGAAGACTGGAATGTGAGTGTAACACACACACACACAGTACAACATGCCAGGCACACAAAACACCCCCCTTTACCCCCCGATCACCCCCCAATCACCCCCCCCCCCCCCCTGTCACACTGACACCAAGCAGTTTTTTTTTTTTTTCTGATTACTGCATGGTGTCAGTTTGTGACAGTTATGCCGCGTACACACGAGCGGACTTTACAGCAGACTTGGTCCGGCGTACCGGATTTGGTCGGACAATTCGATCGTGTGTGGGCTCCAGCGGACTTTGTTTAAAAGTTGGACGGACTTAGATTTGAAACATGTTTTAAATCTATCCGACGGACTCGAAAAGTCCGCTCGTCTGTATGCTAGTTTGACGGACAAAAAGCCACGCTAGGGCAGCTATTGGCTACTGGCTATTAACTTCCTTGTTTTAGTCCGGTCGTATGTCATCACGTACGAATTTGACGGACTTTGGTGGATTGTGTGTAGGCAAGTCCGTTCATTCAGAAAGTCCGTCGTAAAGTCCGTCAAAGTCCGCCGAGCAAAGTCTGCCGTAAAGTCCGACCGTGTGTACGCGGCATAAGAAGTGGTAGGGCAGTTAGTGTTAGCCCCCTTTAGGTCTAGGGTACCCCCTAACCCCCCCTAATAAAGTTTTAACCCCTTGATCACCCCCCGTCACCAGTGTCGCTAAACGATCATTTTTCTGATCGCTGTATTAGTGTCACTGGTGACGCTAGTTAGGGAGGTAAATATTTAGGTTCGCCGTCAGCGTTTTATAGCGTCAGGGACCCCCATATAGTATCTAATGTTTTAACCCCTTGATTGCCCCCTAGTTAACCCTTTCACCACTGATCACCGTATAACTGTTACGGGTGATGCTGGTTAGTTCGTTTATTTTTTTTATTTTTTTTTTTTTTTTTTTTTTTCCAACTTTAAGATTTTTATTAAAAGTTTTTGTACAAATACAAATATAGTAGGTATACAAAGATGTTCATATTTTCAAGAAAGAAATAATGTAAGCACATCTGAGTAGATTAGGTTCTTGAAGTAAAACAAAAAATAATAACTGTGGAGTCTTTAATCTGAGTTGTAGTGCCTGGAGAGTTCGGTTAGGGAGATAAAATAACATAAAGAGCCTGTCACCCCTACCGGGAACACACTGTGAGCAGGCTATATGTATGCCCTTCCAGGACTGGTGAATGCGACCCAGAATATGGTCGCCTCATATTGGTTACATATCAATAGCAACAAAAGTACTTGAACCTAAAGCCATTGATAACAATACCAACATCAATTAGAATATAGTGGTTGTAACAGCTTCGTATAAACATTAAATGTTTAATCAAACCAAATTAAAAAAAAAAAAATATATATAACCAAACATAACTATTCAGTATTGATAAAACGTAATTTCCTGCACTGGATGTAATGTAACACCAATAGATGTGGTCTTTTTCCAAATACCAATTAATTTTAGTTTCATCAACGCAAGACGGGATTGTGCTTTGATAGCCAGATATCCCAGAATTTGTGGTAGGTATGCGCTCGACCCTCCTTGTATGCCAGCATACGTTCCATGAGGCTTTGTGAATTTACCCTGGCGATAACTTCCTTTATATCTGGTGGGGTAGTGGATTTCCATTTCGCTGCTATAGATATACGAGCTGCAAATAGTATATGTACCACCACTTTTCTGTGTGTATATGGGAAGGAGTCTATCCCCAGGCATAGTAGTGCTAGTTCTGGAGAGGGAGTACATTGGGAGTTGGTTGTGTCTGAGATTAGAGAGAATACGTCTGTCCAGTAGTTTTTCAGAACTTTACAGTGCCACATGACGTGTAATAGGTTTCCATTATTATGACAATTCCTCCAGCATAGTGGGGATAAAGAGGAGTTCATAGTGTGTAGGCGCATGGGAGTTATGTACCATCTATGAAGAATTTTATGGGAGTTGTCCCAGTGGTCTACACACGCTGAAGATGTACTATTGTATTTAATAGCTGTGAGCCATTGTGGCAGTGTAAAGGACTTTTGCAGTTCTATTTCCCACTTATGCATGGTTGGGAGCTTGGTTCGTGTAGTGTGGAAGTTGCAATATCTATAGCACAGCGATATACCTTTAGCAGTAGATTTGTGCTTGTTCATTAGAAAATTCCATATAATTAATGGAATTTTTGTGATAGTGGTTGGGTATGTTTTATTATATTGTTTAATTTGTTGAATCATAAAGGTGTCCACTGCTGTAGGGTTCACTAGATCTGCAGTGTCGTAGTGGATGCCTTTTTGTTTCCAGTGGTGAGTTGAAAAGTTTGGTATGAGGTATGCATAGGCTGTGAGAGGTAAGTGCAGTGTGTGGGATGGTTCATCTGTAAAATTATTTTTAGTCAGGAGGGACCAAGCCTCGAGTGATGCTTGTACTGTTGGGTAGGCCGGTATTACGGGTTTATGATGAATGGTGGATGCCATAAGAAGCGCTGTGAGGTCATGACCTGGTGTAACATGTTGTTCTATGTGGGACCATAGGTTGTCCTCTCGACAGGAGAACCAAAACTTCAGTTGGTCCAATAAGGAAGCTTGATGGTAGGCATAAGCATTTGGTAGACCCCCTCCTCCGAGTGTTCTTGGTTTATATAGAGTCGTCAGTGCAATTCTGGGTTTTTTGTGTTGCCAGATAAATTTGTTCAAGAGTGACGCCAAATCCGAGAAAAAATTTTGTGGAATTGGGATCGGGATGGTTCTGAAGAGATAGAGTAGTTTGGGAAGTATTTGCATTTTATATGCAGCTATACGTCCAACCCAGGTTAGGTAAAATTTAGAGATTTGGGAGAATTCTGCCTGTATGTGTGCTAGAAGGGGAGGGAAGTTGGCAGTGTATAATTTAGATATAGGGTGAGTCAATTGGATACCTAGATAGTTGATAGAGGGTGAGTCCCAATTGCAGGGGAATATTTCTTTAAGGTTGTCTTTACTGTTCTCAGTTATATTTAGAGGTAGGGCATAGCATTTGGAAGTGTTGAGTTTGTAGTATGTTATATCCCCAAAGTGATGTAAGAGTTCTGTGGCTTTGGGTAGGGAGTACTCAGGGTTGGTCAGGGTAAGGATTATGTCGTCTGCAAAGAGTCCTATTTTGTGTTCTTTAAGACCTACCTGGAGTCCTTTAATTTCAACAGTATTTCTGATAAGTTCTGCTAAGGGTTCTATGGCTAGGGAGAATACTATAGGGGATAGGGGGCAACCTTGACGGGTACCATTGGTAAGGTTGAAAGAGTCAGAAAGTATACCAGATGCATATACTCTGGCTGAGGGCTTCGAGTAAAGTGACATGATGGCTGAGTGTAAAAATCCATTTAGGCCAAATTTGGAGAGCGTGTGAGATAGGTATATCCAATGGACTCTATCAAACGCTTTTTCTGCGTCTAGGGTTACGAATATACAGGGTGTATGTTTGATTTCTGCGTATCTAAGTAAGTTAATCATTCTTCTAGTACTATCCGGGGCCTGCCTTCCTTTGACAAATCCCACCTGCTCCAGTCCTATAAGGGTGGGGGTTATATTCAATAATCTGTTTGCTAGTACTTTGGTGAAGATTTTTAGATCGGAATTTAGTAATGAGATGGGCCTGTAATTATGTGGTAAGGAGGGGTCTTTTCCTGGTTTTGGTATAGTCACTATAATAGCTTGAAGCATTTCACTGGGAAATGTACCAGTATTTGCAGCTATGTTGAAGAGGTCTACTAGTTTGGGGGCGAGCGTTGATGAGAACGCTTGATAGTATTCGGCTGAAAAGCCGTCTGCTCCAGGGGCTTTATGTTTAGGTAAATGTTTAATCACTTCATGAACTTCAGCCGCAGTAAAGGGTTTGTTTAATAGTTGTAGTGAATTTGTGTCTATGGAGGGGAGGTCAATCTTTCTGAGGAACTCATTAATTTCAGTCTCAGTGGGTTGGTGAATGTTCTTGTCTAGTTTGAGATTATATAAAGATTCATAATAACATTTGAAGGTATTGGCAATATCTTTAGGATTGTGATATGAATGATTATTATTGTGGTGTTTAATCATCGAGATGTTTGTGCGGTTGTGCCTCTTCTTTATTTGAGAGGCTAATAGTTTCCCTGCCCTATTGTTCTGGGAATAATATGAAAGCTTGAGCCTTTTAAAGTAAAGGTCATAGTCAGATTTCAATGTTTGTTTTAGTTCTTCCCGACAGGAATTTAGTTGCTGTAATAGAGAGTGGTCATTGTGTTTTTTGTGTTTATTCTCTAGGTCAGCGATTCGTTCTTGAAGTCTCGATATAAGTTGCGTTTTTTTCTTTTTTTCCCTGGCTGCTATTTGAATCAGTAAGCCTCTAGAGAAGGCTTTGTGAGCGCACCAAACTGTAGTCGGGTGGATTCCCGGTTGCTCATTAAATGTAAAATACTCTTCAAGTTGTTTATTGACTTCTTTTTGAATTCGGGGTTGGGAGAGGAGGTAAGTATTATTGCGCCACAGAGGTGTAAAAGTAGTCTTGGCTGTGTCTAGTAATTCGATCGTTATGGGGGCGTGGTCGGACCAGGTAATATTGTGGATATCTGCCTTTGTCACCTTTTGTAATGTGTATTTGTCTGTAAGAAAGAAATCTATCCTGGAATAATTTCTATGGACTGGTAAGAAATAAGTGTAATCCCGCTCTGTGGTGCGGAGACATCGCCAAGGATCGTATAATTCTTCTTCTAGGCAATAGTTACCCAGGGATGGTCTACGTCTTCGCCCCACAGAGGAGGAGTCAAGTACATCATTTAAAATTAAATTAAAATCTCCACATATCAACAGGTTACCCTTTTTCAACCTTTTAGCTTTTTGTAAAGTTTGACGGAGAAACTTCATTGTTTTCTTGTTAGGGGCATACAGATTTACTAATGTATAAATATTGCTATTGATTTCAGCAATTAAGATAATATACCTACCATGACTATCTAGTTGTTTATCTATTAATTTAAATGTAATAGAATCCTTAATGGCTATAAGGACACCATTATGTTTACTAGAGTCATTTGCTGTGAAGACATGTGAAAACTTGTTGTGGGAGCATTGAGGGGGGTTTTGATCCAAGAAATGTGTTTCTTGCACACAAAGAATGTCACAGTTCATTTCTAAGGCCGTCTTCCATAGCATACGACGTTTAAATGGGCTGTTGAGACCTCTTGCGTTGATGGACATCACTTTAATGGACATTGTTAACTTCAATGGTGCTCTGGCGACATCTAGTGGTGTATGGAGGTATTTGATGTGATTTAGGAATTGATTCCAGTGCAGTGGAGTGGGCTAGTACGTTTATGTGAATGTTCCACAAGAATGTAGGATTGACTAACAAAAAAATAAAAACGAGAAACAGAAAAAAGGAATATAAAACATTAAACTTCAATAGGATGGATTCGGGAATATCCCAAAAACAATAGTGGGGTAAAATCATGAAAATAATTTCCAGTGCAGCCGAACATCAGGCGACTTGTGTGGTAGGATATATATGCGTGTTTTCAATTGGTGAACCAAGGGGAGATTCTTTTGAAATTTTTCCAGGTAGTTGGCCTCATATGTTGAGCACGTTGGTGGTCAGCCGTCACGGTACCCTTTAGTGTTGCGGTGGGAATTAGAGCCTGACCTGGAAGTTGCAGAATCCGAGGATTCTGGGTAGGCTTCACGGGGAAGGAGTCCCCAATTGCGCATCAGTTCCAAGCCCTTTTCCAGGGACGAAATGGTATACCATTTGTTATCTTTTTCCAGCATGAGCTTAGTGGGGAAGCCCCATCTGTAAAGTATTTTATGATTCCTCAGCAGTTTTGTGATAGGAATCAGGTTGTTCCTGGCCTTCATGGTGGCTTGGGAGAGGTCTGCATATATTGTGATCCCTGCATAGGGGTCTGGAAGTGTATTATTTTGCCTGGAGAATCTCATGAGTTGGTCTTTGATGTGGAAGAAATGTATTCTGGCAATGACGTCTCTAGGGATCTTCTCAGGGAGATGAGGTGGTTTATGCAGCCTGTGGGCTCTGTCAATAATGACATCTGCAAGTGTAAGGGACGGCATAGCTTTTATCATTAATTGTTGGAGAAAAGTGCGCAATTCAGATGGTTTTACCGACTCGGGGATCCCCCTAAATTTCACGTTATTTCTGCGTGAGCGGTCCTCAAGGTCTGTGACTTTTAGGTGGAGAGCTGTGAACTTGTCTGCTAGTTCCATGTGAGCATCCACAAGTTCATTGTGAGCTTCATAGAAATCACTCATTTTATTCTCTACATAATTGACCCTGTCCCCCAGAGCTGTCAGTTCTCTATTTGTGGATCGTGTAAGCTTAGTAATATCCTGCTGGATTGCTCCTCTCAGGGTAAGGATCATCTCCTTCATCATTGTATCAGTCAGAGGCAGACCAGAGGCAGGCAGGGCGTCCAGCTTTTGTGAATACATGTCAGTTTGCTCCATGTCCTGTACCTCTGTGTCTAATTGATTTGTGTCATCAGCGGGAGAGCTGAGTCTCCTTTTTTGTTTAAGGGGACTATTTGAGGCAGATGGGGGTGATAGAGGAGTAGTGCCTGACACAGGCAACTCACCAGTGTCAGTACAGGTTGTTTCACTGTGAGGACGGCTGTGCTGAGGAGAGACGTCTCCCGCGCCGGCGCCATTTTGAGAGACTCTGCCCGGGACTGTGGTGTAGAAGTCTGTTAGTTTCCTGGGTCCCTCTCTCTCCTTGCGTTTGGCCATCATTAGTATCGGTATCCCCTTGTGTTCCACTGCCTGAGGGGCCAGTTTTCGGGTGACACACGCCGCTATTAGTTGCTGAAAGTCTCCTGATGTGACGGAGCTCTCCTCACACTACACCATCAGCTCCGGCCGCCCAGTTCGTTTATTTTTTATAGTGTCAGGGCACCCGCCGTTTATTACCGAATAAAGGTTTAGCCCCCTGATCGCCCGGCGGTGATATGCGTCGCCCCAGGCAGCGTCAGATTAGCGCCAGTACCGCTAACACCCACGCACGCAGCATACGCCTTCCTTAGTGGTATAGTATCTGAACGGATCAATATCTGATCCGATCAGATCTATACTAGCGTCCCCAGCAGTTTAGGGTTCCCGAAAACGCAGTGTTAGCGGGATCAGCCCAGATACCTGCTAGCACCTGCGTTTTGCCCCTCCGCCCGGCCCAGCCCACCCAAGTGCAGTATCGATCGATCACTGTCACTTACAAAACACTGAACGCATAACTGCAGCATTCGCAGAGTCAGGCCTGATCCCTGCGATCGCTAACAGTTTTTTTGGTAGCATTTTGGTGAACTGGCAAGCACCAGCCCCAGGCAGCGTCAGATTAGCGCCAGTACCGCTAACACCCACGCACGCAGCATACGCCTTCCTTAGTGGTATAGTATCTGAACGGATCAATATCTGATCCGATCAGATCTATACTAGCGTCCCCAGCAGTTTAGGGTTCCCAAAAACGCAGTGTTAGCGGGATCAGCCCAGATACCTGCTAGCACCTGCGTTTTGCCCCTCCGCCCAGCCCAGCCCACCCAAGTGCAGTATCGATCGATCACTGTCACTTACAAAACACTAAACGCATAACTGCAGCGTTCGCAGAGTCAGGCATGATCCCTACGATCGCTAACAGTTTTTTTTGGTAGCGTTTTGGTGAACTGGCAAGCGCCAGCGGCCTAGTACACCCCGGTCGTAGTCAAACCAGCACTGCAGTAACACTTGGTGACGTGGCGAGTCCCATAAGTGCAGTTCAAGCTGGTGAGGTGGCAAGCACAAGTAGTGTCCCGCTGCCACCAAGAAGACAAACACAGGCCCGTCGTGCCCATAATGCCCTTCCTGCTGCATTCGCCAATCCTAATTGGGAACCCACCACTTCTGCAGCGCCCGTACTTCCCCCATTCACATCCCCAACCAAATGCAGTCGGCTGCATGAGAGGCATTTTCTTTATGTCCACTCGAGTACCCCTACCCAACGAACCCCCCCAAAAAAGATGTCGTGTCTGCAGCAAGCGCGGATATAGGCGTGACACCCGCTATTATTGTCCCTCCTGTCCTGACAATCCTGGTCTTTGGTGAATGTTTTGAACGCTACCATTCACTAGTTGAGTATTAGCGTAGGGTACAGCATTGCACAGACTAGGCACACTTTCACAGGGTCTCCCAAGATGCCATCGCATTTTGAGAGACCCGAACCTGGAACCGGTTACAGTTATAAAAGTTAGTTACAAAAAAAAGTGTAAAAAAAAAAAAAAAATATATATATATATAATAATAAAAAATAGTTGTCATTTTATTGTTCTCTCTCTCTCTATTCTCTCTCTATTGTTCTGCTCTTTTTTACTGTATTCTATTCTGCTATGTTTTATTGTTATTATGTTTCATCATGTTTGCTTTTCAGGTATGAAATTTTTTATACTTTACCGTTTACTGTGTTTTATTGTTAACCATTTTTTTGTCTTCAGGCACGCCATTCACAACTTTGAGTGGTATACCAGAATGATGCCTGCAGGTTTAGGTATCATCTTGGTATCATTCTTTTCAGCCAGCGGTCGGCTTTCAAGTAAAAGCAATCCTAGCGGCTAATTAGTCTCTAGACTGCTTTTACAAGCAGTGGGAGGGAATGCCCCCCCACCGTCTTCCGTGTTTTTCTCTGGCTCTCCTGTCTCAACAGGGAACCTGAGAATGCAGCCAGTGATTCAGCCAGCTGACCATAGAGCTGATCAGAGACCAGAGTGGCTCCAAACATCTCTATGGCCTAAGAAACCGGAAGCTACGAGCATTTCATGACTTAGATTTCGCCGGATGTAAACAGCGCCATTGGAAAATTGGGAAAGCATTTTATCACACTGATCTTGGTGTGGTCAGATGCTTTGAGGGCAGAGGAGAGATCTAGGGTCTAATAGACCCCATTTTTTTCAAAAAAGAGTACCTGTCACTACCTATTGCTATCATGGGGGATATTTACATTCCCTGAGATAACAATAAAAATGATTAAAAAAAAAAAATGAAAGGAACAGTTTCAAAATAAGATAAAAAAGCAAAAAAATAATAAAGAAAAAAAAAAGCACCCCTGCCCCCCCCCCTGCTCTCGCGCAAAGGCGAACGCAAGTGTCGGTCTGGCGTCAAATGTAAACAGCAATTGCACCATGCATGTGAGGTGTCACCACGAACATCAGATCGAGGGCAGTAATTTTAGCAGTAGACCTTCTCTGTAAATCTAAAGTGGTAACCTGTAAAGGCTTTTAAAGGCTTTTAAAAATGTATTTAGTTTCTCGCCACTGCACGTTTGTGCGCAATTTTAAAGCATGTCATGTTTGGTATCCATGTACTCGGCCTAAGATCATCTTTTTTATTTCATCAAACATTTGGGCAATATAGTGTGTTTTAGTGCATTAAAATTTTAAAAAGTGTGTTTTTTCCCCAAAAAAATGCGTTTGAAAAATCGCTGCGCAAATACTGTGTGAAAAAAAAAAATGAAACACCCACCATTTTAATCTGTAGGGCATTTGCTTTAAAAAAATATATAATGTTTGGGGGTTCAAAGTAATTTTCTTGCAAAAAAAAATAATTTTTTCATGTAAACAAAAAGTGTCAGAAAGGGCTTTGTCTTCAAGTGGTTAGAAGAGTGGGTGATGTGTGACATAAGCTTCTAAATGTTGTGCATAAAATGCCAGGGCAGTTCAACCCCCCCCAAATGACCCCATTTTGGAAAGTAGACACCCCAAGCTATTTGCTGAGAGGCATGTCGAGTCCATGGAATATTTTATATTGTGACACAAGTTGCGGGAAAGAGACAATTTTTTTTTTTTTTTGCACAAAGTTGTCACTAAATGATATATTGCTCAAACATGCCATGGGAATATGTGAAATTACACCCCAAAATACATTCTGTTGCTTCTCCTGAGTACGGGGATACCACATGTGTGAGACTTTTTGGGAGCCTAGCCGCGTACAGGACCCTGAAAACAAAGCACTGCCTTCAGGCTTTCTAAGGGCGTAAATTTTACATTTCATTCTTCACTGCCTATCACAGTTTCGGAGGCCATGGAATGCCCAGGTGGCACAAACCCCCCCCCCCAAATGACCCCGTTTTGGAAAGTAGACACCCCAAGTTATTTGCTGAGAGGTATAGTGAGTGTTTTGCAGACCTCACTTTTTGTCACAAAGTTTTGAAAATTGAAAAAAGAAAAAAAAAAAGTTTTTTCTTGTCTTTCTTCATTTTCAAAAACAAATGAGAGCTGCAAAATACTCACCATGCCTCTCAGCAAATAGCTTGGGGTGTCTACTTTCCAAAATGGGGTCATTTGGGGGGGGGGTTTGTGCCACCTGGGCATTCCATGGCCTCCGAAACTGTGATAGGCAGTGAAGAGTGAAATCAAAAATTTACACCCTTAGAAATCCTGAAGGCGGTGATTGGTTTTTGGGGTCCCGTACGCAGCTAGGCTCCCAAAAAGTCCCACACATGTGGTATCCCCATACTCAGGAGAAGCAGCAGCTAAATGTATTTTGGGGTGCAATTCCACATATGCCCATGGCCTGTGTGAGCAATATATCATTTAGTGACAACTTTTTGTAATTTTTTTTTTTTGTCATTATTCAATCACTTGGGACAAAAAAAAATGAATATTCAATGGGCTCAACATGCCTCTCAGCAATTTCCTTGGGGTGTCTACTTTCCAAAATGGGGTCATTTGGGGGGGTTTTGTACTGCCCTGCCATTTTAGCACCTCAAGAAATGACATAGGCAGTCATAAACTAAAAGCTGTGTAAATTCCAGAAAATGTACCCTAGCTTGTAGACGCTATAACTTTTGCGCAAACCAATAAATATACGCTTATTGACATTTTTTTTTACCAAAGACATGTGGCCGAATACATTTTGGCCTAAATGTATGACTAAAATTGAGTTTATTGGATTTTTTTAATAACAAAAAGTAGAAAATATCATTTTTTTTCAAAATTTTCGGTCTTTTATCGTTTATAGCGCAAAAAAATAAAAACCGCAGAGGTGATCAAATACAATCAAAAGAAAGCTCTATTTTTGGGAAGAAAAGGACACAAATTTCGTTTGGGTACAGCATTGCATGACCACGCAATTAGCAGTTAAAGCGACGCAGTGCCAAATTGGAAAAAGTCCTCTGGTCTTTAGGCAGCCAAATGGTCCGGGGCTGAAGTGGTTAAGGGAGCTGATTCTGGTAGTCAGGACCAAGAAGGGTCCTTCTGTCCGCCTTTGTATGAGGCTGCTGGGAAAGAGGGTAGCTTCGTTCGAAGCAGTTCCCTATGCTCAGTTTCATTCAGGACTGTTGCAACACGGTATCCTGTCGGCCTGGAACAAGAAGGTTCAGGCATTAGATTTTCCGATGCACTTGTCTCATACAGTGCATCAGAGCCTCAATTGGTGGTTAATACCCGAAAGCTTGCAGAAAGGGAAATCCTTTCTATCGGTCACCTGGACGGTGGTAACAACGGATGCCAGTCTTTCGGGTTGGTGAGCAGCTCTGGAGACAGTCTGCGGTCCAAGGGGTATGGTCAAAAACTGAGAGGACTCTACCCATTAACATTCTGGAGATCCGTGAGGCATATCTAGCTCTAAAAGTCTGGACTCTCAGGCTACAGGGTTGCCCAGTCAGGATCCAGTCTGACAATGCCACAGCAGTGGCTTATATCAGATTTCTGGCAGGGACAAAGGATCCTCTTGCATACGGGACGGATGCGTTGGTGATTCCGTGGCATCGGTTCTCACTGGTTTATGCATTCCTGCCTAGTCTGCTACTGCCACGACTCCTTCGTAGGATCAGGCAGGAAAGTCGGTACTTCTGGTAGTCCCCGCTGGGCCCAGGAGGACTTGGTATACAGAAATTGTAAGGATGACGGTGGGTTCCCCGTGGACCCTGCCATCACGCCCAGACCTGTTATCTCAGGGTCCAGCGTTCCATCCTGCTTTACAAACGCTAAATTTGACGGTTTGGCTATTGAAACCCACGTTCTGAAGAGTCGTGGGCTTTCAGGTCCGGTGATATCTACCTTGATCAATACAAGGAAGCCAGCTTCCAGAATGATTTATCATAGAGTCTGGAAAGCTTATGTATCCTGGTGTGAATCCAGGAGTTGGCATCCCAGAAAATATGTGATAGGTAGAATTCTTGATTTTCTACAATTGGGATTAGAAATGAAGCTGGCCTTGAGTACTATCAGGGGCCAGGTCTCGGCCTTATCAGTATTGTTTCAACGACCACTTGCTTCCCATTCTTTGGTCCGAAACTTTATGCAGGGGGGGATGCATTTTAATCCTCCGGTTAAGGCGCCCCTAAACACCTGGGACTTGAATTTGGTTCTGTCTGTGTTACAGAAACAGCCTTTTGAACCAATACGTCAGATTCCCTTGTTAACAAGAAAGTTATTTTTTCTGGTAGCCTTTTCTTCTGCTAGAGTATCAGAATTAGCAGCTCTTTCCTGTAAAGAGCCTTATTTGATTGTACACAAGGATAGAGTGGTGTTGCGCCCTCATCCTAGTTTTTTTTACCGAAGGTGGTTTCAGATTTTCATCTAAACCAAGACATTGTTCTGCCTTCCTTTTTTCCAGATCCCTGTTCTTCGGAAGAGAGGTCACTACATTTTTTGGATGTAGTAAGAGCAGTCAAGGTCTATCTGCAAGCAACTGCTCAAATTCGCAAAACGGATGTTTTCTTCGTGCTGCCAGAGGGTCCCAATAGAGGACAGGCAGCGTCAAAAGCTACCATTTCTAAATGGATTCGACAATTGGTTATTCAAGCTTACGGTTTGAAACAGAAGGTTACTCTGTTTCAGATCAAGGCACATTCCACAAGAGTTATTGGGGCTTCTTGGGCAGTGCATCACTGGGCCTCTATGGCTCAAATCTACAAGGCCGCAACCTGGTCTTCAGTTCATACATTCACCAGATTTTATCAGGTAGATGTGAGAAGGCATGAGGATATCGCCTTTGGGCGTAGTGTGCTGCAGGCAGCGGTACAGGGTCCTCAGGTCTGATTGCACCCTACTTGGTCGTGGTCCCCCCCCCCCTCAGGTAGCATTGCTCTGGGACATCCCATCAGTAATTACTGAGGCTCTGTGTCCCGTGATGTTCGAGACAGAAAATAGGATTTTTTATAACAGCTTACCTGTAAAATCCTTTTCTTTCGATGGACATCACGGGACACAGAGGTCCCGCCCCTCTTCTAATACACTTATATTGCTTGGCTACAAAACTGAGGTATCCCTGTAAGGGGAGGGATTATATAGGGGGTTGAACTTCCTGCTTAGGGTGTGCCAGTGTCCAATCACCAGTGATACCTATATAACCCATCAGTAGGGATGAGCTTCGAGTTCGAGTCGAACTCATGTTCGACTCGAACATTGGCTGTTCGCAAGTTCACCGAACAGCGAACAATTTGGGGTGTTCGCGGCAAATTCGAATGCCGCGGAACACCCTTTAAAAGTCTATGGGAGAAATCAAAAGTGCTAATTTTAAAGGCTAATATGCAAGTTATTGTCATAAAAAGTGTTTGGGGACCTGGGTCCTGCCCCAGGGGACATGGATCAATGCAAAAAAAAGTTTTAAAAACGGCCGTTTTTTCAGGAGCAGTGATTTTAATAATACTTAAAGTCAATCAATAAAAGTGTAATATCCCTTTAAATTTCGTACCTGGGGGGTGTCTATAGTGTGCCTGTAAAGGGGCGCATGTTTCCTGTGTTTAGAACAGTCTGACAGCAAAATGACATTTTGAAGGAAAAAACTCATTTAAAACTACCCGCGGCTATTGCATTGCCGACAATACACATAGAAGTTCATTGATAAAAACGGCATGGGAATTCCCCAAAGGGGAACCCCGAACCAAAATTAAAAAAAAAAAATGACGTGGGGGTCCCCCTAAATTCCATACCAGGCCCTTCAGGTCTGGTATGGATATTAAGGGGAACCCCGGCCAAAATTTAAAAAAAAAATGACGTGGGGTTCCCCCTAAATTCCATACCAGACCCTTCAGGTCTAGTATGGATTTTAAGGGGAACCCCGCGCCAAAAAAAAAAAAAAAAACGGCGTGGGGTCCCCCCAAAAATCCATACCAGACCCTTATCCGAGCACGCAACCTGGCAGGCCACAGGAAAAGAGGGGGGGACAAGAGTGCGGCCCCCCCTCCCTCCTGAACCGTACCAGGCCACATGCCCTCAACATTGGGAGGGTGCTTTGGGGTAGCCCCCCAAAACACCTTGTCCCCATGTTGATGAGGACAAGGGCCTCATCCCCACAACCCTGGCCGGTGGTTGTGGGGGTCTGCGGGCGGGGGGCTTATCGGAATCTGGAAGCCCCCTTTAACAAGGTGACCCCCAGATCCCGGCCCCCCCCCTGTGTGAAATGGTAAGGGGGTACATAAGTACCCCTACCATTTCACGAAAAAAGTGTCAAAAATGTTAAAAATGACAAGAGACAGTTTTTGACAATTCCTTTATTTAAATGCTTCTTCTTTCTTCTATCTTGCTTCATCTTCTGGTTCTTCTGGCTCTTCTGGTTCTTCTGGTTCTTCCTCCGGCGTTCTCGTCCAGCATCTCCTCCGCGGCGTCTTCTGTCTTCTTCTCCTCGGGCCGCTCCGCACCCATGGCATGGGGGGGAGGCTCCCGCTCTTCTCTTCTTCTCTTCTTCTTTTCTTCTTTTCTTCTTTTCTTCTCTTCTTCTCTTCTTCTTCATTTTCTTCTCCGGGCCGCTCCGCAATCCATGCTGACATGGAGGGAGGCTCCCGCTGTGTGACGGCGCTCCTCGTCTGACAGTTCTTAAATAACGGGGGGGGCGGGGCCACCCGGTGACCCCGCCCCCCTCTGACGCACGGTGAATTGACGGGACTTCCCTGTGACGTCACGGGGAATGCCACAGGGAAGTCCCGTCAATTCACCGTGCGTCAGAGGGGGGCGGGGTCACCGGGTGGCCCCGCCCCCCCCCCGTTATTTAAGAACTGTCAGACGAGGAGCGCCGTCACACAGCGGGAGCCTCCCTCCATGTCAGCATGGATTGCGGAGCGGCCCGGAGAAGAAAATGAAGAAGAAGAGAAGAAGAGAAGAAAAGAAGAAAAGAAGAAAAGAAGAAGAGAAGAAGAGAAGAGCGGGAGCCTCCCCCCCATGCCATGGGTGCGGAGCGGCCCGAGGAGAAGAAGACAGAAGACGCCGCGGAGGAGATGCTGGACGAGAACGCCGGAGGAAGAACCAGAAGAACCAGAAGAGCCAGAAGAACCAGAAGATGAAGCAAGATAGAAGAAAGAAGAAGCATTTAAATAAAGGAATTGTCAAAAACTGTCTCTTGTCATTTTTAACATTTTTGACACTTTTTTCGTGAAATGGTAGGGGTACTTATGTACCCCCTTACCATTTCACACAGGGGGGGGGCCGGGATCTGGGGGTCACCTTGTTAAAGGGGGCTTCCAGATTCCGATAAGCCCCCCGCCCGCAGACCCCCACAACCACCGGCCAGGGTTGTGGGGATGAGGCCCTTGTCCTCATCAACATGGGGACAAGGTGTTTTGGGGGGCTACCCCAAAGCACCCTCCCAATGTTGAGGGCATGTGGCCTGGTACGGTTCAGGAGGGAGGGGGGGCCGCACTCTTGTCCCCCCCTCTTTTCCTGCGGCCTGCCAGGTTGCGTGCTCGGATAAGGGTCTGGTATGGATTTTTGGGGGGACCCCACGCCGTTTTTTTTTTTTTTTTGGCGCGGGGTTCCCCTTAAAATCCATACCAGACCTGAAGGGTCTGGTATGGAATTTAGGGGGAACCCCACGTCATTTTTTTTTAAAAATTTTGGCCGGGGTTCCCCTTAATATCCATACCAGACCTGAAGGGCCTGGTATGGAATTTAGGGGGACCCCCACGTCATTTTTTTTTTTTTAATTTTGGTTCGGGGTTCCCCTTTGGGGAATTCCCATGCCGTTTTTATCAATGAACTTCTATGTGTATTGTCGGCAATGCAATAGCCGCGGGTAGTTTTAAATGAGTTTTTTCCTTCAAAATGTCATTTTGCTGTCAGACTGTTCTAAACACAGGAAACATGCGCCCCTTTACAGGCATACTATAGACACCCCCCAGGTACGAAATTTAAAGGGATATTACACTTTTATTGTTTGACTTTAAGCATTATTAAAATCACTGCTCCTGAAAAAACGGCCGTTTTTAAAACTTTTTTTTGCATTGATCCATGTCCCCTGGGGCAGGACCCAGGTCCCCAAACACTTTTTATGACAATAACTTGCATATAAGCCTTGAAAATTAGCACTTTTGATTATTCATGTTCGTGTCCCATAGACTTTAACGGTGTTCGCATGTTCGAACGAACTTTTTTCCTGTTCGCATGTTCTGGTGCGAACCGAACAGGGGGGTGTTCGGCTCATCCCTACCCATCAGTTATTACTGTGGCTCTGTGTCCCGTGATGTCCATCGAAAGAAAAGGATTTTACAGATAAGCTGTTATAAAAAATCCTATGTACAACATTTTATAACAGAAACTAAGACACATTTTTTTTTTTTTTTTTCAAAATTGTTAATCTTTTTTGATTTGTTTAGCAAAAAAATAAAACCCAGTGGTGATTAAATACCACCAAAAAAAGCTCTATCTGTCTCAAAAACATGATAAAACTTTCTTTTGGGTACAGTGTTACATGACTGAGTAATTGTCATTCAAAGTGTGACAGAGCTGAAAGCTGAAAATTGGCCTGGGCAGGAAGGGGGGTGAAAGTGCCCTGTAGGCAAGTGTTTAAATGAACCTGATTTAGAGCACCCAAAATCTTATTGTCAGCGTTCTGTAGAAAACAAAATATTCACATGCGTTTTTCTTACCATGTGTTTTATGTTGCTGCTCAATGTAGGATCTCATTACGTCCGGTATTATATCTGTTGGGAGGTATAGTAAAATGGGAGATGAAGTCTCAGTTGCAAATTCCTCCCATATTTCATCTCCTGAAAGTTGTGATTGGCGTTCGAGGTGTTCAACTTGACAGATGTCTGTTATCCCGCTTGGAATATTTTCTGTCTCCACATCATCCCAGCACAGGATTTTCATTTTCTTTTTTGAACCCTCCTCACTAGGAAATCTGACAAATTAGAATTATGTGAGAAGGAATGAGCAATCAGATTAATTTAATAACAGCTCTATGAATATAAACACAGATTTAAAGCTACAGAACTCCAGGCTAAACTGTGTTCGAGCATTGGATTGAGTGTAGGGTGACCACGTGTCCCAGATTGCCCAGGATTGTCCCTTATTTCAGCTTTTTGTCTCGTGTCCCGGGTACCTTCATTCCGGGACAATACAGTGTCCCGGAATGAAAAAAAAACACACCGCCGGGGCTGGCACCAGTCCGATTCCGTCTCCGAGTCCGCCACTCTTATACAGTAGTACACAGTAACACACACCATACAGCTTAACTGGTTGCTAGGCTAGGGCCGCCCGCCCCGCGTCTAGCAACCAGTGACATCAGCTGGCACCGTCCCTCATGTGATAGTCAGTGCAGCAGCAGTGGGCACCCGCACGCACTCTAGTCTACACTCCGCTGAGCAGCGCGCCTCATTCCCAGAAGAGAGCAGCCGCTGACTGAGCTGCCAGCCTGCCACACGTCTTACTAGCCTGCCCTGCCCTGTGCCCAGCCCCAGTCAGTGGTGCCACTGCCTGCCAGTCCCAGACCCAGAGCTGCCGCCGGAGCCGACTACTCCAGCACTGCAGCCGGTGACTCGTGAAGCAGAACTTGAAGCACATTGCCAGCCAGCAGCTCAACCCGGGCTGACTCCGAGCTGCCCGACTTCTCCAACTTCTCTCCATCCTGACTGAGCCGCCTCGTCCGAGTCGTCCCTCCGGCTCCCTCCCGCCCACGAGGTCCGCCCGCCACCGCCAGACAAACTTCAGGTTAGTGTAACTGTAACTTCCACTACCTACCTAGTTCAGTGAGCAATGCACACTCTCTCTCCGTTCTGCTGCTGTCACCAGACCCCCAGCCCCCTCAGTTCTGCTGCTGCCCCCCCCCCCCACACAGCACTCCCTCTCAGTTCTGCTGCTGTCCCCCACCCCCCTCAGATCTGCTGCTGTCTCCCACACCCCTCAGATCTGCTGCTGTCTCCCACACCCCTCAGTTCTGCTGCTGTCCCCCACCCCCCTCAGATCTGCTGCTGTCCCCCACCCCCCTCAGATCTGCTGCTGTCCCCCACCCCCCTCAGATCTGCTGCTGTCTCCCACACCCCTCAGTTCTGCTGCTGTCCCCCACCCCCCTCAGATCTGCTGCTGTCCCCCACCCCCCTCAGATCTGCTGCTGTCTCCCACACCCCTCAGTTCTGCTGCTGTCCCCCACCCCCCTCAGATCTGCTGCTGTCCCCCACCCCCCTCAGATCTGCTGCTGTCCCCCACCCCCCTCAGATCTGCTGCTGTCCCCCACCCCCCTCAGATCTGCTGCTGTCCCCCACCCCCCTCAGATCTGCTGCTGTCCCCCACCCCCCTCAGATCTGCTGCTGTCTCCCACACCCCTCAGTTCTGCTGCTGTCCCCCACCCCCCTCAGATCTGCTGCTGTCCCCCACCCCCCTCAGATCTGCTGCTGTCTCCCACACCCCTCAGTTCTGCTGCTGTCCCCCACCCCCCTCAGATCTGCTGCTGTCCCCCACCCCCCTCAGATCTGCTGCTGTCCCCCACCCCCCTCAGATCTGCTGCTGTCCCCCACCCCCCTCAGATCTGCTGCTGTCCCCCACCCCCCTCAGATCTGCTGCTGTCCCCCACCCCCCTCAGATCTGCTGCTGTCTCCCACACCCCTCAGTTCTGCTGCTGTCCCCCACCCCCCTCAGATCTGCTGCTGTCCCCCACCCCCCTCAGATCTGCTGCTGTCCCCCACCCCCCTCAGATCTGCTGCTGTCCCCCACCCCCCTCAGATCTGCTGCTGTCCCCCACCCCCCTCAGATCTGCTGCTGTCTCCCACACCCCTCAGTTCTGCTGCTGTCCCCCACCCCCCTCAGATCTGCTGCTGTCCCCCACCCCCCTCAGATCTGCTGCTGTCTCCCACACCCCTCAGTTCTGCTGCTGTCCCCCACCCCCCTCAGATCTGCTGCTATCCCCCACCCCCCTCAGATCTGCTGCTGTCCCCCACCCCCCTCAGATCTGCTGCTGTCTCCCACACCCCTCAGTTCTGCTGCTGTCCCCCACCCCCCTCAGATCTGCTGCTGTCCCCCACCCCCCTCAGATCTGCTGCTGTCTCCCACGCCCCTCAGTTCTGCTGCTGTCTCCCACACTCCCCCTCAGTTGGCACCCCCCTCAGGGGTGTCCCTGAATGGCAGTTTGGAAATGTGGTCACCCTAATTGAGTGGTGAAGGGTCAGACCCTCAGCTGGGTTTTCAATACTGTGTCCCCATTGGAAAAAAAACATTCCCTCACTTCCTGTCTCAGAGATTCAACAGGAAGTAAGAGAAAATCTTTACAAAGTTAAGGTAAAGTTAAGGTGACAATTATCAGTGACACAGGTGTCCCCATTTCTTCTCTCACAAAATGACAGCTTTACA
Organism: Aquarana catesbeiana; assembly: GCA_037953035.1. NCBI lineage: Eukaryota > Metazoa > Chordata > Amphibia > Anura > Ranidae > Aquarana > Aquarana catesbeiana. The sequence goes on along the minus strand of JBBHAA010000512.1, from coordinate 4,406,221 downwards.
TTTTTGTGAATTTCCAATCACTTTCTGTCTCAGTGACAATGGTCACCAGGACAATATACCTACCAACTGTCCTGAATTTTCTGGGCCAGTCCCACGTTTTGTTCAACTGTCTCATGAAATCAGTGTCCCTGGCTGGAGCTCACTGAGTTTGTGACTGCCTCACATTGCTCTGTACCTGTGTGTAGGTGGGGTGCAGGGCAGTGCCTCTTTAGGGGGTGAAGGTGGGTCCTGGTGTGGGCTGTGAAGAGGAAGCCCAGCACTGCTATGGGGGAGAGAGATGAGATTCCACTCACCTGCGCTGTGCACCCACACCGACACTCAGGCACTGGGCTAGCCATTTAGGATGAGGTTTATCCATCATGCCCTGTACACACGGTTGCACATTCCGACAACAAAATCCATCAGATTTTTTTCGGATGTTGGCTCAAACTTGTCTTGCATACACACGGTCACACAAAGTTGGTCGAAAATTCCGAACGTCAAGAACGCGGTGATGTGCAACACGTTACGACGAGCCGAGAAAAATGAAGTTCAATAGTCAGTGCGGCTCTTCCGCTTGATTCCGAGCATACGTGGAACTTTGTGCGTCGGAATTGTGTACACACGATCAAAATTTACGCCAACGGCTTTTGTTGTTGGAAAATTTTAGATCCGGCTCTCAAACTTTGTGTGTCGGAAATTCCAATGGAAAAAGTCAGATGGAGCCCACACACGGTCGGAATTTCCGACAACAAGGTCCGATCGCACATTTTCTGTCAGAAATTCCGACCGTGTGTACAGGGCATTAGTCCACTTTCTTTCACCATCTTTTCGGTATATTTTCCTCCCACTGAACAGCAGTAAGGGAAACAATATTCCTGACCACTGCACTCACACACAGAGCTGTATCTTACATGGTCCTGATCCCTGCACTACATTCACTATGTTGTGCATTATACTGTACATACACTATATCAAAAGTATTGGGACACCTTCCTTTACACGCACATGAACTGTAATGGCATACCAGTCTTAGTCCGTAGGGTTCAATATTGAGTTGGCCCACCCTTTGCTGCTATAACAGCTTCAACTCTTCTGGGAAGGCTGTCCACAAGGTTTAGGAGTGTGTCTATAGGAATGTTTGACCATTCTTCCAGAAGAGCATTTGTGAGGTCAGGCACTGATGTTGGACGAGAAGGCCTGGCTCGCAGTCTCCACTCTAATTCATCCCAAAGGTGTTCTGTCTGGTTGAGATCAGGATTCTGTGCAGGCCAGTCAAGTTCCTCCACCCCAAACTCGCTCATCCATGTCTTTATGGACCTTGCTTTGTGCACTGGTGCGCAGTCATGTTGGAACAGGAAGGGGCCGTCCCCAAACTGTTCCCACAAAGTTGGGAGCATGAAATTGTCCAACATGTCTTGGTATGCTGACGCCTTAAGAGTTCCCTTCACTGCAACTAAGGGGCCAAGCCCAACCCCTGAAAAACAACCCCCCACCATAATCCTCCCTCCACCAAATGATTTGGACCAGTGGACAAAGCAAGGTCCATAAAGACATGGATGAGTGAGTTTGGTGTGAAGGAACTTAACTGGCCTGCACAGAGCCCTGACCTCCATCCATAGAACACCATTGAGATGAATTTAAGTGGAGACTGCGAGCCAGGCCTTCTCATCCAACATCAGTGCCTGACCTCACATATGCTCTTCTGGAAGAATGGTCAAACATTTCCACAGACACACCCCTAAACCTTGTGGACAGCCTTCCCAGAAGAGTTGAAGCTCTTATAGCTGCAAAAGGTTGGCAAATGCAATATTGAACCCTACGGACTAAGACTGGGATGCCATTAAAGTTCATGTGCAGGCGTCCCAATACCTTTGACACTATAGTGTAGCTCCCAACTGTCCCTGATTTGGAACAAAGTCCCTCTCTCCCTTTTTCCTCCTCATTTGTCCCTCATTTTGGTCTGACCTTAATAATAATAATAATAATATGCACTATTTATCTTTCAAAAAGTGTTTCCCAGTGCTAAACCTTTTATTCAATTTCAAAATTATTGCATTTGTAAATTTCAGAAGCCAATATAAAGGAATTGTAGTGGCAAAAAAAACCCACACTTTTGGTTTAACTAATATATTTTTTTTATTCTCCTATAGAGCAGTATGACAGGAGGTGTGTCCTATGCCTACATATTTTTGCTAATAGATGTCCCTCATTTCCATCTTAAAGTTGGTAGTAGGGATGAGCCGAACACCCCCCGATTCGGTTTACACCAGAACCTGCGAACGGACCGAAACTTCGCACGAACGTTAGAACCCTATTGAAGTCTATGGGACTTGAACGTTCAAAATCAAAAGTGCTCATTTTAAAGGCTAATATGCATGGTATTGTCCTAAAAAGGGTTTGGGGACCTGGGTCCTGCCCCAGGGGACATGTATCAATGCAAAAAGAAGTTTTAAAAATGTCAGTTTTTTCGGGAGCAGTGATTTTAATGATGCTTAAAGTGAAAAAAAAAAGTAAATATTCCTTTAAATATCGTACCTGGGGGTGTCTATAGTATGCCTGTAAAGTGACGCGTGTTTCCCGTGCTTAGAACAGTCCCTGCACAAAATGTCATTTTTAAAGGAATAAAAGTCATTTAAAACTGCTTACGGCTTTAATGTAATGTTGGGTCCTGGCAATATGGATGAAAATCAGTGAGACAAACGGCATGGGAACCCCCCCCCCCCACCGTCCATCCGCCCTTTGGGTCTTGTATGGATATTAAGGGGAACCCCACACCCAAGTTAAAAAAGAAAAGGCGTGGGGCCCCAAGGCCCTATATACTCTGAACAGCAGTATACAGGCGGTGCAAACAAGACAGGGACTGTAGGTTTGTTGTTAAGTAGAATCTGTTTGTAATTTTGAACTGGTACATTTTTAAAGTGTAGCTCCAGCCAAAAAATCTATTTTAAGCTTTTTGGAAAACATAGGGAAGGGTTATCAGTGCATGCATCCCTGATCATGGCCCACTGGCATGGGGAAAAAAAACAACCTCCCCTGACCCTGTCCTTGTGCCATAGTCGCGCAGGTACTCATTGATGGCCCCCTGCTGCATGTGCAGCCGCTGCAGCATGGCCAACGTTGAGTTCCACTTGGTGGGCATGTCACAGATTAGGCGGTTCTTGGGCAGGTTAAATTTCTTTTGGAGGTCAGCCAGCCGAGCCCTGGCATTATATGACTGGTGGAAATGCACACAGACTTTCCTGGCCTGCCTCAGGACATCCTGTAAGCCCGGGTACCTGCCCAAGAACCGCTGCACCACCAAGTTAAGGACGTGAGCCAAACAGGGCACATGGGTCATTTGTCCCTGTCGGAGGGCAGAGAGGAGGTTGGTGCCATTGTCGCAAACCACTATTCCTGGCTTAAGCTGGCGTGCCGTCAACCACCTCTGAACCTGCCCCTGCAGAGCTGACAGAATCTCTGCCCCAGTGTGGCTCTTGTCCCCCAAGCACACCAGCTTAAGCACCGCATGGCATCTTTTGGCCTGAGTACCTGCGTAGCCCCTTGAACGACTACGGAGCACCACTGGTTCCGAGGACAAAGCATAGGAAGAGGCCATGGAGGAAGAAGAAGAGGAGGGGGTGGAGGAGAGAGGTGTGCCAGAATCACCAGTAGTAGCATTTTGGAAGCGTGGTGGCGGAACAACCTCCAACACTGCTGCACCTTGTCCTGCATCCTTCCCAGCTGCCAGCAGAGTCACCCAATGGGCTGTGAAACTTAGGTAACATCCCTGTCCATGCCTGCTGGACCATGAGTCAGCGGTAATATGCACCTTACCGCTGACCGCCCTGTCCAGCGAGGCCAAGACATTGCCTTCCACATGCCGGTAGAGAGCCAGAATCGCCTTCCGTGAGAAAAAGTGGTGTTTGTGAAATTGCCACTGAGGAACCGCACATTCCACAAACTCACGGAAGGGGACAGAGTCTACCAACTGAAAAGGTAGCAGTTGAAGTGCTAGCAATTTTGCCAATCTAGCATTCAACCACTGGGCATGTGGATGGCTGGGAGCGAACTTCTTTCTGCGGTGCAGCAGCTGGGGCAGGGAAATTTGCCTGGTACAATCTGACGTTGGTGTACCGATAGCAGATTGCCCGCAAGTACTTGGCTGTGACACACCTAATTCTACACCTTCATTCCTCTCAGTTCAGGTCTCAGATAGGACTGAAGGTATAGTGGGGTTGGAGATCTCAGCTGATGAGGAGCAAGGAGAGGTCCTCTTTGTTCTTTGGTGTGGGTCTTTTAGGTACGCTTGCCAACAAACTGCATGGCAGGTCAACATATGTCTGGTCAAGCATGTAGTACCCAAGCAGGAGATGTTTTGGCCACGTAAGATATGCTTGAGACTTATGTTGCAAATAGCAGCGGTGCGATCTGATGCACTCATCTCAAAAAAGGCCCACACCAAAGAACTTTTGGAATAACGCACAGAGACAGCAGCGTCCTGCACATGCGGAGCTCTGAGGTGTGATGCAGTCAGTGCGCTGCCCTTAAGCTGGCCCTTGGAGGGCATCCTGCCTCATTGGTGATGTGCCTCCTCCTCCTCCTCTCTCCTATCAGGCACCCACATGGAGTCAGTGACCTCATCATCCCCTCCCTCCTCATCACTGGAGCAAACCTGGCAGTATGCTGCAGCAGGGGGAACATGACTGCCAGATTGCTGTCCTTCTTGGGCACCCCCTCTGTCTGGGCTCACGTTACTGCCTTCCTCTAGCTGAGTACCATCATCGGAGCCTTCAAAACGCTGGGCATCCTCCTGGAGCATGTACCCAACACTGTGGTCAAACAGTTCGGGGGACTCCTCAGGAGGATATGGTGGGGCTAGGGAAGGAGTCACTGATGACATTGAGCTGAGGGAAGAGGCCGCATTGGCAGCTGCTTTGCCAGACAAAGTACCCTGAGCCTGGGTGAGAGAAGATGAGGAGGATGAGGACGGCTTGGTCATCCACTCGACCAAGTCTTCCGCATGTTGCGGCTGTCACGGAATGTCCCACACTCCGCTTGAGTGCTTCCGTCATATACCACTTCCTCCCAGTCTGTATACAGATATCAGATATTCCAACCTCTCTGAGCACAAAACAAGGCGACACTTGCTTCACTGCTAACATGGACTGTTTATTATGAATCAAAGTTACAAGACTTTATATGCCGTTGGAACCTCCTCTAACAATACAACTGTAACTTAATTAACATGAGCTAATTATCTAATCCTTTATACAGCCTAGGTGACTGAGACATGACCTTTCGCCCAGACTTGTGGTCACCGAGCTTCACACAGTTAATTAACACAAACAACAATGGGTGAAAAGACTCTTAGAGCCACACTAGACTTATTTACAATAAACCCATTATAGCAGAATTGATGACATTAGCATTTAACAGTATGAGTCCCAACGGTATAAATCAGTCACCATTCTAATATGGCATATAAAGGGTTCCCAGAGTCTGTGTGTTTTTGGGGGGACATGGAGCTGAATTCAAAGTAACACCAACCCCAGGGTCCCCAGGCATACAGCTCACAGAGAGCACCATTCCCCCCAAATGCTAGGGCCCATAATCAAAAGGCAACAGGCCCGCACCCAGTCCTCTCCAACAGCCTCTGTCCCGGCCAGGTCCGTCACAGCGGCTCAACACGGCCAGCTGCCGAAAAAAAGGCCAAATGTGTCCCACGGCCACGTGCTGATGAGGATGCACCGTGTCCACAACCAGCACTGTTGCCTCTAGACACAGAGCCTGCTTGCCCTCTTTTATTGGCTTGTGACTGTCTGCCTCTCCTTGCTGGCCTTCCAGACTATTGGCCTGCAGTGAGATGTAGCTGCACAAAACTGGGATACATATATATATATATATATATATATATATATATATATATATATATATATACTGATTATACTGCAGCTAGCAGAATCAACTGCCTGCCTGTAGTATTATTAGTATGAGAACACCTGCACTCGTCTTCAGGTAGCTATACTGTATGTGAAACTGTGCAGGGTACACAGTACACTAACTGGAAATACTTCAAGAGCCTGCCTGTGCTATTAATAGGATCAGAAGAAGCACACAAGCACTTGGCTTCAGGTAGCTATACTGTAGGTGCAACTGTGCAGGGTACACAGCACACTAACTGTAAATACTGTAAAAACACCTGCCTGCCTGTCAGTATATTAGGAAGAGAATAATAGAAAAGGATCTAGCTAAACTGAATAGAGTGTATGTATATATGTGTATCTATCTATCTATCTATTTATATATATATATATATAGATCTATCTATTTATCTATCTATCTATCTATCTATCTATCTATCTATCTATCTATCTATCTATCTATCTATCTATCTATCTATCTATCTATCTATCTATCTATCTATCTATCTATCTATCTATCTATCTATCTATCTATCTATAGATACATACATACATACATACATACATACACACATACACACACACAACACCTGGGATGCATATATATACACAATAGACTGTAAGTGCAGCTAACTGACTCGACCTGCCTACTCTATCTAACTTAAATCAAATGACACTGTCTCTCTGTCTATCTCTCTCTATCTGCCGCAACACACTACACAAGGCCGCCACACAGGCGGCCTTATATAGTGTGGGGCGTGTACTAAACCCCCTGAGCCATAATTGGCCAAACCCTCCCTGGCTTTGGCCAATTACAGCTCTCTGTACACATGGTGCTGTGATTGGCCAAGCATGCGGGTCATAGTGCATGCTTGGCCAACCATCAGCCAGCAATGCACTGCGATGCCGCAGTGAATTATCGGCCATGACGCGCCATTCGAAATTTGGCGCGAACAGCCCATAACGTTCGTAATTCGACGAACGGCCAAACACACAATGTTCGAGTCGAACATGCGTTCGACTCGAACATGAAGCTCATCCCTAGTTGGGAGGTATGTATTGTACTCTTGACTTCAGCACTGCATTTACTATGTTGTATGTTATTTCCTTGACCCCTACACTATATACAGTACACTAATGCCCCGTACACACGGTCGGATTTTCCGACGGAAAATGTGTGATAGGACCTTGTTGTCGGAAATTCCGACCGTGTGTGGGCTCCATTACACATTTTCCATCGGATTTTCCGACACACAAAGTTTGAGAGCAGGATATAAAATTTTCCGACAACAAAATCCGTTGTCGGAAATTCTGATCATGTGTACACAAATCCGACGGACAAAGTGCCAGGCATGCTCAGAATAAAAAAAGAGATGAAAGCTATTGGCCACTGCCCCGTTTATAGTCCTGACGTACGTGTTTTACGTCACCGCGTTTAGAATGATCGGATTTTCCGACAACTTTGTGTGACCGTGTGTATGCAAGACAAGTTTGAGCCAACATCTGTCGGAAAAAATCCTAGGATTTTGTTGTCGGAATGTCCAAACAAAGTCCGACCGTGTGTACAGGGGCATTAGGCTCCATGCACACTGGAGATTATAAACTGCAGTTTATTGGAGTTTGGGCGTTTTTTTTAAAAGCCTATGTGTCCATGCACACATGGACGTTTTTTAGCTTTAACGAGCAGTGGAGTTTATGGGCTTTTTTCTGAACGCCAGAAATTCGCGTTCAAAGTGGCGTTTTTCACCGCCAAAAAATCGCCGAAAAATGCCAAACGCTGATAAATGCGCGTTAATTAGCATTTGGCGTTCTATTTTTTCAATGCATTGTGGGATTTTTGGAGTGTCCTCTGTGTATTTTTATTAAAAATGCCCATAAACGCTAACTCTAAAAAACGCTCATAAACGCCTAGTACAAAACGCTGTTAAAAGCACATTTTTCAACCAGAGTTTTCTGCCAGCAATCTGGCATTGGCATCCAGAAAAAGCTTTTTTGAGCTTCAGTGTGCATGGAGCCTTAGGCCCCATGTACACGGGACGCTGAGGCAAAGTCCTCTGAACAATTTTTTTTAACACCTTGAAAATTGCGTTTAAAACGCCCGTTTAGCCATGTTTGCATGCCATGTTTAGCCGCGTTTAACCGCATTTGCATCTAGAAGCGTTTATTAAGATTACCTCATTTAAGACCCTCCCCAAGCTCAAAAAACATCGTAGTTAACTATTTCAGCCATTTTGACCAGAGTGAGTAGCAGCAGCAGAGAGAGCAGTTGTCTACTTGTATTTGCCTCTATTTCTGTGCTTTTTTTTTTTTTTTGCAATGGATCCCATAATGAGCACATGTGAGGAAATGCTCATGACATTGCTCTTGATGAGGCTAGAGCGGTGTAGAAAATTGCGTGAGAGGTCAAGAGTCAGAGTTTGTCACTATTAGACCCATCCTTTGATTGCGCAGCGAATGTTGGCAGGATATTTTGTAAACATGTACGTACAGCTGCGTACCTACCCCGACAAATTTTTTAATTTCACACGCATGTCCATTGCCACATTTGACCTTCTACTTGAAAAAGTATGACTATATATGGTCTATATATGGACTATATATGGGCTATATATGAACTATATATGACTATATATGGACAATATATGGCTATATATGGTCTATGAATCATCGCAAGTAATTAAAACATTTCTAACTATATTTTTTTATGTTTTTTCATTGTTTTCCATTATATTTTTGTCTTTTCAGGTCTAAAATATAGGGCACCTTAAAAAATGCTTATAAACTAAAACGCGTCTAAACGTGGGTACCCGCATTTAGCCGCGTTTGGCATCTGAAACGTGGAAATCTTCTGCGTCTGAACCCATTTTTTTGCTTCCAAAGACACGCTGTTAAACACAACTGCAAAAAACGGCAATAAAACGAGACTGTGTACAATTCAGGGGTCTCAAACTGGCGGCCCTCCAGCTGTTGCGAAACTACAAGTCCCATGAGGCATTGCAAGGCAGACAGTTACAAGCATGACTCCCACAGGCAGAGGCATGATGGAACTTGTAGTTTCGCAACAGCTGGAGGGCCACCAGTTTGAGATCCCCGGTGTACATGGTCACATAGGATAACATTGAATGAGTTCAGGGGCAGTTGAAAAAGCGCCTCTTTTTCCTGCCTCTGAACGCGCGTTTAACAGTGTCCCGTGTACATGGGGCCTAATTTCTATGTTTTGTCCCTTCACTGCATTCTCCACTCAGCCCAATATCCCCTTTAAACCCACTGACACTAGCACATGGGGTATGGCCTCAGCACACAGTCTCTGGGATCTCTTCTCACAAATCTGTACTCACAACTGGCCTTGGAAAATTGGTTGCCTCCTTCCACCCTGTCATACCAGACAACCAGACTAGATCCTCACACAACAGTCCCTTAGTCATCTTTTAGCAAAGCAGGCCTCCAGGTAGCCCACCTGAGGCCTTGACACCCCACAGGCACATGACAGGATGGCCTAGGGGGCTAGCAGCCCCCCTAGGCTGGGGTCCTCTTTTTCAGGAAAAAGACACGGCTGCGCTCTGGCTCAGAGTATTTATACACACTCCCAGTCACCACCTGGGCACCTCTCCCCTGGGATTGGCCAGGGCTGTATAGATATTCAGCTACTGATTAGACTCTTCCTGCCCACTAATTTCCAGAACATTTCTGGACCAGCCAGGGGGAAGCAGTCAATACTGCAGCCACTGAGACACAGAACAGGCCAGAACAATCAACACAGCCACAATGATTACAGTGAGCAAAAACTACATTTTACCTAATCCGAGCACCTATCTAGGAGGGTGCTAAATAGGGTGCCTAAAATATGCCCTGTTCAACCACATTGAGGAACTACTGTCTGTGTATAAGCCCCCTCTTATCTGACCTTGACAAATATACCTAGGCTGATTCTATTTCACTGCTTCCGGTCCGGGACAATTCTGACAATTTTCAGAACAAAAAACAATATTTTTTACTTTCTGCTATAAAACATATCCAATAAAAAAAAAATCAAATTTCATCATCAATTTAGGTCAATATGAATTCTTCTACATATTTATGGTAAAAAAAAAAATCCCAATAAGCGTATATTGATTGGTTTGCGCAAAAGTTATAGTGCCTATAAGCTATGAGATATATTTATTTATTTTTACTAGTAATGGCGGCAATCAGCGACTTATAGCAGGACTGTGATATTGCGGCGGACAAATCAGACACTAACTGATACTTTTGACACTTTTTTGAGAACCAGTGACACTAATACAGTGATCAGTGCTAAAAATACGCACTGTCACTGTACTAATGACACTGGCTGGGAAGGGATTACCATCAGGGGCAATCCAACGGCTAACTGTGTGCCTAGCAAGTATTTTCTAACTGTAGGGGGGGTACTTTTACTAGAGGAAGGCATAGGTCCATGTCCCTATTTTGCAGGAATATAGGTCAGCAAGTGGTTAATGCATGTTGCCACATAAGTGGACCCTGATCTATGATGTTACAATCAATCTAATATCAATACCAAATACAAATGTTACAAAGTTAGTATATAAAAATACAATGCGGTGTAATGCCCTGTACACACGGTCGGACATTGATTGGACATTCCGACAACAAAATCCTAGGATTTTTTCCGAAAGATGTTTGCTCAGACTTGTCTTGCATACACACGGTTGCACAAAGTTGTCGGAAAATCTGATCGTTCTGAACGCGGTGACGTAAAACACATACGTCGGGACTATAAACGGGGCAGTAGCCAATAGCTTTTGTCTCTTAATTTATTCTGAGTAGGGATGAGCCGAACACCCCCCTGTTCGGTTCGCACCAGAACATGCGAACAGGAAAAAAGTTCGTTCAAACACGCGAACACCGTTAAAGTCTATGGGACACGAACATGAATAATCAAAAGTGCTAATTTTAAAGGCTAATATGCAAGTTATTGTCATAAAAAGTGTTTGGGGACCCGGGTCCTGCCCGAGGGGACATGGACCAATGCAAAAAAAAGTTTTAAAAACGGCCGTTTTTTCAGGAGCAGTGATTTTAATAATGCTTAAAGTCAAACAATAAAAGTGTAATATCCCTTTAAATTTCGTACCTGGGGGGTGTCTATAGTATGCCTGTAAAGGGGCGCATGTTTCCTGTGTTTAGAACAGTCTGACAGCAAAATTACATTTTGAAGGAAAAAACTCATTTAAAACTACCCGCGGCTATTGCATTGCCGACAATACACATAGAAGTTCATTGATAAAAACGGCATGGGAATTCCCCAAAGGGGAACCCCGAACCAAAATTTAAAAAAAAAATGACGTGGGAGTCCCCCTAAATTCCATACCAGGCCCTTCAGGTCTGGTATGGATATTAAGGGGAACCCCGGCCAAAATTAAAAAAAAAAAAATGACGTGGGGTTCCCCCTAAATTCCATACCAGACCCTTATCCGAGCACGCAACCTGGCAGGCCGCAGGAAAAGAGGGGGGGACGAGAGTGCGCCCCCCCCCTCCTGAACCGTACCAGGCCACATGCCCTCAACATTGAGAGGGTGCTTTGGGGTAGCCCCCCAAAACACCTTGTCCCCATGTTGATGAGGACAAGGGCCTCATCCCCACAACCCTGGCCGGTGGTTGTGGGGGTCTGCGGGCGGGGGGCTTATCGGAATCTGGAAGCCCCCTTTAACAAGGGGACCCCCAGATCCCGGCCCCCCCCTGTGTGAAATGGTAAGGGGGTACAAAAGTACCCCTACCATTTCACTAAAAAACTGTCAAAAATGTTAAAAATGACAAGAGACAGTTTTTGACAATTCCTTTATTTAAATACTTCTTTCTTCTATCTTCCTTCATCTTCTGGTTCTTCTGGCTCTTCTGGTTCTTCCTCCGGCGTTCTCATCCAGCATCTCCTCGGCGGCGTCTTCTATCTTCTCCTCGGGCCGCTCCGCACCCATGGCATGGGGGGGGAGGCTCCCGCTCTTCTCTTCATCTTCTTCATCTTCTTCTCTTCTTCTTTTCTTCTCTTCTTCTCTTCATTTTCTTCTCCGGGCCGCTCCGCACACATGCTATCATGGAGGGAGGCTCCCGCTGTGTGACGGCGCTCCTCGTCTGACAGTTCTTAAATAACGGGGGGCGGGGCCACCCGGTGACCCCGCCCCCCTCTGACGCACGGGACATGACGGGACTTCCCTGTGGCATTCCCCGTGACGTCACAGGGAAGTCCAGTCAAGTCACCGTGCGTCAGAGGGGGTCACCGGGTGGCCCCGCCCCCTGTTATTTAAGAACTGTCAGACGAGGAGCGCCATCACACAGCGGGAGCCTCCCTCCATGCCAGCATGGATTGCGGAGCGGCCCGGAGAAGAAAATGAAGAAGAGAAGAAAAGAAGAGAAGAAGAGAAGAAGATGAAGAAGATGAAGAGAAGAGCGGGAGCCTCCCCCCATGCCATGGGTGCGGAGCGGCCCGAGGAGAAGAAGATAGAAGACGCCGCAGAGGAGATGCTGGACGAGAACGCCGGAGGAAGAACCAGAAGAGCCAGAAGAACCAGAAGAACCAGAAGATGAAGGAAGATAGAAGAAAGAAGAAGTATTTAAATAAAGGAATTGTCAAAAACTGTCTCTTGTCATTTTTAACATTTTTGACAGTTTTTTAGTGAAATGGTAGGGGTACTTTTGTACCCCCTTACCATTTCACACAGGGGGGGGGGCGGGATCTGGGGGTCCCCTTGTTAAAGGGGGCTTCCAGATTCCGATAAGCCCCCCGCCCGCAGACCCCCACAACCACCGGCCAGGGTTGTGGGGATGAGGCCCTTGTCCTCATCAACATGGGGACAAGGTGTTTTGGGGGGCTACCCCAAAGCACCCTCCCAATGTTGAGGGCATGTGGCCTGGTACGGTTCAGGAGGGGGGGGGCCGCACTCTCGTCCCCCCCTCTTTTCCTGCGGCCTGCCAGGTTGCGTGCTCGGATAAGGGTCTGGTATGGATTTTTGGGGGGACCCCACGCCGTTTTTTTTTTTTTTTTGGCGCGGGGTTCCCCTTAAAATCCATACCAGACCTGAAGAGTCTGGTATGGAATTTAGGGGGAACCCCACGTCATTTTTTTTTTAATTTTGGCCGGGGTTCCCCTTAATATCCATACAAGACCTGAAGGGCCTGGTATGGAATTTAGGGGGACTCCCACGTCATTTTTTTTTAAAATTTTGGTTCGGGGTTCCCCTTTAGGGAATTCCCATGCCGTTTTTATCAATGAACTTCTATGTGTATTGTCGGCAATGCAATAGCCGCGGGTAGTTTTAAATGAGTTTTTTCCTTCAAAATGTCATTTTGCTGTCAGACTGTTCTAAACACAGGAAACATGCGCCCCTTTACAGGCATACTATAGACACCCCCCAGGTACGAAATTTAAAGGGATATTACACTTTTATTGTTTGACTTTAAGCATTATTAAAATCACTGCTCCTGAAAAAACGGCCGTTTTTAAAACTTTTTTTTGCATTGATCCATGTCCCCTGGGGCAGGACCCGGGTCCCCAAACACTTTTTATGACAATAACTTGCATATTAGCCTTTAAAATTAGCACTTTTGATTTCTCCCATAGACTTTTAAAGGGTGTTCCACGGCATTCGAATTTGCCGCGAACACCCCAAATTGTTCGCTGTTCGGCGAACTTGCGAACAGCCAATGTTCGAGTCGAACATGAGTTCGACTCGAACTCGAAGCTCATCCCTAATTCTGAGCATGCATGGCACTTTGTGCGTCGGATTTGTGTACACACGATCATAATTTAAATGATCGGATTTTGTTGTCGGAAAATTTTATATCCTGCTCTCAAACTTTGTGCGTCAGAAATTCCGACGGAAAAAGTCTGATGCAGCCCACACACGGTTGGAATTTCCGACAACACAATCTGATTGCACTTTTTCCGTTGGAAAATCCGACCATGTGTACAGGGCATAAGACTACAGTTCATGCACATAGGGGCATTTTCCTGTTTATGCATACACACCGCATTGCTCTGGTGTCATGAATGTTCTGGAGCTGTGCGTACACATTAAAGTGGAATTACTAAAGACAGACTATGCGCTTTGCAAGTGCATTCCCTCAAGAGCTTAGTAAATAACCCCAAAATAAAGTAAATCAACTCGAGTGTTTTTATGCTGCAGGGGCAAATGTGCCCATGAGCGTGTAGTCTAAGAGAGGCCATGTGTTCCTTGAAAATAAATATGTATTTGAAAAATTAGCGCACACGTGATGGGGAGAGGAGAGTAGCGGTTCCCCCGTAGGGGCTGCTGAGTGTTGTGGTCCGTCTGTCACCCTGCCCTGCCAGGCACACAATCTTCAAGCATCCAGAAGACATGAAACCAATCCAGCTTTGTTTTAGTTTTTTTGGGTTTTATTGAGGGAATTAAACTTGGATAGGATAGGGTAATAAAGAGATGCCCAGATTGAAGAGCAGACAATGTAGGGACTGAGAACTATACACATCTCCAGTATACACCACTTAATCTATTCCTTCAGCACAAATGTGCTTGTAGAACTACATGTCCCAGGACCAGCTAGCACTGAAATGCAGGCCCAACACAGGCTCAGCCAGGCCCAAAGCAAATGCCTTTTGCGGGCAGGGACCACAGGCCGCTTTGGTGTAGAGAAAATGGAGATAGTCCCAATGCTAGTTGTTCCACGTGGCTACTGGTCCCAGCACCACCTCTTCAGGCCCTGCGAGCCCTCCTGACTGCAGCTGCCTCTCTCCACTGACCGTTGTAGAAATTTTAATAAGATATATTCAATATGTATTGTCAGTGTCTCCCAGTGTTAGTTCTACTTGTGGCTCACTCATAAGAGTGAACTGGCACCGGTGAAGGACCATTGGTAGTGAAGACCTTCCTCTTGGATGTGGAGAGGTGTGCGCTCTGCAAAGGTATGTCCGCCTGCGAGGGCCCCAGCGTTATGCACAGACTTGTTTGTTTGGTGGAGATATGTTTGCTCTGCAAAGACATTATCAGTTTGATACCTATCTGCTTTTGGGGAGGGATGTACGCTCATGTCTCTCTGTGTCTGATCACCACGTAGAGGGATCTTGAGTGTGTCTCTGCAGATAGCCTCATGTCCATAGGAACAGTAGTATAATCCGGCTATGCATTGTTCTCTGAACAATGCAGAATAAGGATTCACGCCAATGGTAGAATCGGGAGTGTGTGCGCAAGCTTGGTTGGAACGCCGTTCACGATTTCTTAGGCGCCAATCTCACGGTTTCTTTGTTAACTGTAGAGCACAGTTTAATGGTACAGAGGGCGGGAAATTGTACACACTGGTCTGCACGGGCACACCCAGACACTCCCCTAGTAGTTGTTCTTTTTGAATATACACGTGTCTTCATTGGTTGAGTTTTGTATAATACCTACTGTTTGAAGGAATGCCTGGGCTTGATTGGCTGAACTGAAAAGCCACCAAGTCCCTTTTCTTACCCCTGTTCAAAGTCCTTTAATTAAAACGGAGCTCCCATAACAACCCAGGACTGTCTGAGGAGCTTCCAATGTGAGAACAACTATTGTGTCGGTCTTACTTGGTAAGCAGGAGTGTACTCAATTGCATTATCCAAAAGAGCTGAAAAGTGCGCTTATTAGCGCAAGCGAAGCTGATTGCGCATAGCGCATATTAATTTCCACAACAGCATGGCGAGCCAGAATTTTCGGAGCCAATCGAACTTCTTTCCCGGCGGACCAAGAAGAGGGAGCAGATCCAGGGTCTAGAGCAACAAAACAGCCGGCCATTGGTAAGACCAATTTTATTTCAGTTTTTTAATTCTTTTGTTGTCCTGAGGCCAGAAGTTTGTTTTTTCTGTCCGCTGTATCAGGTAAATTCTGTTTTGCAAAATAATCATTTTGTTTTTCCTCTTTTGACAGTTTTTTATAGTATATTATAGTTTTGTCATTGTGGGTAGGTCTAATGATTAGGATGGCAACCTATACTGAAGTCCTCTATAGGTCCTAATCAATACAACCTAAAGTGTTTTATATAGGTAATTGTATGCTTTGAGTATTTGGTATAAGCAACTGTATATTGTGTGATATGCGTGATGTATATGGGGAAAAAGGAAAATTGAGGAAAGCTAGGCCTCTACGAGAAATTTAAATGTATGAATTGTGATTACAGGCAGTCCCCTAGTTACAAACATCCGACTTACAAACAACTTCTACTTACAAACGGAAGGAGACAACAGGAAGTGAGAGGAAATCTACCCCTCGGAAGGGAATTTTACTCCTGTAAGAGTTATTATGGGAAAAAGGTGTCTCCACTGATGCTTTAATCACCAAGGCTTGTTTCCACAACAACCCAAATGTTTCAAAATTCAATTGTCATTGGGACAGAAAGTGAGGTGAAATCTTCTTAAGAGGTGCACAGACAGCAAAACAAACATTAGAGGGGTGATAACCCTTCCCTATGCTATCCAAAAAGCTTAAAAATATTTTTTCCCTTTACGTCATTCAGGACAGCCACTTTTGAGAGATAGTCTCCTCCTCTTTCTCTAGGAAACACTGCGCCAGCCCATAAAACTCTCACTTCCCCTGCCAGACCTCAGTTAATAGTGTTTCCTCCAGTGGGGAGACACTGTGCAGAGAACCAGGCTTATACAGTCAGGGAGATTGTGGCCTCTCTCAAACATCCCCAGGGAAGCAGGGGCTTCCAGCATTTGGATGGCGGTACATACCCGCAAACAGCAGCCACCCCTTCCTTGTCAAGCGTGGCATCAGGCTGTGGGGGACCCCTATCGCGTCCACAGGGCCGCAGCAAGAAGACACTCCACTCTCCCTGTACACTGTACAGGCCGCATTTTTTTGCTTGGAACGAGCGGTCCGGACAAAGGGCGAAGTCATTTCCGGCGGAGGGCGGATGTCTACCTTTAACCCGCGACTTACGGTTTCGGGTCGTGGTGCTGATAGGGGGCCGGGCTCAGGCTGGAGTGAGTCGTTTTACACGTGCAGACAGTGTGAGACTCCACACAGGCAACCACCTGCAGTCATGTCTGAGGCAGATGCTGCAGCTCATACGGACGCTATCTCCAGCCTTCCGAGGGTAAGAGTTCCCTGGGGAGTGGTCCTCTCTACCTAAGATTGTCCCCCCCATGTATGGTTCCTTACTTAGGGGGGGACAGACCCCCTGGGTGGTCAGGGGGTGGGGGTGACTCAGATCCCTACAGGTGGGTCGGGTACACTCCCAGGGTTGTTTCCGTTAAAAAATTGCTGAATGTAATATGTTTTCTTGATGTAATTTCAGAAATCCACAGAAAAGACAAAGTCCACTCATGTCTCTAAAAAGAAGTGTGCCTCTTGTAGGGACAGTTTAGGGGAAGCTTGGACCAAGGTTTTGTGTAAAGAATGCATAGACTCCCTGGTAAAGGAAAGGGACTCTGAACAGCAGTCCGGCTTGGCAGCCTCTGTAAAGGAGCTGTCATCCACTTTTTCATCTTTTAAGACGCTTTTTGAGAAATTTCAGCTTCCCCCTAATCCCATTCAGCAGGATACAACCCCGCCTCATGCTCAGGGCTCTGCTCCTGCCAGATCTACTAATACAGTACCTGACCGCGAGATTGTGTTTCCAGCGCGATACCATTGCGCTGGTTCTCGGCGACAGGGTACTGTGCATGTCGCGCTGGCTCACTCATCGGGAAAGGAAAACTTTGTTTTCCTTCCGCGATGAGTGACAGGCAGTGCTGACAGCTGTCTGGTATGAATCCTGAGGCGGGAACACCGCGCCAAATTTTAAATGAAAAAACCGGCGTGGGTTCCCCCCTCAGGGGCATACCAGGCCCTTAGGTCTGGAATGGATTGTAAGGGGAACCCCCTACGCCGAAAAATCGGCGTGGGGGGTCCCCCCCAAATCCATACCAGACTCTTATCCGAGCATGCAGCCCGGCCGGCCAGGAAAGGGGGTGGGGACGAGCGAGCGCCCCCCCTCCTGAGCCGTACCAGGCCGCATGCCCTCAACATGGGGGGGTGGGTGCCTTGGGGAGGGGGGCGCCCTGCGGGGGCCCCCCCACCCCAAAGCACCTTGTCCCCATGTTGATGAGGACAAGGGCCTCTTCCCGACAACCCTGGCCGTTGGTTGTCGGGGTCTGCGGGCGGGGGGCTTATCGGAATCCGGGAGCCCCCTTTAATAAGGGGGCCCCCAGATCCCGGCCCCCCACCCTATGTGAATGAGTATGGGGTACATGGTACCCCTACCCATTCACCTAGGGAAAAGTGTCAATATAAAAAAACACAGTACACAGGTTTTAAGAATAATTTATTAGTCAGCTCCGGGATCTTCTTCCGACTTCGGGGGGGTCTCCTTCCGACTTCTCCCGGTGTTCGGCCTCTTCTCCCGGGCCCCGCCGCTATCTTCTTCCAGCTCTATTGCCAGCGAGGGGCCCGGTCTTCTGCCGCTGTCTTGCCGACTCTGTCTCGCCGCTTCTTCTCTTCTTCTCTTCTTCCCCGATGTCGACACGACGCTCTCTCCGGCTCGAATGCTGTGTGCGAGCTGCGGAGCCATTTATATAGGCGGTGACCCCGACCCCTTACGACGTCATGGTCCCAGCATGCGCAGGGACTCTGGGGTCACGCCCCCTTATGACGCCAGAGTCCCTGCGCATGCTGGGACCATGACGTCGTAAGGGGGCGGGGTTACCGCCTATATAAATGGCTCCACAGCTCGCACACAGCATTCGAGCCGGAGAGAGCGTCGTGTCAACATCGGGGAAGAAGAGAAGAAGAGAAGAAGCGGCGAGACAGCGGCGGCAAGACAGCGGCAGCAGACCGGGCCCCTCACTGGCAATAGAGCTGGAAGAAGATAGCGGCGGGGCCCGGGAGAAGAGGCCGAACACCGGGAGAAGTCGGAAGGAGACCCCCTGAAGTCAGAAGAAGATCCCGGAGCTGACTAATAAATTACTTTTAAAACCTGTGTACTGTGTTTTTTTTTATATTGACACTTTTCCCTAGGTGAATGGGTAGGGGTACCATGTACCCCATACTCATTCACACAGGGTGGGGGGTCGGGATCTGGGGGCCCCCTTATTAAAGGGGGCTCCCGGATTCCGATAAGCCCCCCGCCCGCAGACCCCGACAACCAACGGCCAGGGTTGTCGGGAAGAGGCCCTTGTCCTCATCAACATGGGGACAAGGTGCTTTGCTCGTCCCCACCCCCTTTCCTGGCCGGCCGGGCTGCATGCTCGGATAAGGGTCTGGTATGGATTTGGGGGGGGACCCCCCATGCCGATTTTTCAGCGTAGGGGGTTCCCCTTACAATCCATGCCAGACCTAAGGGCCTGGTATGCCCCTGGGAGGGGGAACCCACGCTGTTTTTTTCATTTAAAATTTGGCACGGTGTTCCCGCCTCAGGATTCATACCAGACAGCTGTCAGCACTGCCTGTCACTCATCGCGGAAGGAAAACAAAGTTTTCCTTTCCCGATGAGTGAGCCATCTCGGCGCTGGCTCCTGCAAACGGGGCTCGCAGGTGTCAAATCTCGCCGAGAAATGCGGCGAGATTGACACAATATTGCGGTCACCTACTGTATAGTTATGGCAGAGGAGGTTTCAGGCCCTTCCGGGGTGGAGCTTAGGCAACCAGACAGTGGCACTTCTGACTCTCATGAGGAATCAGAGGGGGAGGACCAGGACGGGAGTCCAGGAAAATCTCCAGGTATAAATTGTCCCTAGAGTAGGTGGAAGATCTCCTAGGGGCAATATATACAACCCTCGGTATACACGAGGATAAAAAACCCCTCTCACTCCATGACCTTATGTACAAGGGCTTAGGAGATCAAAAGAAAAAAGTTTTCCCAGTACACGAGGTTCTGGTGGAGACGATTAAAAAAGAGTGGCAGGATCCTGAAAGAAAGCCCTTTTTCTCTAGTTCCCTTAAGAGAAGATTTCCGTTTTCAGAGGATCCAGCATCCATTTGGAATAAAAATCCCAAGTTGGATGCGGCCTTCTCTCAGGTCTCTAGGCACACAGACCTGGCATTCGAGGATATGGGGGCCTTATCGGATGTCATGGACAAAAGGATAGACTCACTACTGAAAAAGACGTGGGACTCGACAGTCGGTAACTTAAAACCAGAAATTGCTGTTACTGTTGTAGCCCGCAATTTAGAACACTGGCTTTTCCAGATTCAAGAGCATATTGAGGCTGGCACGGCTAAAGAGACTATCCTAGCTTCTTTCTCCACGATTCTGCGAGGAATCGCATATATAGCAGACGCCTTGGCAGGATCAGTGCGTATGTCAGCCAGATCAGCGGCTCTGGCTAACTCGGCCAGGAAGGCCCTCTGGCTGAAGACTTGGCTTGGATCTAGACACCTTAGTACAGGTTCCCCATCAGTTAAAGAGATCTCTTTGGTGGTGGAGGAAGGAAGCAAACTTGTTGCAGGGACGTCTGTGGCTTATCCCAGTTTCACAGATAGTAACCACGGACGCAAGCGGCAAAGGCTGGGGGGCACATCTGGGATCCCTTCTAGCGCAGGGCATATGGAGGGGAGACAAACTAAAAAGATCGTCCAATTGGAAGGAGCTGAGGGCGGTCGGCCTGGCCCTCAGGTTTTTCAAAAAAGAGCTTCAGGGCCACCATATACAGGTATGGTCAGACAACTCTTCTACCGTAGCCTATATAAACAAACAGGGAGGCACCAGAAGCGGAAGTCTGCTGGCCCTAGCAACAGACATTCTAAATTGGGCCGAGACCAACACTCACTCTCAGCGGTTTTTCTGAGAGGGGAAAGGAACGTTATAGCGGACTTTCTCAGCCGGAGCAGGCTGAGAGAGGGAGATTGGGCCCTCAACCAGGAGGTTTTCAATCTCATATCCAAAAAATGGGGACCCCCGGAAGTGGATCTTTTCGCTTCAAGAGACAATGCGAAAACCCCCTGTTTTTTCTCCCTAAACGCAGGAGAAGGAGCACTGGGGGTGGACGCATTAACACAGAATTGTCATTTCAAGATATGCTATGCCTTCCCTCCTCCGGTGTTATTACCGGCGGTTCTGAGGAAGTTCCAACTAGAGAGCACCTCCCTCATTCTAGTAGCTCCACATTGGCCAAAAAGGGCATGGTTTTCAATTCTCAGTCAGCTAGCAGCGGAACCGCCCCTATTCCTTCCACCTCAGGAGGATCTTCTCTCACAAGGTCCAATCCTCTGTCCACAGGTGCATCAATGGAAATTAGTTGCCTGGCTACTGAGGAGGGCATATTAATGTCTAAGGGATTTTCACAGAGATTAATTTCCACTCTCCTCAACAGTAGAAAAAAGGAGACGCGTCAGATTTATAAAAAGCTCTGGCTCCTTTTCAGCAAGTGATGCATTGAAAACTCTTGGTGCAGAGCCCCATAGCTTGGAGTTCCTACAGTGTGGAGCGGACCAAGGGTTATCCGTAGGTACACTTAAAAGCCAGGTGTCAGCACTCAGTGCTTATTTGGAGAAATCTTTGGCCACCAATCCATGGGTGGTCAGGTTCTTTAGGGCACTGTCCAGACAGAGACCTATCCGAGGTCCCCCCTTTCCCAGGTGGGATCTATCTTTAGTGTTACAGAGCCTAACGGGAATTCCCTTTGAGCCCTTGGACAAATGTTTGTTAAAAGAATTAACCTTAAAAACAACATTTTTTGTAGCAGTGACAACTGCCAGGAGAGTCAGTGAAATTGAGGCGTTATCAATTAGACCTCCTTTTTGCGTTATTTTGCCAGATAGGATAGTCCTTAAGACTGATCCAGCATTTTTGTCTAAAGTGGCGTCAGGCTTTCACAGAAGTCAGGAAATAGTCCTACCTTCATTTTGTCCTAACCCTGCAGGAGAAGGGGAACTGAAATTTAATTTTTTAGATGTAAGGAGGTGTATCCTACAATACTTAGAGATGACTAAAACAATAAGAAAGTCGGATTCTCTATTTATTTTGTTTTCCGGGTCCAGAAAAGGACTCAGAGCGTCTCGACGCACGATTGCCAGATGGCTTAGATTAGCTATTGGGCAGGCATATTCTTTAGCAGGGAAAGAGATCCCTATGGGCATAAGGGCACACTCTACCAGAGCCGTGGCAACTTCCCAAGCAGAGAAGGCTGGAGCAACGCCAGAGCAAATATGCAAGGCAGCGACATGGTCCAGCTACTCCACTTTCGTTAAACATTACAGAGTGGACCTGGTAGTGGTAGGGGAGCAGGCTTTTGAGCGAAAAGTTCTGCAAGCTGTAGTCCCACCCTAATTGGTAAGTGCTTGATTATCCTCTCAATAGTGGCTGTCCTGAATGACGTAAAGGGAAAATTAAAGTTACGTACTGGTAACGTCTTTTCCTGTAGTCTTTCAGGACAGCCCTAGTTACCCACCCTAAACTTTGGGGGGGTCTTATTAAAGACCAGAACGCAGTATGATAATGATATGGGATGGTGTGTTATTAATGTGTTCTTGTGTCTCCCCAGCTGACTGGAGGTGATCTTGTAAAAACTGAGGTCTGGCAGGGGAAGTGAGAGTTTTATGGGCTGGCGCAGTGTTTCCTAGAGGAAGAGGAGGAGACTATCTCTCAATAGTGGCTGTCCTGAAAGACTACAGGAAAAAAGACGTTACCGGTACGTAACTTTAATTTTTTCGCTGGAGCTACACTTAAAAAATGTACCTGTTCCGACTTACAAACATTCAACTTAAGAACAAACCTACAGTCCCTGTCTTGTTTGTAACCCGGGGACCGCCTGTATTACCTATGTATGGGACCAACAGGTGGATTGTATCAGTTGTGGATTTTTTTTTTTTTTTTTCAAGAAATATTATTGAATTTTTCACAGTGACAATCTTATAACAACAGAATTACTGTGAGCACATATCATACAGTGTAGTGTTACCTACAAGATATACTTAAAATGTAATCAAAAGAATGGCAGTACAAAACAATGCAATTTATTCAACCTAGCAGGGTGAGTATATTCATAGTTTGTGAAATATTGTCTGCCCTAGGGAGAGGATGCGGTCAATGGGATATATCCCATTATGATCCGGGCCAACTCAGATCTCATAGGTGTCGTATCGTATACAGATATGTGGTTGTCCAATGGGACATTGGGGATAAACCTATACAGGTCAACCCAATCACTGTTCACCCCATAACTGAACGGAAGGGGACCCTTAACATTTCCTAACATTGCGGAAAGGTACGGTTCAACCAATGTTGTATAATATTTCATTATAGGTTCAACATTCATGTCAGTGAATGTAGTGGTTGGATATTTTTGTGATATCAGCCAGTTTATTACACCATGTTGGCGCCTCAGTCCACTATGGCAAGTTAAATTACCGCATGTGCCGGATATGAAATTAATTGCGCTGAGATGTTAATAGGACCTTTATGTGTGTGTTCATAAATGTATTTCCAATCGTCCTTGGACAATTCTGTTGAAAGTTCAGTTTCCCAGAGCCAGTGAGTTTTAGTGTTGGGGGTGGTTTCTGAGGGTAAGAGAGCATATATTGCTGAGAACAAGTGACTCTGTGGCTCTGTGCTGTTACAAAGGTGTTCAAAGGGAGCAAGATCCCTGTACCAGCACGGAAGAGATTGGGTACTATGTAAAAAATGTCGAATTTGAAGAATGGTGTGTTGAGTTCTGGAAATTTGGAAGACATGGCTGAGTGTGAGAGGAGAACTTCATCCTTTAAGAATTGGTGTGCCCTGATCGGAGGTTCATTTTGACATATAGTTAGGTCATGAGACAGTAGGACCGTCGGGAAATCAGGGTTTTGGGACAGAGGTGTCATGGGCCCAGGAGAAGGAATCACTTTAAAGGTTTTGCAGGATTTCCTAAACATTAGTAGTGTGGGTCCTATTAGTGGATGGGTGGAGCATTCCTTAGGGATCGAATGGTGATTAATCCATGGAAGTTGAGCTATCGGAACTTGTGTAAAGGCATTTTCTACCTGAATCCAATCTTTGTTTTGTTTGTGTACATGCCAGTCTACGACTCTTGTGAGTTGGCAAGCCTTATGGTATGTAAGTAGATCTGGTAGTCCTATTCCCCCTTTCCGCTTAGGAAGTATCAGTTTATCCCAGCTCAACCTGGGAGGGTGAGTGGACCACAGAAGATTTCTGCACATTCTTTTGTAGGAAGTGAAAAAAGAAGGGGGAAGTTTGATCGGGATTGTTTGCAGAAAATATAGCATTCTGGGAAGAACGTTCATCTTTAGGATTGCTGCTCTGCCAAATCATGAGAAGGGACCTTTATGCCAGTTGTTTAAGTTCCCCTAAATTTTGTGGAGTGTGGACAAGAAGTTTCTGGCGTATAGCTCCGACAGTCTGGTGGGGAGTTTAATGCCTAAGTAAGTTCGTGTGGCTCCCAACTAGGGATGAGCTTCGTGTTCGAGTCGAACCCATGTTTGACTCGAACATCGGCTGTTCGGTCGTTCGCCGAATTGCAAACGATATGGGCCGTTCGCGCCAAATTCGTGTGGCGCGTCACGGCCCATAATTCACTGCGGCATCGCAGTGCATTGCTGGCTGATGATTGGCCAAGCATGCACTATGACCCGCATGCTTGGCCAATCACAGCGCCGTCTGAACAGAGAGCCGTAATTGGCCAAAGCCAAGGAGGATTTGGCCAATTATGGCTCAGGGGATTTAGTACACGCCCCACACTATATAAGGCCGCCTGCACGGCCGCCCTGTGTAGTGTGTGTTCCGGCGTTCATTCAGAGAGAGAGAGAGACAGATAGTGACATTTGATTTGAGTTAGATAGATTAGGCAGAACAGTCAGTCAGTTAGCTGCACTTACAGTGTATTGTGTATATATATATGCATCCCAGGTGTTGCATATATATATATATATATATATATATATACACTGTATTCAGTTTAGCTAGATCCGTTCCTGTTATCTTCCTACTGACAGGCAGGCTTGTCTTGTTACAGTATTTACAGCTACCTGAAGAAAATTACTGGTGTTCTTTTGATCCTATTAGTACCACAGTCAGGCAGCTAGACTATTTACAGTTAGTGCAGTGCATCCTGCTCACAGTGTTCAGCTAAACCTACAAGTTGGTGTACTGAGACCTCTGCACAGTGTTCATCTCAAGCTACAAGTTAGTGCAGTGCATCCTGCTCACAGTGATCAGCTAGATCCGTTCCAGTTATCTTCCTACTGACAGGCAGGCTTGTCTTGTTACAGTATTTACAGCTACCTGAAGAAAATTACTGGTGTTCTTTTGATCCTATTAGTACCACAGTCAGGCAGCTAGACTATTTACAGTTAGTGCAGTGCATCCTGCTCACAGTGTTCAGCTAAACCTACAAGTTGGTGTAGTGAGACCTCTGCACAGTGTTCATCTCAAGCTACAAGTTAGTGCAGTGCGTCCTGCTCACAGTGTTCAGCTAAAACTACAAGTTAGTGCTGTGCGTCCTGCTCACAGTATTCAGCTAAAACTACAAGTTGGTGTAGTGAGACCTCTGCACAGTGTTCATCTCAAGCTACAAGTTAGTGCAGTGCGTCCTGCTCACAGTGTTTAGCTAAAACTATAAGTTAGTGCAGTGCGTCCTGCTCACAGTGTTCAGCTAAAACTACAAGTTAGTGCTGTGTGTCCTGCTCACAGTGTTCAGCTAAACCTACAAGTTGGTGTAGTGAGACCTCTGCACAGTGTTCATCTAAAACTACAAGTTAGTGCTGTGCGTCCTGCTCACAGTGTTCAGCTAAAACTACAAGTTGGTGTAGTGAGACCTCTGCACCGTGTTCATCTCAAGCTACAAGTTAGTGCAGTGCGTTTTGCTCACAGTGTTTAGGTAAAACTATAAGTTAGTGCAGTGCGTCCTTCTCACAGTGTTCAGCTAGATCCGTTCCTGTTATCTTCTTACTGACAGGCAGGCTTGTCTTGTTACAGTATTTACAGCTACCTGAATAAAATTTCTGGTGTTCTTTTGATCCTATTAGTACCACAGTCAGGCATCTAGACTATTTACAGTTAGTGCAGTGCGTCCTGCTCACAATGTTCAGCTAAAACTACAAGTTAGTGGGGTGCGTCCTGCTCACAGTGTTCAGCTAAAACTACAAGTTAGTGTAGTGAGACCTCTGCACAGTGTTCATCTAAAGCTACAAGTTATTTTTTTGCGAGCTCTGCACAGTGTTCAGCTAAAGCTACCTGTAGAAGGTTGGTGGTGTTCTCATACTACAGGCAGGCAGTTGATTTTGCTAGCTGCAGTATCAGTACATATATATATATATATATATATATATATATATATATATATATATATATATATCCCAGCTTAGTGCAGCTACAGGCCATTAGTATGTCTGGAAGGCCAAGAAGGAGAGGCAGACAGTCACAAGCCAATAAGAGAGGGCAAGCAGGCTCTGTGTCTAGTGCTGGTCGTGGAGACGGTGCATCCTCATCAGCACGTGGCCGTGGGACACGCTTGGCCTTTTTTTCGGCAGCTGGCCGTGTTGAGCTGCAACATGCAGAAGACTTGGTCGAGTGGATGACCAAGCCGTCCTCATCCTCCTCATCCTCTCTCACCCATGCCCAGAGTACTTTGTCTGGCAAAGCAGCGGCAGTAACATGAGCACGGACAGAGGGGGTGCCCAAGAAGGACAGCAATCTGGCAGTCATGCTCCCCCTGCTGCAGCATACTGCCAGGTTTGCTCCAGTGATGAGGAGGGAGGGGATGATGAGGTCACTGACTCAACGTGGGTGCCTGGTAGGAGAGAGGAGGAGGAGGAGGAGGAGGCGGCACATCACCGAGGCAGGATGCCCTCCAGGGGCCAGCCTAAGGGCAGCACATTGACTGCATCACACCCCAAAGCTCCACATGTGCAGGGCGCTGCAGACTCTGCGCGTTATTCAAAAAGTTCTTTGGTGTGGGCCTTTTTTGAGACGAGTGCATCAGATCACACCGCTGCTATTTGCAACATATGTCTCAAGCGTATCTCGCGTGGCCAAAACATCTCCCGCTTGGTTACCACATGCTTGACCAGACATATGTTGACCTGCCATGCAGTTCGTTGGCAAGCGTATCTAAAAGACCCACACCAAAGAACAAAGAGGACCTCTCCTTGCTCCTCATCAGCTGAGATTTCCAACCCCACTAGACCTTCAGTCCTCTCTGAGACCTGCACTGAGAGGAATGAAGGTGTAGAATTAGGTGTGTCACAGCCAAGTACTTGTGGGCAATCTGCTTTTGGTACACCGACGTCAGATTGTACCAGGCAAATTTCCCTGCCCCAGCTGCTGAACCGCCGAAAGAAGTTTGCTCCCAGCCATC
Organism: Aquarana catesbeiana; assembly: GCA_037953035.1. Classification (NCBI taxonomy): domain Eukaryota; kingdom Metazoa; phylum Chordata; class Amphibia; order Anura; family Ranidae; genus Aquarana; species Aquarana catesbeiana. The sequence continues at coordinate 4,379,095 of JBBHAA010000512.1, read as the reverse complement.
CACATGCCCAGCGGTTGAATGCTAGCTTGGCAAAATTGCTAGCACTTCAACTGCTGCCTTTTCAGTTGGTAGACTCTGCCCCCTTCCGTGAGTTTGTGGAATGTGCGGTTCCTCAGTGGCAGGTACCCAAACGCCACTTTTTCTCACGGAAGGCGATTCCGGCTCTCTACCGGCATGTGGAAGGCAATGTCCATGCCTCGCTGGACAGGGCGGTCAGTGGTAAGGTGCATATTACCGCTGACTCATGGTCCAGCAGGCATGGACAGGGACGTTACCTAAGTTTCACGGCGCATTGGGTGACTCTGCTGGCAGCTGGGAAGGATGCAGGACAAGGTGCAGTAGTGCTGGAGGTTGTTCCGCCACCATGCCTCCAAAATGCTAATGATTGTGACACACCTCTCTCCTCCACCCTCTCCTCTTCTTCTTCCTCCATGGCCTCTTCCTGTGCTTTGTCCTCGGAACCAGCGGTGCTCCGTAGTCGTTCAAGGGGCTATGCAAGTACGCAGGCCAAAAGATGCCATGCGGTGCTTGAGCTGGTGTGCTTGGGGGACAGGAGCCACACTGGGGCAGAGGTTCTGTCAGCTCTGCAGGGGCAGGTTCAGAGGTGGTTGACGCCACGCCAACTTAAGGCAGGAATGGTGGTTTGCGACAATGGCACCAACCTCCTCTCTGCCCTCTGACAGGGACAAATGACCCATGTGCCCTCTTTGGCTCACGTCCTTAACTTGGTGGTGCAGCGGTTCTTGGGCAGGTACCTGGGCTTACAGGATGTCCTGAGGCAGGCCAGGAAAGTCTGTGTGCATTTCCGCCGGTCATATAATGCCAGTGCTCGGCTGACGGACCTCCAAAAGGAGTTTAACCTGCCCAAGAACCGCCTAATCTGTGACATGCCCACCAGGTGGAACTCAATGTTGGCCATGCTGCAGCGGCTGCACACGCAGCAGAGGGCCATCAATGAGTACCTGTGCGACTATGGCACCAGGACAGGGTCAGGGGAGCTTGTTTTTTTTTCCCCACGCCAGTGGGCCATGATCAGGGATGCATGCACTGTCCTGTCACCATTTGAGGAGGCCAGGAGGATGGTGAGCAGTGACAGTGCATGCATCAGTGACACTGTCCCCCTTGTCCACCTGTTGGAGCACACGCTGCGTGGAATAATGGACAGGGCACTTGAGGCAGAACAGAGGCAGTAAGAGGAGGACTTCCTTAGCTCTCAAGGCCCCCTTTATCCAGACAGTGTTCCTGTGTGCCCGCCGATCACACAGGAAGAGGACGAGGAGGAGGAGGAGGAAGATTGTGTCAGTATGGAGGTGGATCCTGGCACTCAGCATCAGCAGCAGTCTTTAAGGGATCAGTCCCAAGAAACACATGGACTTGTACGTGGCTGGGAGGAGGTGGCTGCGGACCATGTCGTCCTTAGTGACCCAGAGGACTCCGGACCGAATGCCTCAGCAAACCTACGCTGCATGGCCTCCCTGATCCTGCAAAGCCTGCGTAAGGATCCTCGTATTCGTGGTATCAAGGAGAAGGACCAATACTGGCTGGCAACTAGGGATGAGCTTCGAGTTCGAGTCGAACTCATGTTCGACTCGAACATTGGCTGTTCGCAAGTTCGCCGAACAGCGAACAATTTGGGGTGTTCGCGGCAAATTCGAATGCTGCGGAACACCCTTTAAAAGTCTATGGGAGAAATCAAAAGTGCTATTTTTAAAGGCTAATATGCAAGTTATTGTCATAAAAAGTGTTTGGGGACCTGGGTCCTGCCGCCCCAGGGGACATGGATCAATGCAAAAAAAAGTTTTAAAAACGGCCGTTTTTTCAGGAGCAGTGATTTTAATAATGCTTAAAGTCAATCAATAAAAGTGTAATATCCCTTTAAATTTCGTACCTGGGGGGTGTCTATAGTATGCCTGTAAAGGGGCGCATGTTTCCTGTGTTTAGAACAGTCTGACAGCAAAATGACATTTTGAAGGAAAAAACTCATTTAAAACTACCCGCGGCTATTGCATTGCCGACAATACACATAGAAGTTCATTGATAAAAACGGCATGGGAATTCCCCAAAGGGGAACCCCGAACCAAAATTAAAAAAAAAAAAATGACGTAGGAGCCCCCCTAAATTCCATACCAGGCCCTTCAGGTCTGATATGGATATTAAGGGGAACCCTGGCCAAAATTAAAAAAAAAAAATGACGTGGGGTTCCCCCTAAATTCCATACCGGACCCTTCAGGTCTGGTATGGATTTTAAGGGGAACCCCGCACCAAAAAAAAAAAAAAAAAAACGGCGTGGGGTCCCCCCAAAAATCCATACCAGACCCTTATCCGAGCACGCAACCTGGCAGGCCGCAGGAAAAGAGGGGGGGACGAGAGTGCGGCCCCCCCTCCCTCCTGAACCATACCAGGCCACATGCCCTCAACATTGGGAGGGTGCTTTGGGGTAGCCCCCCAAAACACCTTGTCCCCATGTTGATGAGGACAAGGGCCTCATCCCCACAACCCTGGCCGGTGGTTGTGGGGGTCTGCGGGCGGGGGGCTTATCGGAATCTGGAAGCCCCCTTTAACAAGGTGACCCCCAGATCCCGGCCCCCCCCCTGTGTGAAATGGTAAGGGGGTACATAAGTACCCCTACCATTTCACGAAAAAAGTGTCAAAAATGTTAAAAATGACAAGAGACAGTTTTTGACAATTCCTTTATTTAAATACTTCTTCTTTCTTCTATCTTCCTTCATCTTCTGGTTCTTCTGGCTCTTCTGGTTCTTCCTCCGGCGTTCTCGTCCAGCATCTCCTCCGCGGCGTCTTCTATCTTCTTCTCCTCGGGCCGCTCCGCACCCATGGCATGGGGGGGAGGCTCCCGCTCTTCTCTTCTTCTTTTCTTCTCTTCTTCTCTTCTTCATTTTCTTCTCCGGGCCGCTCCGCAATCCATGCTGGCATGGAGGGAGGCTCCCGCTGTGTGACGGCGCTCCTCGTCTGACAGTTCTTAAATAACGGGGGGCGGGGCCACCCGGTGACCCCGCCCCCTCTGACGCACGGGACATGACGGGACTTCCCTGAGGCATTCCCCGTGACGTCACAGGGAAGTCCCGTCAAGTCACCGTGCGTCAGAGTGGGGCGGGGTCACCGGGTGGCCCCGCCCCCCCGTTATTTAAGAACTGTCAGACGAGGAGCGCCGTCACACAGCGGGAGCCTCCCTCCATGCCAGCATGGATTGCGGAGCGGCCCGGAGAAGAAAATGAAGAAGAGAAGAAGAGAAGAAAAGAAGAAGAGAAGAGCGGGAGCCTCCCCCCATGCCATGGGTGCGGAGCGGCCCGAGGAGAAGAAGATAGAAGACGCCGCGGAGGAGATGCTGGACGAGAACGCCGGAGGAAGAACCAGAAGAGCCAGAAGAACCAGAAGAACCAGAAGATGAAGGAAGATAGAAGAAAGAAGAAGCATTTAAATAAAGGAATTGTCAAAAACTGTCTCTTGTCATTTTTAACATTTTTGACACTTTTTTCGTGAAATGGTAGGGGTACATAGTACCCCCTTACCATTTCACACAGGGGGGGGCCGGGATCTGGGGGTCACCTTGTTAAAGGGGGCTTCCAGATTCCGATAAGCCCCCCGCCCGCAGACCCCCACAACCACCGGCCAGGGTTGTGGGGATGAGGCCCTTGTCCTCATCAACATGGGGACAAGGTGTTTTGGGGGGCTACCCCAAAGCACCCTCCCAATGTTGAGGGCATGTGGCCTGGTACGGTTCAGGAGGGAGGGGGGGCCGCACTCTCGTCCCCCCCTCTTTTCCTGCGGCCTGCCAGGTTGCGTGCTCGGATAAGGGTCTGGTATGGATTTTTGGGGGGACCCCACGCCGTTTTTTTTTTTTTTTTTGGCGCGGGGTTCCCCTTAAAATCCATACCAGACCTGAAGGGTCTGGTATGGAATTTAGGGGGAACCCCATGTCATTTTTTTTTTAAAATTTTGGCCGGGGTTCCCCTTAATATCCATACCAGACCTGAAGGGCCTGGTATGGAATTTAGGGGGACTCCCACGTCATTTTTTTTTTTTAATTTTGGTTCGGGGTTCCCCTTTGGGGAATTCCCATGCCGTTTTTATCAATGAACTTCTATGTGTATTGTCGGCAATGCAATAGCCGCGGGTAGTTTTAAATAAGTTTTTTCCTTCAAAATGTCATTTTGCTGTCAGACTGTTCTAAACACAGGAAACATGCGCCCCTTTACAGGCATACTATAGACACCCCCCAGGTACGAAATTTAAAGGGATATTACACTTTTATTGTTTGACTTTAAGCATTATTAAAATCACTGCTCCTGAAAAAACGGCCGTTTTTAAAACTTTTTTTGCATTGATCCATGTCCCCTGGGGCAGGACCCAGGTCCCCAAACACTTTTTATGACAATAACTTGCATATAAGCCTTTAAAATTAGCACTTTTGTTTATTCATGTTCGTGTCCCATAGACTTTAACGGTGTTCGCGTGTTCGAACGAACTTTTTTCCTGTTCGCATGTTCTGGTGCGAACCGAACAGGGGGGTGTTCGGCTCATCCCTACTGGCAACCCTCCTTGATCCACGTTACAAGGGTAAGGTTGCGGACCTTATCTTGCCATCGCAGAGGGAGCAGAGGATGAAACATCTTCGGGAGGCCTTGCAGAAAGGTCTGTGCAATGCGTTCCCAGAGACTGGGAGGTTACAAACTCCTGTTTCTGGACAACGTGTTGCTGAGGCTTCGGTCAGTCAAAGAAGGAGCGGTGGAGAAGGTGGCCGTCTGACCGATGCGTTCAGACAATTTTTTGGTCCGCAGCCCCAAGGTATGATCGGTTCCAGCAACCATCGCCAGCATCTGTTTTACATGGTGCAGGAATACCTAGGGACAAGATCAGATTTGGACACCTTTCCCACCGAAAATCCTCTGGGTTACTGGGTCTTGAGGATGGATCACTGGCCAGAGCTTGCACAGTATGCAATTGAGCTACTGGCCTGTCCTGCATCCAGCGTTCTTTCGGAACACACATTCAGTGCTGCTGGAGGCGTGGTAACCGATCACAGGGTGCGTCTGTCCACCGACTCGGTCGATCGACTGACCTTCATAAAAATGAATCAGTCTTGGATCACCACCAGCTACCAAGCACCTGATGCTGATGTAACCGAATAATTTTTTTTGAAATCTCAGATCCCTTCAAAGACTGCCTATGCTGATGCTGAGTGACTATCCCTGAGTAATTATCCTCTTCCTCCTCAATGATCACGCTGATAGCTTGTAAGAACATTTTTGGTTCTGGGCGCCACCACCAGTGCCTAAGGCACAATTTTTCAGCCCCTGTTTAACAGGGGCGTGTAATTACAATTTTTGATGCAATACTTTGCAGTAGGGCTCGTTCCTGCGTTCCAACTAGAGTGTCTGTGAGGGGTTGCAGTGTTGTGGCACCAGCACCAGTGCCTAAGGCCCAATTTTTCTGCCCCTGTTTAACAGGGGCGTGTAATTACAATTTTTGATGCAATACTTTGCAGCAGGGCTCGTTCCTGCGTTCCAACTAGAGTGTCTGTGAGGGGTTGCAGTGTTGTGGCACCAGCACCAGTGCTTAAGGCCCAATTTTTCTGCCCCTGTTTAACAGGGGCGTGTAATTACAATTTTTGATGCAATACTTTGCAGCAGGGCTCGTTCCTGCGTACCAACTAGAGTGTCTGTGAGGGGTTGCAGTGTTGTGGCACCAGCACCAGTGCCTAAGGCCTAATTTTTCAGCTCCTGTTCAACAGGGGCATGTAATTACAATTCTTGATCTAATATTTCACAGCAGGGCCCATTTCTGCACCCACCAAGAGCGAGTGAGGACTTACAGTGTTGTGGCACCAGCACCACCACCACCACCAAAGGCCCAATTTTTCTGCCCCTGTTCAACAGGGGCATGTAATTACAATTCTTGATCTAATATTTCACAGCAGGGCCCATTGTTGTGAGGGCTTACAGTGTTGTGGCCACAACAACACCTAAGGCCCAAATTTCTGCTGAGTATATAGGGCAGGCCCCTACTTTCAAACATCTAACTTACAAACGACTCCTACTTGCAAACGGAAGGAGACAACAGGAAGTGAGATGAAATCTACCCCTAGGAAGGGAAATTCTCTCCTGTAAGAGTTAATATGGGAAAAACATTTCTCCTTTCCACTGATGCTTTCCAATCCTTGTTACACAAAAAAAACCCAAATTTTCAAAAAACATTTGTCATTGGGACAAAAGTGAGGTGAAATCTTCTGAAGAGGAGGAAAGACAGCAAAACAAATGTCACAGGGGTGATAACCCTTCCCTATGTTTTCCAAAAAGCTCAAAAAAGATTTTTTGGCTGGAGCTAAACACGTTAAAAATGTACCCGTTCAAAATTACAAACAGATTCTACCTAACAACAAACCTACAGTCCCTGTCTTGTTTGCACCGCCTGTATACTGCTGTACAGAGTATATAGGGCCTGGTGGCCCCACACCTTTCCTTATTTTAATTTGGGTGCGGGGTTCCCCTTAATATCCATACAAGACCCAAAGGGCCTGGTAATGGACTGGGGGGTACCCATGCCGTTTGTCTCACTGATTTTCATCCATATTGCCAGGACCCGACATTACATTAAACCCGCAAGCAGTTTTAAATGAGATTTTTTCCTTTAAAAATGACATTTGGTGCAGGGACTGTTCTAAACACGGGAAACACGCGCCACTTTACAGGCATACTATAGACACCCCCCAGGTACGATATTTAAAGGAATATTTCACTTTTTTTTTTTTACTTTAAGCATCATTAAAATCACTGCTCCCGAAAAAATGGCCGTTTTTAAAAGTTTTTTTTTGCATTGATACATGTCCCCTGGAGTAGGACCCGGGTCCCCAAACCCTTTTTAGGACAATACCATGCAAATTAGCCTTTAAAATGAGCACTTTTGATTTCGAACGTTCGAGTCCCATAGACGTCAATGGGGTTCTAACGTTCGTGCGAACTTTCGGTCCGTTCGCAGGTTCTGGTGCGAACCGAACCGGGGGGTGTTCGGCTCATCCCTACTCCCAACTGGCAGTGGCACTGAGAGACCAATGTTGTTGGGAGTGTTATGTTAAGGGCTTTGGATTTTTCGAAATTTAACTGTAAGTTGGGTAGTTTTTTATAAATAGCAAAATCTTGGAGTAGGTTGGGAATGGTGGTTATGGGGTCAGAAAAGAATAGTAGAATGTCATCCGCGTAGGCAGCAATTTTGTATTGTTTATGATTTATATCAATCCCTTTGATGTCAGGATTTTCCCTCAATCTGCGGAGGAAGGGTTCCACGGTAGGAACAAAAATGAGGGGTGAGAGGGGACAACCCCGACACGTGCCATTGGCAATGGAGAAGGCGTTCGACAGGTGGCTGTAGGGGATGAGTACAGAGCCATGATCATTTGTAGAAGGCATGAGGGGTTTCCAAGTACCTGTAATGTTGCCGACATGTAGTCCCAGGCTACTCTGTCGAACGCCTTCTCCGAGTCAAGGGACAGAAAAAAACCTGTAGTTGTAGTAGATGTTAGCCAATGGTGTATATTTATGGCCTTTGTGGTATTATCCATGGCTTCTCTGCCAGGGACAAAGCCAACCTGGTTAGTGGAGATCAATCTGGGAAGCAGGGGGAGTAGACGGTTTGCCAGTATTTTGGCATACAGCTTCACGTCTACATTGAGTAGGCAGATGGGACGATAATTTGAGACTACCTCACGTGTTATTTTCCCTCCTTTTAGTTCCCCTTTGCGAAGGAACATGTAAGGGAGTCACCCTCCATGTTTCGTAGGAGTCTCTGAGACTGAGATACTTGCTCCTCTCCAACAGCTATTGTGATAGGTGGCATGAGCTGAAACTTATGGTATATAGGAGGTTCGGAGTGCCACGTAAAGCAGCCCGTTTTTGACAGGAGTATCTCGTATCTTTAGGTATGACCGTCAGTCTTGTCAGTTTACCAGTTAGCGGGTGTGTAGAGTACCCCATTCAGGTAACGTAGCATAAAGTTGGTTCCGGGTACCAGGCTGTATGAGGATCCAGCACTGCGGTGTGTTGTCCGCTATGAGCCTGCAATACTTGTAGATGGGAGAGAGTGCAACAGGAGTTGTGGCGTTCAGGCTTCAGGGTTGAGTTCTGTGAGTAGACAGATTGGTACTCAGCACCTTGCAATAGTCCTGCCTTACATAATGATGACATTGGGGAAATGTGTGACACACCTGTTCGTTGCTGGTACCGGCTACGGGTGAGATGTAATGTAAAGATCGCTCACCTGATCCGGGAAGGTCCTGGCGCCTAAGTTCCTGAGTGGATAGTTCAGTGGATAATTTTTTCTTCCCGTTCCTGTATAGGGGGGGCGTCTGTGAGAGGTAGCGTCCTTTCCATGTATTAGTGTCGTCACTCGGCGTCGGCTGTTGATGCGTCCTTGGAGTCCCTTCCGGAAGCGTGTTGGGATGCACAATGACGTCCAGTCCGCCCCCTTTCGTGAACCGCATGGCGGTATGGGTAATGTAGTTTCACCCTAGAGGCCATCGATAACCGTGTTACCAGTTTTACAAGCAGGAAAGTGCATTGCAGGGTATAGAGCTGTTAGGTATCATTAGAGATAAAGCTTTCAAGAGTGTGCAACTCTTCCTTGGTAGGCAGTGTACCATCAGGAACAAAAAACAAATAACTGGGTGAATTGTAACCACTAGTAATAAACTGCGTTACTAAAAGTAAAACTGGGTTGAAGGAGTCTTAGATGAGAGAAAACCTGAGTGAAAGAATTAGCGATCTCGGCAGGCTCTCCTGGATCTTGGATGGGCTGAGATCCTGGTGAGAATTGCGAGACATATTCTGGTGTCTGGGTCCTGAAAGGGGTCGTCGCCTGCGGTTCCTTGTTTCTTGAGCCTCCATGGGTTCCTCTGGTTTGTCCAGTCTGCTAACTACGTGCAGGAAGATGGCGTACCAATTGGGGACATCCACATGGGGGATGCCTAGGGTGTCACAGAAATGTGGTAAATCCTCAGGTACTTTGAGCAGTGCTGTACGGCCCTGAATTGTGGCGGACAGGCAGAAGGGGAATTTTCACTTATAGTGGATACCCTTAGAATGAAGAGTATCCAGCAGGGGTCTCAGATCTCGGCAGTGTTGCAGTGTGATCCCAGAGAGATCCTGGAAGATTTGAATTGTCGCCGTTTCAAATGTTAATTGCTGTCTGCCCCTCGCTTGTTTCTGGATTTCCTCTTTGAGCCTGTAGTCTACTAAAGAGCAAACTATGTCCCTAGGGGATCAGTGTCTCTTCCTCTAGGTCGTAAGGCGCGATGGATTCGTTCCATATCAATTTTAGTTTGCAATGGTCTGTTCAGTATGCTGTTGAAGAGGCTTGTGATCACCTGGGGGATTTGTTCACCTTCAATAGCTTCTGGCTTACCCTTAAGTTATGGCGCCTACCCCTGTTGTCCAGGTCTTCCATGTGGCGCTGCATATCCCTGAGCTGCAGAGTGTGGGCATCTATCTTCCTAGTGGCACGGCGGAAGACCGTCTCATGTTTTTCTGTCACCATCTCCACAGTGTGTACTCTGTCTGCCAGGGCATGTATGTCAATGCAGAGCTCCGAAATGGCCACCGATAAAGTGTCCTTAATGTCTGCGGTGATAGTTCGCAGATCCTGCATACTTAGATGTGGTTGAGGAGGTGCATCCATTCCTCCATTACCCGCATTGCCCGGTGGGGCAGAGGTGGATGGCGTTTCGGAAAGGAGTATCTCCATGTGAGGAAGGGAGTGCATCTGAGAGCGGCCCTGGGACTGTTCGTAGCGGGAAGACGTCATGTTTCCCCTGCTCGTTCTGAACATCTTGGGGATATTCTGGCTCAACCCCCCGTTTTGTTTGCGAGGGGAGTGGGATAGTTTAAGCTGGGTTTTGGGACAAGTGTACCTCCGATTTTGAGCGATATGTTCCTGAGGTGACGGGAGCTCTCAGCTCAAGCGTCCATCTTCCAGCTAGATCCGGTCACGCCTCCGTGGATATTGTTTAACTGTTTCATGACAAATGTCCTTACACATGTGTAATAATATCGTTCACCCACAGGTGGTGTATTGAGCACGCCGACGTCGCGTTTTTAAAATGGCTGCCACATATTCAATTGACCATGTGGCTGTGGGGGGAAGTGCAACCATGTATTGCTGACATCACTCACAAAAGGACCTGTGAGTGGTTTAAGAGGGCTACACCCTGTGACTACATCCTGTTGGTGGTATCTGGGATACAGGACTATAAATAGAGTCAATAGCATGGGGGAAGCTCTATTGTTTTGAGTTATGAAAAGATAAAGCATGCAGCCAGGATTGCTGATTGTTCTGTCGATTCATATACCCAGTGTAAGCTGTTGACCTTCAACTTTCAGGGCTAAGTATTATTTGATTTTGGGATATTGGGAACAGGAGTGTATGTTTAAGTTATTTTGTGTTTTATATAACTTTGGCATTTTTGGATATATTGGTTAAATAACCTATATTTTAGTCCTCTATAGGCTTTAATCAATATAGCTTAAAGTGTTTAGTCTGTATACGTTTAAGTGTTCATTTGGTGTCTCAATTGTGTAGTCAGTTTTTGTGGGGAGAAATTTTGGTTTTCTAGTGAAGTAATCTCAGTTTGTGCTCGTTTTGGCGGGTTTGGCGACTAAATTTCAGTTGGTAAAACCGCCATTTTGTTGTAGACTGAATTTCATTCGGCCATCTTGTTGTAGACTGAATTTCATCGGCCATTTTGTTGTAGACTGAATTTCAGTTGTTACAACCACCATTTTTGTTTCTGCTGAATTTTGGTTCTAGGTGAAATTATTCTGCTTTTGGGCTGAATTTCAGCATTTAGTGAAATTAAGTCATCTTTTTGCAGGAATTTCAGTTTTTGGTTTTAGTTGCATTGTTTTTGTGCAATATTTTAGTCTCGAGTGAAAATAGTCTGTTTTTGTACTGAATTCCGTCTCCAGTAGAATCATTTTGGTTTTTACATTTAATTTCAGTTGTTTTGTGGAATTCTATACTATAATTCAGTTTTGGGTAGAGAGCAAACATTCTGCCCACCAGCCCTGGGGACTCCACCAGTACTGCAGCAAGGTTTATTCAAACAGGCTCGGGAACTGGGCATCAGAGGACGATTTACACCGCACAATGGCGGTATTCTCCAGCCTCATATCACTGCTCCCGACTACCTCTATACGCCTCCTTCTCATGTTATCTTACAAGTGGATGGAAGCCTACCTGTTGAGCTGTTTGGAGACGGCACAAGAGGGATACTGCAACTTCATCTGATCGTTATCCGGTGTCTGCAGAGGGGTGAGATCTAATCTGAAATTGCCTGTATGGGATGGCTACACTTACCTTATAGCAATTTTCTCCCCCTAGCACTGATGTTGTGACCGATCCAGCTATATATCCCTGCATATCTCCATCTCTAATTAATCTACAGCTCTCCACTCAGTACACCACCTTATCGTTCCGGCTACATACTCCATCATTTCACTTATAGTGAACTGTATCATCTCTTGCTAGTAGCCCTGAACGTTCTATTCATCAGTAGACATTTCCAATATCCTCTGTGCTACTATCCACATGGTGGATGTAAATTACCCAGGGCCGCACGACCATTCACTTCCTTCATACCAGCTACTTACCTGTATACTTCTCAACTCACCAGGATTACCATTTGTTATTTGTAGCTGCATTGTTTAATCATTATTCCCTTTGAGTTAGTTGTAAGGAGTGTGAGTGTTGTATGCATGTGGTGGCCATCTGTGCTCTGTATTTAGACAACGTTGTCTATTTTTATTGGTGATGGTATCTAGTCTTCAATCACTTTTTTTGATTGGTGTTAAAGTGAATTATTCTCAATAAAATTTATATTTTTGCTATCTTGCTCGTTCCTCCTTGATGAATTGCTTTTTCTTGTTTTTTTGAGTCTAAGGTATTTAATAGGGATGGGCGAACGGTTCAGCCCGAGCATAAGTTTGGGCCGAACTTTGGTTGTTCGGATGTTCTGCAAACACTAAACAATATGCGGTGTTCGGGGTAAATTCAAAAGCCGCCGGAACACCGTTAAAGTCTATTGGACACTAACATGAAAAAAGTGTTAATTTTAAAGGCTTATATGCAAGTTATTGTCATAAAAAGTGTTTGGGGACCCGGGTCCTGCCCCAGGGGACATGTATCAATGAAAACTTTTTTTTAAAAATGGCCGTTTTTTCGGAAGCAGTGATTTTTTTTTTAATGCTTAAAGTGAAACAATAAAAATTAAATATTCCTTTAAATATCGTGCCTGGGGGGTGTCCTTAGTATTCTTGTAAAGTGGCACATTTTTCCAGTGTTTAGAACAATACCACAGCAAAATGACATTTCTAAAGGTAAAATTATCATTTAAAACTGATCGTGGCTGTAATGAATTGTCAGGCCTCGGCAATATAGATAAAACTCATTGATAAAAAGAGCATGGGATCCCCCCCAGTCCATTACCAGGCGTGGGGGGTCCCCATATAATCCATACCAGGCCCTTTGGGTCTGATATGGAAATTAAGGGGAACCCTGCACCAATTTTTTTTTTAAATGGCATAGGAGTCCCCCCCAAAATCCATACCAGACCTGAAAGGTATGGATTTCAAGGGGAACCCTGCGCCAATATTAAAAACAAATGGCGTAGGGGTCCCCCCCAAAATCCATACCAGACCCTTATCTGAGCACGCAACTTGGCAGGCCGCAGGAAAAGAGGGGGGATGAGAGAGCGGCCCCCCTCCTGAACTATACCAGGCCACATGCCCTCAACATGGGGAGGGTGCTTTGGGGTAGTCCCCCAAAGCACCTTGTCCCCATGTTGATGGGGACAAGGACCTCCTCCCCACAACACTTGCCTGGTGGTTGTGGGGGTCTGCAGGTGGTAGGCTTATCGGAATCTGGAAGCCCCCTTTAACAAGGGGACCCTCAGATCCCGGCCTCCCGCCTGTGGGAAATGGTAACAGGGCACAAGTACCCCTACCATTTCACAAAAAAAGTATCAAAATGTTAAAAACGACAAGACACAGCCATGTCCATTCATCATCTTCTATCTCCTCGCGATGGACCAAAAAAAGAAATCCGCAACCGATCCGCCTCTATGGGAGGCCCCCATGTGATGCTTCTTTGCTTGTGACAGTTCTTATATAACTGAGGGCGGGCCACCCAGTGACGTACCTGGGTGGCCCCACCCCCTCTGACGCCACAGTGACTTCCCTATAGTGTCAGAGGGGGGGCGGGTCACTCGTTTATGTCACCGGGTGGCCCCACCCACAAGGTGCATTGGGGGGCTACCTCAAAGCACCCTCCCCATGTTGAGGGCATGTGGCCTGGTACGGTTAAGGAGGGGGGGCGCTCTCTCGCCCCCCCTCTTTTCTTGCGGCCTGCCAGGTTGCGTGCTCGGGTAAGGGTCTGGTATGGATTTTAGGGGGACCCTCACGCAATTTTTTAAAATTTTGGTTCAGGGTTCCCCTTAATATTCATACCAGACCCAAAGGGCCTGGTAATGGACTGGGGGGACCCCATGCTCTTTTTTTTTTAAATGAGTTGTATCTATATTGCCGAGACCCGACAATGCATTACAGCCGCGATCAGTATTAAATGACAATTTTTCCTTTAGAAATGTCATTTTGCTGTTGCTGTTCTAAACACTGGAAAAATGCGCCACTTTACAGGCATACTATAGACACCCCCCAGGCATGATATTTAAAGGAATATTTCATTTTTATTGTTTCACTGTAAGCATTAAAAAAAAAATCACAGAGGTTTTTAAAAAAAATTTTTGCATTGATCCATGTCCCCTGGGGCAGGACCCTGGTCCCCAAACACTTTTTATGACAATAACTTGCATATAAGCCTTTAAAATGAGAACTTTTGATTATTCATGTTCGTGTCCCATAGACTTTAACGGTGTTCGTGTGTTCTGCCAATTTTTTTTTTTATAAATTGTATGTTTATTTACTGCAAAAGAAAAAAAACATGAATGAAAAAAAGACATGTGAGAGTGCGTAGCAAATACAATCATAGAGAAAACATATAACATGTTACAATGCTATCAATAAACATTAGCACAATGTCGCAATCATATGGGTAAGGAGGGGGGAATAGGGGAGTGAGGACCCAGGGAGTGGGCGTCTTAAACATTAAACTTATACTTCAAACAAAGAATAAAATGTTACTCGCTGGGTCTGGTGTTAGTGAGGTCCCCAGGGTGCCCAAATTGAGGGAACAAGGCACCCCCTAGGAGTCCCACTAGAGGAGTAAGTGGGAATGGGGTAAGAGGAGCACCATGGAATCTTCAAGACAACCAGCTGATGAGGTTAAGACAGAATGTTAGCCTATGTAATCAAGGGGACGCCTCTAGGAGGGAAGGGGAGTGGCATTCGGGTTAGGTTCTGAGCGATCCCATAGTTCCCAAATTTTGGAAAATTGGGGAAGTGAGTCATTTACAACTGCAGTGAGGTGTTCCATTCTACGAATCTGTTCTAAAATTTGGAGCACCTGTGTGAGAGTGAGTGAGAGGGGAGACAGCCATCTTGAGGGTTTAGCCCTTTTTGCTGCCAGAAGAATAAAAACAGCTAGTTTTTGGGTGTGTCTGGAGAAGCCAGAAAATGGCAGGCCCAAAAGGTAATGTATCGGGTCCAAAGGGAGAGCAGCGTCAAATAAGTTATGTAGGTGTGCCTGAATAGAGAGCCAAAATGGTTGAATCAGAGGGCATTCCCAAAAAATGTGGAAATGAGAGCCAATGTCGCCCCGGCACCTCCAACACACCCAAGGGGCCCCGGGGTCATTTCTATGTATGACTTCCAGTGTCCTATAATAAAAGAGCAATATTTTATAAGCTGTCTCCCTTTGCTCCACACATCGGGACGATTTAGAAACAGCCTCCCATATCCTCTGCCATTGAGGGAAAGGAATTGGTCATTTAACAATCTGAGACCATTTCAACATGTAAGGGTGGTATGTGTCTGTAAGTGAGGTAGTGTCATGTAAAAACTTATAAATGTCTGAGATAAGATGAGTCTGATAAGGTCCTTGGGCACATAAGAGTTCAAATAGTAGGCTTATTAAAGGTTAAGGTGGGGGACTTGGAGGCAAAATAGTGTTTGAACTGGAGGTAGGAGTAAAATAATGTCTTAGGGATCTGATGTTTCCTTTGTAGTTCATCAAAGGGCAGGAGCGTATAGGTAAGTGGGTGTACTAGGTTTCGAAGCTGAAAGATTTCGGCCTGTTTCCATGGGAGCATTCGGGTGTAAGAAAGGCTGTCTGGGATGTCGGGGTTAAACAACACATTTAGTAGAGGTGGGCATGGAGAGGAGAGAGAAAATTGATGACAGCATTTTTTCCATATTGAGAGAGTGAACAACATCGGGTGTAGACATAGACCCCTAAGTTAGCTCACGGAGGTCTCTAGGTTTGCCCAAATCATAGAGCCAGGATGAACCGGTCTAGTGATACTCATCTCAATCTCCGAACAAATGCTGGATGTCATTCTAGAGGACCAGGTAATAACTGGTTTAAGATGAGTGGTTCTGCCAAATTTTTTGCCTGTTCGGTATGTTCTGGTGTGAACCGAACCGAGGGGGTGTTCGGCTCATCCCTAGTATTTAACTGTGGAGGGCTGGTGAGTGAATCTGTCAGTGTTTACTATTCCTATTGTCTGCCAGGAGGTTTCCTTTCCATCATTGTTTGCAAAGTGGGAAGGTCAGTGACCATTTACCAATGTACACGTAAGAATGTTGTATTGTTTGATAACTTATAAACAAAAGTTATTACTCTATCTTTTTCAGATTCAGTGAGTCTTTGAAAGTGTATGTACATATAAAAGCAGGTGTATGTAGATAGCTACACACATGCATAAATACACATGCCTAAAAAAAGGTAAAAGTATAATAGGCTATATACTCTTGTTTTGTTTCTATTGCACCTGTTGGAAGGCAACATGTTTTTTTTTTTTAATATCAGATGTTTCTAGATGGTTGAAACTTGATTACACCTGGCCTGGAATGTACCCAGCAGGGTGTTGTTAACGAAGGAGTCATGAATGGGAATTCATATCCTAGAAGGATTTTCTTGAGGGCCTCCTGATGTGAGGTATAGGAGTAGAGAAGCACCAGCTAAGACCTCCTGGAGGGGTGCAAATTAAAATCTCCTGTTACAGAACATCAAAAGGCCAGCTGTCACTGAAAGATGACCCGGGTCAAATAGCAGTGATTCATGGACAAATGTGAGATAGGCTGGCAATGGAGTTGTGGGGGTGGTGTCTGAATGCAGTTTAAAAGTGCTCACCAGCTGGGGGAACTCTCTCTCTTTGCATCATGGCTCTCTTGCCATCGAGCCCAGCTGAAGACACTGACCAAAGAGGGCGATCTTACGTAAAGTATCTTTTGTTTCATATGCTCTGTAATATTTTATTTTAGTGTTTTATGTTAGCATTTCTATTTTCTTGGGAAATAAATAAGACCCTTGTTTATTTAAGCAGTGTGTTTATTTTTAAAAGCTAACCTTCTTATTGTACCATCAGCATTAACTATATCAGAGCTTTGCTAGATTAGATAATTATAGGAATAGACACGTTAATACATATTTGTAATACATAAGGGGAATCCATAATCTAACCACCTAATAGTTATTTCAGCGCCATTCTAAACCCTGCTTCTCTTCCTGTTTGTAATGAGGAAGAAAATGGGGGAGATAATGGTAAGAATGACAATTTTCAAACTAACAATAATACTAACCTCTCTAATTCTAACCAAGTTTGTGACCTAGTAGGACGACATGTTCCACGACTGTCTTTCTTTGATGGAACTTGAATCAGCAACCATCAGTCTGATGAAGGAGGCTCCCATCCCAGATGCTAAGAACCTTTTCGTCAATGGTTCCAGGTATTACACCCCAAACGGTAAGCCACACACAGGTTATGCAGTGATCACAGTCGGTGAAATGGTTCAAAAGGGTTCATCGAGTTCCCACATGTCTTGGTTATCTCCATATGAGGTTTGTTTGGAAGTCAACCAAAAACAGGGTTGTACTTTCCAAAGCAGCGGTCACCTTTACATTCCCAGCTGATGGGGTAGGTGCAGGCCCTGCAACGTAAACTTCAAAAGGTCCACCACAGGGTTCATGAGTCCATCCGGACCCTGACACAATAACCGGTTTACATTCTATCCAACCAGGTGACTGGGTCGTTGTAAAGAAGCTTGAGTAATGGGACAACTGGATCCACGCCAGCCACTGCAAGAAGCTGCTCAACTACACCAAAGAATGATTAGTATCTTTTTTTATTCATATCTTAGTTTAATGTATTTTAGCAAGGGTGACGATGAAAAGCATCCCAACTTATTGTTTAAAGTGTGCCTCCAACTAAGAAAGTGAACAGGACCAATTGCTGGGTCTGCTCTAAATCTCCACTGAGCCTTAGTACCCCAGCGATGGCAGTGGTACATGCTATATATGATAGTTGTATTGGCTTGAGGAAATTTGAAAAACTAGTAAAGACTCCAAACAGACACTTGTCAATAGAACTTAATGATACATTTCTAGAGGGTAAAATTTGTTATAGTTTTAACAATAGCTCTGGTTCTTGCCAGTATGGGTATTGGGACAACTAGGTAGCCCACAAGTATGCTTCAACATTAGTTTTGGTAAAGGAGATAATTTTGTGGGAACCACTATTTGTTGGAAGGAAGGGTGTGACGTTCAGACCAAGGGAGCAATCCCCCAGTCTATCCTGTGACTACTCAATGCACGTGACCGTCAGAATTATTCCCCCTGTGTGACTCTGACTGGTCCTTACTACTCCTGATGTGGCTCTACAGCTTATAAGGCAATCCCCCTCTAGTGCAAGAAGTTCATGCGTCCTGGTGAAACTCGTCCCAGCATCTTATGTAGCGGCCGATCGCGAGGATCTGATGGCACGAGAGAAGGTAAGAAGGGCAGGAAGAGCTAGAAGAGAATTGTTCACCGACCCGACCAAGTCTGGACATGGTTTCCTGCTTGGACAGGGTGGGGGATTGAACTTATGAAACGATTAAACAATTTCTCATCCATTGTGGATGGGATGTTCAATGAAACCATTGAAGCTGTAAGAGAGATCTCACAGGAACAACAATAGATGAAGACCCCTCTATTACAGGAAAAGATGGCCCTTGATTATCTGTTGGCATCCAAGGGGGGTTTATGTGAATTCATAGGAAAAGATTATTGTACCTGGATTGAAAATACTAGTGACAAAGTTCAGGCCCATGTGGATAAGGTTAGATCCCTACAAGGCAAAGCCAGAGCTATAGCTAGTGAAGGTTGGAATCCTTTTAAGGGTGTGGGAAACTTTGGGGATTTTTTATTTTCCATCGGATCATAGTTGAAGGAAGTAGGGGTATATATACTGTAGCAGAGCATCCCAGAGAGAGCTGGGAAAAGTCCTGTTCGGGGTTTATACGTTTCCCAGGCTCCTCTACTACACATTCAGGGATCTCTGATCCATAGTCCAGTTCCGATCTCGGTCCTCTACCCCAGGCCAATTTAAACTCACCTGAGACAGATGGCCAGTGCTCTTGGCCTAGGAACCTCAGACAACTTCTGTCTAGGAGAGCAAAAGGATGGTAAAAGCTATAAGGCTGTGTATGTGGAAGCTGGCAAGCTGTAGGCTTGTTTTGCTGGTAGTAAGTACCTGTAAATATTGTATAGTTAATGCCGAAACACGGCTAGGTTTTTGTTTGGCTATTTTTGTTCCCATTTGTTTTTCTGGAACCCTGTACAGCACCTGCATATAGACTTGTATATATCACAAATAAACACTGCACTGTTTGTCACTACCTCACTGGATTTGGTATCTGTGCCTGAAAGACTGCTCATCCCAGGGAGTTTTGTACCTGCTACCTGTCCCCCAGGTTACAATACTCATGATCTTTTTGTTTCTATTCCTTCTATATGCCATGATGAGGTGCTCCTGTTGCCTGATCGATCGAGCCAACAAAGCACTAGCAGACGACCACATCTTCCTTGCTGAGACAAGAGGCCCCGAAGCCCAACCTATTTACCAGATGCAGAGTATTTAAGACCAGCCGGCGATTGCTACAACCTCCCACTTTGTGTCCTCCCTTTAAGACATCCCTCCTGAAGAACAGTCTACAAGTCAAGTTGTGTTTTTCTTCTTATGGACTCATATAGACTGTAAAGACTGATTCATTTCCAGGTGTAAGAAGATGATCAAGATTCATCGAGGGACGAGGGGGCGTGGCTACCGCGCTAGTGAACAGACGCATGACCTGTTAGCTCCGCTCTAACGACATGATTTAAAGCAGTTCGAGGCGAACCAGGCTGCTCCTTCTGGTACCAGCACCTACCTAAGGACCCGCATCACCCCCGGAGATGACGAGAAAGAGACAAAACTCCTCGCAGCCGAAGAAATTGAGAGATTTCTTCCCTCCTAAGAACCACAGCGAGATCCAAGATGGCGCCGCCGGCTGCTCTCCGGTCACATCACACTCAGCCACACCGAGCCCGAGCTCCGGAAAAGGCCCACACTGCCACTCTCCAGATGCCTCCACTCCGCTCTCAGGCAGCCCTGCCAAATCGAAACCCCGCATGTCGGATGATTCGCACAAACAAAAGGTCAGTACAGGTCATAACTCATTAGAAGACACGAGGGAGATGGCTGATTCCATTAACTCCTTTCCCACTGTAAACCAACCTCTCTCAGACACAACCCTTAGAGACATGCTGGTCACATTACGCAGTTCCTTACATGCAGACATGATGGAATGCATGCGGAACTTTAAAGTAGAAGTGAAGGAACTGGGAGGTAGAGTGGACCACGTGGAGAAAAAAATGGGGGATTATGCAGCATCATACAACACCCTAGTAGATGCTCACAATGAACAAGCAGATGAGGTAACATGGCTTAAAGAAAAAGTCGCAGACCTCGAGGACAGATCACTCAGGAACAACCTGAAACTGCGTGAAGTCCCAGAAAGTGTTCAGCACTCACAACTCCGCCAATACGTCCAGGAATTTATGTCGGTTTACTTACCATCTACTCCCTCCTCGGAGCTAGTCATCGACAGAATCCACAGACTTCCTAAACCTGCACACCTACAAGACAATATCCCTAGAGACGTTCTGATGCGGGTGCACTTCTTTCATGTTAAGGAGCAGTTCATGCTAGCCTTTAGGAAAAATTCACAACCTCCTGAGAAGTACTCCAACATCCAAATGTTCGCAGACCTTTCACAGTTCACAATGCAAAAGCGCAAATCACTGTTAACTGTGACTAAGGCATTGCGCAATCATAACATCATATACAGATGGGGTTACCCAACAAAACTTATCATCACTCATGATAGCAAGACCTCGGTGGTCACCAACCTAGAAGACGGCCTTTCCATGCCGCGAACATGGGACATTCTACCAGAGCAAC
This sequence comes from Aquarana catesbeiana, assembly GCA_037953035.1. Taxonomy (NCBI): domain Eukaryota; kingdom Metazoa; phylum Chordata; class Amphibia; order Anura; family Ranidae; genus Aquarana; species Aquarana catesbeiana. The sequence goes on along the minus strand of JBBHAA010000512.1, from coordinate 4,358,655 downwards.
CCTCTGCAGGGTCTTCCCCCTCATCGAGACTAGACGACCAAAATGATTGGAAGGTTGTGGCACACAAAAAGAAACAGAAAAGCCGCAACACCCAATCGCCTCGAATGTCATAAGCTACCCACAACTACGATTTTCCTGATACCAAATGGAGCTAATACCCCACGTAGTTCCCCTCCTAAAAAATGCGCAGTACATCTGCCATCAGATTCCGGACGGAATCTCACTTTTTTACACACCAGTTCTATTTTTGTTTGTTGTTTTTCTGGTTTTTCTCTGCTTTACCTTTTCTTTTTCTTATCCCTTACCCCTCCGTATCGGTGATGGACTGTAAGATCATACCATTGGAAGAAACCTTCTCATCCAGGAAGAGGAAAAAACTCCAGCTAAGACCTTCGGAAACCTACTCAGGAATACATAAGGTACCAACACACCATCATCCCACACATCTCATATGGCGGTCAGAGTGACCTCTTTTAATTTCCACGGTTTAAACCACCCTGCCAAAAGAGCCTCAGTGTGGAGGGAAGCCCTCAGACTAAATTCTGACATCCTGTGTTTGCAGGAGACACACTGGGCGGCCTTAGCAGTCCCCAAGTTCTCACATCATAAATACCCTTACATTTTTCATGCATCAGCCTCTAAAAAACCAAGGGGCATACTTATTGCCATCAGAGACTCTGTTTCCTTCTCAATCCGAGAGACCTACATAGACTCAGAGGGTCGATACCTAGTCCTGATTGGGGAATTCAACAACCACCTATACACGTTAGTCAATCTTTATGCGCCAAACACACACCAACTCCGCTTTTTGAAAAAGATGTTTCAAAAGATCAACTCAATCAAAAAGGGAGCATACATAATGTGTGGAGACTGCAATGTCACAGTGGATTACAAAATGGACACTACCTCCAAATCAAGACGCCCTCTTCCCTCAATCCAAAATATACTACATAAAGAAGAGATGTACGATGCTTGGAGATGCCAGCACTCCAATGAGCGAGATTATTCCTTCCACTCTTCTAGGCACAACTCGTACTCACGCATAGACCTGATCTTGGTGGACAGAACTCTACTTCAGAGGGTATCCTCCTCTACCGTGCATGACATTACGTGGTCAGACCACGCTCCTGTGTCTCTCACGATAGAGGAGAGATATGCATCGGCACCAGCTTACATTTGGCGGGCCAATCCTCGAATCTTCCAGCAGCCCTCCCAGGTTGCTCTTGTGAACAAACATCTAAAAGAATATTTTGATGTTAATACTAAGTCTGTCAATAGTCCATTTATTATGGGGTGCGCCCATAAGGCATATATTAGAGGTATCTTGCTACAGATCAGTTCGCGGATGAAGAGGCAGAGGACACAAAAATTAGATTCCCTTCTAAAAGATATAAAACTTCTGGAGGTTCAAAATAAAAACTTGCCTGACCCTAGCACAGCAAACAAACTAAACCAAATGCGATCAGATCTCAGGCTCCTGTTGCTAGAACAATATGACAAACATATTAGGTTCCTTAAACTGAATCATTACTCTTCTGGTAACAGAGCTGGCAAATTTTTGGCTCAGAGACTAAAAGACCGTAGAACACAAATGAAGATCCCCTATCTAATTCGCAGCTCAGACAACAGTAAAATATTCAACCCAAGTGAAATAGCAAATAATTTTGCTGAATATTACTCTTCTCTTTATAATTTAAAAGAAGATGTAAATACACCACAGCCCTCAGATGATGCCATTCAATCATTTTTGGCAGATCTCAAATTACCCTCCCTCTCAGCATCACAATTAGAACAACTTAACTCACCCATAACAGAGACTGAGATCCGAAAAGCAGTAAAAACATTGCCCACTGGTAAATCTCCAGGACCAGATGGACTACCAAACAGTTACTATAAAGTGTTTTGCGAAACCCTATCCCCCTCACTCAAAGAAATTTATTCGGAAGCAATGTCCTCTGCCTCATTCCCCGCTGAAATGCTCAAAGCGTATATTGTCACTATTCCAAAACCTGGGAAGGACCCTATAACACCTGCTAACTTTAGACCTATCTCCCTACTAAACACAGATGTTAAGCTGTATGCCAAAATTCTAGCCCATAGACTTATGGCACTCCTACCGCTCCTGATCAATCCAGATCAAACAGGTTTCACCAAAGGCAGACAGGCATCGAATGCCACAAGGAGGGTTATTGATGTGGTCTATCACGCCGGATCCTGTCGGGTGCCTTCTCTGCTACTCTCTTTGGATGCGGAGAAGGCATTCGACAGGGTCCACTGGGGATATATGACGCAGACACTTAGGAAGTTTGGGTTCGCAGGCCCCATTCTCTCAGCCATCTTGGCCTTGTATTCCTCACCATGTGCGCAAGTCTATACTTCCGGTACCCTTTCCCTTTCCTTTCCAATTACCAACGGTACCAGGCAGGGATGCCCACTGTCCCCCTCTGTATTCAACCTCCTTATAGAGCCTCTAGCGGAAAAAATTAGAGCACACCTAGGTACACCCGGATTCTCCCTATTAGGTAAATCACGCAACATTAATCTATTTGCAGATGACATCATTCTTCTTTTGACATCACCACACAGATCCCTAAAATGTGCCCATGATATTCTTACGAACTTTAGTCAGGTGTCATACTATAAAGTGAATTTCTCAAAATCCCTAATCTTGGGCTTAAATATCCCTCCATCCCTCAAGATGGATCTACAAAAGATTCCCTTATACATGGAACTCATCTAGTATCCCATATCTGGGATTACAAATAACGGCCGACCCCTTAAAACTAGCAGATGCCAACTATAACCCGCTGATAGACAAAATCACGAAAGAAACAAAACGACTTACTAAAGTAGAATTATCATGGTCGGGACGATTAGCATCCTTTAAAATGCTCCTCCTTCCCCAGATTTTGTATGTGTTTCGCACATTACCGATCCCACTCAAGAACACCCACCTCCAAATACTAAACTCTCTCCTCAGAAATTACATATGGGGCTCCAAAAGACCCAGATGCTCTAGAGCTATTCTAGTTAAACATAGATCAATAGGAGGAATGGGCCTGATAGATATCAAGGACTACCATCGAGCATCTTTTCTTACCCAACTCAGATATTGGTTATCACCATCCCAAGATATCCTCTGGTACAACATAGAACAAGCCCTTAGCCCAACCCAAGATCTCCGAATGCTCTTACTACTTGATACATGGAAACCATACCCCAGGGCTGTCTTTGAGGCAGGGCAAAAGGGGCAGCTGCCCTGGGCCCTGTCATTGTTGTGGGGCCCAAAGCAGCTGCCTCATCCTCGCCAACTATCCTGGTTTAAATTCCCTTGTCCCTTGAAGTTTTAGTCCTGTGCTGTGTCCCAATATCTCAGAGTAAAGTGCTGCTACTAATGCTGCCCAGCTCTGCCCTATTGTGTACAGACAACTCACCTGCAGACCATGTTTACATGTAAATAACCTGCATTGATATGTAAATAGCAGCGGCATTTAATTACATTACATACATTCTATGTAAATAGCCGTGGCCGACAGCATTGATATGTAAATAAAGGTGGCATTCATATGTATATCATGTCCCCTGAGGTCATATCCACCATCACCTATACTGAATGCTGCCCACTGGGGAGACAAAGGGGCATGCTTAAAAGTCCTGCCTGCAACTATGGTCATTAAGCTTAACAGCAGCCTGTTCTGCAAAGGTAAGCAAATTGGTGGGGGAAGGGTAGTGTGGGGTATGTAGAGGTAGGCAGAAAAGGAATTACAGTTTGGGGTGTAGAGGTGAGCAAGGCGGGGGATGTAGAGAGGTAAAAAAAGGTAGGTGCAAAGATAAGCAGAGGAGGCAGGTAGAGTTAAAGGAGCGGAGGGTTGGAGTGGAGAGAATGGTGAAGGTTTGGGGTGCAGAGGTTAGCAGGGGTTTTAGGATGCAAAGGTGTGCTGACAGGGTGGATAAAGATGTAGGTCACGTGTAGGGCAGCCTATTCATTTCTATGAGCTGCTCTATGTACAATAAATGCGGAAGAAAGTCCCTAACCCTTTTTCAAAATCTCAATTAATGGCACTGCTGTGTATCTGCTAAAGGGCAACACGTTTCTGTGGTGTCAGGAAAGGGATTTTGCATGCATTCCCGACACACAAATTTGAATGCAGGCTAAATGTCTCAGCTACACTGGTGGTCACTGTAAATCTTCTCATTACATTGGGGCTTGGTGTAAAATCCTTTCATTCACGCTAGTGGCCAGTGTGAAGGCCCCCCCTTACATAGGTGGTCAGTGTAAATCCCTCCTTACATTGGTGGTTATTGTTAATGCATCTATTACATTAGTGGTCAAGTGTAAACCCCAATTTATTGGTGGCCAGTGTTGAAACTCCTCTTTATATTGATAGTTGGTAAAAAAAAAAAAGAAATCAGCTTTGCCATTGATCACACCCTTATCTCCACCCAGCACTGCCACTGATCCCAGGAGTTCTAGGATTCCTAGGAGTTTTCTGTCTATTGATGGGTCCGCTCACCTCCCCAGTCCATGGTGTGCAGGCAGTGAGGAGATGATGTGCTGTAACCTCTAGCAACCAATCAGTGAGCAGTAATGATGTGCAGTAACCTGTAGCAACCAATCAACAAACAGAAATCATGTGCTGTAACCTCTAGCAACTAATCAGTGAGGCGTAATGGGTTCTGTAACCTTTAGCAACCAGCCAGTAAGTGGTAATGATATGCTGTAACCTCTAACAACGTGTCAGTAAGCGGTAACGACATGCTGTAATCTCTGGCAACCAATCGCAATCGCTGTCTGAGCTGATTCAGTAAACTGATTTTCAGTCTAGCTGGTATTTATTGTATGTCTCAGAGCAGGTGGAGAGCGAAATTGCATGGGGGCCCCAAGAAAATGTTTGCCCAGGGTCCAATCAATATTAAAGACGGCCCTGCCATACCCCCTAAGATCATTACCACTAACTGTTCAGGCCTCTCTATTAGCATGGAGAGAACTTCACAAATCACCCCCACCCTCAGCCAAAAGTATAAATATCCCTATCCCAATCACAATCTTACGCCACGCCATACCATACTCCAATTTCTCAAATTGGTCCTCGAGAGGTATATCTCTGATTGCTGACCTATATACCAACAACACGCTCAAATCATTCAACGCACTGATGGAGGAATACTCACTACCCCTAGCGGATCACTTTAAATACAGGCAACTTGTCCATTTTCTAAAATCTCTAAAATCAACCCATATACTTATACATGACTCAATATGGCAATTCTATACAAAAACTCCCGCCACACCCAAGGGTATTTCTTTATTTTACAATTTTCTTCAAAACAAATCATCCTTCACGAAACTCCCACCTTTTCTAAAGTGGGAACTAGAAATGGGGGAACCCTACACCGATAGTCAATGGGAAATTGCATTCAAAACTACGTACAAGGCAACTCGATGTGTAAATCATTGGGAACTTTCCCTAAAAATAGCTCAGAGATGGTACCTCACGCCCTATAGATTATCTAAATTCTCCTCCTCCAACTCACCGTTATGTTGGAGAACATGTGGGGAAGTGGGTAATATCTTACATGTATTTTGGTCGTGTAAACATCTCACTAGCTTTTGGAAAAATATATTTAAGTGTATATCTCACATCACAGGAATACTAAGACCACCAAACCCTGGTCTAGCATTGTTAAACTTAGGTATTGAAAGTTTCCCTCCTTGTTTCCGAACAGTGATCACACATATATTCCTGGCTGCTAGATCACTGATTACCAAAAATTGGAAAACAAATATCGTACCCAATGTATCAGAAGCCTTTGCAATAACACAAACTAATTATATCTTTGAATCATTAATAGCAGCTAGAACTGAACAGAAACCTTCCTTTGATAAACATTGGAAGATATGGTCGGATTGGTTTAGAGACAATTAAAAAAAGATTGGTGCGCCAGGAGTGTATCACTGTCCTCCAGGCGGGTGGCTATAAGTTTTTGAAGTTTTTGAAGTTTTTTGAAATAATGCTTCACAAAGTATTTACCCCTCACTATACCTCAGCCAAACTTGAACAGTTAATGAAAAAAAAACATACCTACATCACCCCATCACCTCTCCCTTTCCACTACCCCCTCCAATTCCTTGCCCTACCCTTCCTCCTTTCCCCCTTCCCTCTTTCTCTACATTTTCACTCTATTGTTTCATAGAAATACACTATGTTAAATAAATTAATATCACATTATAACATGACTAATAAGGCAATAAGATTGTAAAAATCATTCATCCTCTACAATGTACACTTTGAACCTGTCTCTGATTAACGTGTGTTCTCATGTTTTGTACTTTAAGAAAAAAACTTGTACTATGTTTTGTACTTGAAAATCTTTAATAAAAAATAGTTTAAAAAGAAAAAAAAAAAGATTCATCGAGGGACATATGGGAGCATATGACAAGAGGAGGGACTGTTGTAGACATGTTAATAAGATGTATTTAATATATACAGTATTTCACAAAAGTGAGTACACCCATCAGATTTTTGTAAATATTTTATTATATTTTTTCATGTGACAACACTGAAGAAATTACACTTTGCTACAATGTAAAGTAGTGAGTGTACAGCTTGTATAACAGTGTAAATTTGCTGTCCCCTCAAAATAACACAACACACAGCCATTAATGTCTAAACCGCTGGCAATAAAAGTGAGTACACCCCTAAGTGAAAATGACAAAATTGTGACTCATTAGTGTTACAAGGTCTCAGGTGTGAATGGGGAGCAGGTGTGTTAAATTTGGTTTAAAGCTCTCACTCTCTCATACTGGTCACTGGAAGATCAACATGGCACTTCATGGCAAAGAACTCTCTGAGGATCGGAAAAAAAAGAATTGTTGCTCTACACAAAGATGGCCTAGGCTATAAGAAGATTGCCAAGCCCCTGAACCTGAGCTGCAGCACAGTGGCCAAGACCATACAGCAGTTTAACAGAACAGGTTCCACTCAGAACAGGGCTCGCCATGGTCGACCAAAGAAGGTGAGTGCACATGCTCAGCGTCATATCCAGTGGTTGTCTTAGGGAAAAAGACGTATGCGTGCTGCCAGCATTGCTGCAGAGATTGAAGGGGTGGGGGTGGGGGGTAGCCTGTCAGTGCTCAGACCAGAAGCCGCACACTGCATCAAATTGGTCTGCATGGCTGTCATCCCAGAAGGAAGATAAAAAGGAAGAAAAGCAGCGCCGACCTAAGTGTAGTACTGTAGCATAAACAATTATTACAGGTTAAAATGCACTCACTCAGAGTAAGGTAGATACAGGCACATCAAGTAAAAAATCCGTCCGGGAAGCTGTGTGGTGAGCAGCAGGGCTCCACAGGGGGCGATCCTGAATGCTGGAGTGTGTTACACTTGTCTCCTTGTCCCGTCTGACGGCGCAGGTGGTAACCAGTGTCACAGGCTGGGTTGAGACAGGCACAGCGCGGATCGTCTGTTAAGTTGTATTTCCCGGGTATCAGTGACGCTGGGGGCGTGCACGCGTTCGGAGCATGCATGCTCCTTCATCAGGCATAGCGTCCTTTAATTTCGGAAGAGGTATAAGAAGGGCGGGTGGGCCAATTGCATCATTGTCTCCGCCTACCTCGTATTAGGCTTAAGGGAATCGTGGGAGGGGTGGACAGTGTTGAGGAACATGATGACAGAATAGGGGGTGGAGAGTGGAGGAGACAAGGAGGAAATAGCAAGGGAGGTGAAGAAGTGTGTGGAGAGAGGGGGGAGGGAGAGAACAGCAGAGGGACGTGATAGCATGGATATGTGCTTATTAGAAGGCAGTTGCTGAGAGGTGGATGAGGACGGGATGAAGAGTGGGAGGGTGGGATGGGGTGATCTCATAGCAATGGGATGAAGAGGATAATATGTGGAAAAAAGGGAAAATTAGAAAATTGTAAAAATTAAAAAATAATCTAAGAAAAATCTATATATGTAGTAAAATAAAAATAAATGGGAGTGATGATGGGATGAAAATGGGAGAAATAGGAGGGTTTTTTTAAAATGAAGGGAGTTGTGGGCTTATAAATGGGTAGGGAATTGTATATAATAAAATATGAAAAATGTGGAAAAGAAGGAATGTATATATAAAAGTATACATATAGGCACTTACAAACAAAAGCCAATTACCCTAGCAAACATCTACAGCCCCAACACTTCCCAAGTCCCCTTCTTCCGTACAGTGACAAGGGAATTGACATCCTTCCAGGAAGGCCTTTTGATCTTAGGGGGAGATTTTAATGTCCCCTTGGATCCCCTAGTAGACACTTCTACAGGAAAATCCCATCTACCGTACAGAGCCCTAAAGCAGATCAAAAACTGCCTGCAGGAATTATCATTACATGACACTTGGCGTACCCTCTACCCAAAAGTCAAAGACTATACCTTCTTCTCTGCCCCACACAATAAATATTCTCGCATTGACTATTTGTTTCTTTCACAACAGGACCTTCCGACACTAACAATAGCGACCATAGACCCCATGACGCTCTCAGACCATCATCCTATCTCTATATCACTCACTTTTCCAGACACCCCCCCGCAGATCTTACATCTGGAAACTAGACCACACACTTCTAACGGACGAACTCCAGGTAGAAGAAATTCGCTCATGCCTAAAAAATTATTTCTTAGAAAACAACACCCCGGATACAACCCCCCTGACACAATGGGAGGCACACAAATGTGTCATAAGGGTTAAACTGATCTCCCTCTCAGCTTCTATTAAAAAAGCCAAGAAAGCTAATCTATCAAACCTATTCACAAAACTGAGGAAACTCGAGACCTCGCATAAACAAACTCTAGCACAACAAACTCTTACGGAACTTACGGAGGTCCGCACACTTATCAAAGAAGAACTACACCTCACTCTCAAGAAAAAATTCATTCTCTCGCACAAATTATTCTACGAGTTTGGTAACAAGAGCGGTCGACTCCTTGCACGAGCCCTACGCAAACAAAAAGCCAATAATACGATCCACCAAATACAATCCAATACCGGTAAAACCCTTACACATAACGATGACATAGCACAGGAATTCACGAAATATTATTCCTCCCTCTATGATTTACGCGTATCCGAACCCACCTCCACACCAGCTTCACTGAGAGCCCAAAACATCAAATCATTTCTAGATCAATATGCCCCCCAGAAAATAGCTCCGGAGGTAGCGACAACTCTTGACGCACCAATCTCTCACACGGAATGGGCACAGGCAATCAGCCAACTCAAACCTGGCAAAAGCCCAGGCCCAGATGGCCTCCCAGCAGTTTATTACAAGACATTTTCTGACACCCTCCAAAATCCTTTCCTTAGGACCTTCTACTCTCTTTCCCCCACAAATCCCCTAACAGGCGGAATGCTAGAAGCTCATATAACAGTCATCCCCAAAGAAGGAAAAGATCCCTCCCTCATAAGCAATTACAGACCCATTTCATTGTTAAATGTAGACATAAAAATATTTTCAAAAATATTAGCCAACAGACTACTAACCCTCCTGCCCTCACTCATATCCTACGACCAAGTAGGTTTTATCCCTGGCCGTGAAGCCAGGGACAACACGAGCAAAGCGATTAACCTGCACTATCTGATCACCCACATCAAGCAAAAAGGCTTTTTCCTGTCACTTGATGCCGAGAAGGCGTTCGACAGAGTATCTTGGGATTACATGTCAGCAGTCTTACAAGCCATAGGACTTGGTCCCCAATTGATTGGACTGATTATGTCGCTATACATCAATCCCTCTGCTAAAGTGAGGGTCAATGGTACTCTGTCGGACGCCTTCCCCATCCGCAATGGAACAAGACAGGGGTGTCCACTGTCACCCATATTGTTTGTACTAACCCTCGAACCCTTCCTAAGGAAACTTACACTTAACCCAGACTTAAAGGGTATCCAATCTTCTGGAAAGGAATACAAATATGCGGCATACGCAGATGATATACTACTGTTCCTAACACAACCACTAACCACCTTACCAATATTACTAGCCGAATTTAAGCTCTTCCAAACCCTATCTAATCTGAAGATCAATTTCTCCAAATCTTTTGCACTTAACATATCCCTAACCCAGAATCTAGTAAACCAATGCAAACATAACTTCCCTTTCCAATGGAAACAAGATTCAATATCATATTTAGATATTCAGATTCCAACCACACTCTCCGACTTATATGCCAAAAATTTTCTTCCCCTACTAAACAGGCTTTCCTCTGATCTTGAAACATGGAACAAGCCAACATTTTCATGGTTCGGCAGAGCAGCTATCCTGAAGATGAATGCACTTCCCCGAATACTATACCTCCTACAGACGATCCCCATACAGATCCCCCCCCTGTTCTTCAAAACATACAGACAAATCAGCTCCAATTTCTTATGGGGCAAAAATAGACATAGAGTTAGTCACACCATACTCTCTCGTCCGAAAAATCTGGGAGGAATAGGCCTTCCGAACATCCTCAATTACCATGCAGCCACCCATCTAACCAGGATAGTGGACTGGAACGCCCATACCCAACAAAAAGATTGGGTCTCCCTAGAAGCTTCCTTCACAAAATTAGACCTGAACTCTCTCCCTTGGATTTTCCCCAAGCATATTCCACAAGACATTCAAGCCCACCCGACGATTGGCCCCACTTTGCGCTGTTTTCATGCGATATGTAAGACTACCCCGATCTCCTCCACCCCCAGTACATTGACTCCTATTAAGCTGAACCCAGACTTTCCACCGGATATGCACCACCAATTTCTTGCTGATAATCTACCACAGGGACAAATCAGGGTCCACCAATTCCTCCAACAAGGCAAACTACTTCCTGCAACGCAAATCGCAACACGCTTTGAACGGACACCTATCCCAAGCTGGACATTCACAATGATAGCCCATTACCTCCAAATCCTAGACAAAAAGGGTCAATGCTCTAGACAGCTTGCTCCCTTTGAAACATTATGTACTAAAACAACACAACAAACACACCTTATCTCTCAAATACACAACCTCCTCTTCGCTGACCACAAAGCTAATGATAGTCAATACTGCAGGAAATGGGAAAAGGATTTAGACATACAAATCTCGGAAGAGAACTGGGAGCGTATATTCTCGAACATACACAAAGGCTCAACTAATGTCTCCACTCAAGAGAATGGGTTCAAAATCCAGTCAAGATGGTACCATACCCCAACAATGCTACATACATTTAAAGCTGACATCCCTGAAACATGTTGGAGGTGCCATCAAGAGAGGGGCACGCTACTCCATGTTTGGTGGTCTTGCGCCCCTCTACAAACCTTTTGGTCAGAGGTCTGCAGAATTATTGAACAGATTACCACCTACAACCCAGATTTCACCCCTGCCCAATTTCTCCTACACCTTTCCTCCTTACCACACAATACCTACCACAAATCACTGATGATGCACTTGATAAATGCAGCAAGACAATGCATCCCAATACATTGGAAATCAAACAAGATACCCACTCTGAAAGAGTGGTTCGTCAGAATAAACAAAGTAGCAGAGATGGAAAAATTAATACATATAGCAAGAGACACACCGACAAAATTTAGCAGCAAATGGGCATGCTGGCTCCATTACCAGTCCCTACCGGAATACAAGACCATTCTGAATTCCCCTATATAAGGGTCGAGGTTGACAGTTACATTACTCACACACAACCAACATACATATATCTTAACTCCCTACCCTGATGACAACTTAGCCCCTTTTGAAAGCACTTTAGGGCTTAAGATATATATTGACCATATCACATCTACAAAGAGAAGTCAGAGATTCCCCTACCTCGCCCTCCCCATCCTTCCGGTCCACCCCCAATCCCTTCCTACCCCCATACCTTCTTTCCTACCTTCTATTCTTTTTTTCTTCACCCTCTCCTTTTCCCATGCCTGATATATTGACATCCTGACAAGTAAATAGGATGCCCACCTAATATACCAATTAACTACCCAACTTATGAAATACTACCCAGAGACAAACGATCTTACCAAACACGAATATTGGTTGGCCCCCTACACATTAAATGATAAATACATCACCCCGCTGATAGAACTCTTCCGTAAATTGCAAATCAAATCAACTTTTTACTACACACAAAATTTATCACGGAACGTAGAGCATACCTCCAATGGAATCTCAGTTTTAGGGCAGCTTTGATCTTTCTAAGGATTCTTGAGGGGTAAACACACCCCCCCTATTACCTAGGTAAATAAGTTTATTTTCCTTAAGCACAGCTGGGAATCCTCTTACAGGAAAAAAATTGTTCACTTTAACAATCCCATGTTTAATGTTTACTGTTTACTGTAACACAACTGCTGTAAAGACTTTATGATCTTCAATAAATTCTTTGAAACAAAAAATATACATATAAAAATACATATAAAGATATACATAAAAAAGATGTACATAAAAAAGATTTTTTAAAAAATATATATAAAAAAAATATATTAAAAAAAAAAAAAAAATGTATATAGAAAATGCATAAAAAACGCATAAAAAACGCATAAAAAACATATACACATATATATACACATACATATATATATATATATATATATATATATATATATATATACATACACATAAATATACACATATATACATGCACATGCGCATGCGTTGGGTGGAACCAGGACATGTATGGGCACATGCCATGGTGGGTGTGGGTTTCTAGTGGGATATAGGGGTAGAACCTTAGAGTGGAAGAATTATAAAGGGGGGAATAGAAAGAGAAAAAGGGGGGGCAAAGGGGAGGAGACACATCAGGGTATAGAGGGGTGTTATTGTTGGGGGGAGGAAAGGGTGGTGGGGGAGATGTGGGGTGTGTGTTGGGGCTGTGAAAGAGGGGATCTGGGCATGATTGAGGATGGATTTTTAGAGGACTGGGTTGACTTCTATTTCTTCATTCAGGCCTCCAGGCGCAAGGGCGTCAAGGGTATATATCCAAAAAGTTTCTCTTTCACAGAGACGTTTGAAACGCTCTGTGGGGGGGAGGGTCCTGGGTATTTGTTCGATGACCCATACTAGTATACCATTGGTGGAGCCTTGGTGGTACTCTTTGAAATGTCTGGGGATGGTTAGATTAAGGTTTTCCTCTATAGATCTGCGGTGTTCGCCAAATCTTTTCCTAAGTGTTCGGATGGTTCGACCAATATAGAGTAGGTTGCAGGGGCAACGGATGCCATAAATTACAAAGTCTGAGGAACAATTGAAAAATTCTCTGAGTTGGTAGGTGTTTCCTTTGTGGTGAAAGATTTTTGGCGATGGGGGACAAATTTGCAGGTGAGACATTTGATCTTTTTGCATTGATACATGCCGTTTAATGAGAGGAAGGTCCGAGATGGGGTGGGTCTGTTACGTGTAGTTTTAAGCTTGCTTGGGGCAATAAGGCTTTTTATGTTTCTGGCTTTGCGGTATGTAATCTTGGGTACAGTGTGGATGGATGATTTTAGCATGGGATCCTCCAGTAGAATGTCCCAGTGCTTTTTGAAGATTCTTTCCATTTTTTTGTATTTTGAGTGAAATTGGGTGATGAACCTGGTGGTGTGGGGCTGGGGGGGGTGGTGGGTTGGGTTGGTGGTTCTGTATGGGAGGGAGAGTCATTTTCTAGAAAATTGGCGAAAGCTTCTTCTATTAGATCTGGGGGGTATCCTTTTTCTAGGAATTTGGTTTTGAAAAGGTTGCCTTGTCTGATGTACTCGGAGTTGTGGGTGCAGTTGCGTTTGAATTGGCTATCTACCTTACTCTGAGTGAGTGCATTTTAACCTGTAATAAATGTTTATGCTACAGTACTACACTTAGGTCGGCGCTGCTTTTCTTCCTTTTTATCTCCCTCCAAAGGTGAATTCTGCCCTTCAAGCAAGCTGCCTCCTGTGTTTGTATCTGCATCTCTCCCCCTGAGGTCATAGACCTATACTCTGCATTCCCCCCTCCCCCCCCCTCCACTCATTTCATCCCAGTTTTTATGCCTGGACTTTTGTTCATTAACCCAGCACCATCCCAGGACTTTTTTTTTTTTTTTATTATCATTATTTTTATCATATAAATGTATTGTAACTCACACATGACTGTTATTTAAATTGATATCTTTTAATTAGCTATTCTTTAATTTTTTTTTTTTTTTTTTTATATAACTTACTATCCCTTTGTATATTGCTCACCCCTATCCATAGCTGTCATCCCCTAGCGCAACAAAATATTGTAAATTATCTTGTATATCTCCAGAAACCTTTGTTTGCTGCTTGGTGATTACTGCTAGCATTCGTGTATTTTTTCCCTTTCCCTTACTCCACCTCCTCCCCTCCCCCCCTCTTTTAGACACAGGCACTCACCTAAATATCCCTAACAATCACTCTTCTTTTTTTCTCAAGCCACACTGTTTCTAGCTTGTCCTTTTCCCCTCCTTCCCCCTCTATTCTTTCACCCTTTCATTTTCCATCATGGATATGCTGCTATCCCTGGAACAGTCCAAATATGTTCTTTTGGACGAACTATTTTCACACTTCCCAACTGAATTTTTCAGCCCAAAATTCACAGTTAAAGAGAACCTGTATGGGAAGCTCTGTGCACTTTTTAGAAAAATCGAAGATAATATTATCCTGTTAAACCACCAAAAATGGGACAAATTCTTCCTCGAGGAATATTTGTCGTCCAAAGTCACCCCTAGGGGCCTCAGAATAAAGACCAGATGCTCCTTCCTCTCTCCTGACCTCCAAAACGAATGGGAACATATCTCTGAATTTTGCTCCCAAAAATGGATCAATATTATCATACAACAACGAGACCAAAAAACCTGTACACTCCTAGAAAAACTCAAACAACTGATCCACACTCTCACCAACCAGACACCCAATCTCCCTACCACCTGGCTAGATCTCCTTAAAAAGAAAGTTAAAAAAGATGAAGATAAACTTATCCAAACCAAACTCCAAAAAATGAGAAGAGACCTGGACGACTATAATAATAAAAAAGTCTTCCAATGGAAAATTAAAAATTCCACACCGATACCCCTAATGCAAATCTCCTTCCCTCCCTCCTTCCAGCCCTTCCAATCCCATCATCCTAACCCACGTCCACATCCCACAACCATATACCCCCCACCCACTAGCCCCCCCCACTCATCCCCGGCCATCGCCATATGAACATCACCCCCCTCCACTACAGCCCAAACCCAAAAGATATAGGAAACCCAATAAAACTCCTCCAGCAAACCAGTCTGACAACAAAAAACAAACTTCCACCATTCCCACTAATACCAGACCCACAACCACAACAGTGGCCACCACCAATCCAAACATCCCCTCCATAGAGACCTCCCATTCACCACCCTCTGCCAAACCCCCTCCCAACTACAATACTGCCCCCCATGGCACATCCAGCACCCAATCCCCAACAGATCCCCCTAACCCATCTATGTACCCTTTCAAGCTCAACACTCAAGATGCCACTGCCTCCCAACCACAGACAGGCCATTGTTTGGACCCACTCCCACTAACCACTGACCAGTCTTTTTTAGCCAAAACCCCCTTCTCTGTCCTAAAAAGAAAACTAGAAGAGGCAGACGAGGGGATAGAAGAATCAAACACAAAGCCCAAAGAAAAGATTGCCAAACTATAAAAATCTTCAATATCTCCTCCCATGTCCCCACTCCTGAAGAAATCTCCTTACTTAACAAAGGCCTAAACTTTGCACCCACCACACAACCTAACCCCTTCACTCTATTTGTGGATTTAAACAAATTTATTCGCGACCTCACAGTCAAATGCTTTTTCAATATAAAAGCCGACAAAGAGAAATTAAATGACAATCAAGACGGTATAAATCCAAACACCACCACATCCACACCCCCCTCTGAACATGATCTGGAGGATCCGTGTCTAGCGATCCTAGAGGAACTCTATAACTTCGATGAAGATTCCACTGTTCCAGACACTCACCATCTACAATATTTGTATGACTCACCCCCCATAAAACACACTCCCTTCCGACCCAAGTCCATTTTCAATCCCAGCCACGCCAAAGGCCCCTACATACAGAGTTTTTACCAAGTCGTATTCTCGGACATACAGCGAATGTGCAAATCCACCTCCTCCCAACGTCCAAATAATAATCTCACTCCCCAAGAAACTACCTCCCTCAAAAAACTAACCAATAATACATCCATCATCATCAAATCTGCAGACAAAGGGGGTGGCATTGTCATACAAAATCGTGAGGCCTACCTTGGTGAAGCCCACAGATTACTCTCGGATACCAACACATACACCCGCCTCACCAGTGACCCACTTCCCCGTTTTTCCATGGAGGCTGATACCCTAGTAAAGCAAGCCCTCAACGACCACATAATTACAAAAGCCGAAGCCTCTTTCCTATCCAGATCATACTATAACACTCCCTATTTTTACCATCTCCCAAAAATACACAAAGATCCAACCAATCCCCCAGGCCGACCAATTGTAGCTGCCATGGACAGCGTCACCAGCTCTTTTTCCATATACATTGACCACTTCCTACAACCATTAGCACAAAACCTACCCACATACATCTGTGATGGTACCCATCTCCTAGACATCCTTAAAAACTACACCTGGGAACCCACATATCAATGGGTCTCCCTAGATGTCAACTCCCTATACACTTCCATTCCCCATGACGTTGGTCTTCGAGCTGTTAAACACTTCCTATCCTTAGACCCATCCATCAAAACTACACAGGCAGACTTCATCATAGACTCCACCCAATTCTGCCTGACCCACAACTATTTCTTATTTGACAACAACTTCTACCTCCAAACCCAAGGGACGGCAATGGGCGCCAATTTTGCGCCCAGCTACGCCAACCTCACCATGGGCCTTTGGGAACATCTGTTCATTTGGAACAACAATCCTTTTTCCGAATTCATTATATACATGGGTCGATATATAGATGATATTATCATCATATGGGACAAAACCGGACCACCCATTGACAATTTTGTAACTCATTGCAACTCCAACAACTTAGGCCTCTCCTTCACATCCGTATGCAGCCCAAAGAGTTTGGCCTTTCTGGACCTTGAGCTCTGTCACACCGAAAATACGATCTATGCAAAAAACTACATAAAGCCCACAGCAGGCAATTCATATCTACATTACCAAAGCTGCCATCACCCCAGATGGATCTCTAATATCCCAAAAAGCCAATTCAACCGCCTAAAACGCAACTGCACCCACAACTCCGAGTACATCAGACAAGGCAACCTTTTCAAAACCAAATTCTTAGAAAAAGGATACCCCCCAGATCTAATAGAAGAAGCTTTCGCCAATTTTCTAGAAAATGACTCTCCCTCCCATACAGAACCACCAACCCAACCCACCACCCCCCCCCCCCCCCAGCCCCACACCACCAGGTTCATCACCCAATTTCACTCAAAATACAAAAAAATGGAAAGAATCTTCAAAAAGCACTGGGACATTCTACTGGAGGATCCCATGCTAAAATCATCCATCCACACTGTACCCAAGATTACATACCGCAAAGCCAGAAACATAAAAAGCCTTATTGCCCCAAGCAAGCTTAAAACTACACGTAACAGACCCACCCCATCTCGGACCTTCCTCTCATTAAACGGCATGTATCAATGCAAAAAGATCAAATGTCTCACCTGCAAATTTGTCCCCCATCGCCAAAAATCTTTCACCACAAAAGGAAACACCTACCAACTCAGAGAATTTTTCAATTGTTCCTCAGACTTTGTAATTTATGGCATCCGTTGCCCCTGCAACCTACTCTATATTGGTCGAACCATCCGAACACTTAGGAAAAGATTTGGCGAACACCGCAGATCTATAGAGGAAAACCTTAATCTAACCATCCCAGACATTTCAAAGAGTACCACCAAGGCTCCACCAATGGTATACTAGTATGGGTCATCGAACAAATACCCAGGACCCTCCCCCCCACAGAGCGTTTCAAACGTCTCTGTGAAAGAGAAACTTTTTGGATATATACCCTTGACGCCCTTGCGCCTGGAGGCCTGAATGAAGAAATAGAAGTCAACCCAGTCCTCTAAAAATCCATCCTCAATCATGCCCAGATCCCCTCTTTCACAGCCCCAACACACACCCCACATCTCCCCCACCACCCTTTCCTCCCCCCAACAATAACACCCCTCTATACCCTGATGTGTCTCCTCCCCTTTGCCCCCCCTTTTTCTCTTTCTATTCCCCCCTTTATAATTCTTCCACTCTAAGGTTCTACCCCTATATCCCACTAGAAACCCACACCCACCACGGCATGTGCCCATACATGTCCTGGTTCCACCCAACACATGCGCATGTGCATATATATATGTGTATATGTATGTGTATGTATATATATATATATATATATATATATATGTATGTGTATATATATGTGTATATGTTTTGTATGCGTTTTTATGCGTTTTTTATGCATTTTCTATATACATTTTTTTTTTTTTATATATATTTTTTAAAAAACCTTTTTATGTACATCTTTTTTATGTATATCTTTATATGTATTTTTATATGTATATTTTTATATATACATTCCTTCTTTTCCACATTTTTCATATTTTATTATATACAATTCCCTACCCATTTATAAGCCCACAACTCCCTTCATTTTAAAAAAACCCTCCTATTTCTCCCATTTTCATCCCATCATCACTCCCATTTATTTTTATTTTACTACATGTATAGATTTTTCTTAGATTATTTTTTAATTTTTACAATTTTCTAATTTTCCCTTTTTTTCCACATATTATCCTCTTCATCCCATTGCCATGAGATCACCCCATCCCACCCTCCCACTCTTCATCCCGTCCTCATCCACCTCTCAGCAACTGCCTTCTAATAAGCACATATCCATGCTATCACGTCCCTCTGCTGTTCTCTCCCTCCCCCCTCTCTCCACACACTTCTTCACCTCCCTTGCTATTTCCTCCTTGTCTCCTCCACTCTCCACCCCCTATTCTGTCATCATGTTCCTCAACACTGTCCACCCCTCCCACGGTTCCCTTAAGCCTAATACGAGGTAGGCGGAGACAATGATGCAATTGGCCCGCCCTTCTTATACCTCTTCCGAAATTAATGGACGCTATGCCTGATGAAGGAGCATGCATGCTCCGAACGCGTGCACGCCCCCAGCGTCACTGATACCCGGGAAATACAACTTAACAGACGATCCGCGCTGTGCCTGTCTCAACCCAGCCTGTGACACTGGTTACCACCTGCGCCGTCAGACAGGACAAGGAGACAAGTGTAACACACTCCAGCATTCAGGATCGCCCCCTGTGGAGCCCTGCTGCTCACCACACAGCTTCCCGGACGGATTTTTTACTTGATGTGCCTGTATCTACCTTACTCTGAGTGAGTGCATTTTAACCTGTAATAAATGTTTATGCTACAGTACTACACTTAGGTCGGCGCTGCTTTTCTTCCTTTTTATCTCCCTCCAAAGGTGAATTCTGCCCTTCAAGCAAGCTGCCTCCTGTGTTTGTATCTGCATCTCTCCCCCTGAGGTCATAGACCTATACTCTGCATCCCCCCCCCCCCCCCCTCCACTCATTTCATCCCAGTTTTTATGCCTGGACTTTTGTTCATCAACCCAGCACCATCCCAGGACTTTTTTTTTTTTTTTTTTTATTATCATTATTTTTATCATATAAATGTATTGTAACTCACACATGACTGTTATTTAAATTGATATCTTTTAATTAGCTATTCTTTAATTTTTTTTTTTTTTTTTTTATATAACTTACTATCCCTTTGTATATTGCTCACCCCTATCCATAGCTGTCGTCCCCTAGCGCAACAAAATATTGTAAATTATCCCAGAAGGAATCCTCTTCTAAAGATGATGCACAAGAAAGCAGTTTGGTGAAGACAAACAGACTAATGCCGCGTACACACGGCCAGACTTTCCGGCAGGAAAAGTCTGACTGAATCTTTTCAACGGACATTCTGATCTTGTGTGGGCCTCAGACTTTTTTTTGAGAATTCTGACGGACCTAGAAATAGAACATGTTTCAAATCTTTCAGACGGAATCCGTTCCTATCGGGAAAACCGCTCGTCTGTATTCTGTTCCGACGGACAAAAAACGACGCGTGCTCTGAAGCAAATACGAGACGGCAGCTATTGGCTACTCGCTATTGAACTTCCTTTTTCTAGTCGCATTGTACGTGTTGTATGGCACCGCGTTCTAGACGGTCGGACTTTGGTGTGAACATGTGTACGCAAGACAGTTTCAGCAGAACTCTGTCGGAATTCCTTCAGAAAAACCTTCAGAGTTCATTCCAATGGAAAAAACGGTTGTGTGTACATGGCATAAGGACATGGATTACTGGAACCATGTCCTGTGGTTTGATGAGACCAAGATAAACTTATTTGGTTCAGATGGTGTCAAGCGTGTGTGGTGGCAACCAGGTGAGGAGTACAAAGACAAGTGTGTCTTGCCTACAGTCAAGCATGGTGGTGGGTGTGTCATGGTCTGGGGCTGCATGAGTGCTGTGGAGCTACAGTTCATTGAGTGAACCATGCCAACATGTACTCTGACATACTGAAGCAGAGCATGATCCACTCCCTCTGGAGATGGGCCACAGGGCACTATTCCAACATGATAAAGACCCCAAACACACCTCCAAGACGACCACTGCCTTGGTGAACTTCATGCCCAAGAGGGTTAAGGCAGTGCTGGAAAATAATGGTGGCCACACTAAATATTGACACTTCGGGCCCAATTTGGACATTTTCATTTAGGGGTATACTCACTTTTGTTGCCAGTGGTTTAGACATTAATGGCTGTGTGTTGATTTATTTTGAGGGGACAGCAAATTTACACTGTTATACAAGCTGTACACTCACTACTTTACATTGTAGCAAAGTGTCATTTCTTCAGTGTTGTCAAATGAAAAGATATAATAAAAGATTTACAAAAATTTGAGGGGTGTACTCACTTTTGTGAGATACTGTATTCTCCCAGTGTTAGTTTGCGGCTCGTTCATAAGAGCGAACCAGGGCGAACCGGCACCGGTGAAGGACCATTGGTAGTGAAAACCTTCCTCTTAGATGTGGAGAGGTGTTCGCTCCACGAAGATATGTCTGCCTGCGAGGAACCCTGCGTTATGTGCAGACTTGTTTGTTTGGTGGGGTTATGTTCGCTCTGCAAAGACATTATCGGTTTGATACCTATCTGCTTTTGGGGAGGGATGTACGCTCGTGTCTTTCTATGTGTCTGATCACCATGTAGAGGGACCATGAGCGTGTCTGCAGATAGCCTCGTGTCCATAGGAACAGTAATATAATCCGGCTTTGCATTGTTCTCTGAACAATGCAGAATAAGGATTCACGCCAGTGGAAGAAGCGGGAGTGTGTGCGCGAGCTTTGTTAGAACGCCGTTCATGATTTCTTATTTTCACTACATGTGGGTTTCTTTGTTAAATTGTAGAGCACAGTTTAATTGTACAAAGGGTGAGAAATTGTACACACTGGTCTACACGGGCACGCCCAGACACTCCCCTAGTCATTGTTCTTTTTAAATATACACATACGTTTTCATTGGTTGAGTTTTGTATAACACCTACTGTTTGAAGGAATGCCTAGGCTTGATTGGCTGAAGTGAATAGCCATCAAGTGTCTTTTGTTACCCCTGTTCAAAGTCCTATAAATAAATGGAGCTCCCATAACAACCCTGGACTGTCTGAGGAGCTTCCAATGTGAGAACAACTATTGGGAGTTATTTACGAAAGGCAAATCCACTTTGCACTGAAAGTGCACTTGGAAGTGCAGTCGCTCTAAATCTAAGGGGTAGATCTGAAAATGAGTGGAAGCTCTGCTGATTTTAGAGCGACTGCTTGTCCAAGTGCACTTTCAGTGCACTTTCAAGTGCACTTGCAGTGCAAAGTGGATGTGGAAGCTAAAATGCTGTTTTTTATTGTCCTTGCATGTCAACCTCGGATCTACAGCGACTTTACTTCCAAGTGCATTTTCAGGTGCACTTGCAGTGCAAAGTCTATTTTCCTTTAGTAAATAACCCCCATTGTGTCTGTCTTACATGGTAAGCACGAGTGCACTCAATTGCATTATCCAAAAGAGCTGAAAAGTGCGCTTAATAGCGCAAGCGAAGTTGATTGCGCATAGCGTATAATAATTTCCATAAAACCGTACCACCACAGTCCACTCCACTGGCTCTGTACCCATCCCAGACTGCACTCTCCCAGTCTTCTCAGGCATGCCTCCCCAGTCCTCCTGACTGTGTGTCACTCACCAGCCCTCCTGACTGCGGCCCAAGGTCACCCCCCAGACTGGGGAGCTCCCTCCAAGGCCAAGACAGCCTAGCACTCTGTTTCCAGCTTCCACCCAAACAACTCCTCCCTAGCTGGCCTGCCCCCTGCCAATCCCAGTTGGGGATTGGCAGGCAGATGCACTACTCCTCTCCACCTTCCTTTCCAGAAGATTTCAGCATGTTCTGGCAAGAAGTGGGAGGTCTCAGTGATGCTACCTGTGAGTCACCCAGCTCTGCCTGAGTCACTCCCAACCTAGATCAAAACAAACAGGCTTGGCTGCCAGTCCAACCCAAAATGTACCTACACTACAGAAAACCTAACTACTATAGCAACCTAACATTAGAGGGTGCTACAGGAGTAATGGAGTTCCATGTGTGTATTGCAGCAAACATACCCTTCCTCAGGAGTGTCCCTAGAGGTTCTAAGAGATCCTGATGCTATTCCAAACCTAAAAAAAAACATGTTTTCCCTTATTTCCTGGTAACTTAGCTGCTGAAGTGCTATGTCTAGAATACATTACACAATAATGTGATCTCAGATCACTACCCATTTACTTCCTGAATGTTACTACATTAGTAAATCTTTTCTACATGATAAATACTGCTCTTCAATAAATTTTGCATTAAAGATCCAAGAGAAAATGCACAGTACATCAGAAATACATGCAAAGTGCATCAAAATTGAGATTCTATTGCACAGCTGGTTCATACTGAATATCAAGGACATGTTCAGAGACAAAACCTTTGTTGAACAATATTTTTCCAGAGGTTGATATTCAAATTGTGGGACTTTTCTTAGTTAGGGACAGATAGTAGCTCAGGTCTCACCTGTTATCTGAAAGAGGGTGTTTCTTATCCTTTTTGGTGTTTGGAGTCATATCTTTATTATATTGTACAAGAGCCGACTCAGTGTTGTCTGTTTTACTCTCATTACTTGCCTTGTTTGGCTTAACTTTTTCATTTGTTATCTGTTCAGATTGATCAGCTTTCCCAGGCTTTATAGATTTGGGTTTTTCTTCTGCCTCTTGAACATTCTCACTTTGTTTTTTATTCAGTTGAATGTTAGCTTTTCTGAAACGAAATAACAGGTGATCACGTTGGTGGATCTCCTTACTTTTCTTCTTGCTCCTGATATTTGATTCCTTTAGTTCCTTGCCAACTCTGTATCTGTGTTTTCATCCTTCACAACCCCATTCACAGTCCAAAGTAGTTATGCTTTGCAGATGTAAAGCTGTGATTTAATTGACTGCGTTATGTAAAGGAATCATATCTCATGAAGTTGGAACAGTTACATAGTTAGTCAGGTTGAAAAAAGACAAAAGTCCATCTAGTTCAACCAATAAAAGGGGTAAAAATATATATACATATACACATACAATCCTATATAAACAATCCTATACCCACAGTTGATCAAGAGGAAGGCAAAAAAAAACAAAAAACAATAAAGCATAATCCAATTCGCTCCAGCAGGGGAAAAAAATCAGATTTTCCCTGGATCAACTTTACCTATAAATGTTAGTACCCAGTTATATTTTATATATATTATATGTACATTTAGGAAGGAATCAAGTGCTTTCTTAGAGCAATCTACTGAGCTGGCCAGAACCACCTTTTGAGGAAGTCTATTCCACATTTTCACAACTCTCATGCCCCGTACACACGATCGGACATTGATCGGACATTCCGACAACAAAATCCATGGATTTTTTCAGACGGATGTTGGCTCAAACTTGTTTTGCGTACACACGGTCGCACAAAGTTGTCGGAATTTCCGCTCGCCAAGAACGCAGGGACGTACACCACGTACGACGAGACTAGAAAAGGCCAGTTCAGAACCAAGCGCGGCACCCTTTTGGCTCCTTTTGCTAATCTCGTGTTAGTAAAAGTTTGGTGAGAGACGATTTGCGCTTTTTCAGACTCGTGGTTTTCAGATCGTTTTCTGCTGTTCAGTTTGTGCTTGTGGGTTTGTATCTGCTCTTCAGTGCGTGTAGCAACCTACGCGTGACTTTGTCATTGTGTTCTTGTTCGTTCGTTACTGTTTTTCAGGTCGCTCTTCACAGGCCTTGCTTTTCTTCAGTGCGTTCTGTTACCTCGTTCTGAGCAGCCGACCGTTTTCTAGCCATGTTGCATATACGTACTCCTCGTAGAGTTCGTGCTGTGCGGGGGCTTGGTGTTGGGATCCTGACCTTGACACAAGCCCAGTCCATGAACAGGGTGGGGAGGAGTTCATGGACCAAGAATTGGTTGCTTCAGCGTGACCAGTTCTGTCATATGTCTTTGCTTCGTGAGATCCGTGAGAATAATCCTGATGATTTCAGGAACTTTCTCCGGATGACGGACCCCGTATTTCACCGATGGTTGGCTTTGCTGACCCCTTATATTAGCAGGCAGGATACCTGCATGAGGCAAGCCATCACTCCGGAGCAGAGGTTGGTCGCTACCCTGCGGTACTTGGCGACGGGGAGAAGCCTGCAGGACCTCAAGTTCTCGACAGGCATCTCCCCCCATGCTCTGGGGATCATTATCCCAGAGACCTGTTCTGCCATCATCCAGGTCCTGCAGAAGGACTATATTAAGGTAAGATTTATCCTTTAATCTCACATTTTATTGTTATTTAATGTTTGATAATATATTGTATTTCTTTCCTCATTTCATAATTACCATGATTGTAATATGCTGTGAATGTCCCCTTTGTCCTCATGCATGCTGGATTTTTATGTAATTATTTTTTTTACTCCTTCATACATATTTGCCTTCACTTACCTCCCCAGCATGCTCTCCTGGCCTATATTCACCTCATGTAGTCACTTAACAATGTATTTTATCAGCTCCATAGTAGTGCTTTACCCTAAATACCCCCCCAAAATGTTTGGAAATGTGATTGGTGCTTAAAATTCATGCAGAGTTCCAGAGGCTTTTTTTTGGGTGTCCCCAAATCATTTTTAACCCTCCCCCCAACTGCTAAGTCAGCTGATACCAATTCTCTATCTATCCTCAATCATATATCTGCTGACTTTGCCAAACCCATACACACTATACCCATCTCTTTAGTGGTCAGATTTATGGATGAATTCCCCAAAGCATGTAGTGCAAGGGCCTGCCTGTATACTTTCAAATGGTACTGTTTAAAGTTTTTGTATCCTATTATTATCTTGATAGGTAATAGCAGAATGTCCAAATGTGCTAAAATGTGTACAGTGTGTATTTCTATCTTTGTATTATGACACTTCTTACCTGTCCAGTGGGCTGCCAATAGTGTAACTAAGGAGGGGCTGTTCAAAGTAATACCCATTATTTAGGCATTCATCTCTCAATGAAGTGCAGAGGGTTACCTGCCCAAGAGTTCCCCCCCTATAATGTTAGAAATGGCCCATGAGAGGGGGGGGGAGGGGGAATCTGATAGGTGTACCTTATACTTTGGTCTTTAAAAACTCCCTCAAATAAATGGTATCTTGATGTTTGCCAAGAATGTTTGTGTCTAATCTGCTTTCCCTGCTTATGTGCAAATTGACTATTTTTTTTTGTTTTGACTCCACAGTTTCCTTCCACGCCACAGGAATGGCAGACTGTGGCCTCCCACTTTGCCCAGCAGTGTGACTTTCCTAATTGCGGAGGGGCAATTGATGGGAAACACATCCACATCGTCCCACCACCCAACTCGGGGTCATTCTATTATAATTATAAGGGGTTCAATAGTATTGTGATGTTGGCAGTGGTGTCGGCTACTTATGAGTTCCTGTATGTGGACGTGGGGAAGAATGGCCGGATGTCCGATGGTGGAGTCATCGCCCAGATGGAGTTCTACAGGCGTCTCCAGAATGGCAGCTTGGACCTGCCACCTCCAGAAGACAATGTGGAAGGACTCCCATTTGTCTTCGTTGCGGATGAAGCATTTGCGCTGGGGGACCATCTTATGCGGCCATTCCCGATGAGAACCCTCACCCCGGACCAGAGGGTTTTTAATTACCGGCTGGAAAGAGCCAGAAGAGTGGTGGAGAACACGTTTGGAATCATGGCCAGCCGGTTCTGCCTATTTCTTACACCCATACATATGGCGGAGTATAAACTGAATCATATTATCCTGGCGTGCTGTGTTCTACACAACTTTCTACGGAAACATTCTGCCAACTATGCTGGCTCAGTTGGGCCTGAGGCTGCAATTCCAAATGGACCAACCCTGAGGGAGCTTGAAAGTGGCCGTCCTGGCTTTCCCCCCCTGAGTGCCCGTGATGTCTGGCTAAGATGCTAAGATACCTTGAATTCTTTGCAGGTAGGGGGGATATCAATATGCCAGACAATGTGTAAAACCTTTTTCAAATAAAAAAAAAAAAACACTCAAATCTTTGGCGACATTTACTGCTTGTGTTTGTTTTACAGTAGCTAACCCTGACAGAAATGTGGTGAGTCCTGAAAATGGCGTGATTGTGTAACCTTACAAAGCACTGTTGGGTGTTATTTACTAAAGGCAAAGACACTTTGCACTACAAGTGCACTTGAAAGTGCACTTGTAGTGCAAAGTGGATTTGCCCTCAGGAAATAACACCCATTGTCACAGAAAACACTAATGACCAAAATCGCACCCCCGGCCCTTTTAGCACAAAATGGGTCAAAAATGACCAAAATCGCACCCCGGCTCTTTTAGCTGAAAATGGGTCAAAAATGACCAAAATCGCACCCCCGGCCCTTTTAGCCCAAAACGGGTCAAAAATAACAAAAATCGTACCCCCGGCCCTTTTAGCCGAAAACCGGTCAAAAATGACCAAAATTGCACCCCCGGCCCTTTTAGCACAAAACGTGTCAAAAATGACCAAAATCGCACCAACGGAACTTTTAGCCGAAAATGGGTCAAAAATGACCAAAATCGCACCCCCGGCCCTTTTTGCCCAAAACGGGTCAAAAATGACAAAAATCGCACCCCCGGCCCTTTTAGCCCAAAACGGGTCAAAAATGACCAAAATCGCACCCCTGGCCCTTTTACCCCAAAACGGGTCAAAAATGACCAAAATCGCACCCCCGGACCTTTTAGCCGAAAACCAGTCAAAAATGACCAAAATCGCACCCCCGGACCTTTTAGCTCAAAATGGGTCAAAAATGACCAAAATCGCACCCCCGACCCTTTTAGCACAAAACGTGTCAAAAATGACCAAAATCGCATCCCCGGAACTTTTAGCCGAAAATGGGTCAAAAATGACCAAAATCGCACCCCCGGCCCTTTTAGCCGAAAACCGGTCAAAAATGACCAAAATCGCACCCCCGGCCCTTTTAGCACAAAATGGGTCAAAAATGACCAAAATCGCACCCCGGCCCTTTTAGCTGAAAATGGGTCAAAAATGACCAAAATCGCACCCCCGGCCCTTTTAAGCCCAAAACGGGTCAAAAATAACAAAAATCGTACCCCCGGCCCTTTTAGCCGAAAATGGGTCAAAAATGACCAAAATCGCACCCCCGGCCCTTCTAGCCGAAAACCGGTCAAAAATGACCAAAATCGCACCCCCGGCCCTTTTAGCCGAAAACCGGTCAAAAATGACCAAAATTGCACCCCCAGCCCTTTTAGCACAAAACGTGTCAAAAATGACCAAAATCGCACCAACGGAACTTTTAGCCGAAAATGGGTCAAAAATGACCAAAATCGCACCCCCGGCCCTTTTAGCCTAAAACCGGTCAAAAATTACCAAAATCGCACCCCCCCGGCCCGTTTAGCACAAAATGGGTCAAAAATGACCAAAATCGCACCCCCGGCTCTTTTAGCTGAAAATGGGTCAAAAATGACCAAAATCACACCCCCTGCCCTTTTAGCCCAAAACGGGTCAAAAATGACCAAAATCGCACCCCCGGCCACCCGCTCCACCAGAGCACTTTCTTTTCTGCCTGATTCGGCCCATTGGGGGCCGCTACTGGAGGTGAGAGGCTGGGGGAAACCATCAGTGTGTGCACTGGAATTGAAGAACAACACAAGGCACTGCTATTTGCACTTGATTATACAGACTGCTGTGTGGACACTTATAGTCACTCTTGCATGCTATTAGCATTGTTGTGGACGGCATTGCACTATTGGCACTTTGTATGGACATTATTTATCATCAATTATTTACTATTAATTTTTTTACTATTATCTGGTTCATTGCATTTCACATTATTAGGGATACCTATTTGATTGCTTTATTACTCACAAGTGACATTTTGTATTTGCTATATTCTACATACTGTATATTCACATATTTATAGCACGAGGCACTTATTTTTATCATATTTTATTATATATTTTTTTGGCTGCATTTTCACAAGTTTTTGGGCTGGATTTTCATTCACTCATTATGTCACATTAGGATTATCTTACACTTTACATTATGCATTTGGTTATGGCATCAGGAATCATTATTTGCACAAGGCACTTTACTATGTTACTTTAGTTTACACTGTCACGCAGAGATTATTGTGGATATATAATTTTTTGGCTTGTAGCACGGTGCACCTATTAAGTAGGAAAGTCGCATATTTAGATTTTATTTTATTTTGAGTTTCTTCTGTGGTTTTGAGTAGCCATAAGGTGCATTATTATACACCTATTCTATAATGGGAGGACTGTACGTTACCTAGTATTTTAGTATGGGCGTTCTTGTCTCTGCAGATTTGTTCTGAAGGACGGAGTAGCGCCAATCCATCTGATCTCATTTTATGATTATTGATTGTTATATTTGATTTGGTTTCATGCTGTTTGGTACCATTGGATGGAGTAGCGCCACATATTCATTTTCAATACTTTTATATTGGGGAACTGAGTGGACCTATCTGTGTTGGCAGCTCTCTAATTGGTGTGTTCAGGTTGGTGTTGTGCAGATTTAGCTGTGATTTTGCGCATTAGTTTTTTGTACTTCTGATACGAACGAATAATGTGCCCATGAACATGAAAGTTGACATTTAGAAATGGATAACAGTTAAGAAAAGCACAGGGAGCAGCACGAATGTAATAAACATAAAAAGAATCGGAACACAGCACAACTACTTACTTTTTTGCAGCACTCTCAGGATCTTTCTGTACTGCTCATGCTCTCTTAATTTGAGGTCCGACCACCGCTTCCTGAGCTGATCCTTGGATTGTCGTACCCCAAAATTCCGGTGCAGACTCTTGACCACTTTCGCCATGATCTTGGCCTTTCTGACATTGGGGTTGGGGTAAGGTCCATACTTCCCATCATAGTCAGCCCTTTTCATTATGTCGACCATCTCCAACATCTCCCCAAAGGACATATTTGATGCCTTATATCGTCTCCTTCTGGATCGGGACGTTTCAGGCTCCGGGCTTTCCTCCTCCTTGTTGGTGTAATTATCAGACACCTGCTGTGTCTCCGCCATGTGCTCTTCCCCACTGCGACGAACGAGAAGGGGCGGGGAATAGACTAGAAAGAACGTCAGGGGCAGGCGGTGTTTCACGCATGCGCAGTGTCTATAAAGCGTAACACACGTGCGTAGTACGTACGATCTGTGAGCGGAGGAAGGAGTAAGGGAGGCGCCGATCGTGATAGCGAAGGTAAGATTTAACATTGGGCCTATACTGCTTCTAGATTGAGGCCTGTATTTGCACAAGTTTAGTAGACTTTAGGCTGACATTAGGGTTTGTCTTGTGTTGTGTCTTGCAGTGAAAATGGATATCTTGAAAGATAAGGACTTTATGCCAATCTTCATTGATATGTTCAGGGAGCTGCCTTGTCTGTGGCAGATAAACCACCCGGAATATAAGAACCAAACAAAGAGGAAAGCAGCGCTGGATAATTTGTTGGAATTTGTGAAGCAGGTGATCCCCACAGCAGACATCACCTATTTGAAGGTTCTAATTGGTGGCCTGAGGAGCACTTATCTAAGGGAGCGCAAGAAGGTCCAGGATTCCCAGAGATCCGGAGCAGCAGATGACATCTATCTCCCCAGGCTGTGGTACTATGACAGGCTGCATTTTCTGGCAGGTCAGACTTAACCCAGGCCAGCACTCTCCACTCTTCCTTCCACGCTTCCTTCCCCCCCAGCTGAGGCTTCTGATGCCCAACCTGGGCCTTCCAGGCAGTAACATTTGTAGGAGCCCAGATTGAGCCAGGTCTAGCATTCTTCTAAATATTTATGGTTGTCCAATCAATGATGTTAACTAGATGTTAGTTTGGAGTACTAATAATTTCTGATTGTGATTGATGAAGCAAAAACTAAAACCATGTCCCTTTTTCATACACAGGGAAGTCTCAGCCAGGAGGTGGCCAGGGCCAAGCAGGCTGCCTGATATCCAGGTCCCTCCCTTACACCTTCAAAGACAAAGTGCCAGGAAGAGGAGTAACCTGGAGGAGGCTGCCATAGGCCTCTTTTGGAAGGCTACTGAGGCCCTGAGAACCCCCCACACTGTGGAGGAGAACTTTGCTGGCATAACTGCCTGCAAAATGATGCAGATGGAGGAGGGCCAACGACTCCTGTGTGAGTTCCTAATTTTGGAAGCTCTCAATAAGGGGTTGAGGGGCCAAATAACATGTGCTACCCACCTTTGTGACCTCACACATGGTCCTCCTCCTCCTCCACCTCCTCCTCCTCCTCCTCCTCCAGGTCCTACTCCTCCTCCTCCTCCTCCTCCAGGTCCTACTCCTCCTCCTCCTCCAGGTCCTACTCCTCCTCCTCCTCCAGGTTCTACTCCTCCTCCTGCCACATCTCCAACACCAGAGCCACAGCGTGGAAGGAAGCGTCTAAGGAAGACCAGAGAGTGATGGCCCTGGGTTCAGTCTGGTCTGGCAAAATATGCAGCCTCTTGTAGTACCACAGCCTGGGGACAATACATGTCATCTGCTGCTTTCCGGATCTCTGGGACTTCTGGACCAGACTGCACTCCCTTAGATATGGACTCCTCAGGCCACCATTTTTGCTGGAAAAGAATTGATGTCTGCCCTGGGGGTCCAAGGCTTCGCTAATTTCTGCTGTTTCTCCAGCGTTGCCTCCCTCTTTGTTTGGTTGTGAGCCCTTAATAAAGGAATTTTTGTTTCAATTATACTTGCCTATGTGTGTTTTCCTTCAAAAAGGACAGTTTGTTTGTGAGGAGGCAGGTACATTTCAAATATACAATGTGAAATTAACAAGGGACACCAGCACCAAACAATCTCATTGAGATTAAATAATACATGATATCAATGGTGTTGTGGTAACTTGACACACAAAACGCACACAAATAATATGGAGTAAAACACAAAAAAGCAAAAATAAAAAAACAGCCTTTAAAAAAATACAAACCCCAAAAAAAAAAAAAACAGCCTTGAAAAAAATACAAACCCAAAAAAAAAAAAAAAAACAGCCTTGAAAAAAAAAAAAAAATTAAAAACAAAAAGAAATTGTCAGATGTGACAAATCAAAATATATTGAGGAAATCACGATAAATAATAAAGAAAGAAGTTTGTGAGAAGTCTGTATGAATATGAGCAGCAAAACTACTTAATTCTTCTCACATTATAAAGATGAACAGAGTGCACTGTATTAAACTATTTAAAACATTGCAGCGTGACGAAAGTGCTCTATCCATTCCGAACGCTAATTTTACCAGACTGAGCTGTTCCGTCTCGGAATTTCTTCTGAGCATGCGTGGCACTTTGTGCGTCGGAACTGGCCACACACGGTCGGAATAGATGCGATCGGATTTTGTTGTCGGAAAATTTTATAGCCCGCTCTCAAACTTTGTGTGTCGGAAAATCCGATGGAAAATGTCCGATGGAGCCCACACACGATCGGAATGTCCGACAACACGCTCCGATCGCACATTTTCCGTCGGAAAATCCGACCGTGTGTACAGGGCATAACTGTGAAGAAACTTTTCTGTATTTGGAGATTAAATCTCTTTTCCTCCAGACCTAAAAGTGCCCCCTTGTCCTCAGTGATGAGCTTAAAGTGAATAACTCAACACCAAGTTCACTGTATAACCCCTGATGTATTTATACATTTTGATCATATTCTCCTTAAGCTCCTCTTCTCAAGAGACAATAAATTCACTTCCTCTAATCTTTCCTCATAGCTGAGCTCCTCCATGCCTCTTATCAGTTTGGTTGCCCTTCTCTGCACTTTCTGCAGTTCCGATATTTTTTTGAGAACCGGAGCCCAAAACTGAACTGCATATTCCAGATGAGGTCTTACTAATGATTTGTACAGGGGGGCAAAATGATATCTCTCTCTCTGGAGTCCATACCTCTCTTATACAAGAAAGGACTTTACTCGCTTTGGAAACTGCAGCTTGGCATTACATGCTATTATTGAGCTTATGATCTACCAAAACCCCAGATCCTTCTCCACTATGGATCCCCCCAGTTGTACTCCCCATAGTATGTATGATGCATGCATAACAAGTGCATAACTTTACATTTATCAGCATTAGACATGTGCAATTTGTTTTGTTACAAATTTGTTTTCAAATGAAAATCTGCATATTCGAAAGAACAAAAATCCAAAAGAACGAAACCACAAAAATACAGAAGAACAAAAACAATTGAACCCTACAAGTTAAACAAATTGATTACATTCAGATAATTTTGTTTTTCGTTATTTCGTTTAAAATTAAAGTGGATGTAAACTCTCACATATACCCAGTGAAGTCAACAGCCTCAGATGATACACAGGGATGAACCAAATATCCCTACATAAGTTTTACATGTATATCGGCTGTCTTCAGCTGTATATATCCTTTAGAAAGTGCTCTTTGTGTTACAGATTTTCCCTTCCTGTTCAGCACTGGGAGTGGATTATTGGATTGGAGGAATAGCACACACCCCCACTCCACATTGGCAAAGGAAGAAAGTAATGTGCAGAGCTCTGCTGTGAGAAGGCAAGCTGACTGCTAATCTATTTATAGCAACCTCCCGACACAAATTTCAGGCTTTTTTTATCTCCTGTGTCTGAGAAATTGTCAGAAGTTATCAGGCTGATAACAGAAGAACAGAGCAGGAGAAAGCCATGAGACTCTTGTGCTTTGGACAGAGATAAGAAAACAGTACAGACAGATGTGTCCAGGTCAAATTTCATGAATCGGGTTTACATCCACTTTCAATTATTAACATTATAGTTTTTTTTTATTATTATTAATACTATTATTATTATTATAAACTTTTAAATTATAGGTATTGGCATTTTCTTTTCAAATTTGGCTAAAGTAACTGTTAGTGAACGTAATAAATAAGAATGCATCCGAAATTATGAATTATCCAAAGTAACAAATGCCGAGATAAACAAAAAAAAACTAAGTGAACGAAAACAAAAATAAACACATTTTTCGGTAGTGTGCATGTCTACATTAAACCTCATTTGCCACATAGTTGCCTAATAAAACAGTACATTGAGGTTGGCCTGCAAGTTGGAGACATCCTGTAAGGATGTTATTCCACTGCATAGTTTGGTGTCATCTGCAAAGACAGAAATGTTACTTTTAATCCCAGACCTTGTTGTAATTATGATGAAGAAATAATACATTTTTATAATCTTCTGGCGGAGATGTTAAAATCAGTTAGGCCTCAAGACAAGATAGATAGACTAAAGGTCTTTGTGAATTCATATGTTTTTCAATTTTTTAATGGATCAACCATTTTTAGATTATACAAACCATGTGTTGAAACAGATTTGCCTGAACAATAATGTCCCGTTTCACAAAACAAGAAGATATTTACCTGTCTTTGGTGGGTAAATTAAAGCGACAAACACAGCCATAGAAAAAAGGGTTATACAAACTATTATCACATAAAAATCACCCTTGTCTAGCAAAACCCATTGTGTTAGATTTTAGGAGCTGTGTAGATAGCTAATTCATCTGTAAATATTAATTGAGTCTGCCCAAAGTTCATTTCAAATGGTGCAGACAGTATTATGTTTAAAATACATGTGGTTATAAGTCATTCAAATTATATATTATATTCCAGGTCACAAATACGATTCAAATTTTAGTATCTACTGACCTAATGATAACTCTGTTATAAGGTAAAAATATAAAGGTTGTGATTTAGGACAAATTATAAGTAGAATTGTTTAAGTTGCCAATCAGTATTATGAAAGACATATGAAATCATGATTATAACTGTATAAAAATTTACACATAGCATGTGTTTTTAGATAAACAAATATTCATAGGATATACCAGAATTATACATTTATCCATATAGATACTCATTTTATTTGATATTGATTAAATTTATATAACATGTGTCTTTCCTAGATAGACCAGTCTTTATAAGATATACATTTATATATATAGAACCATTTTATGTGATAATGATTAATCAAAATTATACTGAGCGTATTTTATATTAGACTGGTTACCAGAATACTTGAAGATATATATTCTCACAAATACAAACAAATACACATTATGAAAATAGAACATTTTATTTAACAGATAGTTCAGAACACATTTTTCTGCTCTCAGACATACCTAGTGGTTGAAGGTGATATTACCTGAAACTCACTGACAAAAAAAAAAGCCATACCTTTTGGGCTGAGCCTATTATAATTTTTATGATCTTATGGTCTGAGATGGTATTTAGAGGGAGAAGAGATGCCATGAGGGGGGCTCAAGAACATTCAGAAACACCTGATTACCATCAATCATACACGTAGACACATACACCATTCATCTACTCACACTTTTACATTCATGAAGATTCCTGAACACCTTATGCTTTGGAACTCGGAGGTCGCAAGAAGTAATTCCTCTTTAACCACTTAAGGACCGCCTAACGCCGATTTACGTCGGCAAAGCGGCACGGGCAGGCAAAATCACGTACATGTACGTGATTTGCCTTCCGCGGGTGGGGGGTCCGATCGGACCCCCCCCCGCCGCCCGAGGCGGTCCCGTTCTGTTCCCCGGCGATCCGAGATGAGCGGGAGGCCATCCGTTCGTGGCCCCCCCCTCGCGATCGCCGCCGGCCAATGGGAACATTCCTTTGCTGCTGTATGCTAAACAGCAGCAAAGGAAATTATGTCATCTCCCCTCAGCTCGGTATTCCGTTCCAGCGCCGAGGGGAGAAGACATCAATATAAGTGCACAACACACTACACACACAGTAGAACATGCCAGGCATACAAAACACCCCGATCGCCCCCCGAACCCCCCCCCAATCACCCCCCCCCTGTCACAAACTGACACCAGCAGGTTTTTTTTTTTTTTTTTTTTCTGATTACTGCATAGTGTCAGTTTGTGACAGTTACAGTGTTGGGACAGTTAGTATTACCCCCCTTTAGGTCTAGGGTACCCCCCTAACCCCCCCTAATAAAGTTTTAACCCCTTGATCACCCCCTGTCACCAGTGTTGCTAAGCGATCATTTTTCTGATCGCTGTATTAGTGTCGCTGGTGACGCTAGTTAGGGACGTAAATATTTAGGTTCGCCGTCAGCGTTTTATAGTGTCAGGGACCCCCATATACTATCTAATAAATGTTTTAACCCCTTGATTGCCCCCTAGTTAACCCTTTCACCACTGATCACCGTATAAACGTTACGGTTGACGCTGGTTAGTTCGTTTATTTTTTATAGTGTCAGGGCACCCGCCGTTTATTACCGAATAAAGGTTTAGCCCCCTGATCGCCCGGCGGTGATATGCGTCGCCCCAGGCAGCGTCAGATTAGCGCCAGTACCGCTAACACCCACGCACGCAGCATACGCCTCCCTTAGTGGTATAGTATCTGATCGGATCAATATCTGATCCGATCAGATCTATACTAGTGTCCCCAGCAGTTTAGGGTTCCCAAAAACGCAGTGTTAGCGGGATCAGCCCAGATACCCGCTAGCACCTGCGTTTTGCCCCTCCGCCCGGCCCACCCAAGTGCAGTATCGATCGATCGCTGTCACTTACAAAACACTAAACGCATAACTGCAGCGTTCGCAGAGTCAGGCCTGATCCCTGCGATCGCTAACAGTTTTTTTGGTAGCATTTTGGTGAACTGGCAAGCAAGCACCAGGCAGCGTCAGGTTAGCGCCAGTAACGCTAACACCCACGCACGCACCGTACACCTCCCTTAGTGGTATAGTATCTGATCGGATCAATATCTGATCCGATCAGATCTATACTAGCGTCCCCAGCAGTTTAGGGTTCCCAAAAACGCAGTGTTAGCGGGACCAGCCCAGATACCTGCTAGCACCTGCGTTTTGCCCCTCCGCCCGGCCCGGCCCACCCAAGTGCAGTATCGATCGATCACTGTCACTTACAAAACACTAAACGCATAACTGCAGCGTTCGCAGAGTCAGGCCTGATCCCTGCGATCGCTAACAGTTTTTTTGGTAGCGTTTTGGTGAACTGGCAAGCACCAGCCCCAGGCAGCGTCAGGTTAGCGCCAGTACCGCTAACACCCACGCATGCAGCATACACCTCCCTTAGTGGTATAGTATCTGAACGGATCAATATCTGATCCGATCAGATCTATACTAGCGTCCCCAGCAGTTTAGGGTTCCCAAAAACGCAGTGTTAGCGGGATCAGCCCAGATACCTGC
The DNA here is from genome assembly GCA_037953035.1 of Aquarana catesbeiana. Lineage (NCBI taxonomy): Eukaryota > Metazoa > Chordata > Amphibia > Anura > Ranidae > Aquarana > Aquarana catesbeiana. The sequence continues at coordinate 4,321,864 of JBBHAA010000512.1, read as the reverse complement.
TAGCACCTGTGTTTTGCCCCTCCGCCCGGCCCAGCCCAGCCCACCCAAGTGCAGTATCGATCGATCACTGACACTTACAAAACACTAAACACATAACTGCAGCGTTCGCAGAGTCAGGCCTTGATCCCTGCGATCGCTAACAGTTTTTTTGGTAGCGTTTTGGTGAACTGGCAAGCACCAGCGGCCTAGTACACCCCGGTCGTAGTCAAACCAGCACTGCAGCAACACTTGGTGACGTGGCGAGTCCCATAAGTGCAGTTCAAGCTGGTGAGGTGGCAAGCACAAGTAGTGTCCCGCTGCCACCAAGAAGACAAACACAGGCCCGTCGTGCCCATAGTGCCCTTCCTGCTGCATTCGCCAATCCTAATTGGGAACCCACCACTTCTGCAGCGCCCGTACTTCCCCCATTCACATCCCCAATCAAATGCAGTCGGCTGCATGAGAGGCATTTTCTTTATGTCCTCCCGAGTACCCCTACCCAACGAACCCCCCCAAAAAAGATGTCGTGTCTGCAGCAAGCACGGATATAGGCGTGACACCCGCTATTATTGTCCCTCCTGTCCTGACAATCCTGGTCTTTGCATTGGTGAATGTTTTGAACGCTACCATTCACTAGTTGAGTATTAGCGTAGGGTACAGCATTGCACAGACTAGGACACACTTTCACAGGGTCTCCCAAGATGCCATCGCATTTTGAGAGACCCGAACCTGGAACCGGTTACAGTTACAAAAGTTAGTTACAAAAAAAGTGTCAAAAAAAAAATATATATATAAAATAAAAAAAAATAGTTGTCGTTTTATTGTTCTCTCTCTCTCTATTCTCTCTCTATTGTTCTGCTCTTTTTTACTGTATTCTATTCTGCAATGTTTTATTGTTATTATGTTTTATCATGTTTGCTTTTTCAGGTATGCAATTTTTTATACTTTACCGTTTACTGTGCTTTATTGTTAACCATTTTTTTGTCTTCAGGTACGCCATTCACGACTTTGAGTGGTTATACCAGAATGATGCCTGCAGGTTTAGGTATCATCTTGGTATCATTCTTTTCAGCCAGCGGTCGGCTTTCATGTAAAAGCAATCCTAGCGGCTAATTAGCCTCTAGACTGCTTTTACAAGCCGTGGGAGGGAATGCCCCCCCCCCACCGTCTTCCGTGTTTTTCTCTGGCTCTCCTGTCTCAACAGGGAACCTGAGAATGCAGCCGGTGATTCAGCCAGCTGACCATAGAGCTGATCAGAGACCAGAGTGGCTCCAAACATCTCTATGGCCTAAGAAACCGGAAGCTACGAGCATTTTATGACTTAGATTTCGCCGGATGTAAATAGCGCCATTGGGAAATTGGGGAAGCATTTTATCACACCGATCTTGGTGTGGTCAGATGCTTTGAGGGCAGAGGAGAGATCTAGGGTCTAATAGACCCCAATTTTTTCAAAAAAGAATACCTGTCACTACCTATTGCTATCATAGGGGATAGTTACATTCCCCGAGATAACAATAAAAATGATTAAAAAAAAAAAATATGAAAGGAACAGTTTAAAAATAAGATAAAAAAAGCAGAAAAATAATAAAGAAAAAAAAAAAAAAAAGCACCCCTGTCGCCCCCTGCTCTCGCGCTAAGGCGAACGCAATCGGCGGTCTGTCGTCAAACGTAAACAGCAATTGCACCATGCATGTGAGGTATCACCGCGAAGGTCAGATCGAGGGCAGTAATTTTTGCAGTAGACCTCCTCTGTAGATCTAAAGTGGTAACCTGTAAAGGCTTTTAAAGGCTTTTAAAAATGTATTTATTTTGTTGCCACTGCACGTTTGTGCGCAATTTTAAAGCATGTCATGTTTGGTATCCATGTACTCGGCCTAATATCATCTTTTTTATTTCATCAAACATTTGGGCAATATAGTGTGTTTTAGTGCATTAAAATTTAAAAAAGTGTGTTTTTTCCCCAAAAAATGCGTTTGAAAAATCGCTGCGCAAATACTGTGTGAAAAAAAAAAATGAAACACCCACCATTTTAATCTGTAGGGCATTTGTTTTAAAAAAATATATAATGTTTGGGGGTTCAAAGTAATTTTTTTGCAAAAAAAAAATAACTTTTTCATGTAAACAATAAGTGTCAGAAAGGGCTTTGTCTTCAAGTGGTTAGAAGAGTGGGTGATGTGTGACATAAGCTTCTAAATGTTGTGCATAAAATGCCAGGACAGTTCAAAACCCCCCCAAATGACCCCATTTTGGAAAGTAGACACCCCAAGCTATTTGCTGAGAAGTATAGTGAGTATTTTGCAGACCTCACTTTTTGTCACAAAGTTTTGAAAATTGAAAAAAGAAAAAAAAAATGTTTTTTCTTGTCTTTCTTCATTTTCAAAAACAAATGAGAGCTGCAAAATACTCACCATGCCTCTCAGAAAATAGCTTGGGGTGTCTACTTTCCAAAATGGGGTCATTTGGGGGGGTTTTGTGCCACCTGGGCATTCCATGGCCTCCGAAACTGTGATAGGCAGTGAAGAGTGAAATCAAAAATTTTCACCCTTAGAAATCCTGAAGGTGGTGATTGGTTTTCGGGGTCCCGTACGCGGCTAGGCTCCCAAAAAGTCCCACACATGTGGTATCCCCATACTCAGGAGAAGCAGCTAAATGTATTTTGGGGTGCAATTCCACATATGCCCATGGCCTGTGTGAGCAATATATCATTTAGTGACAACTTTATGCAAAAAAAAAAAAAAAGTGTCACTTTCCCACAACTTGTGTCAAAATATAAAATATTCCATGGACTCAATATGCCTCTCAGCAAATAGCTTGGGGTGTCTACTTTCCAAAATGGGGTCATTTTGGGGGGTTTTGTGCCACCTGGGCATTCCATGGCCTCCGAAACTGTGATAGGTAGTGAGGAGTAAAATCAAAAATTTACACCCTTAGAAATCCTGAAGGTGGTGATTGGTTTTCGGGGCCCCGTACGCGGCTAGGCTCCCAAAAAGTCCCACACATGTGGTATCCCCATACTCAGGAGAAGCAGCTGAATGTATTTTGGGGTGCAATTCCACATAGGCCCATGGCCTGTGTGAGCAATATATCATTTAGTGACAACTTTTTGTAAATATTTTTTTTTTTTTGTCATTATTCAATCACTTGGGACAAAAAAAATAAATATTCAATGGGTTCAACATGCCTCTCAGCAATTTCCTTGGGGTGTCTACTTTCCAAAATGGGGTCACTTGGGGGGGTTTTGTACTGCCCTGCCATTTTAGCACCTCAAGAAATGACATAGGCAGTCATAAACTAAAAGCTGTGTAAATTACAGAAAATGTACCCTAGTTTGTAGACGCTATAACTTTTGCGTAAACCAATAAATATACGCTTATTGACATTTTTTTTACCAAAGACATGTGGCCGAATACATTTTGGCCTAAATGTATGACTAAAATTTAGTTTATTGGATTTTTTTTATAACAAAAAGTAGAAAATATCATTTTTTTTCAAAATTTTCGGTCTTTTTCCGTTTATAGCGCAAAAAATAAAAACCGCAGAGGTGATCAAATACCATCAAAAGAAAGCTCTATTTGTGGGAAGAAAAGGACGCAAATTTCGTTTGGGTACAGCATTGCATGACCGCGCAATTACCAGTTAAAGCGACGCAGTGCCAAATTGGAAAAAGACCTCTGGTCCTTAGGCAGCATAATGGTCCGGGGCTCAAGTGGTTAAGAGTATCCATCTTGAAAGCCACGGCAGTCATTCTAAAAACTCTGGTAACCAGCAATTCAGACCAGTAGCCGTTTTGGAACGGGTAATTATGTTGTGTTGATTTTATCTTATATTCATTTGTGTTCTCTTAAATATTGATGTATTAAGTATTATACAATTGATAATTTTTCTCCCGAATCAATAACCGCCTTGTAGATTTTTCTCTAAAGATTCAATTTTCAATATATATTTTTCATTTTGCAAAGTTTCCATTTTATGACATAACAGATGTCTATTTTTATTTCACGCTGTTAACCACTTACTTACCTGCAGTATAATAATGGTTGAATTTGTGAAATATAGAGGTTCTGTCTAATTGTCATTTTACAAGGTTTTTGATTCTACAGGGAAGTTTATCACTGTTGTATCACATCAAAGGTACTACACTTCAATTTAGCGGGTGTCTCAATTGATATTCAAGATTTTATGTAACGTTTGTTTATGTCAACCAATGTATATAACTATTTTGTATGATTACATGTCTGGTGAATACATTTCATATTTTTAGACTGTGGTCATGATAGATCTAATCTGTATCTTAAAAACATCATTGTTAATAATTACTTAAAGCGGAGTTCCACCCAAAAGTGGAACTTCCGCTCATCTGATTCCTCCCCCCCTCCGGTGCCACAATTAGCACCTTTCAGGGGGGAGGGGGGTGCAGATACCTGTCTACTCCCGCGGGAGTCACGCCCTTTCCCGCACCCCACCGCTGTCTCCTGGGAAACACACAGGTCCCAGGAGATAGCGGGGACCACTTAGAATGCGCAGCGCGACTCGCCCATGCGCAGTAGGGAACCGGGAAGTGAAGCCGCAATGCTTCACTTCCTGATTCCCTCACAGAGAATGGCGGCGGCAGCAGCTGAGAGACGAGTGATTGATCGGCTTTGGCTGCTGACATCTCTGGAACCTGGGACAGGTAAGTGACCATTTATTAAAAGTCAGCAGCTGCAGTATTTGTAGCTGCTGGCTTTTAATATTTTTTTTCTAGGTGGACTCCCTCTTTAATCATAAATACTGTGCAGGAAAACTTTCCTTAATAAGCACAACACCCCTATATCATTTATAAAGATATTAAACAGTAAGGGTCCCAGCACTGAACCGTTGGGATACACTACTGATAACCTTAGACCATTCAGAGTAAGAGTCATTAACCACTACTCTCTGAATTCTGTCTTTTAGCCAGTTTTCTATCCATTTACAAATTATTATTTCCAAGCCTGTAGACATTACCTAACACATGAGCCGAGTGTGGGGAACTGTGTCAAATGCTTTGGCAAAATCTAAATATATCACGTCCACAGCCACAGTTAGTTGGGGTTTGACAGCTGGGCAGGGCTGAATTAACCATTAGGGAAAATGTGCATGGGGAATGAAGGCAAGGAAACATCACTGTTTTCTCTTATCTATCATAAAAGAAATTTATAGCTAGACATGTGCAATTTGTTTTGGTCTGAATCTAAATTCAAACAAACTTTTGGTTATTCGGAGATTCGTATGTATCCGAACCTCTAAATAAAAATTGTATTAAATTTAGTTGAACATTATTTAGTTTCATTTTGTTTATTCATTTTCTAACCAATTTCATATTTTTGGAATGATTTGAATTTGGATCGATCAGAAAATGATCGACCGATCTGAACTCTGTTTGAAGAATAGCTAGTCATTAATCAGTGGGTCGCGAACCCAGCTGCCGCGTTCTTAACAAGCGATGACTCATCAGCTATCAGCGGGTTTCCCCACTAACAGAAAAAAAACAGTGTGGGGGTCCCCTGCTATACACATCCTGACGAAGCACACGGTCATGTGTGTGAAACGCGTTGATGTATGCGCTTCACTATGCGTTCCACCATACTGGCGGCATCACATCTGCTGCCCTAGCAGACCCACCAGGCACAATGAACTGGCTTTGAGGGAGCCCACCAACCGCTATGCCTGAATCAATAGAACAATTGCAAGGCGTGGCCTTTATCACGTGAGACACAGCCAATACAGTGCATGGGATGAAAGTGACTAGCACCACAGCGGAGGAAGGCGTTACGAATCAAGGTGATGCACCCAAGCGACACAGAGTGGTGAGAGCCTTCGGGCAGTCCCTTAATCATTAAGCATGCTGAGCTCTGGAGACAGTGTTTTGAGTTACATGATGGGACTGTGTGCCACAATCATTTTCCATTGCTAATTATTAGAGCTCGGTCACAGTCCTTGTTGTAACCACTGCTTTGAGTCCGGCTGCGGCCATGCTGGTTGGTGGGTTCACACGTGCACACCCTCAGTTATACAACGGCTTGAGCTTGCTGGACCTTAGTGGTGTAATGTCTTGAGATTTACAAACCAGCCAAGGGCCAAAAACCACCTCACTGCAGTCACAGAATATAATAAACTAGTCCGAGTATCTGGAGTAACCAGTGGGAAAGCATATACCTTTTCATATAAACTGGCCTGTTATGGATCCGTGTAGACTGACTGCTTTCACTCAAACAGTCCTACATGAGTACATTAGTGAATGGTTATAATTTATGTGTAACTTTAGACAGAGTGACACACATCACGGCAGATGATATATTTATCCATAGCACCTTGTGCTGGATGCTCCCACTTGTTGACTAGTCCAAAGACACAGAAAATTGAGCACAGCGATTAGCCTCCATCCATCTTACTTCCTCCTGACTATATACTGAGACACTGATGGACTCAAGTGACTAAACTGATAATATCAGTGATGTCAGTGGTGTACATAAGCCCCTAAGTGGGCATGTATTTTCCTGAATCCATGGTCTCTGCTCTTTAGCCTAGCTAGCCCTGTGAGATGCTTGGTCAATGGTAGTGGTCTGCTTGTTGCATGAGTGTGTGCGTAGGGCCTTGTCTGTTGCGGTTTTATTTGTGACAACATTGTCAATTTTGTTTTTGATGATTTGGGCGTTTGGAGGGTGATGGTCTATACGGCCATACATTTTGCTAAATTTGGCTTATTTTTCAATAAAGTTTCTCTTTATCAGTATACCGTGGTTGGTCCTCTTTATACAACTCTGGATTAGGGTGATCCAACTGGCTCCCCTTTGTGCTGTTGTTTGGTCCGCCCCTTTTCATACCATGCCCTTTGGGTTTTAAGGGGAACCCTATGCCAAATGACGTGAGGTCCCTCACCCAAAATCCATTCCAGATCCTTATTCGAGCATACAGCCCAGGAAAGACCTGAACCATATCAGACCACATGCCCTCAAAATGCAGGGGGGGTGCTTTTGTTGTGTTTTTATTAACTTTGGTCAATGATACTATGAGTACCCCATATGCATTCACATGGGAAGGCTGGGATCTGGGGACCCAGGTCCCCATCAAAATAGGGACAATCCCCCCTTCCCCAAAGAACTTCCCCTATTGAGGGCATATGGCCTGGTATGGTTCAGGAGGGGGGCACTCGTTCATTCCCCCCCCTTTTTCCTGGCCTGCTTGGCTGCATGCTTGGATAAAGGTCTAGTATAGATTTTAGGGGGGAACCCACTACATTTTTGATTTTTTGTTGCCGTGGGATTCCCCCTAAATCCATACCAGACTTGAAGGGCCTAGTATGGATGGGGGGACCCCCACACTGTTTTATTCTCAATTTCTATTTGCCGGCAATTCTGTTTACATTCAGCTGTCAGTGGGGAAACTCGCTGACAGCTGAAGAGTCATCAGTTGTTAAGTATGTGGCGGCCGTCTTTCCAGCCCGCTCCTTAACAACCAGCTATTCTTCACACAGAATTTGGATCAGTTGGCGTTTCAACTCTTTTTTAAATCACACTACAAGCCAAGGAGACTTTAGAGATCCTCTGGGGTGTAGAAGCCGCCTGCCCAGGAACCAGATCAAAAGGCTGCATTCACACCTGAGCGTTTCAAAGTCGTGCATTTTTACTGCGATTTTGTACAGGTCACCAATGTAAAAAAAGCAGAAAAACGCCTGTAATCTGCCCCAAAGAAGCTCATGTTCTTTTTTGAGCTTAAGACGTTTTTGCTTTAGGTGACAAAATGCTCAGATGTGAACAGGTGCCATTGAAATTAATTGGATTTTGCTTGTTGGGCTTTTTTCAGGTGTTTTTCGGGCGTTTTATGAGCTGAAAACGCTCAGGTGTGAATGCAGCCTTACACGAACAGTAATACCCAAAATAGACATGGATGAGCGAGTTTGGGGTGGAGGAACTTGACTGGCCTGCACAGAGCCCTGACCTTACCCAATAGAACACCTTTAGTATGAATTAGAGCGAATACTGCGAGCCAGGCCTTCTCATCCACATCCATGTCTGACCTCACAAATGCACTTCTGGAAGAATGGTCAAACATTCCAATAGAATTGGCCAACTCAATATTGAACCCTATGGACTAAGACTGGGATGGCATTAAAGTTCATGTGCGTGTAAAGGCAGATGTCCCAATACTTTTGGTAATATAGTGTCTATCTTCATTTGTGACATGCGCCCCACACCAAAAAATAGATCTTTCTTTGCTTCAAACAACGCTCCTCCATGTCACCACTGGGCTCTCAGAACTCTCACAGTTCTCTCCAGTTCCACGTCTGCCTCCACTCACGCTCTATGTGTTACATCACGGTCACCTGACTTCTTAACGGAATAGCGGTGGGCAGTGGCATAGCGTGGGGGGGGGGGGGCAGCCGGAGCAGTGGCCACGGGTGCAACATCTAGAGGGGTGCAGAATTAGTCCCCCGTTTGCTGTCCCAGCATCATGACTGTCAACATTGCGTGATGAGTGCTGAGGTGTGAGCACAAGGAAAGAGGAGATCAGTGCAGATGCTGGTCGGTGTACAGTGAGGAGCAAAGCACTGTATGGATTTGGATTTATCAAGTCTGGAGGATGAATGGGAGATCTATTCTACAGTATAGTACTGTACTACTCTGTTCTGCCCTGGGGGTACTGAGATATGTGATGGGTGGTACTGGAGTATTACAGCTGGATTTCTTCTTTCTCAGTTTTTCTGGGTGCAGTAGTACCTGGATACGGGGAATGTCCCATGGTGTGACTGTTGTGGAAAATTTTATGTTAATGTATTGTCATAAGAGTCTCCCAGTGTCTGTCCTCTCACAGCCCACTCTGAAGAGCTGACTGGGGCAGACTGATGCTGGTTGAGACCTATTAGGTAGTGGAAAACTTCCTGGAGTTTGGAGAGAGGTGTTTGCGGAGAGAGGACATGTCCGCCAGCAAAGGGCCCCTGTGCAATGCACAGAACGATCATCTTGTGGGGATGCGTTCACTCTGGAAAGACATTTTCGGTTTAGTGGTTGTTTGCCCTTGTCACCCCGGTATGCCTGATCAACATATTTGGGGTGCCATGACATACACCTGCAGATAATCTCCCATCCATGAGGAACTCTAGTCATCGTCATTTGGTTGTATTTGGTTGTTAAATCCTTATATGGCTATTCACACCCTGTGTTCATTTCCTGTGAGGTCACAAGCTTTGTAAGAGGTGTTTGGCTGTTGGAAGCCCAACCCTCGAGTTTTGGGACTTCCTGTTATGTTAATAAAGAGCCAGGAGACTGCTCGGCAGGGGGGGCTTGCTGGCAGTGTGATGCTGGAGCTGAGAACGTAAGGATGTGTTGTGTCTGTTTGTGGGGAAGGGGCACACACCAGAGGAGGGCTACACCAGAGGATGGCATTTATATCATTAGACGAAATTGTTATTATTAGAAACAGGAGATTTGTGCTGCGTGCAGCCAAATTTCGGTAACAGAATGGCGAGTCAGAACGTAGGAGTGGACAGAACCTCCTTCAGAATCGGATCATTAAGATGTGTTGGGGAGGGTCTGCTTCGCAAAAATAACAAATTTTTCATCTTTTGAAATAATGTTGGAAGTTTGATCGTATGTCTGGTGTGTGCCTGCGTGTGTGTGTGTGTGTGATTTGTATTTCCAAGCTCCAAACTGTATGTTGTGTAATAAGTATATGAGAAATAGAAATGTATGATTATTTGCAGTCTGCAATGTGGGTGTGACTGATGCTGTGTAACAAGTTTGTAATGCATGTGAGAAATGTATGAATTGTAATTATTACTTATGTATGGGACAAGTAGATTACATGAGTTTTCTAGAGTGTTTAATTGTCTCAAGACATAGATAGTTAGTGGACTTTGTTGAAGATGGCTGCTGCATTTTCAAGAGGGCATTTCCTGGGGGAGGGGCGGCCAAGCATTTTACAATGGTGAAAGTTGGCTGCTCCCTGTGGACAATAGAAAGGTTTTGTTTTGAGATGAAAAGAACAGGCAAGCATCACTGGTTGTATCTCTCAATGTCTTGTTCCTGTGAAAGCTGATGTGAACTGAGTTTGAGAAGAGAGGGTATGTTTCAGCCGTGTGATTGTGGGCTACGTGGCTTGGTTGTTTCATTTGATAGCATGTGTTCCTAAGTTGTGCTTTTTCGTAACTTCTAACACTTGAATGTTTGTCCAAGTGTTCATTTAGTATTTCAAATGTGTAATTTTGTGGGGAGAAATTTTTAGTTTTGGCGGGAAAATGCGCCATTTTGTTGTGGTCTGGCTTTTGTTGTAGTCACCATGTGGTTCGGCGGCCATTTTAAAGACCTGTGGGCCTTCCTACAGGGGAAGCTGCTCCAATTTTCCTTTGTGTGTGCAAAGCCATGTGGTATAAGCTGCCATCTTGTTTCTAGACTCCATTTTGTATTCCTTTTGTGTGTGCAAAGCCATGTGGTATAATCTGCCATCTTGTTTCTAGACTCCTTTGTGTGTGCAAAGCCATGTGCTATAAGCTACCATCTGGCTTCTAGCCACCTTCTCTCTCCTTTTAGGTGAATTCTATTTTTGTACTGTTTACATACTTTTCAAGGAAGCTATTGCGTTTTCTGTATTGAATATTGGTTTTGAGTAAAATCTCTACTTTGCACTGAATTTCAATGGATAACAAGACTAGCTTTTGTGAGTTTCTTTTACTTTTAGCGGTGTGTGTTTAATGTTTATTTGTTTTGTGTTTTTTGTGTCTTTAGCTGAGGGTTGTATTGTATAGCCTGCAATTTATGAAACTAGGCTTACCCTCCCCTCCCTATTCCTGTACATTGATATGTAAATAAACCAGTTTGAGGGGTTTTATAGCTGGGCATGCAACAGGAAGTTCTTCTCAGCATTTTATGTATCCACAGGAAGTTGGGGGGGGGGAGCTTGGGGTATCACACAAGCAAATGATATTTGTGCTTGGAAGGACAATGGGAAAATACTGGCGTTTGAAAGTGTTTTAAATATCTCCCAGCTGTCTTTTTAGTTTTATACTGTAATACAGTTTTGGGTAGAGAGCAAACAGGAGGCATCCATGTTATTGTTGTAATATCAAGGTACAGAGAGAAGCCGCAGTGTTTTGTAAAAGAAGCAGGCAAAAGTGCTCTGTGTAGATTCGTCTGGCGACGCAGTGTGCGGTCGTACAGCGCAATGCGCTTGTGTATGCATACACTGTGAGGGGTAGAGACTTAATTTGGGGTTGATCTGTGGTTGTTGGCGAATCATTTGGCATAGTTAATAGTTTGGTTGTTAAAAGAGTGGTACTCTGTAGTTCTGTGTCAAAAGTGTTGGTACAACAAGCCATAGAGTTGATGCCTCGTTTTAGTGTTTCTAGTTGAGTGACTAATAGTGGTTGTAGTCCGTTAATCCACCGTGTAAAAAGACACCGGGCGGTGGTCTCCGAAATGGGTGCAAGGGTTTCCCTGGACGCAGGGATAAGATAAGCCGATTCGAATCGCCATGGGCAATGGCAGTCCGTGCAAGGGAAGGAATGCGAGGCTTCCCACAGTCAAACGGATGCACAAGAGCATGTGGAGTCTAGTTCTGAGGAAAAGGCCATTAAACCATTTGGGTATCCCTCTGGAGTTAATGTAGCGCGACTGCGGCTTCAGAAATCTGTAATGTTGAGTGAGTTGATGGATGCGTAGTATAAGTTTGTGTGATTAAAAATACACAGGCCTGTTTTTGAACTTTGTGTGGCTGGTCCATGCAAAGATTTTGAAATGCTCTCGTGCTTTTCAAATTGTATACTTTTCTATCTCTAAAAGAGTGAAGGCAGCATTCCATATGGTCGTTTTTATTTTTTTTTCATTTTCGTTTTTGGGAACTATGAAATATCTTCCCCACATTTGCATCTAAATGTTTGTCTCATTGTTTGTATGTAGTAACATGTTTGAACCTACCGCGACAGCCCTCCTGCGTGTCACGGCTGTTGTATTGTAGTAAAAACGTGATTTACAGAGGGTTTAGTTATTATCGGTTTTGTGGAATGTCAGTGACAATTTACCAATGTACATGAATGTTGTATTGTTTACCATTCTTTCAAGAATAGAGTAATAACATTTGTTTATAAGTATCTTTTCAGGTCCAAAGAGTTTCTGAAAGTGTGTGTACAGGTGTATAAGAAGGTAAAAGTATCATTCGGGCTATTTCACTGCTTTATTCTGCGCCATTCTAAACCCTGCATGTCTTCCTCCAGCTTGTAATCAGGAGGGAAGAAAAGAGGGGATGATAGTGGTGAGAATTACACATTTTCAAACCAACAATACTAACCGCTCTAATTCTAACCAAGTTTGTGCCAAGACTGTTTTTCTTTGATAGAATTTGAATCAGCAAGCAGCAGTCTGGTGAAGTAGGCTCCCATCCCAGATGCTAAGAACCTTTTTGTCACTGGTTCCAGGTATTACACGACAAATGGTAAGCCACGCACAGGTAATGGAGTGACCACAGTCCTGATGTCTGGGTTATTGTCATATGAGGTTTGTTTGGAGGTCAACCAAAAACAGAGTTGTACTTTCCTCATTAGCTGTCACCTACATTCTCAGCTGATGGGGTGGGTGCAATCACTGTAACATGAACTTCAAAAGGTCCACCACAGGGTCCACGAGTCCACCGTGGACCCTGACACAATAACCAGTTTACATTCTTTCCAACCAGGTGACTGGGTCATTTTAAAGAAGCTTGAGGGATGAGACCACTCCAGCCACTGCAAGAAGAGGATCAACCACAAAGAGTAGAGGAGTATCTTCGTTTATTTATATTTTTTGTTTAATAAATTTTGGCAAGGGTAACAATGAAAAGCATCCCAACTAGCTAAGAAAGAGAACAGGACACATGGTCGGGTATTAGTGCCCCAGCGATGACGGAGGTACATGCTATATGTGACGTTCATATTGGTGTGAGGAGTTTTGACAGACTAGTAAAATCCAAACAGAAACCTGTCAAAGGAACTTAACAAAACATTTCTAGAGGGTAAAATTAATTATAATTTTAACAATAGCTCTGGTTCTTGCCAGCTTTGGTATCAGGATAACTAGGTAGCCCACAAGTGTGCTTCAACTGTAATTTGGTATTAATGCGGATCTACAGCTTATAAGGTAATTCCCCTAAGGCAAGAGGTTCATGTGTGCTGGTGAAACTTGTCCCAGCATCTTATGTCGCGGCCGGTCGTGAGGATCTGATGGCGCGAGAGAAGGTAAGAATGGCAGGGACAGCTGGAAGGGAATTGCTTGTACACAGTGGGGGCTTGAGCTTACGAAATGCTTGAACAATTTCTCATCCATTGAGGATGGGATGTTTTCATGTAACTGTTGAAGCTACAAGGAAGTTCCCACAGTCCAAGGGGGTTTCTGGGAATTCATAAGTAAAGATTGTTATATCTGGGTCGGGGATAGTAGTGACAAAGTTCAGGCCCATATGGATAAGGTTTAGGTCCCTACAAGGCAAAGCCAGAGCTATAGCTAGTGAAGGTTGGAATCCTTTTTAAGGGTTTGGGAATCATTGGGGATTTAATTATTTTATTTTGCAGCGGATCATAGATGAAGGAAGTAGGGGTATATATACTCATGTTGTTTTTGGTTCTATTCCTTCTATATGCCATGATGAGGTGCCCCTGTTGCCTGATTGGACGCGTGACCAGAGCCTGAGCAGATGACCATATCTTCCCTGATGAGATGCCCCGAAGCTCGACCCACGTACAAGACACAGAGGATCCCAGACCGACCGGCGACTACTACAGCTCACCACGTCATCTCCAACAAAGTCTACATGTCAAGCCGTGTTTTACTTTTTATGGACTAAGAAGAAGATCAGGATTCATCGAGGGACACATGGGATCATATGACAAGAGGAGGGACTGTTGTGGAAAATTTTATATTAATGTATTGTCATAAGAGTCTACCAGTGTCTGTTCTCTCGCAGCCCGCTCTAAAGAGCTGAGTGGGGCAGACTGACGCTGGTTGAGACCTGTTAGGTAGTGGAAAACTTCCTGGTGTTTGGAGAGAGGTGTTTGCGGAGAGAGGACATGTCCGCCATCAAAGGGGCCCCTGTGCAATGCACAGAACAATCGTCTGGTGAGGGTGTGTTCACTCTGCAAAGACATTATCAGTTTAGCGTTTGTTTGCCCTTGTCACCCCGGTATGCCTGATCAACATATTTGGGGTGCCATGACGTACACCTGCAGATAATCTCCCATCCACGAGGAACTCTAGTCATCGTCATTTGGTTGTATTTGGTTGTGTTGTTAAATCCTTATATGGCTATTCACACCCTGTGTTCATTTCCTGTGAGGTCACAAGCTTTGTAAGAAGTGTTTGGCTGTTGGAAGCCCAACCCTCGAGTTTTGGGACTTCCTGTTATGTTAATAAAGAGCCAGGAGACTGCTCGGCAGGGGGGGCTTGCTGGCAGTGTGATGCTGGAGCTGAGAACGTAAGGATGTGTTGTGTCTGTTTGTGGGGAAGGGGCACACACCTGAGGAGGGCTACACCAGAGGATGGCATACGATCAGAAGGTGAGATGCATTTATATCATTAGACGGAATTGTTATTATTATTAGAAACAGGAGATTTGGCTGTGTGCTCTGTGTGCAGCCAAATTTCGGTAACAGTGACATGATGGGTGCAGTAGTACCTGGATACGGGGAATGTCCCATGGTGTGACTTGCTGGGTGCAGTAGTACCTGGATATGGGGAATGTCCCATGGGGTGGCATGCTGGGTGCAATGGTACTTGGACACAGGGATTGTCCCCTGGTGTGACATGCTGGGTGCAGTAGTACCTGGATATGGAGAATGTCCCCTTGTGTGACATGCTGGGTGCAGTAGTACCTGGATATAGGGAATGTCCCTTGGTGTGGCATGCTGGGTGCAGAAGAACCTGAACACAGAATGCCCCATGGTGTGACATGCTGGGTGCAGTAGTACCTGGACACGGAATGTCCCCTGGTGTGACATGCTGGGTGCAGTAGTACCTGGATACGGGAAGTGTTCCATGGTGTGACATGCTGGGTGCAGTAGTACCTGGATATGGGGAATGTCCCATGGGGTGGCATGCTGGGTGCAGTAGTACATGGACACAGGGATTGTCCCCTGGTGTGACATGCTGGGTGCAGTAGTACCTGGATACGGAGAATGTCCCCTGGTGTGACATGCTGGGTGCAGTAGTACCTGGATATAGGGAATGTCCCTTGGTGTGGCATGCTGGGTGCAGTAGTACCTGAACACAGAATGCCCCATGGTGTGACATGCTGGGTGCAGTAGTACCTGGACACGGAATGTCCCCTGGTGTGACATGCTGGGTGCAGTAGTACCTGGATATGGGAAGTGTTCCATGGTGTGACATGCTGGATGCAGTAGTACCTGGATATGGGAAGTGTTCCATGGTGTGACATGCTGGGTGCAGTAGTACCTGGATATAGGGAATGTCCCATGGTGCAACATGCTGGATGCAACATTACTTGGACACAGGGGATGTCCCATGGTGTGACATGCTGGATGCAGTAGTACCTGGATACGGAGAATGTCCCATGGTGTGGCATGATAGTTGCAGTAGTACCTGGATATAGGGAATGTCCCATGGTGTGGCATACTGGGTGCAGTAGTACCTGGACACGGAATGCCCCATGGTGTGAAATGCTGGGTGCAGTAGTACTTGGACACAGGGATTGTCCCCTGGTGTGACATGCTGGGTGCAGTAGAAACTTCACTATGAGTGTCCGTCTCTTTCATTCAAATGAGGATACCACATGATCTTGAGACACTATATATATATTATATACATTGCCACTTATCTGCAGCAGGAGTATAAGATCTGGATAACCAAGGGTCTGCCATAGGAAGGAGGAAGACACAGTGGCGTAGCACCGTTTGCCAGTACCCAGGGCAAGGCAAATAATTTGCGCCCCCTTTTAGCACTCCCCAAGTCCCTTCAAATACAATAGTACTGACCTACCTGATTCCTATACTGACCACTACACTAACCTACTTCATTTCAACACTGACCAACCTGATTCCTTTACTGACCATTACAAACTACACTGACCACTATACTATACTGTCCACTACACTGAGAACTACACTGACCACCACACTACACTAACCACCACACTACACTGACCACCACACTACACTAAATGACCCACCATACTACACTAACTGACCACCATACTACACTAACTGACCACCATACTACACTAACTGACCACCATACTACACTAACAGACCCCCATATTACACTAACAGACCACCATATTACACTAACTGACTCACCATACTACACTAAATGACCGCCATACTACACTAACTGACCGCCATACTACACTAACTGACTTTCTCTCTCTCTCTCCCCCCCCCCCCCCCCCGGCCAGTAACAGGACAGTCACGAGGGAGTCTCACTCACCTTCGTGTCTGGCTGGCCTGCATCAGTCCGGAGGAGGAGAAGACAGCGGCGGCTCACATTGCTTCTCTCCCCCGCACTGTAGCTTCCATGTTCAGTGTCCAGCACAGCGCACTGTGATTGGGTGTATGGGGGGTCATGTGCGGAGTTCAGGAGCAATCACGGACAGGCCACCTCTACGCCTCACATGACCCCCATACTCCCAATCACAGGGCGCCAGGCACTGTACATTGCGGCCGGAGCCTGGGGACACAGGAATTTAAAATTAGGAGGAGGCAGCCAGTGACACATATTGACGCCCCCCCTAAATGTCATGCCCGGGGCCATGGCAACCCCTGCACCCCCCACGCTACTCCACTGGGAAGACAGTCCCAGTTCCAACTCCCACTTTATGCGATTTACCCCTGCAGGGGTACAAGGATCTGGTGAGTGGGGAACTGAAGGGGAGCACAAACGTCACTTTAAGCTGTCTGCACAGGATTTGATATTTCTGCACAAGTCACATTGCATTGGTTGCACTTATTATTAATATTACAAACTGGACTTAATCATCAGTTTTTTGGATTGATCTGTACATGAAATTTACCTACTTGATGAACTTATTTTTTTCACTTTTTTATATTTTGACATAATGTTTTAATTTACTATGCACTTTTGAACATAAGAGTGAGGTTAAGGTATTATATATGCACAGTACACCAATATTTGTTCTTAGGTTGGGGATATTTTGGTTTATTGGTACGCATGAAAGGATAATAGGATTTTTAAATACAGCTTACCTGTAAAATCCTTTTCTTGAGAGTACATCACGGGACACAGAGTATTCATTACATAGTGGGTTAGATAGGCACCATCAGTGATTGGACACTGGTTAACCCCAATTAAGGAGAATTCCTCCCCTATATAACCCCTCCCATACGGGGAGGACCTCAGTTTTGTAGCAAAGCAATAGATAACCACGTAAAACCCATAGAAGGGCGGGAGTTCTGTGTCCCATGATGTACTCTCAAGAAAAGGATTTTACAGGTAAGCTGTATTTAAAAATCCTATTTTCTTGATCATACATCACGGGACACAGAGCCTTCATTGCATAGTGGGATGTCCCAAAGCAATGCTCATTTGAGGGGAGGGAGACACAGATCAGAAAATATAGACCGCAAACGGACCAGAGGAACTAAACTGCAGCCTGCAGTGCACTGCGCCAGAAGGCGGTATCCTCTTGCCCTCTTACATCCACCTGATAGAATCTGGTGAATGTATGGACTGAAGACCAAGTCGCAGCCTTACAGATCTGAGCCATGGAGGCCTGGTGATGCACTGCCCAAGAAGCACTAACAGCCCTAGTTGAGTGCGCTTTCACATGAAAAGGAGGAGTCTTCTTCTTTATATTATAAGCATGAAAAATAACCTGTCTAATCCATCTAAAAAGAGTGGATTTTGACGCTACTTGGCCTTTCTTATGGCCATCCGTCAGAATAAACAAACAATCAGTTTTCCGTATCTGTGCGGTTACCTGCAGATAGACACTGACTGCTCTAACCACATCAAGAGTGTGCAAAGATTCTTCCTCCGTGGACTGCGGATCTGGAAAAAAGGATGGTAGGATTACATCTTGACTCAAATGGAATCCTGAAACCACCTTAGGTAAAAAGGAACGATTAGGACGCATAACAATCCTGTCCTTGTGAATAATTAAATATTGCTCTTTACAAGAAAAAGCTGCCAATTCTGATACTCTCCTAGCAGAGGATATGGCTATCAAGAAGACTAATTTTTTTAGTCAAAAGCGCTAAAGGAGCCAGGTGCAGTGGCTCAAAGGGTTGTCCCTGTAAAGCCGACAGCACCAAATTCAAATCCCATGGGCATACTGGAGGTTTGACTGGCGGATTCAACCGCAGTGTCCCCTGAATAAAGGCCCAGACAAGGGAATGTGAAGCAATTGGCTTCTGAAAAAATACAGACAAAGCCGAAATTTGGACTTTGATAGTGCTCAAAGCCAATCTCATTTCTAGGCCTGACTGAAGAAAGGTCAAGATTCTGCTAATCATATACCTTCTAGGATGCCATCCCCTGGGTTCACACCAGGAAACATATGCCTTCCAGATTTTGTAGTAAATAAGCCTGGAGGCCGGCTTTCTGGCATTGACTAAAGTGGAAAGGACTGACTCCAAGAGCCCACGGTCTTTTAAAATGTGGGTCTCAGCAGCCAAGCCATCAAATTTAGACTTCATAAAACAGGGTGGCAAATCGGACCCTGTGTGAGCATATCTGGCCGGAATGGGAGGACCCAAGGCCTGCCCACTGCCATCTTTACGATCTCTGCATACCAAGGTCGTCTGGGCCAAGCCGGGGCTACTAAAAGGACCGACTTTGCTTCCCTTTTGACCCTTCCCAGGAACCACGGAAGAGGTGGTTTCTGAGGGAAGGCATACATTAGATTGTACTGATCCCATGGAATTGTCAGGGCATCTGACCCCTGAGTAAGTACATCCCAAATTTGTCCAGCTTCCTGTTGAATCTGGAAGTGAATAGATCCACATCTGGTGTTCCCCACCTTTGACATATGGTCTGGAATATGTCGGGGTGTAGGGACCATTCTCCTGGGAATAATTGCCGGCGGCTTAAGAAATCCGCTTGCCAATTTTCCACTCCTGGGATGAATACCACAGACAGGCAGGGAACATGGCTTTCTACCCATGCAGGAATGCGATTCACCTCCCTTTTGGCATCCAGACTTCTGGTACCTCCTTGGTGATTAATGTAAGCCACAGCCGTGGTATTGTTGGTTTGTATCCGAATAGGATGACCCTGTAGCCTGTAAGACCAGTCCATGAGGGCCAAGTAAATTGCCCGAATTTCTAGAATATTGATGGGCAAGCGTCTCTCGGTTGCAGACCATCTTCCCCATGTGCATGTTTCTTCCAGTACTGCTCCCCAGCCTGTCAGGCTGGCATCCGTGGTTACGATCTTCCATTGTAGTGGAAGAAAGGCTTTGCCTTTCAAAAGATTTTTGGTTCGTAACCACCAATTGAGGCTTTTGCGTATTCTTGGGGATAGGCACATCGGAAGATCCAAGGCATGAGTCTTTTTGTTCCAAGCTGCAAGAATGCTTCTCTGCAGTGGCCTTGAGTGAAACTGGGCAAATGGAACAGCCTCGAAAGTGGCAACCATCTTTCCTAACAGTCTCATACATAGCCGAATGGATGGACTCTTTTTGCTTAATACTAAGCGGACTAGAGCTCTTACGGCCTTAACTTTTGGCTCTGGTAGAATTACCCTGCCTTGAGTGGTGTCTATGATCATGCCTAGACACTCCAACCTTGTTGAAGGTTGCAAAGAAGACTCTTCTAGGTTGATTATCCAGCCTAGTCTTTCCAAATGCCTTACTGTCTTGAAGACAGCGCGGTTCAGGTGTGCCACCAATTGCTCTATGGGTAGCAAATTGTCTAGATAAGCTACCAGTTATGCCCTGAGCTCTTAGATTTACTAAGAGAGGGTCTAGAATCTTTGTAAAAATTTGAGGAGCTGTAGAGAGACCGAAAGGAATGGCCCCAAACTGGAAATGGCGCTGGTCTACCGCTAACCTTAGATATCTTTGGTGAGCGGGAAAAATCGGCACATGAAGATATGCATCCTTGATATCTATTGATGCCATAAATTCTCCCCCCTGCACCGAATGAATTGACTGCACTTGGAAGGATCGAATGTGTAGAAACCGATTCAGATCCTTTAGATCTAGGATGGGTCTGACATCTCCATTTGGCTTTGGAACAGTGAAGAGATTTGAGTAGACCCCTGAACCCTGATCTTTTGGGTTCATTTCTACTATCACTCTATCCTACGGCACCTGGTATTCCCAGGCGGTCTCCCATCGAGGTACTAACCAGGCCCGACCCTGCTTAGCCTCTGAGATCAGATGAGATTGGGCGCTTTCAGGGTGATGTGGCCGTAGGCCCTGGGATAGTACGCGATCTAAGGCCAGTAGTAGCGGTTCTCGCTTTACTGGATCCTTGGGAACTCTTGACCTTAGGAAACAAGCTAGTGGAAGCTCTAGGAACTCTATTTTGTAATCTAGAGATACTGGAGAGACCACCCACTTGTCTTGAACCTCTTCCCGCCAGGCTCCTGAAAACTGTAGGAGCCTTCCCCCCACTCGGCCGAGTGGGGGCGCCCCTTCACAGGGATGTTTTGGTACTCTGCTTGGCAGGCTTTCGTCCCCCAAGCCTCTTTCTGCCCTTGGGTGTGACCCTGGGCCTTTCCTCTGAAAGATTGGTAAGGCCGTTGCCACTACTTAGAGCCTGATGTTCCAGGGGAAGGGGAAAGAGACCGTTTGAATGGTGGACGTTTACTCCTCTTAACTGGTAGGAGTATAGATTTACCACCTGTAATTTTTTTGGATAAAATTGTCTAGGTCATCCCCAAATAGGCGTTCCCCTTTGAATGGGAAGCCAGCTAAATATCTTTTGCATAGAAGCTCTGCTGCCCAACTTTTAAGCCAAAGGGACCTGCGCATGTGTACAAACAGGAGAGACAAATGAGATGCTTGCTGGGCAGAATCCAGAATGGCATCAATCATAAAACACAGCACCTGTGGAAGGTCTGCATAGTTCTCCACTTCCTCACTGGGAAGGAGGCCAAGCATCTGCTTAACCTGTTCCTTGAGGAATTGACACAAACCCGCAGTTGCGGCTGTAGGTTGGACTACAGCGCCAGCCATGGAGAAGGAGGCTTTTAATAAAGTTTCCAGCTTTTTATCAGTTGGATCTTTAAACACCTGAGCATTGTCCAAGGGACAGGTCAGGGTTTTTATTCACACAAGAGACAGCCGCATCCACGGATGGGACCTCCCACTTCTTGGTGAAGCTTTCCTCCAGAGGATAAAGCATAGAAAACCTTTTAGGAGGAGTAAACAGTTTATCGGGATGTCCCCAGTCCTCAAACAACAATTTATCCATTAAAGGATGAATTGGAAAGGAAAACGCAGTCTGTGGGATCCTTCTGACCCCCGGGGAAGAAACAGAGGATGTAGCGGCCTCAGCAGAGGGCGTTTTAAATGTGGAATGCACTAGTTCAGAATAATACTGGACCTGCTTCTTGATTACTTGAGAGGAAGAAGCTCTCTCCTCTTCCTCTGAATCCTCAGACTGCTCTTGATCCCTATCTCTGGATAGGGATCTCTCCTCATTGTCAGAAGAATCATCTGAAAGAGAAAGTGCAGCAGAGGGAGGGGATCTACCCCTTTTTCTGCTATTTTTTAAGGAAGCTAAAATAAAATTCATAATTCTTCCCTCAAAACCCTCCAATGTAGCCCTAAGGGAATCCTCTGTGACATACGCTGGGGCTGTAACATTTAGGAGAGGCTGCAAAACCTGACAGGGGCACTGACTCATCCTGTGAGGCTGGCTCCAGTCTTGCAGGGGGGGGATGGTAATCTGCAGGCATCTTTAGGACCCCTAGACACAGGCGGTGACTTTCTTGTGCCTTTGTTACCTCCCCCCGAGACCCTCTTACGAGGAGACATAGTCCCAAGCTACAAAGCAGAGGTACTAGTACATATGCAATCACTGTTGTGCTAAAAGTCTCACAATATTCATATATGCTTAATACTGCACAAACCTGATGCTGAGTAGGTGTCTTAGGTTAGCCCGGATCCGACCACTTTAAGATGCTCACTGCCCAGACTCGGTGTTCATCTGTTTACAGAGCTCTGAACGCTCTGGGCTTTTAAATTAGCCATCTGGCGTCTGCACACCTGCAGTGGAGGAAGGGAATGATTGGACACCAGCTAATCACTGAGTGTGTCTGAAAAGCACGTAAGTTTGCTCTTTACTCCCTCTAGTGGTGGAAATCAGGTAAGACATGAACTACTCAATGAAGAAAATCCACTTGTAATATAAATATATATGTAGCGCTGGTAGATTTATGATCTACCAACTGATAGGTAAATTTAGTAAATTGCTCGTTAGGGAAGTTGGATTTGCCTCTGTTCCAGCTTGGCTGATGTTGCGTGTGATTCCACATTGAGCTGGTGGGTGTCGCTGTTGCCACTGGCTGGTGTTGGAGGGGCGACGTGTCAAGGCGTATGGGTTCTCCTCTGTCCCAGAGACAACTCGGTGGAGGTAGTCCTCCGAGTTGCATTCTGGGAGAGGGTATTTATGGGACAGACACCATGTTCTGGGCGGGTTTTACAGCCACCTGCTGGCCCTCCTGACTGACAGGTATGCATTAGAGTGCTACCTCGTGATCCTCCGTTCCGGAGGCCCGCGCCGCTGCGGCGCATAGGTGGGCCCGGAAGCATGTCTGGGGCCTACCACAGCAGCCGAGGAATGATCCTGTCTATCCAGAGTGAAGAAGCTGGACAACCGAGGAGATCCCAGGGGAGGACCCATCATGGAAGGATCATGCAGAGTGCTGGTGTGGAGAGGGGCCTGGTGACTCGGTTGGAGGACATATCCTAAAGTAGTTCTACAGCATAGTACTGCCGGGTTGGCTTAGAGGTCCAAGTACTGTGTCTGACATTTACCGCAAAATTTAATACATCCTGTGGCAGAGGATCGTACGGGTTTATTTCAAACAAGTCTGTGGCAAAGACTTTTGTTTGTGCTACGTAATGGCTGCTAGGCAAGTGAGAGAGGCCTATCCAGGCAAGCAAAGATTGTGTCCCACAAGGGGATTGCATCCGATTACAATATTCAACTTTAAAGGACGTTCTCAAGAATCCTAAAGAAAGGTATTTGAGCTTCCCTGTAGCTTCCCTCCTGCCTCTTTCCTGCTACTTCCTTTGTTACTTGGTTCAATAAAGCATTGAAAACGTACTCAAGTGTTGGTGCTTTTATCGTCCAGAGGTAAACTCAACGGAACCCTAGACCCGGTGCCGGTGAAGCAGGGGTGTCGAGAGTGAAGGTAACAAGCCCGTTTAAACCAGCAGCTCCACCAAGAGTTATTGCTACATATATATAGGATTAACTTCTCTTACCTGTCTCCGCCGCAGGAACTGCTGAGAACAGACAGTTTCCAGCCTTCACCCATCACGGCGGGTAGCGTTGTGCCAACCTTCAGGGTTTTTTGGGTTCCTACTCGGAGAAACCTCTTTACCTGGACCTGTAAAAGACTCTGCCAGAAACTTTCATGCCACTGTTTTAATAGTACACCAAGCCTGGTTTTCTCAGAGCCCAGTCCTCCAAAGAGAGACTTACAGGCAAAACCTCGCTTCTTCGGATGACGAGGCCCGGGTACCATACCATCTTGGGAGTCAAAATATCAGCCCGAGATATGGATCCGGTCAGCATAGCCCTTTAAGCCCCCGCAGGGACCAAATTGGAGCTTTCTTCACAGCACATGTTTTAGGTGACCAACCACCTTAGACACTGGTGAAAAAACTGAGGTCCTCCCCGTATGGGAGGGGTTATATAGGGGAGGAATTCTCCTTAATTGGGGTTAACCAGTGTCCAATCACCGATGGTGCCTATCTAACCCACTATGTAATGAATACTCTGTGTCCCGTGATGTATGATCAAGAAATATCTTTTTTGAAGTTACTCTGTGAAGCATATATAAGGACACATTAATACACTTTTACACAGACACGTTTGCAGCACTCACCTAGCGGGACGGCCCAACAGGGTGATTCCAATCAATTCACTTAGAGCACACTCTTTTTGGGCTTAATCACCAATTTTTGTGATTAGTTGCCTGTCACCTCTGGAGGTTTATCCCCAGGGGTTAGATATATTTTAATATCACACTAGTCATTTGTTGTGGGTTAATTAGCACTTGCACTTTAAAGCTGTCAGTCAACACTGGAGGTCATTCTCTAAGTGAAAGGCAGCACCATTTATCCCCGTATTTATACATGACCTTCCATCTACACCACAGGTAAAAATGTCATGTATTGCCAATAATGTCATGTAATGCTGTTTTGTTATTACAAGGGATGTTTACATTCCTTGCAATAGCAATTAAAGATGTTGTAAAGGCATTAAGATGAAAAACCTTTTGTGTGTATCAGCCTCCCCCCAGCACCCCCCTAATTACTTACCTCAGCCCCATCTCTCTCCAGCAATGTCCACAAATGTCTAAGCTGTCCAGGACACTCCTCCTGGTTGGCTGAGATTGGTTTTGGTTGGTTTTTAAGGTTGTCTAACTCTAAGGAAGGAAAATTGAGAGGGAATGCAACTGATTTGGAGGCATTGATTTTTAATCCTGAGATATTTGCTAATCTATCTAGGTTTTCCAATAGATTAGGGATAAAAATTAAGGGGTTGGTAAGGAAAAGTTGGTCATCATCTGCATATACCGTATATACTCGAGTATAAGCCATCCCGAATATAAGCCGAGGCACCTAATTTTACCACAAAGACTGGGAAAACGTATTGACTCGAGTATAAGTCTAGGGTGAGAAATGCAGCAGCTACTGTAAGTGGAAAAGAGGGTCAACAATGCCCATTTGCAGCCTCACTATGCTCGTTTTCAGCCTCACTGTGCCATCTGCATGCCTCACTGTGCCCATCTGCATGCCTCACTGTGCCATCTCCCTGCCTCACTATGCCATCTCCCTGCCTCACTGTGCCATCTCCCTGCCTCACTGTGTCCATCTGCAGCCTCATGTACCTGATCTCCGGTGCTGTGACATGCAGTCAGTCTAGTCGGCAGCCGTCCAGTGTAACAAAGCCCCGCCTCCTCCTCATCCTCATCCGTGACGGTACACTGATTCAGTTTCCCAGCAGTGAGTCAGTGTTCCGCCTATCACGGACGAGGACGAGGAGAAGGCGGGGCTTTGTTACCCTGGACGGCCACGACTAGACTGTCACAGCACCGGGAGATCAGGAGCATGAGGCTGCAGATGGACACAGTGAGGCAGGGAGACTCGAGTATAAGCCAAGAGGGCTTTTTCAGCACAAAAAAATGTGCTGAAAAACTCGGCTTATACTCGAGTATATATGGTAAGAAAATTTTTAAATTTGAATGACCTTTAATGTAGCCTGCAATATTAGAGTGTTGTATAATGGCTATAGGGAGGAGTTCTAAGGCTAAGGTGAATAGGAGAGGGGAAAAGGGGCATCCCTGTCTAGTACCTCTTCCAAGAGGAAAAAAATCTGAGTTGCAGCCTGGGATCTTAATTTGAGTTTTAGGGTTGTTGTAGAGCAGTGGTCTCAAACTGGCGGCCCTCCAGCTGTTGCAAAACTACAAGTCCCATCATGCCTCTGCCTGTCATGCTTGTAACTGTCAGCCTTGCAATGCCTCATGGGACTTGTAGTTTCACAACAGCTGGAGGGCCGCCAGTTTGAGACCTCTGTTGTTGAGAGCTTTAAATCCATATAAAAATTTGTCTTTAAAGCCATATCTGGTTAGTATCAATGCTAAGTATTGCCAGGAAACGCTATCACATGCTTTATGGATATCTAACCTGCAGAGAAATACTTTGCGAGCAAATTTTTATGCATCTTGTATGATGTTGGTTGCTAGTCTGATGTTATCAGTAATTTTACAGTTAGGGATAAAACCAGATTGATTGGAAGATATTACGTTAGGGATGATAGAAGCTAATCTATCTGAGAAGATCTTACTAAAGATGTTAAGTTCGTTGTTTATAATTAAAATCGGTCTAAAATTTTGCAGTTGGGCTAGATCATTGTTTGGTTTGGGAAGGAGAGACATGTTTGCTAATAGCATTTCTTCTGGGAAATTATTTCCTTGTAATATATGATTGAAAAGTTGTGTAAGTTTAGGGATCAGGGAGGAAGAGATTTTTTTTTATAATATATAGGTGTATAACCATCAGGGCCTGGAGCTGAAGATTTTTTAAGTGATTTAATTACATTCTCTACTTTTTCATTGGTGATGGGGGCGTTTAGCGTATCTAAGGGGAAGAAGAAAATTTAGGGACAGGTAAGACCTCAATCCATGCTTTGGAGGCCATAGGAACTGTGTCATTAGGAGAAGAGTGGAGTGTAGAATAGAATTTCTCAAATATTTGTAAGACTTCTTTTGGCTGTGAAGTAGTAAAACCAGCATTTCTGTTGAGTTTGTATACATTTGGAGGTTTGATGGATTGGTTAAGTTTTCTAGCGAACAATTTGAAAGCTGTGTTACCATAAAGTAGACATTTTGCCTTAGAGTATCTTAACGCTTTTTTAGGGTTAGCAGAAAGAATATAATTTAATTCTGTCCTTTTTTGATCTATAATAAGTCTGGTGTCGGGGTTATGAACATTCTGTGGGATTTTGTAAAGTTTATCTAGGTCTCTTGTGAAAGATTGGATCCTTTTAGTGCGCTCTTTGTTTCTGCATGCAGCTAATCCTATTTTGCCTCTCATGTAAGCTTTGTGCGCCACCCAGTGGTGGCTGGTGGTCAAAATTTTAGGGGGGGCACAAAACAGACCTGGCCCCCTCACTCACACCCCCCTCCCTCAAGGCAGGCTCTTGCACTACATAGTAGATGGCAGATCTATCTTGCACTACATAGTAGATGGCAGATCTATAGGAGATTGCACAGACTGTATTGTGTATGGTCTGATGAAAAAGGGGATTGGACAGAGTACGGTCAGCTTTAGGACAATACCAAGAAATAATCTGCTTTCATAAAGGAAAGAGGAGGAAGATAGCCAGGATATACACAACCAGCAGGAAGGGGTGTGCAGGGATGGATGGACAGGTAAGTGAGTAGGTGGATGGATGGATGGATAGGTGGATGGATAGGTAGGTGGGTGGGTGGATGGATAGGTGGGTGGGTGGGTGGATGGATGAATGGATAGGTGGGTGGGTGGATGGATAGGTGATTTTTTTTTTTCATTTTTTTTTTTTTGATGAGTAGCTTTTGGGGGGGGGGGGGGGCGCACTCTGGCGCCCCCTATGTACAGGCCGCCACTGGCACCACCCATGTGGTCAAAATTGAAGTATCCTGAATTGGGTTTAAGAGAAAGAATTCTTCAAGGGTTTTAGAAAGTTCTTGCTCTATAGTGGGGTCCGAAAGTAGAGATTCATTCAATCTCCATGAATGTGGTGTAGGGGATAAACCTATGCATTTTGTAACAAAAGACATGATATTGTGATCTGACCAAACACAGCTGTAGATACCTGAAGATATGGAATTGGCCAAAATAAATTAACAGCAAAAGATATAATCGAGCCTGGCTGAAGTATTGTGAGGATTGGAGTAAAAGGTATATTGCCTACCCCCCATTGTTCAGGGCTCTTCAAGTGTCTGTTTATTGCAGATCCTGTAATTTTTCAAAATTAAATTTGGGTAAAGGGTTGCTTCTGTCTAATAGGTGATGAGCAACCATATTGAAATCCCCTCCCAATATAATGTGAAGATAATTATATTTTTCCAGAATGTCAAGAAATGCATGAAAGAAAGAAGAGGAAGATTTGTTTGGGGCATAAATATTTGCTATTGTAAGCTCTCGACCTAGAATGCGGTCTTTAAAGTGGTTGTAAACCCTGTTACACCACTTTTACCTATAGGTAAGCTTATAACAAGGCTTACCTGTAGGTACCTTGAATATCTCCTAAACTTGCACAGCTTAGGAGATATTCAGTATATTCGCTGCTGCCGACGTCATTGGCGCATGCGCACTGAAGAAACGGGCCGCTGGTATCATTTCTTCAGTAGCTGTGCCGTGACCAGTGGCTCCCGTACACATGCGTCGGAGTGACATCATCACGGCTCCGGCCAGTCACAGCGCCGGTTCCGCAAACCCGGAAGTTACTTTGGTGGAAGATGTCCGTGCTGTACTCGGAGGGCTGACTCTGATCCAGGGCATGGTTCTAAGGCAAGTATTTCATAATGGGGCACTTGCCCCCCCTTGCGGACGCCCATGAGGGTGTCCACTGAAATAATATCTACAGAGCCAAGATATCAGGGACAAAATGGAGGGGAGTATCTCCCAAATTCTCATGGTTGAACAAAAAAGAAAGATAATATAGATCTCAAATCCAATGACTTAGGATTAGATAAGCTGAGTATGAGTATGAGTTTGTTGAATGTCTGGATAGTATGAACAATAAAAAAAAGAAAAAAAAAACATGTTTCCTGAGTAAAGAAGAAGATTGTTCAATGACTGGATAACTTTCATATTATATGATAAATATAAGGGAGATTATTCAACTTCGTTATGAATCCTGCGTCAGCCTCTTCTTGAGGCGGGTGTTTTCCAAAGTGGAGACAATCTTGAAGGAGAGCAAGGGAAGGCGTGTGAGGGATTGTTTCAGGGTTCAAGAGGCCAAGTTTGATTAGTATGTCTTGCCCTTCAGGAATGTTGGTGGCAACATATGTTGAACCATTATGCAGAATTATAAGCTTGCAGGGGAATCCCCAGCGCTAACGGAGATGTGCAGAATAAAGAACTGGTGTAATATCTCTCATGCTATGTCTTCTATCCAATGTTGCTTGGGATATATCTGGATAAATCTGCAATATATGGCCATCAAGTATGATATTTGAGTTATTCCTGTCTGCCCTTAGTATTTCTTCCTTTATAAGAAAGAACATGTCTCTAGGTGGTTTATCTGAAGGTGGTTTTGGCCTAATGGCTCTGTGAATAGGGTCACAAACAAATGAAAGGTCATAGCAATATGCGGGGCCACCATGGGATATCTCAAAGGGGGTCTGCAGATCTCTTCTCCATGCTTTCTGTATTCACAGCTTGTCATTGGTTGCAGCCGTATCCCTGGGCAGCAACAGCCATGGGATTGGTCGGCAGTATCAAGCAGTAGATTGCACAGAATGGGCGGGTGTAAAGCCCACGCGGAGGGAGCAGAGAACAGGAGTTGAGGGCTGTCAGTCACTAGCCGTCGGACCGGACCGCAACTCCAGTCCTCTGCAGCTATGAAGCACCATTCTCCAGGCAAAAGGGAAAGCCTCCTACGCTGCCTTTTGGAGAAAGCCGAAGGTGAGGGAGGTGAAGAATGGTTGCTGCGGTGTCTGGAGGAGGGACAAGACTCAGCTCCACCTGTGAGGGTGGCCATTACACCCCCTAATGAAGAGGAGGAGACTGCCAGGGTCAGGAGTGGGACGCGTCAGCAGCCTGTCAGGAAAAAGAAACGTCTAAAGACTAATGCTTCTCCTCAGCTGAGAGGTGGGGAGAGAGCTGGCAGTTCTGTAAGGAAGAGTGCACCTGGCATGAGGCAGAGCAGCGCTACTCAGTCTGCCCCTGTGGCACCCAGCAGTGGGCATCCAGCATCTAATATTGGTGGTGAGACCTGTTCTGATTCTAATGTCTCTGAACTGTCAATGCTGGTTACATCTTTATCTAATGTATTACAGCAATTTAAAGGAGCACAGTCTATTGGTGCTAAAGTTAAAGAGTTGGAAGGAGCACAGGTTACTGGTTCACAGAGCATTAATAATAAATATTCTGATGATACAGGGGCACATTTTCATGGTGCAAATGAAAATTTTCATTCTGCTAATTATATGGCAGACATTGGTTCTGTGTGGCAAAGTTTGAGTGAATCTGCTTTACAGGAAGAAGTGGCGGATAATGGACTTTTACCCCATTTTACCCCATTCTAAAGTACCCCTTAACTCCCCTCCTTGCGTTTGAGGCCCTCTACTGCTATGATTGGCGAATCCTCTTTTAAAGAGGGCATGCCATGTAAAATTTCGCCTTTGGGCTTTTATTTAACTAAAACTAAATCTGACAAACAGGCAGGGGAATGTACAGAAGAGGATAGGAGGAGAGCCATTCCCAAAACCTTCCAGAACTGGTTACAGGCTTTTTGCATTTATGTAGCTGTCATGGGAGAACGCTTCCCTAGTAAATGCTCGGGATTATTCCAGCATTTAGATATCATTGCTGAAGCCTTTCGTCATTTTGGTGGTTATGCTTGGTACACGTATGACGAGAATGTTCGACAGAAATTGGCGGTTCCCCCCTCTTTACATTGGGGGTCTAAGGATGTAGGATTATGGCTAAATTATTATTATTATTATTCACGATTTATATAGCACCAACAGTTTACGCAGCGCTTTACAATGTATAAGGGGGACAACACAATTACAGTACAGTTCAATACAAAAGGTACAGGAGGGCCCTGCTCGTAGAGCTTACATTCTAAATCTAATGTTGCCTCCAAAACCTCAATTTACCCAGAGGATAGGGTCTACTCCACAAATTACATTTTGCAAGGGATTTTGTTTTGCCTTCAATGAAGGGCAATGCAAGTTCCTATCTAACTGCAGGTATAGGCACAATTGCTCCCACTGTAATGGGAACCATTCTGCCAGCAGGTGTTTTCATAGATCTGCCTCAACCTCTTTTCAATCACTTCTCAAGGACACTAGTGGAAAAAGCCTTGACCGCGGTGAGCCTAGTAAGAATGCTTCCCTGGTTAGAACGCTATCCAGATCGCAGGATGGCAACTCTGCTAATTAATGGTTTCAGGGATGGTTTTCTGGCTCCTTCTTTTAATGGGTAGGGCTGTAATATGATAAGGAATTTAAAATCTGCTTATATACATTCGTCTGTGGTACAAGATAAATTCTCCAAAGAAATTACTGAAGGTAGGATAGCTGGTCCCTTTTCTTCCCCACCATTTAAAAATTTTAGGCTCTCCCGCTTGGGTATCATTCCTAAAAAGGAGAGTGGCTGTTTTCGATTGATACATCATCTTTCCTATCCATCGGACCCTTCACTGAATGATGAAGTTTCTGATGTCGAAGCCCCGGTATCCTATTCTTCGATGAGGCTCTTGTTATTTTGAGGCAGCAGGGACATGGTGCCTTATTGGCTAAGGCAGACGTCAAATCTGCATTTCGTTTGCTTCCAGTACACCCACAAGTTTTCAATTCCTTAGGTTTTTAATTTCAAGGTCAATTCTATTTCGAAACATGTATGCCCATGGCGTTTTCTTTGTCATGTTTTTATTTTGAAGCTTTTTGTACGTTTTTGCACTGGGTTTTGTCAGTATCTGCTCCTTCCGGGGGGTTTTTGCATTATTTGGATGACTTTATATTTGTTGGCCCTGTGGGCTCCTCTGTTAGAGTTGTTACAACTGTTTTTTGGCATGTGAATACTTTGGGGTTCCGCTTGCACTAGAAAAGACGTTTTTTCCTTCTACCACTATCAAATTTTTGGGGATTACAATTGACCCCTCGCTAATGGAGTTCAGATTGCCCTTACACAAACTTCCAAAGATGAGATCAATGATCTCAGTCTTTCTATTGAAAAGAAAGGTGTTACCGAAAGAAGCCCAGTCTTTATTGGGTCTTTTTGCTTTTACAGCCAGGGTCATTCCTATGGCCAGGGAATTTTCCCGGAGGTTTGCTTTGGCTACCAGGGGTTTTAAGAGTCCATATTCTCACATCTGTATCTCCAAGAGCATTAGAGAAAATCTGAAAGTTTGGGATGCCTTTTCATGTAATTTTAATGGTTCCACAATATGGCAACAAGAATTTATTAATAACTATCAGTTGAATTTCTTCACAGATGCCGCTGGATCCTTGGGCTTTGGAGCCTTTATGGACGGTCAGTGGTGCGCCGCCGAGTGGCACTCAGATTGGTTGCAGCAGGACATTCTTCAGAATCTTGTCCTCCTGGAATTATCCCCGCTAATAGTTTCCATAGTGGTGTGGAAGGATGCTTTCAAAAACCGCAGAGTTCTGCTGCACACAAGTAACAAGGGTGTTTTCTTTGCCATTAATACATTATCTGCTAAGTCTAAACCAGTTATTAAATTGCTGCGTTTTCTAGTATTACACTGCATGCGTTTTAATATTTGGTTAAAAGCGACGCACATAGCAGGGATACATAGTAACATAGCTGACGCTTTATCTCCTTTGCAGTTCGAGGAGTTTTGGGAATTGGCTCCGGTGTCGGATCAGTGCGGCACCCCTTGCCCAATTTAAGCATTATTAAAATCGCTGTTCCCGAAAAAATGGCCGTTTTTAAAACTTTTTCTGCATTGATACATGTTCCCTGGGGCAGGACCCGGGTCCCCAAACACTTTTTATGACAATAACTTGCATATAAGCCTTTAAAATTAGCACTTTTGATTTTTCATGTTTGTGTCCCATAGACTTCAATGGTGTTCGCGTGTTCGAACACATTTTTTCCTGTTTGCATGTTCTACTGCGAACCAAACCGGGGGGTGTTCAGCTCATCCCTACTGAGCATGTGGATGGCTGGGACCAAATTTCTTTCGAAGGTTTAGCAACTGGGGTAGGGAAATTTGCCTGCTAAAATCAGTTGGAGGTGTACTGATAGCAGATTGGCTGCAAGTACTTGGGACACCTATTGCTACACCTTCACTCCTCTCAGTGCAGGTTTCTGAGAGGACTGAAGATATAATTGGGTTTGAGAACCCAGCTGATGAGGAGCAAGGAGAGGTCTGCCTTGTTCTTTGATGTGGGTCTTTTAAGTGCTGTTGCCAACGGACTGCATGGGAGGTCGTCATATGTCTGGTCAAGCATGTGGTGCCCAAGCGGCTGCTGTTTTGGCCACGCTTGATACGCTTCAGACATATGTTGCAAACCGCAACGGTGCGATCTGCTGCACATGTGTCAAAAAAGGCCCACACCAAAGAACTTTTCAAAATATGCTGGGAGTCAGCAGCACCCTGCACCTGCTTATCTCTGCGGTGTGATGCAATAGGGTGGCTGCCCTTAAGCTGCCCCCTGCCTCATTGGAGATGTGCCTCCTCCTCCTCTCTTCTATCAGGCACCCAAGTAGAGTCAGTGACCTCATCATCCCCTCCCTCCTCGTCACTGGAGCAAACTTGGCAGTATGCTGCAGCTGGGGGAACATGACTGCCAGTTTGTTGACTTGCTTGGGCACCCCCTCTCTCTAGGCTCAAGTTACTCTCTCCCTCAACCTGGGTACCATCATCGGAGCCTTCAAATCGCTGTGCATCCTCCTGCAGCATGTACCCGACACTGTGGTCGAACAGTTCGGGGGACTCCTCTGTGCATGATGGTGGGGCTAGGGAAGGAGTGACTGTTGACATGGAGCCAATGGAATAGGCCATTTTGGCAGATGCATTGGCAGGCAAACTACTCTGAACCTGAAGAAAAAATCTGACTTTTATCCTTCTCCGAGTTCTAATCATGGTATAGCTACTTTCTTAAAATTAATTACTCAAGAGATTAAAAGTATGAGCACAAATTCTAGCTTACCTGACAACCTAACAACCAATGAACAAACAGCCCTTAACGAGTTAGCCAAAAATCCAAATTTGGTTATCAAACCCTCGGATAAGGGTGGAAATATTGTTTTGATGAATAATGATAAGTACATATCAATGTGCATGAAAATACTTAATAACACGGATTGGTACAGACCTTTCAAATTTGAAACAATTACTCGGTTTAACGAGGAATTTTATATCCTCGTGGACAGAGCATTGAATAACAATATAATCTCCAATCAAATGTGGAAATTCAGTTGAACTTCATTTCCGGTCATTCCCACATTTTACTCCCTCCCCAAGATTCACAAGAATCAAAGGGATCCTCCAGGCAGACCCATTGTGTCAGGTAATGGATCCATCACCGAAAACCTCTCAAAAGTAGTAGACGAACACCTCAGACCACTAGTGTCTTCCTTACCGTCTTATATAAGAGACACGATCCACCTACTTCAAATCATCGATGGAGTCCGGGTGTCTGACCATACTATCCTGGTCTCTATCGATGTAGAAACGCTGTACAGCTCCATACCACACAGTAAGGGGTTAGCTTGTATCCAGAAAATTTTATCTCAAACTACTTCTGAAAAACCATTCAATGAATTTATATTACAGGCATTGGACTTCATACTCCGACATAATATCTTCAGTTTTCATGGACAATACTTCCTCCAGGTGCAGGGCGTAGCCAGGGGCACTTGATGTGCCCCTGGCTACGCCAATCTGTACCTGGGGGAATGGGAGAAAGCTTAACCCAATGATGGGGATCTCTCGATGTACCTGCGCCACATCACCATGTGGCGCAGGTACATCGATGACATCTTCATCTTGTGGGAGGGACCGACTGATCTACTCCACATCTTTCTAACTACTTTAAACTGTAATGAATTTAACCTAAACTTTACAATGACTTATGATCACACATCTATAGCTTTCTTAGACGTTGAGATATTTAAAGATACAGATAATTCTTTAGCCTGCAAACTGCATCGCAAACCCACCTCAGGGAACACCATTTTACACTCTGATAGCTTTCATCCGAGACCACTAATTAACTCCATTCCCTTCAGCCAATTTCTTAGGATTAAACGTAATTGCTCCAACAACAACGATTTTCTCCGAGAAGCCAGAGCTCTAAAAAATCGTCTCCTAGATAGAGGCTACAGCCATAGATGTCTAAAAAGAGCTTTTAACAAAGCTAATAGCCGGGATAGACAGGACATGCTACGATCACAGAACAAATCCATTCCTAATACCAATCCTTATACCAGGATAATTACCACCTTTTCAAATGAACATACAGAGATAAGACATATTCTGACTAAGTATTGGCATATCTTAACTAATGACCCAATAGTGGGCCCCTTCATTTTCCCTAACCCCTTAGTCACTTTTAGACGTAATACGTCAGTTGGAGACCGTTTAGTCAAAAGCGAATTCAAAGGACTAACCCGTGTTGATCCTTGGAACACTCTTGGTATTTTTCCCTGGGGCTTGTGTGGCTATTGTAGGTATATTAATACAGATAAAAATCCACGCCTTCCTAATGGGTGGATTCTCTCCCCGAAACACTATGCCAACTGTCAGACCACATTCGTGGTGTATTTATTACAGTGCGAATGTGGCTGCTATTATGTGGGCAAAACCATCCAGAAATTATGCAAGCACCTGTATCGCCACATAGCAGCCATGAAAACAAAAGATCCAGATTTTCCATGGGGTCGCCACATAGCGTTAGTCCATAATGAACGCTTTCCGAAGATCTCAGTTTTGGTACTGGACCGTCTCCACCAAACTCCCAGAGGAGGAGACCTAAATAAACTACTCCTTCAATGAGAAATGAGGTGGATTTCAAATTTGAATGCCACCTCACCTCCAGGCCTAAACTGACTAGACATACTCTACTATTTAGCATTAAACTTTCTTTACCCCTTCTGTCACACCGTTGAGTTACAGATAGATATGTCTCATATCATTTTCTGTCATGGCAATACCAATTTGAATACTGTTACTACAGTTGTCCTATGAGCTAGTATTATCTTTATGGTTGCAACCACAGACATTTTTATCATGTGAGGCTTATAATGTATAAAGCTGTAATCATTATCAACTTTACCTTTGAGTTTCATGTTGTATAAATTTGCAATATTGTAGTTATCATCTTCATGTATTACCATGGTCATCACATGAGGCTTATACTGTATAATGCTGTGATCATCACCAACTTTATTTTTGAGTTCCATGTTGTATAAATTTGCAATATTGTATTCATTACCTTCATGTATTATCACGTATTTCAACCATGTATGCCTTATATGCTAATGTATGTCTTATTCTTGTTTAACTTTATTCCTTCTTTCAGTCTCCGATACCAGGTCACCTACACATATTGTAAAGCTATCCTTTATTGCATTTCCCCTACCATCAAGGATTTATCACCCCACAGTGCGTCTATTTGTTGCCTGCTACCAGAATCATGTCCCCCGGCACGGGTAGGCCCCACACCTTCGGTAGTGGGGCCTTATTTAGGGCTCTTGGTGGTCCGTCTGATCCGCCGTTCGCACATGTGTGATGCAGCGGCTCTCCGGACCAGCCTCTACTGTGCCCTCTTCTCTCGTGTCGGCGGCGCTGCGACGTCTGACGTCATTGCGCCTTATGACGCGGTGACGCCGGACGCCGCCGCGCAGAGGGAACAGCATTCGGCGCATAGTATCTCCTTGCTGACACTTGATCAGCTGTTGGACGAGTGACGCCGAATTCGGTCCTGCCCCCTCTGCAATACATAACATTGTGATTGTGGCATTCCCCGCCTAGTGTAGGCGGGGTTACTCTCACTCAGCTGCTATTTCAACCTCCAGGTGCAGACACACTGGTGTGCTGCACACCTAGACTGCACATCTAGGAGGAGGATGAATTTTATGGCAGACTGAAATATTGAAGTAAGTACTTGGCTCCACTATACTAGTTTGGTGTTTTTTCACATATTCCTATACCCCTATGATATGCTATGCTAATGTACATAGATCTATACTTTTGACATTGCCACCGGCTTACTCTGTGAGCGTGACTTTTTAACTACACTAGCTATACCACAGAGTGTATCTTTGACAAGATTGGCTTAGGATCTTCATTTAAGCCAGTTTATTTTTTATATGCTCCGTAAGTTGCCATCCAGTCACCCCTTTATACCCTTTGTTCGATACAATAACTCATATATGTGTGATTTTATCATACTCTTATGGTTAATTCATAGTATCGCAGAGATGCCCAATTGGATGCGACTATAGTTACTTTATGCCATGTATATTGGTTTTGCATGGTTTTAAGGACTGTTTAGTTTTTTGCTTTGCATTTTTCAAATATTTTTTCATTATTTTTTCATTTTTTGTTTTTGACCCATTTTATTTATTAATTTGATACTTATATTATATCATATATTTACATTTAGGGACGCACATTCCCCTTTCCTCTCCTGCTGTTCCTTGTGGACGCTGGTGGTTTGACACCATTGACGCACCTGTGGGGCTTTGCTGTTTCCCATTTATACATACTGCAGGAATTCCAGATAACTTTCAATCCTTGGCTCTTAATACTTAAGCCTACATATTGCTCTACTCCTCTAAGATATATGTGACTGGCGTTATGGAGACTGGAACTTGGAATATCACCTGATATGCCATCAAGTTTGAATTCATCTAGGATATGCACACAATTCTGTGAATGAGTAAGTCCTTTCTTTATCATTTGCTCCTTTTGTCCTTTCTTCCCAAGCTCCCGTCCCCCACCATTTATACTTTATGATATATGCTCATTGCATA
Organism: Aquarana catesbeiana; assembly: GCA_037953035.1. NCBI lineage: Eukaryota > Metazoa > Chordata > Amphibia > Anura > Ranidae > Aquarana > Aquarana catesbeiana. Next base: position 4,284,523 of record JBBHAA010000512.1, on the reverse strand, counting down.
CTTATATTAATGATTGGTATGTTTTATTTGTGTACTTCCCTAGATCATACAATATATCCTCACAGGAAACCCCTGAAGAAGGAATTGTACTTTTAAATCCGAAACATGTTGGGTTCCTAATGCATCATGTACATGCATGTTTCTTTATCTTAGAACCTCCATTTACATGGTCTAGGAATTTTGTATGAACTGTTCATTGCTTTTTAAACTACCTTATTTTGCATATTTCAAATAAAGAATATTTTTTTACTACTTTTGGGTACCTCGTCATACCAATCACACTACTCATTACTTTCGCTTTATACCTACTTCCCCCTCACCCATACAATCCCAGGGTTTTTTAATCTTTTCATTTCTTTTAGTATATTGTTGGGATGAGGTGAGGGGTATTTTGACCCATACCTTTGCTATGATCTGGTAGTACACCACTTTAAAATAACTACTCTGAACCTGGATGACAGAGGATGAGGAGGATGAGGACGGCTTTGTTATCCATTCCACCAACTCTTCTGCATGTTGTGGTTCAATAACACGGCCAGCTGCAGAAAAAAAGGACAAGCGTGCCCCACGGCCACGTGCTGAGGATGCACTGTGTCCACGACCAGCACTGTTGACTGTAGACACAGAGCCTGCTTGCCCTCTTTTAGTGGCCTGTGAGCGTCTGCCTCTCTTTGGTGGCCTTCCGGACATGCTGTAAACTTTGTTTAGCAAAAAAACTGCACTAGGGGTGCATGGTACTGTGTACACCAACAGAAGTGTAATAACAACTATGGGTACACTGTATGTATTGTGTACACCACCAGGAAAGTAGTAGCAATTGCACTAGGGGTGCAGGGTACTGTATACACCAACAGAAGTGTAATAACAACTATGGGTATACTGTATTGACCACCAGAAAAGTATGAGCAACTGCTCTATGGGTGCACAGCATTGTATACTGTGTACACCGCCTGAAGTATATTAGAAACAGTACACCAGGAATGGCCTGCAGTCAGATATAGCTAAACTGGATACAGTGGATATACAGTCAGGTCCATAAATATTGGGACATCAACACAATTCTAATCTTTTTGGCTCTATACACCACCACAATGGATTTGAAATGAAACAAACAAGATGTGCTTTAACTGCAGACTTTCAGCTTTAATTTAATTACATCCAAATCAGGTGAATGGTGTAGGAATTACAATTGGCTGCTCAGCTGTTCCATGGCCAGGTGTGTGTTATTCCCTCATTATCCCATTTACAAGGAGCAGATGAAAGGCCCAGAGTTCATTTCAAGTGTGCTAATTGCATTTGTAATCTGTTCCTGTCAACTCTCAATATGAGATCCAAAGAGCTGTCACTATCAGTGAAGCAAGCCATCATTAGCCTGAAAAAACAAAACAAACCCATCAGAGAGATATCAAAAACATTAGGTGTGGCCAAATCAACTGTTTGGAACATCCTTAAAAAGAAAGAATGCACCGGTGAGCTCAGCAACACCAAAAGACCCGGAAGACCACGAAAAACAACTGTGGTGGATGACCGAAGAATTCTTTCCCTGGTGAAGAAAACACCCATTCACAACAGTTGACCAGAGTGAATACAGAGGGTTCCCCACAAGATGTAAACCATTGGTGAGCCTCAAAAACAGGAAGGCCAGATTAGAGTTTGCCAAACAACATTTAAAAAAGCCTTCACAGTTCTGGAACAACATCCTATGGACAGATGAGACCAAGATCAACTTGTACCAGAGTGATGGGAAGAGAAGAGTATGGAGAAGGAAAGGAACTGCTCATGATCCAAAGCATACCACCTCATCAGTGAAGCATGCTGGTGGTAGTGTCATGGCGTGGGCATGTATGGCTGCCAATGGAACTGGTTCTCTTGTATTTATTGATGATGTGACTGCTGACAAAAGCAGCAGGATGAATTCTGAAGTGTTTCAGGCAATATTATCTGCTCATATTCAGCAAAATGCTTCAGAACTCATTGGACGGCGCTTCACAGTGCAGATGGACAATGACCCGAAGCATACTGCGAAAGCAACCAAAGAGTTATTTAAGGGAAAGAAGTGGAATGTTATGCAATGGCCAGGTCAATCACCTGACCTGAATCCAATTGAGCATGCATTTCACTTGCTGAAGACAAAACTGAAGGGAAAATGCCCCAAGAACAAGCAGGAACTGAAGACAGTTGCAGTAGAGGCCTGGCAGAGCATCACCAGGGATGAAAACCAGCGTCTGGTGTTGTCTATGCATTCCAGACTTCAGGCTGTAATTGACTGCAAAGGATTTGCAACCAAGTATTAAAAAGTGAAAGTTTGATGGATGATTGTTCAAAGTGGGAGGCACATATACAAACTGTTCAAATTCCTACACCGTTCACCTGATTTGGATGTAAATATCCTCAAATTAAAGCTGAAAGTCTGCAGTTAAAGAACATCTTGTTTGTTTCATTTCAAATCCATTGTGGTGGTGTATAGAGCCAAAAAGATTAAAATTGTGTCAATGTCCCAATATTTATGGACCTGACTGTATATACAGTTGGCAAGTGGTTAAACCCTCTTTTTTTTTCAAATAAAGTAACGAACATGTCATACTTACCTGCTCTATGCAATTCATTTGCACAGAGCAGCCCCGATCCTCTACTTCTGGGGTACCCCACGGGTGCTCAAGACCCCTTCTCTTTGGGCGGGTCCCCCCCCCCCTGGAAAGCCCCAGAGGGCACCTGTGCGTGCTTTCTCCCGAGTCCATTAACACAGACAGCAGGACTCGGCCCTGCCCCCCACTGCTGTGTCACAGCTTTTGATTGACCGGAGCGGGAGCCAATGGCCCGCTGCTGTCAATCAGTTCAATGAGGAGGGAGACAGCAGAGGGAGCCACTGCGCTTGTGCACATCACTGGATCGGACTGGGGTCAGGTGAGAAACAGGGGGGAGCTGCAGCACAGAAGGTGATTGAAAACGATCACCTTTTAAAACAACACATTCAGTTTAAAATAGAAATGAAAGGCAAAACATTTTTGTATAGCTATAAAAAAAAATTCTAAATACCTTTTTCCCTTTTTTATAAATGATCACATTCCCTCTGTTCTCAGCTGAATAAGAGCTGGGGGTAGGAGAAGCAAAAGCACACTGAGCTTGCCAGTGAATGGCTGTGCAGCAGGGGCATATCAGGACAAGTCTAATCATTGGAGGAGAGCAGGCTGAGTTCCCAGCACAGCTAGAGAACTGACCACAGTGTGCTCTCCTGCTTAGTGTGGTCAGTTTTTAATAGGAAAGCAGAGGGACTGACAGGGACACCAGGAATTTCACATAAAAGAAGCCATACAAAGAGAACAGGATACGTTCTCATACAAGTACATGGTAAAGCAGGCACATATCAGGAATATAAAGTGTTGGGTAACAAACGCTTTAAGGCTTTAGAACCACTTTGATAAAATATAGTGAAATGCAAAGTAAGTAAGGCTGGTTTCACACGGACGTTCCGTTTTTTTGTTCAGTTCAATCACGTTTCTTTTTTAACGGATCAAAAACGGATACGGATGTAAATTTTTACATCTGTTTTCATATCCGCTGACATCCGTCTTTTACAACACAAAAAAAATGACTGAACTTCAAACACTATATATAGCTGGTTCCTAAAGAGTGGGCCAGGAAGCCTGCCACTGCATCCTTAGCAACCGATGAGTCATCGCAAAATAAAAAAAAAAATAGCAAAAAAACCAGTGTGCCCCCCCCCCCACCCAGGTCCATACCAGGCTCCACAACAAATTTTTTTTTTAAATGTTGTGGGGTCCCCCCACGCCAAAATAAAAAGGCGTGGGGCCCCCCCTAAAATCCATACCAGACCCTTATCCGAGCATGCAGCCTGGCAGGTCAGGAAAGGGAGGGGACGAGCGAGCGTCCCCCCCCCGAACCATACCAGGCTGCATGCCCTCAACATGGACCCCCCACCCCAAAGCACCTTGCCCCAATGTTGTTGGGGACAAGGGCCTCTTCCTGACAAACCTGGCCGGTGGTTGCTGGGGTCTGCTGGCGGGGGGGCTTACCAGAATCTGGGGCCCTCTTTAACAGGGGGGCCCCCAGATCCCCCCCCACCCCATGTGAATGGGTATCGGGTACATACTACCCCTAACCATTCACCAAAAAGGCAAATGAAATGTAAAAAAAAAAAAAACAAGAGATGATTTTTTGACAATTCCTTTACTAACAACTCTGTCTTCTCCCGATGCCGTCCTCTCCACCGCCGTTAATCTTTTGCAATCTGTCTTTCTTTTTGAATTTTTGCAGCCTTCATTTCCTTTTTACTAATTCTGTTATATTCTTTGTAACATTAAACAATGATAGTGTTCCTTTATTTTCATATTTTTTAAAAGCACTTTTCTTATTATTTATAGTTTTTTTAACTTTGGCTGTGAGCCACATAGGTTTTATTATTTTTTTTTTTCCATAAATTTTTATTGAATATCAAGTATAAGTGAATGTTTACAACTTGAACATTGTATATCTCATACAAGAAAACAAAAATGCCGTTGATAACAAAGTTATTCAGGTGATCACCTGTACCAGAGAGGGAGACAGGATGCACAACAAACAGGGAGTTATAGGAGCCTAAACTCCATTTGGCACATTGATAATGCGTTTAATCGTTGTTCTATAGATATATTCAGTTACCCTGCTTTGTCTGGTACAAAAATGATATCAGGGGCCCGAGTTTGAGAATGAACACGGGAAAACATTAGCAAGGAGATATGCATAAGGACTGAAAAGAGGGCGAAAAAGAGAGAACGGGAGAGGAAGGAGAGAAGGGGAAAGAGAGAGAGAGAGAGAGAGAGAAAGAGATAGAGACAGAGAGAGAGAAAAAATAAATATATAAATGAATAAATAAAAAAAAGGGGGGAGGAATAAGGGGGGAGCAGAGCAGGGAAGAGGGGAAGAAGGGAGAGAGAGGGACACTGTAGAGAGGAGTCCGCAAATTATATATTAACAGATGAAAGTATTGAGTCCCTTCGCCTCTGCACCCACCCGCCACCCCGGCCAAAGTCTCCCTGATTACGTTTTCATAAAATATATAAATAGTGCTCAAGTCAGCACTCTATTTAGGAGTTGACACTTTGGAAGTAATCCGATGTTTTAAAATGAGTCCAGCATGTAGTCGTGAATTTTTGTATCCGTTCTTGGGAAATGTGTATCAATTCTTGCATCTCTTCTATTTTGGAAAGTTTGGCGAACCATTCTCTAATTGTTGGTGGGGTAATGGATCTCCAGTGTGTCGGAACACACAGTCTCGCTGCATTCACCATGTGCATGGCCAGAGATTTGTAATAAGCACTTTTAGACAGTGTGGTATGGTGCAACAGATATTGTGTTGGAGTGTAATCTAATGTATACGTGGTGACCTGTGAGATGATGTCATGCACCTTCTTCCAAAACGGTTGAATCGAATGACAGTCCCACCAGACATGGAGCATAGTGCCTTCTGCTTTACCACATCTCCAGCACGTGTTGGGAGGTTTTATTTTTAGCCTTTAAGACTTATTGCCCATGGGAATATACTTTGAAGTGAGTTCAGATATAGTCTTTTTGAGGAATTCCCATTTCTGTTCTGTGTCCATCGATGCAAATATTCACTCCCGGTCTAAGTCTTAGAGAGCAGCCCTCATCCTTGGAAAATTTGCTCTCTTAAAGTGTTTTTATATTTACTGTATGTGTTTGTTGCATACAGCTAACATTAATGAAATTATGTTGGGGTGTCGCCATTCTCCTCTCTAAAGGTACTCCCTTCTCTCTTACACACACGATCAAGGATCCGGAGGGCAGGTATATCCTCATAAAAGGAAGTATAAAGGAAGAGGGGGTTCTGTACTCTATTATTTCCTATTACGCACCTAATCAAAGACAGGCATGTTTCTTTACCTCTATGCTGTCGATCCTATCCCCTCACCTGGAAGGCAGGGTGATCATGGGTGGTGACTCTAACATCACCTTTGATCAACTGCTGGACAAGTCCTCTCATGGGAAATCTCGTTTAAAGAATCCGCCCACTCAAAGCCTCAGAATTGCCCGCCTTCTGCATGACATGGGCTTGATAGACGTGTGGAGGGAACTAAACCCCACGGCAAAGGACTATACCCATTTCTCGGCACCTCATAATACCTATGCCAGAATTGACCATATATTCCTTCCAAATTCGGATATCCACACAGCATCCCATGCCTCCATACAGGAAGTCCCCTGGTCAGATCACTCCTTAGTGACACTTAAAATCTCTTGCTCCCTCACGCCCTCTGGGCCTCCACAATGGCGCCTAAGTAAATCACTACTATCCAACCCAGTCAACTGCATAATTTTAGATGAAGAAATTAGGGAATTTTTCCGTCTCAGTGACACAGGAGATATTTCTCCAAGTGACCTCTGGGGAGCTCACAAAGCCGTTCTGAGAGGGAAAATTATCCAAATGGCGTCTCAACTCAAAAAGGAAAGGAAAGCGGATATTTTGCAACTGGAAAGGGAATTCCGTTCCCTTAGTAAGTCCCATAAAGCTGACCCATCTCCCGCAACCCTGACCAAGTTGGAAGCTTCCCGAGTAGCACTTAATCTGGCCCTTACATCCAACGCAGATAAACATCTGACTTGGCTAAGCGGCAGATTCTATATTCAAGCAGACAAAATTGGTCCCCAGTTGGCCGCTAAACTATCTCCCAAAATAAAAACCTTCTCTCTGCCCAAGATCAGATCCCTATCAGGAACTCTCACCCAACACCCCCAAAAGATCTTGGAAACCTTCCAGGCTTTTTATTCCAAGCTCTACTCAGCCCCTAACCCTAACAACTCAGATTCCATTGATTCCTTCCTGAATAGCCTCGATATTCCTAAACTTTCGGACTCTCATAGGTCCATTATGGAATCTCCCTTCAAAACAGAATCAGCCCCAGGCCCTGACGGTTTTTCTGCACATTATTATAAAGCTTTCTCAGACGCCCTCTCTCCTTATCTGGCTCGTCTCTTTAATTCTCTTCGCGTGAGATCCCCCCTGGAACCGACAGCCAATTTGGCATACATATCAGTAATCCCCAAACAGGGCAAGGACCCCAGTGATGTTTGCAACTATAGGCCAATCTCGCTGATTAATAATGATTTAAAGATTATGACGAAAATCCTAGCAAACAGACTGGCCTCCTTCATTGCTAACTATATCCATAAGGACCAGGTGGGGTTTATCCCCGGAAGACAGGAGCCGGACCAGATTAGGAGAGCATTAGACTTAATTTCCATCATGCAATCATCATGGGATGGGGGGCCTTCCCAACCAGGATATGTCCTTTCTATAGACCTCCAAAAGGCCTTTGACACGGTCACTTGGCCATACCTTTTTACTATTCTACGTAAATGGGGCTTTGGCCCGGACTTCATTACCACCATGTTGTCCCTTTATTCCTCCCCTAAAGCACGCATTAAAATACAAGGCCAAGAATTCCCTATTTTGCAGGGAACTAGACAAGGCTGCCCTCTTTCGCCAATCCTATTCGCAATAGCGATAGAAACTTTGGCTCTGGCCATAAGACAAAACCCTAACATTCATGGAGTGCATTGTGGCCAAAAGACTCATAAATGCGCCCTCTTTGCCAATGACGTCCTCCTGTTTGTCACCTCCCCCCTCATTTCCACCCCAAACATTCTACAACTACTTAACTCGTTTGGCTGCATTTCAGGACTTCAGGTCAACATGGCCAAATCAATGGCTCTGAATATTTCGACCCCCCAAGACCTGGTAGAGAGGCTCAAGACCCACTTCCCCTTCTCCTGGAGCGATTCTTCCCTACCCTACTTAGGTATCTTCTTATCAGCGAAAATAGAACGTCTCTACCACCACAATTACCCCCCAATGCTCAAGAAACTCTCAGATGATCTCTCGCATTGGGCCCGGTATAAAATGTCCTGGTTAGGTAGAATAAATTCGGTCAAAATGACATTACTCCCTAGGATCCTATATCTCTTTCTCTCCCTCCATATTCCCATCCGAAAACACACACTGGACAAACTACAGGCTTCAATCACAAGATTTATCTGGGGGGGGGGAGGGACATCGCTTCTCCAAAAAGGTGCTATACCTGCCAAAGAAAAAAGGGGGCCTAGGTCTCCCTAATTTATGATGGTATTATCAAGCCGCACAACTTTGCCAATTTTCAGCTATTTACTCTAAAGGCCCTAGGCCTGATTGGGTGGATATAGAACGACAGGCCACTCCCAACCATACTCTAGACTTCCTGGTATGGAGACCACAAAAGGACAGACCCCCGATTCTTTCCCCCTCTTAGTCTCACTCAATGGCCCTGTGTGATACACTATATAAAAGACATTACCTGACATCCCCTTGGCTCCCCCTGGCACACATTTTCCACAATCCACAATTCCCACCTGGTATGAACATCGAGGCTTTTAGGTGGTGGCTCAACAAGGGCCTTTCCAGAATTGGGCAATTCTTCATTAACTCTGGTCCTATTTCACTTAAGTACTGCATTTCTAAACTGGAGATGCCATCATCAGAGGCTTTCCGCTATTACCAATTATCACACTTTTTGCGTGAGTTCTGGAAAAGCTCGGCAGCCCCGCTCTCGGTTACTCCCTACGAATTCTGGTGCTCCTCAGCCATGGGTGTAAGGGGAGGGATTTCCCTAATCTACTCTGCACTAGCGGAGCCCTGGGAGAAAGCGAATTATATGTTGCAATGGGAGCGGGATCTGCTACTGGATTGGGACATGGATACTTGGCATGCTTGCTTTTTCTGATCCTTTAAGGGCATGCTTAGTTCCTCTCTGGTGGAGGCAGATCTTAAAGTCATGACCAGGTGGTATCTGGTACCCACTCGTATTACTAAATTTTATCCACATTCATCGCCCCTGTTTCAGAGGTTGTGGCCATATAGGCTCCCTACTTCACACTTTTTGGGAATGTCCCAAAATTAGAGGGTATTGGAATGGAATTTTTTATCTCATCCGCAAATCCACAGGCTTTGCAGTCAAACAAAGCCCCACCATAGCTCTCCTAAATGACAACATCCCGAAAGTACCTAAATTGTCTAGGTCTCTGATTTACTTCATCCTGCTTGGGGCCAAGATAACGCTAGCTCACGCCTGGAAAAAACCTTCGGTATCCCTTCCCCAGGCCAAACAGAAAATTTCCTGGATTATGGCGCAGGAGAAGGTCTCGAGCAGAATTTTAGACACCTCTGATAAATTCAGACTCATTTGGGAACCCTGGGCTCGGTTCTTGGGTATATCACTTCTTACCTGATTCTAAATATTTTCTAGGTAGCCCCTCGGTGCTAGGCGGCTCCAGGCCCTCCTCCTTCTCCGCGAGGATTCTTGTTCCTAACACTCCCCTACCTCTCCCCCTCTTCCCCTGCTTATGTCCCTCTGTCCTTCCTCCCTCTTTCCCTTTCCTCCTACTGTCTTCTTTCTAAACCCCACTAAGTCTTATTTGCACAGGTTAAGAGTAACAGACCTTGCAGAACTCCCCTTCCATTCTTTCTCTTCCTTTAATTGCTTGTTAATGCTGTACTCTCTCGGAATGAAAACATCCACAATATAGTTGTTCAGCATGTACCACCTCTAATTTTGGGGATAATCCCCAGTATAAGTGATATTATTTCTTACATTATTGTTGGGCTCATAATGTTACTAATTGTTACGACAGAGTTTTTGTTTTATTCAACGATGGGTTGTCTGTGAGTTCAGGATGGGACCAGGGAAGGTCTCTTTGAACTCCCAGTGCTCCACTCGGTTGGTCAGCGCACAGCAGGTTCCCATTCGGGGTGCATGGCCTACTCTAGAGGAGTCCTGATGCCTGCGAGCTATAGCTCCCCTATCCTGGCCGCCGGCAGCCTTTCTCTAGGCGATAGAGTGTTTGATGATGCCCTAGAGTTTCTCGGTGTTTACACATCTATTTTGAGCCCGACTCGGCTTCAGGTACATGTATACCTCGTTTCTAATGTTATTTACATTGCTGTGATATCTTTTTTGGCGATTGCCAATTTAATACCTTTGTACTGTTATCTCTTTTTCAATAAACAGTATTTAAACTGGAAAAAAAAAAAGAAATTATGTTATGGTCACTGCTACCCAGATAATCGTTTTTGATAATAAGCTCTGCATGGTTTGAGATTACCAGGTCCACCAGAGCATCATTCCTAGTTGGGGCCTCAATGAACTGGACCATAAAATTGTCCTGTAATAAGTTTATAAATGTGCCCTTTAATTGTTCCAGCAGAGCCATTACTCCAGTCAATCTCTGGGTAGGTAAATCCCCCATTATTATTACCCTTCCAGTCCTTGCATCCCTTTCTATCTGTGCAAAAAGCTAAGTCTCCACCTCCTCATTAACATTGGGTGGCCTATAACAAACTCCAATGATTAACTTTGAACTACGCACATCCATATGCAGTTCCACACATTATGCTTCAGACTCATCACAGTGTTCTCCCCTGCTCAAAGAGGAAGCCTGTGAGAGCTGGGATTCTGGCACCACCTTGACTGCAAGTGCAAGCTAGCTGGGGCTTGGAAGAAAGAAAGAGTCCAGACCTCTTGAGCGGGAACTAGCTCGACTGGGAGACTGGGAGGATGTGAAGCGGTCCAGCATCAATGCGACATAGCTGGGGATCAGGTGGAGCACTATCCATACTGTGGAGAAGGAAATGAGCCCAAGGACAGCAGGAGCTCCCAGGAGATTTCACTATCGATAATGATGGCAAACAGAACAAATAGAGAGGGTGAAACTCCCTAACAGGAACAGCAATCAAAACCTGCCAAGGGTTATAACGCCTCTCCTCTCTATCCAAAACCTTTCCTATACTCACTGAGGATGTTTATTCACGTGGGGGATCTGTACATGGACGTCACAATTTTTTTGTATAATTTAAATGAAGATTTGTTCATACACTATGGTGATTTACGATTAGGGATGAGCCCGATGTTCGAGCCAAACGTAAGTTCAACTCGAACATCGGGTGTTCGCCTGTTCACCTAATAGCGAACAATTTGGGGTGTTTGAGGCAAATTCAAAAGCCGCGGAACACCCTTTAATAGTCTATGGGAGAAATCAAAAGTGCTAATTTTAGCCTGTTGCCGCCCGCCCACCGTCAAATGATGGCGGAGCGGTGCGGCTCTTGTTCTGGGCCGCCATCATATGATTCACACAGGGCATGCATGCAATCGCGGGCGCGCAGCCCTGCTCTGTCGCTGTCGCCGTGTCTCCGGGACACAGCGCGTCACCGACATGGGTGAACAGCCATTCGGCACGGCTGTTCACCATGTCATCAGCCGCAATTACGTCACGGCCGATCACAAAGGGGTATTCCCCGCTTTAGACCGCGATCGGAAGCGCGCAGCACGGTCACGTCGGTGGCGGTGTGTTCCCTGGAACACTGCTCGTCACCGACAAGGGTAAACAGCCAATGGCTGGCGGCTGCTTACCACGTATTTGGCTGTGATCCATTCACAGCCGATCACTAAATGTAAACATAGACCGGTTACTAGCTGTTACCGGCTCTTCTCTCCTCACACACCGTTTCTAGTGTGAGGAGAGAAGAGCCAGGAGCAGTGAGTTACCGATCTATGTGTGTACTGTACTGCAACAACAAATATAAGAGAACCTGTCACATCGCTCCCCCATTACAGCTGTCACCCAACAGTCAGCACATCAATGCTTATAAAAGTGCACCTGTCACCCATCAGTGCCCACAAAGTGCACCTGTTACCCATCAGTGCCCACAAAGTGCACCTGTCACCCATCAGTGCTCACAAAGTGCACCTGTCACCCATTAGTGCCAACAAAGTGCACCTGTCACCGTCAGAGACTGCCGTCAGTGGTGCACCTGTCACCCATCAGTGACCGTTATCAGTGACCGCCATCAGTGACCGTCATCAGTGACCCATCCGTGACCCTCACCTGTCACCTATCAGTCCCATAAAGTGCACCAGTCACCATCAGAGACTGTCATCAGTGACTGTCACCCGTTACCTGTCACCTGCTACCCACCAGTGACCGTCACACTTCACCTGTCACTGTCAGGAGCCAGGGAGCGCCTCCGCTCGCCGGGCTCCGGTGCGCATGCGCACGGGATGAGCGCTTCGCCGCACACCCGTCCGCGGCCTGATGGTGCGGCGCGCGCGGGTGCACGGCGGTCCCCATGTGCGCGCCGTAGCCCGTGCGGGTTCCCGGTAGCGCGTCACACTGACGCGCTCGCCGGGCAGGGAGGCTTTATCTGGCGACTCCAGCACCCAGTCGGGTTGCTGGTCTGTCGTCAGCTCTCCCTGTTCCCTGAGCCTGTGTTCCCTGTGATATTGCCTGATCTGTGTACCGAACCTCTGCTAGCCTGTTTAACTACTACTCTCCCGGATTGCCCTGTACTGATTGCCTGATTTGTGTACCGAACCTCTGCTGGACTGTTTAACCACTTCTCTCCCGGATTGCCCCTGTACCTGTTGCCTAATCTGTGTACCAAACCCCCTGGCTTGTTTAACTACTACTCTGCTGGACTATCCTGTCAATAACCTGCCTGACCTGTGTACCAAATCCCTGGCCTGTTTAACCACTACTCTGCTGGACTGTCTTGATTATACCTGCCTAATCTGTGTACCAGACCCTGGCCTGCTTAACTACCGCTCTGCTGGATCTTGTGATACCCTGATTACCACCTGTTGTTCTCTACCTCTGCTTGTGTTCTCAGCCCTGTATCCTGCGGATCCCAAGACACCCGCTTCCAGCCTTTGGTACCAACCACCCTACCGGAAGCCCATGCCTCCGCGTGCCTTCAGCCCTCTGTACCCATTTCGGGGGTCTGGGTGCGCGTGGTCGTAAGGGCGAGCCGCTCTCGGCATCTCGGCCTCGGTGAGTATTTGTCTCTGACAGTACAAACCAGCCAGATGTCCGAGGCCGACAGAGCGCGCTCTCCTCTGGAGATCCTGTGCCAGCAGGTATCTACCCTCGCTGACTCTGTACAGAAGTTACAAGAAGGTTATACGCAAATTGATAACCGTCTACAGCAGATCACCGGGTTACTACCTTCCGCAGCCGCAGCTCCACCCAGCAGTGGGGGTTCACTTCCCCAAGCTCCGGCCAATCCCACGGTGGTCATGGCCCTTCCTGAACCCCGGGTCCCTACACCTGAACGGTTCTCGGGAGACCGCAAGAAGTTTAGGGCTTTTAAAAACGCATGTTCCCTCTACTTCGCTCTACAGCCAAGAACCTTCTCCTCAGAAATTTTCAAGGTAGGGTTTGTGATTGCTCTGCTATCCGAAGAACCCCAGGCTTGGGCCCACAGCCTAATGGAACAGAGCAGTCCTGCCCTGAACACTATCAAGGCCTTCTTTGAGAGCATGACCCAGCTCTACGATGATCCGCAACGTATGGCTACAGCCGAAGCTATCCTGCACCATTTGTCCCAAGGAAGAAGACCTATTGAGGACCATACTGTGGAATTCCGTAAGTGGGCGGCCGACACAAATTGGAACGAGCCGGCCCTACGTTATCAATACCGTCAAGGCTTGTCTGAATTACTCAAAGATGAGTTAGCTAGGATGGAGACTCCTGCTTCACTAGAGGAACTCATTCAAGCAGCTACGAAGCTCGATCGGCGTCTTCGGGAACGGCGCTCAGAACGGTTTCAGTTGCCTCGCCCTGCCTGGGCTTCGCCAAGGCCTCACTCCACAGTATCCTTAACCTCGCCTTCAGCCACCACTGCATCGGCTCCTGAGGTCGAACCAATGCAGCTCGGTTTGGTCCGAGGTCCGTTAACCTCCGAAGAGAAGCAGCGCAGGCGGCAGTCTAACCTATGCCTCTACTGCGGTGGGACCGGACACTTCCTACGCAGCTGTCCGATCAGGCCCAGTAAGTTCCCTCAGTCAAACGTATTGAACTTTCCAAACAATAACATTCTCAAGGCTTATGTGATGTTGTTTGTTTCTCTACAGCTTCCGGAAAGGGAGACTCGCCTGCAGGCCATCGTTGATTCCGGAGCCTGCAGTTGTTTCATAGATTCCGCCTTGGCACACAGGTTGAAGATCCCTTTACAAACCAAAGAACAGGATCTACAAATACATTTGGCCGACGGATCCCTTCCCTGCTCTGGTCCCATCACCCAGGAGACCCAACCTATTCCAGTAACCACAGACTCCGGCCACCGGGAGTTCTTACGGCTTGACCTAATTCGCTCACCAATCTTTCCTATCATACTTGGCCTACCATGGTTACAAGCTCACGATCCACTAATCCATTGGAGTACCAAGACAGTGTCCTTCTCTTCTCAGTATTGCTCTCAGCATTGCCTGCTTCCGGGTTCCAAAGTTTGCGCCACAATGGTGGCACCACCAGGCAATCTCCAACACGTCCCCTCCGAGTACCTCGAGTTCCAAGAGGTTTTCAGTAAACAAATGGCTGACTGCCTACCACCTCACCGGGCCTACGACTGTCCAATTGACCTTCTTCCTGGATCCGAGATTCCATTTGGCCGGATATTTCCTCTTTCTGAAACCGAGCTGGAGGCTCTAAAGCAGTACATAGACGAAAACCTTGAGAAAGGTTTCATCCGCCCTTCATCCTCACCCGCCGGAGCGGGTATCTTTTTCGTTGGGAAGAAAGACGGTACCTTAAGACCCTGCGTAGACTATCGGCAACTTAACAACATCACAATTAAGAACCGGTACCCGTTACCACTCATTCCCGAGTTATTCCAGAGGTTCCGGTCCGCTAAGGTGTTCTCTAAACTTGATCTCCGAGGGGCCTACAATCTCGTCAGAATCAGGGCTGGAGACGAATGGAAGACGGCTTTTAGATCCAGATTCGGGCACTTCGAGTATTTAGTGATGCCATTCGGACTCTGCAACGCTCCAGCCACCTTCCAACATTTAGTGAATGACATATTCCGACAATATTTAGATGACTTCCTTGTGGTATATCTGGATGATATCCTTATCTTCTCCCCTACGCTGGAGACGCACAAGAGGCACGTTAAAACGGTTCTTGCCATTCTTCAACAACACAAGCTATACCTAAAAGCCGAAAAGTGCGAGTTTGAGAAATCAACTATACAATTCCTGGGATTCATACTTTCTACCAATGGGGTTGCAATGGACCCACAGAAGATTCAGGCAATTCAGGAGTGGCCGGCCCCATCTAATAAAAAGGGGGTACAGAGGTTTATTGGGTTCGCCAATTTCTATCGGAAATTTATTGTTGGATTCTCGGCCATCGTGGCACCCATTACCCAATTAACCCGGCAACATAGTTCGTTCCAGTGGTCCGCAGCTGCTCAAGAGGCTTTCCTTAAGCTAAAGGAATTGTTCAGTTCCGCTCCAATCCTCTGTCATCCTGACCCGACTCAACCCTTCGTACTGGAGGTGGACGCATCGGAAATCGCAACTGGAGCAATTCTCTCCCAGAGACAGGGACCAAAGGCCATCCTACACCCAGTAGCTTTCGCTTCTCGGAGACTCAGTCCACCGGAACTCAATTACGACGTGGGTGACAGAGAGCTGCTGGCTATAAAGTCTGCTTTAGAGGAATGGAGGTATCTGCTGGAGGGGGCAGTCCATCCGGTAATGATCTTTACGGATCACAAAAATCTCGAGTATCTCAGAACAGCAAGACGGTTAAAGCCCCGCCAAGCCCGTTGGGCCCTATTCTTTTCTCGCTTTAATTTCCATATAGCATACAGACCTGGGGCTAAGAACGGGAAGGCCGATGCCCTTTCACGGATGTTTTCCGTAGACCCTCAAACACCAACACCCAGCAAGATCCTCTCTCCTCAAAATTTCCTCGGGCTAACTCAGGCAGACTTAATATCATCCATCAAATCTTCGTCAGGCGCATGTACAGAACCAGCGGTGCATTCCCTGAAGAGATACGAAGATCTTTTCTGGATTAAAGGGAAAATATTTGTACCACAAGTGACTCGGCCCTTAGCCCTTCAGATGTGTCATGACCACAAGATGGCAGGACATTTTGGGAATAAGAAGACGGCTGAACTCCTTTCTCGCTCTTTTTGGTGGCCAGGATGGAGGAGGGATTGTAAAGATTATGTGGCGTCCTGTTCCCTTTGCCAGAGAAATAAGGGCCAAAACACCAAATCCTGGGGTCTGCTCAGACCTTTGCCCATTCCAGAACGACCATGGGTTGATGTGTCCATGGACTTCATCGTTGACCTACCTTGCTCAGAGAATTTTTCCACCATCCTTGTTGTTGTTGACCGCCTTTCCAAAATGGCCCACTTCCTGCCCATGAGGGGTACTCCCTCTGCCGTAGACACGGCCAACATCTTTCTAAAGGAGGTTGTTAGGCTCCATGGGATACCAAGGAGCATCGTGTCGGACAGAGGCGTCCAGTTCACGTCCAAATTCTGGAGGGAACTGTGCAAGGCTCTGGGTATCAACATTTGTCTCTCTTCAGCTTACCATCCCCAAAGTAATGGCCAGACGGAGAGGACCAACCAGACGCTAGAGCAATACCTCCGCTGCTTCTGCTCGGGTTCTCAGGATGATTGGGCGAGCCTCCTCTCCTACGCTGAATTTGCGTACAACAACTCAATCCATGCCTCTACCAACCAGACTCCTCTCTGGACCAATTGCGGGTTCCATCCCACGTCCTTCGCTAACAATATCCCTGAAACAGCAGTCCCAGCAGTCCAGGATAGGATAACATTGTTGCAATCCAATTTTCAGAGAATTCAAGACACACTACACAAAACCCAGGAGGACTACAAGAAACAGTACGACCGGGGCAGAAAGGCAAACCCAAGATTCGACGTAGGAGATGAGGTCTGGCTGTCCACCGTTAATCTGAGATTACCTCTGCCATCTCGAAAACTCGGGCCTAAATTCATTGGGCCTTTTCAAGTCAGGAGGATCATCAACCCTGTGGCTGTGGAGTTGACACTTCCCAAGACATACCGGATTCACCCCGTTTTTCATGTGTCACTATTGAAGCCTGTGGTGCCCAGCCCTTTTCCGGGAAGAAAAGAACCTCCTCCTCTGCCAGTCAGAATCGATGGCGAGAATGAATTCGAAGTGGAATCCATTCTTGGTTGTAGAAAGAGGGGCAGGCAGCTACAATACCTGATTCAATGGAAGGGGTATCCCCCCGAAGATAACTCCTGGGAGCCCGCCAGGAATCTGCACGCCCCACAGTTAATTCAAACGTTTCATCAAGATCATCCGCAATTGATGGCCAGCCTTGGCGTCCAGTGTCCGCCCTTAGGAGGGGGGCACTGTCAGGAGCCAGGGAGCGCCTCCGCTCGCCGGGCTCCGGTGCGCATGCGCACGGGACGAGTGCTTCGCCGCACACCCGTCCGCGGCCTGATGGTGCGGCCCGCGCGGGTGCACGGCGGTCCCCGTGTGCGCGCCGTAGCCCGTGCGGGTGCCCGGTAGCGCGTCACACTGACGCGCTCGCCGGGCAGGGAGGCTTTATCTGACGACTCCAGCACCCAGTCGGGTTGCTGGTTTGTCGTCAGCTCTCCCTGTTCCCTGAGCCTGTGTTCCCTGTGATATTGCCTGATCTGTGTACTGAACCTCTGCTAGCCTGTTTAACTACTACTCTCCCGGATTGCCCTGTACTGATTGCCTGATTTGTGTACCGAACCTCTGCTGGACTGTTTAACCACTTCTCTCCCGGTTTGCCCCTGTACCTGTTGCCTAATCTGTGTACCAAACCCCCTGGCTTGTTTAACTACTACTCTGCTGGACTATCCTGTCAATAACCTGCCTGACCTGTGTACCAAACCTCTGGCCTGTTTAACTACTACTCTGCTGGACTATCCTGTCAATAACCTGCCTGACCTGTGTACCAAATCCCTGGCCTGTTTAACCACTACTCTGCTGGACTGTCTTGATTATACCTGCCTAATCTGTGTACCAGACCCTGGCCTGCTTAACTACCGCTCTGCTGGATCTTGTGATACCCTGATTACCACCTGTTGTTCTCTACCTCTGCTTGTGTTCTCAGCCCTGTATCCTGCGGATCCCAAGACACCCGCTTCCAGCCTTTGGTACCAACCACCCTACCGGAAGCCCGTGCCTCCGCGTGCCTCCAGCCCTCTGTACCCATTTCGGGGGTCTGGGTGCGCGTGTTCGTAAGGGCGAGCCGCTCTCGGCATCTCGGCCTCGGTGAGTATTTGTCTCTGACAGTCACCCATCAGTGAAAGTCACCTGTCACCCATCACCTGTCGCCCATCAGTAACCGTAATTTGTCACCTGTCACACAGCCCATCAGAAAAAATGTCCAAAAGATTCTATACAAGTGAGGAGGCATTCCAGATCCTCTCCATGACTGATGAAAGCAGCGGGGACTTCTCATCAGATTCAAATGACTCTCTTAGGAGTCAGGCAGATATCACGCGGATGATGCTGCACACTGTGGAGTGCAGACCTCTGCGAAGCAGCTCAGTGTAGCAGCTCCGGCCATCCGGCCACCCATCCTGGATCCTTGGATTCATCCCTGACTCCCCCTGCAGCAGTACACCGGGACCCCCCCATCTGTCACACCGACATACATCCGGATGCCGCGTTCAACTGGCCGGCCGTCCGCTCAGGACACTCCGCGGCTCCGACCTAGCTCCAGCTGCTAGCCCGGCAGCACATCACCGCCTCTCCTCCCAACTACCTACCGGTAGCCCAACCGGCGGGCCCGGGCCCCCCCTGTTTGACCTATCCTCACCGGATCCATCCGCCCAGCATCATCAGACGGTCCGGGTAACAACGCTGGGACAGCCGCGGCTCGGGCCTAGCCGGCGGCCATCTTGGTACTCCCCAGTGCCGAACGGTGCAGTATCTTGGTCCTCTCTCCTGAGGCCACCAGAACTCCGGCCGCGTCACCCCCCAGTTGGACCCACCATCCCTCAGACCCCGCTGTCCTAGCCCCCCCCGGAGACCACCGCAGCCGCAGTCTAATCACCCCATTCTAGCCGCTAGATTCAATGGGACAGACCATGGCTGCGGCCTAGCTCCGGCCAGTCGGCCACCTCATACCCTCTCCCTCTCTCCTCCAACAAAGCCCTGTGCCCCTCCACACCTGGAATCACCCCTCCTGCTACTGGACCTCACTGCAGGGGCACTGGTTATTCACCGGAGGCCAGTCCACCTTATATCTTCCTAGACGCAGCCACCGGACCACCCACCAGTAAGTAGTGATCAGACCCCCCTCCCTGTCTTTCTTCTGGACCATCCGTACAGGTAAGCCACTGGAGGTACACTAGCAGTTGATCCAGGGGCCCGAGTCCGATCGCCCCTCGGGGGGTCAGGAAGGAATTTTTTCCTCTGCTGCACAATTGGCCAACGCAGCTAGGGGTTTTTCGCCTTCCTCTGGATCAACAAGAGGGCAGTAGGCAGCCTCACCTCCTCCAGGACCTCCGCACCAACATTCAGCCCGTCACCCACACCACTCCTGAAGCAGTGGTAGCCATCTGATCCCCCCATCCTACAGCAAGTTCATAACTCGCTACATCAGTATCAATTAGATCACCCTTCCTGCAAGCAACTCTGTCTTTCCTCATCATGTGCAACTTCAAATACACAGCAGACGCCCTCTACAGGCTAAGAAACACTGCCTCAACTTTACCAACCGCCACTCAAAAAAGACTAAAAGAAGAACAATTACTAAGGACCAACCCACAATCAACCATCAAATACAGGGAGACACCGATCCAACCACAACAACTAGCATGCGCCCTGATCAACAGCAGATCTGCAGTCAAGCACAGGCTGGAAATTCACGACTTTATCATTGAAAACAACATAGACTGCCTCTTCATTACAGAAAGCTGGCTAACACCCGACTGCAACACCATCCTAACTGAATTGGTGCCCGAGAACTACAGTATTCTAACTGAACATAGAATAGGAAAAAAAGGAGGAGGCTTAGCAGTGATTTTTAAATCGCACCTTGGGATCACCAAACCAACTTTACAGAACTCAGTGCCTTTCATGGAAACACTCTCCCTGTATCTTCAAACAACACCTCAAGACACCATTCACATACTACTATGCTACAGACCACCGGGACCAAAGACCAATCTCCTTACTCCACTCACTGAATTCTTCTCAATACACACCCTGAAAACCAAAAACCTTCTGGTACTTGGGGATTTTAACCTCTGGGCAAACTCTGCCCAAGTCTTTATCGCAACCGCCTGTGTCAACCAAATGGAAGAACTAGGCCTTCAACAGCTGATAAATGCTCCCATGCATGGTTCAGGACACATTCTAGACCTCATCTTCAAACAGAATATGGAGATCAACATATTTGACAACACTCCACTACCATGGACGGACCACCACGCTATCAAATTCAAAATCACCAGCAACAGCACCCTCCAAAAGCAGAAACGCGCAACAACACACTGGAATAGATCTCAGAAGAAACTACACTCCGAACTCTTCAAAACTACATTATCAAACAAAATACTTTTGCTAAACTCAAACCTCTCAACGGAACAAACACTCAACTCCTTAAACAAGGTATTACTACAAACAGCAGACTCAGTGGCACCAAAACGCAGAACACTCATCTGCAAAAAAAAACTTGAGATGGTTTAATGGCACTCTCACCCTACTCAAGCAAGAACGTAGAAGAGCTGAAAGAGCATGGAGAAAAAATCCTACCAAGGAAAACCATACTAACTACAAAGCACTCACTGTGAAATACAACAAGGCAATCTTCAAAGCCAAAAAAGAACATTTCACGGACACCATCTCAACTGCCTTAAACCGTCCGCGGGAACTTTTCAAAATAGTTGCTCAGTCAATGAACCCGACCTGCTTAGAGCCCCCAGCAAACGATACTCAAGAATTCTGCAATGAATTATCAGATTTCTTCATCGACAAAATCGACAACATTCGGAAATCAATTCATCAGAAAATAACAACCAACCTCACTCAACCAAAGCAAAAAGAGGATATTGACACGAACATCACACAACCACCGAATTTCTCTTTGTCCCCAATCACCACTGACACGACAAAAAAACATCATCAGAAGCCTCCGAGACAGCACATCACCAAACGACATCATTCCCACAAAACTCCTGAAAGAATGTTCTGACATCCTGGCCCCTACCCTAACACACCTCATAAATCAATCATTCAAAGAAGGGACTGTGCCAACTTCCCTAAAGCAAGGCATCGTCAAGCCCCTGCTAAAGAAACCCAATCTCGACCCTAAGGACCCTAACTGCCGCAGACCAATAACAAGCCTCAACACCGTCTCCAAGATTATGGAGAAAGCAGTGGTACAGCAGCTACAACGCCACCTGGACACACACCAACTCCTGGACCCTCTGCAATCAGGCTTCCGCCCAGGCCATGGCACAGAAACAGCACTTCTCAAAATATGGGACGACACCCTTGAAGCAGCAGATGACGGAGAATCGTGTCTCCTGGTACTGTTAGACCTCAGCGCAGCATTCAATACAGTGGACCACAATACTTTGCTTGTCCGCCTCGCAGAAGTAGCAGGAGCTACAGATTCGGCTAAAGTGGTTTGCATCCTTCTTAGAGAATCGCTCTCAGATAGTGAAACTAGGAACATTCACCTCGGAAACCCGGGCAATAACCTGTGGAGTCCCTCGGGGCTCACCCTTGTCACCAGTGCTATTCAACATCTATATCCGCCCACTTCTCAATATCATCAGGAAAACGGACCTCTGCTTCCACTCATACGCTGATGACACCCAACTCTACCTTCGCATCACCGGACAAAAAGACCTTCATCGGCAATTAGAGAAATGCCTCACTTTAATAGATGACTGGATGACCATCAGCTCCCTCAAACTCAACGTATCAAAAACAGAACTTCTTCTCTTACACGCTAACAAAAATTCTAAAATTAAGACTCCGTGGACACCTCCAACCATCCTCGGACAGACCATCTGTCCAAGCACCAAAGCCAAGAGTCTCAGAGTCATCTTTGACTCAGGAATGACAATGGATGCACAAATAGGATCAGTAGTTAGCGGATCCCACCATCTCCTCCGCCTGCTACGTAGACTCATCCCCTTCATCCCAGAAGAGGACAAAGCGGCAGTTGTGGGAACAATCATCAATTCCCGACTCGACTACGCAAATTCGCTCTACGTAGGACTACCCCAATATCAGCTTGCGTGCTTGCAACTCATCCAAAACATGGCGGCAAGACTGCTAACAGCAAATAAACCCTGGGAATCCATTTCCCCATCCCTAAAGAGTCTACACTGGCTAACCGTAAAGAATCGGATCACATTCAAGACCCTCTGCCTCACCCACAAATGCATACAAGGAAACGCACCGCTTTATCTCCGGGAGAAAATAGAACACTACACACCGAACCGCAGTCTTCGATCAGCTAACCAAAACCTCCTCATCGTTCCCAAATACCGCTACAAAGCAAAGGGAGAACGAAGATTCACAGTCCAAGGACCTCGACTATGGAACGTTCTTCCGTCCTACATCCGCTTGGAAGAAAATCATCAGGCCTTCAGGAAAAAACTAAAGACCTTCCTTTTCTAAGAAGCTGACAACAGAGAATGCATCTAGCGCCTTGAGGTGATTCAGTTCGCATTTGCAGCGCTTTACAAATCATTCATTCATTCATTCAAATGCCAATTCTGATTGTGAATCAAATTCAGCATTTGAACCGATCGATAGAGGTAGCTGTGCTTCCTCCCTGCGATCAGGAACCATTCGAATGGCTGTCTTATCCCATCTCCTGTGACGTCCCCCCCCAATGCTGTCGTATACCCAGCTGGTGCATCTGTGGCTTCCCTTTATTTCAAGCTGATCCAGGAACATCATTATTGATACCGGAGAGGATTGGAGTTTACACCAGTGTACCCTTATGAGCCCAGGAGTGGCTCCAATGCGTGTTTAGACACTGTTTAATTACCGTGTCACATGCCTAGAGGTGAGCGCAAGCACGATTGGGTGATCACGGGAGAGCACTTATAGCATGTTTAATTGTGGACACCGTTAAAGAGAAGCATTATGGACACTCATTTCATGGACACTATATATTTGCACCTTATGTTTTGATACATAGAAGTTGATTTAATCATTATGGACACTTGATTGTCACAGGTGGAGCACCTTAATTTATACGTCTACAGAGATATATGTATGCATGTTTATATTTTTTTATTTTTTACTTATGAAGCACTATTGATGTTTTTCTCTGCAATAGGATTGCACTTATTATATGTATTTTTTTTTTTACCAACATATTTTGGTTTGGTTCATCATAGGAGTGTTATTATTGCACATTTTTTATTTTAGCGCAGACACATTATTTTTATCGTAGTTTATATACACGGAATGAAACGTGGTTAGTGTTTGCTGCTTATCCTTAGTTATTACATACCATAGAGGCATCAATCCATTTGTGGCTCGCAAGAGCCCCACATAATTGATCGATAGTAGTGGATCGGCAAACAGAGGAAGAATGGATCCCTCCTAAAAGAGCACGGCGTTCTGGAAACCAGGCAGCCACCAGCAATATACCCCAGGATCAAATTCCCAGGCCCAGTATCAGCGCTGCTGCCAGCGATAGACCCCAAAACCAAAGGCCCAGTCCTAGAGCTGCCGCCAGCGAAAGGCCACAAGAAATGCCCAGTACCAGCACTTCCGCAGCATCACACCCAAATGCCATCACAGGAACTCCAACTACCAGCACTGGAGTACCACGTCCCCCAAGAGCCAGGGCCGCTACATATCTCCCAGATGGTCTTGCCAATCCAAAATGGCTGCCTTTCCGACTCAGGATCAGCAAGAATTCCCCCTTTCACCGCACAGCCAGGTGTGCAGGCCAATACCCAAAATGTTTCTGAAATGTATTGTTTTAATTTATTTTTGCCCAACACTTTGCTGCAACTCATCATGGACCAGACCAATTTATATGCCCAGCAGCATATTGCCAACAACCCCCAATCTTCATACGCCCGTCCATTCGAGTGGAAGGATTTGACTCTGGAGGAGTTCAAAATGTTTATGGGCCTCACCATAAACATGGGGTTTACAAAAAAAATGAAGGACATGCCTATTGGTCCACCCACCCCATTCACCACATGCCCATTTATTCTTTTGTAATGTCCAGGTCCCGATACGAGATGATAATGCGCTTTCTTCATTTCAGTGACAACACCCAGTGCCCTCCCCGCAATCATCCAAATTACGATAAATTATATAAACTTCACCCACTCATTAATTTCTTTTCCCAACGATTTGCAGAACTCTATGTCTCCGATAAGCATATATGTGTAGATGAGTCCCTGGTATCCTTTTCAGGCCGGCAAGGAATAAAACAATACATTCCTAGCAAAAGGGCCAAATACGGAGTGAAATTTTATAAGCTTTGCGAGAGAGTCATGGGATATCTCTATGCGTTCCGCATATATGAAAGGAAGAGATTCCCAGCTCCAGCCCCCTGAGTGCCCGGCCTACATGGGCACAACTGGTAAAACCACGTTCCACCATCTGAAGTAAAGGATTTCGAAGAGATACCAGCTACCACTGTCCCCAGTGTCCCCTTGCACTCGGCCTTTGCATTGGTGAATGCTTCAGACTATATCACACATCCCTAAAATATTAGCCCATATTCTTAACAATTTCCACATTTTTATCATCTGTGCTGACCATTTCCCATGCTTCCTCAAATAACCATGCCACTGCCTTCTACGTGAACTGACCCTGGCCTGTTTTTTGACTATGCCTCTGCCAACCGTTTGGACTGCTTACATGTGAACTGACCCTGGCCTGTTTTACCAACTACGCTTCTGCCTACTGTTTGGACTGCTTACATGTGAACTGACCATGACCTGTTTTACCAACTACGCTTCTGCCTACCACTTGGACTGTTTGCATGTCATCTGACCCTGGCCTGTTTTATGGACTATGCTTTTGCCTACCGCTTGGACTGATCTGTTGCCCTGCTACTGTAGGACATGGGGGTCTCACATGTGAAATGTTTTTCCGGATGGTGAAAGCATTTTTTTTTGTTGTCTCCGGGTTTCCTAATTTCCAGATTATTGTCTGGAGTCCGGAGGCTTCATAGAGATTTGGGTGGGTCGAAGCCTCTACCCCTGTGCCCCTGTGCACAGGTCTTACCTGATTGCGGCCCTCAGCCTGCTGCTGACTTACTGCCACCATCCCCCTGCCTGCAGCATAAACTGACCACACCTCTGCCTGCTACCTGGACTATAGAAATAATTAGCTGTAGCAAGAGGCAGTATGTTTACTAAGGGCTGGAGAGCGGTACAATAATGAGTGCAGGTAGGTAACGGTGTACCAGGACCAATATTATGGCTGTGTTGGCTGTCTCTGCCTGGACAATTTCTATGGACAAATGCTTTGGCTGTGCTGACGATATCCTTGTGCTGACTATAGACAATATTCCTGCCTGCTTCCTGGATAATTACTATTGTTGCTAAGCACATCCCTGCCTGTTGCCTGCTGCCTAATGCCTGCACCAATTCTCTCCTCTGAGGACACTACTAAAACCACAGGTAATACTTTTTTTTTACCCTTTCCTCAATAGAATTTATTTTGGAGTGTCATTTTTGGTATGTAAATGCTATGTGTTAGAAATATAAGGGCCTTCAAAAATAATAGGTTGTCAGGAAATTAGATGTGTAATTTATGCTTGTGGAACGCCTGAAGGTGCTACTTCACTGGTGGGCCTCTGTATGTGGCCAGGCTTTGTAAAAGTCTCACACATGGGGTATTGCCATACTCAGGAGTCATAGCAGAATGTATTTTGGGGTGTCATTTTTGCTATGTACATGCTATGTGTTGGAAATATCTTATAAATGGACAACTTTGTGGAAAAAAAATGCATTTTAATTTTTTTCCACATTTTCCTAAAACTTCTGGAAAAAAAGTAACAGTTCAAAAGACTCATTATGCCTCATAGATTATACATTGGGGTGTCTGCTTTCCAAAATGGGGTCATTTTGTGGGCGTTTCCATTGTCCTGGGGCTCCAGGGCCTTCAGAACTGTAATAGGTGGTTGAGAAATGAGATGTGTAATTTATGCTTGTAGAACGCCTGAAGGTGCTACTTCAATGGTGAGCCTCTGTATGTGGTCAGGCTGTGTAAAAGTCTGACACATGTGGTATCGCCATACTCAGGAGGAGTAGCAGAATGTATTTTGGGGTTTCATTTTTGCTATGTACATGCTATGTGTTGAAAATATCTTAAAAATGGACAACTTTGTGGAAAAAAATGCGTTTTCATTTTTTTTCCACATTTTCCAAAAACTTCTGGAAAAAAATGAACCGTTCAAAAGACTCATTATGCCTCATAGATTATACATTGGGGTGTCTGCTTTCCAAAATGGGGTCATTTTGAGGGCGTTTACATTGTCCTGGTGCTCCAGGGCCTTCAAAATTGTAATAGGTGGTTGAGAAATGAGATGTGTAATTTATGCTTGTGGAACGCCTGAAGGTGCTACTTCACTGGTGGGCCTCTGTATGTGGCCAGGCTTTGTAAAAGTCTCACACATGTGGTATTGCCATACTCAGGAGTCATAGCAGAATGTATTTTGGGGTGTCATTTTTGCTATGTATATGCTATGTGTTGGAAATATCTTATAAATGGACAACTTTGTGGAAAAAAATGCATTTTCATTTTTTTCCACATTTTCCTAAAACTTCTGGAAAAAAAGTAACAGTTCAAAAGACTCATTATGCCTCATAGATTATACATTGGGGTGTCTGCTTTCCAAAATGGGGTCATTTTGTGGGCGTTTCCATTGTCCTGGGGCTCCAGGGCCTTCAAAACTGTAATAGGTGGTTGAGAAATGAGATGTGTAATTTATGCTTCTAGAATGCCTGAAGGTGCTACTTCTCTAACGGGCCTCTGTATGTGGCCAGGCTGTGTAAAAGTCTCACACATGTGGTATCGCCATACTCAAGAGGAGTAGCAGAATGTATTTTGGGGTGTCATATTTGCTATGTACATGCTATGTGTTGGAAATATCTTATAAATTGACAACTTTGTGGGAAAAAAATGCATTTTCATTTTTTTTCCACATTTTCCAAAAACTTCTGGAAAAAAATGAACAGTTCAAAAGACTCATTATGCCTCATAGATTATACATTGGGGTGTCTGCTTTCCAAAATGGGGTCATTTTGTGGGTATTTGTACTTTCCTGGCTCGTTAGTGTCTCAAGAAATGGGATAGGTCTTCAGTACGTCAGGTGTGATCAGGTGTGATCAATTTTCAGTGATTTGCACCATAGCTTGTAGACTCTATAACTTTCACAAAAACCAAATAATATACACTAATTAGGGTTATTTTTACCAAAGATATGTAGTTGTATAAATTGTGGCCAAAATTTATGAAGAAATATTACTAATTTGCAAAATTTTATGACAGAAACAAAGAAAAAGGCATTTTTTCACCAAATTTTCAGTCTTTTTTTATTTATAGCACAAAAAAAAAAAAAAACACTAGTGATTAAAAAACAACAAGGAAGAAGAGATTCCCCCAAGGAAGGCAATTAACCCAAACACGATCTGCCAAAAAACAATAAATTTATTAGGTTACAAAACACCACACAAAAATACTAAATTGGGCAAAATAGGGAAGATATCAGTGACCAATTTAAAATAGATAACGTTATCATTAAAAACAATGGAGCCGCGGCCAAACATACCCCATACACACACCAATCACCACAGCAGATTCCTACTATATTAGGCAGTATCGTTTGAAATAAGTCCTTAGATCAATCCAAGTGTGGATAGTATGGCGGTATGAGGGTAAAGGTGGATGAATGGATATTTAATTATGATTATGGAGCGGATTTAGCACATCATGGAGATTTATAACAGTCCGGGAACTAAACCCATAGCGTGGGTAAAACAGCAACAGTGACCGGCAATATTACTTGAGGTGGTTGTAACCCAGGACATGCAAGCAGTTATATTTGTGGAAAGCAGTAGGGGGAGCAGTAATGACTCAGGCTGTACTATAAATATAAACTGGAGTGATACTTCTCTCACCAAGTAGATCAGCGGCTCATAAGGTCATACGCTCTACCCCCAGATGGTATCTGTAGATGTCAGTCCAAACTGCATTTGCCGTCAGGTAAGGGATGTCCCGCTGTATCAGCGCCTTCGGTTAGGAGATGGAAGCCGGCCGTCAGCTGTTGGTTCCCGGTCAAGCATTCAAACACCGTGAGCTCGCGGCTCCGAGGTGACGTGCTGACGTCACGTGCTGACGCGTTTCACCAGCCAATCTCCACTGGTTTCCTCAGAGCAAGGGAGGGGTCCATGAACGGAGGTTAAATAGACTAAATAATGGGAGATGTAATTACATCTAATGACCACCAGATGTCGTACACGGTTACCACTCATCACAGACATTTCAGCAAAAAGATATCTCGCAAATGGCTTCACATGAACAGCTGTGATCTATAGTGCAGTGAACTGCACCTCAAATGTGCAACATTGCAGTTTAAGGACCATTTGGTGAGGATGGGAGTAAGTAGACATATATACAGAAACCAAGCAAAAAACAAAAAACAAAACCCAAAAATTAAAGCTACAAAACCCCAAAAGACAAAAGGCAGTAAGTATAATGAATCAAGACAGCAGGGAAGATAAATGAATTATTTCTCCAGAAAGGGCTGGAGGCTACATTCGATATTTAACCCATTGGGGGCCATCGCCTCCAGATAATACGTCCACATCTTTTCCTTCTGGAGGAGGATGGTATCGAAGTCGCCACGTCTCGTAGGTAAATTTAACCTACAGATCCCTTTTATCATTAAGCCCCTTGGATCACGGTTATGGAATTTAGCAAAATGTTGTGAGATGGGGCGTTCATCATTTAGTTTCTTAATACCAGCAATATGTTCACGGATCCTTACCCTTAGAGCTCTTTTGGTTTTCCCCACATAGGTTTTACTGCATGGGCAGATAAGTATATAAACTACTCGGGTAGTAGAGCAGTTTATAAACTGTTTGATCTTAAAATCAGCTCCTCCACGGGGGTTCGGAAACACATTAGTCTGGTGGACATACTTGCAAATATTGCAATGTCCACATTTATACATGCCTGGGGAAATTCTAGAGTCAGTTAACCAATTTTTCTGAATGGTCCGAGTGTATTCGGAATGAACCAGAAGGTCACCAAGATTACTGGATCTTTTAGCTGTCAAGAGGGGTCTTGGGCTCACAAGTTCAGAGATCAGGGGGGCTGATTTTAAGATATGCCAATGTTTTTGTAGAACTCCCTGAACCATTTTCCATTGGGACCCATATTTTGTGATGATCCTCGGAAAATTTTGTTCAGTATTTCCTTTTTTGTCTTTATTTTTAGAATGTAAGGAATTGACGGAGGTTAAAAGGAGTTCATCCCGATTTTTAAGGGCAGCTTTTTTCTTGGCTTTTTTGAGGGATGTGAGTAGCCTCTCTGTCTGAATCTTTGATACATCTCATACGCTTCTTCATGAAATTCCTCCTCCACAGAACAATTGCGTCTGAGCCTTAGGAATTGTCCTGTGGGTATCCCATTGATTAATGATTTAGGATGATGACTCTGGGCGGACAATAGGGTGTTAGCTGCTGTTTTCTTTCTAAAAGTACTGGTAACAATTTCATTTCCAGACCTCCGTATAGATAGATCAAGGAAGGAGAGTGTCTCAGGGTGGTATGAATAGGTCAGATGTATATTTTGATTGTTACTATTCAGTTCAGACATAAAGTCCTCAAGTTGTTTAACTGAACCAATCCACACCATCAGAACGTCATCAATGTACCTCAGCCACAGGAGGGAGTGGCTGAGGTACAAAGAGGACCGATAGACCATCATCTCCTCCCAGAGTCCCAAATGGAGGCATGCATATGAGGGAGCCCATGGTGCCCCCATACTGGTGCCTCTAATCTGCTGGTAGTAATGACCAAGGAATTGAAAGAAATTGTTATTAAGCATGAATTCAAGAAGTTCCCCAATGAATTCATTTTGAGGACCCTGTTGGGGGGTAGTGATTAAATACCACCAAAAGAAAGATCTATTTGTGTGAAAAAAGGACGCAAATTTCATTTGGGTACAGTGTTGCATGACTGAGTAATTGTCATTCAAAGTGTGAGAGCGCTGAAAGCTGAAAATTGGTCTGGGCACGAAGGGGGTGAAAGTGCCCTGTAGGCAAGTGGTTAAAGGCTTATATGCATGGTATTGTCATAAAAAGTGTTTGGGGACCTGGGTCCTGCCCCAGGGGACCTGTATCAATGCAAAAAAAAAAGTTTTAAAAACGCCCGTTTTTTCGGGAGCAGTGATTTTAATAATGCTTAAAGTGAAACAATAAAAGTGAAATATTCCTTTAAATTTTGTACCTGGGGGGTGTCTATAGTATGCCTGTAAAGTGGCACATGTTTCCCGTGTTTACAACAGTCCGAGAGCAAAATGACATTTCTAAAGTAAAAAAAGTCATTTAAAAGTACTTGCGGTTATAATGAATTGTCGGTCCCGGCAATACACATGAAATTCATTGAAAAAATTGGATTGGGATTCCCCCACAGTCCATTACCAGGCCCTTTGGTATGAATATTAAGGGGAACCCCGTGCCAAAATTTAAAAAAAAATGGCATGGGGGTCCCCCTCAAAATCCATACCAGATCCTTATCCGAGCACGCAACCTGGCAGGCCACCAGGAAAAGAGGGGGGGACGAGAGAGCACCCCCCCTCCTGAACCGTACCAGGCCACATGCCCTCAACATGGGGAGGGTGCTTTGGGGTAGCCCCCCAAAGCACCTCATCCCCACAACCCTTGCCCAGTGGTTGTGGGGGTCTGTGGGCAGGGGGCTTATCGGAATCTGGAAGCCCCCTTTAACAATGGGACCCCCAGATCCCAGCCTCCTCCCCTGTGTGAAATGGTAATGGGTACAAATGACATGACATGGCTTGGGACAAGTCCTTTATTAAAAAATAAAAAAATAAAAATGTCTTCTTCTCTCGATCCCCATAGGGATGTCCCTATGCATCAGAGGGGGGCGGGGCTACCCGGCAACATCACTGTGTGGCCCCGCCCTCAGTTATAAAAGAACTGTCACCTGAGAGGACGGTCATTACGGCGGGTGCCTCCCATGGAGGCAGATCGGTGGCGGCGTGAGGGTTTTTTTTTTTTTTCTTTTTCGGTCCGTCAGCGGAGCAAGAGAAGAAGAAGAAGACTTCGTGGGACATTTTTATTTTTTAATAAAGGACTTGTCCCAAGCCGTGTCATGTCATTTTTACCATTTTCACACTTTTTTTGTGAAATGGTAGGGGTACTTTTGTACCCCATTACCATTTCACACAGGGGGGGAGGCCGGGATCTGGGGGTCCCCTTGTTAAAGGGGGCTTCCAGATTCCAATAAGCCCCCCGCCCACAGACCCCCACAACCACCGGGCAAGGGTTGTGGGCATGAGGCCCTTGTCCTCATCAACATGGGGACAAGGTGCTTTGGGGGGCTACCCCAAAGCACCCTCCCCATGTTGAGGGCATGTGACCTGGTACGGTTCAGGAGGGGGGGCACTCTCTCATCCCCCCTCTTTTCCTGCGGCCTGCCAGGTTGTGTGCTCGGATAAGGGTCTGGTATGGATTTTTGGGGGGACCCCACACCATTTTTTTCAAAATTTTGGCACGGGGTTCCCCTTAAAACCCAGATTTTGAGGGTGACACCCACTCCCATTTTTTTAAATTTTGGCGCAGGGTTCCCCTTAATATTCATACCAGACCTGAAGGGCCTGGTATGGAATTTGGAGGTCCCCCATCCAAATTTTTTTTTTTATTTTGGTTCGGGGTTCCTTTTAATATTCATACCAGACCCAAAGGGCCTGGTAATGGACTGTGGGGGAATCCCATGCCGTTTTTTTCAATGACTTTTATGTGTATTGCCGGGACCGACAATTCATTATAGCCGCAAGTACTTTAAAATGACTTTTTTTCCTTTAGAAATGTCATTTAGTGCAGGGACTGTTGTAAACACGGGAAACATGCGCCACTTTTCAGGCATACTACTGCTGCGAACCGAACCGGGGGGTGTTCGGCTCATCCCTATTTATGACATGTAATTTATGATATAAGAGCATGGTTCCTTTGTTTCCTTTTAACGTTATAGGTGTTTTTTACACTTTACAACAAGCAGCTCTTTTTTGTGGTTTGTTTGTTTTTTGGTTACTGGTTTGCGCGGGTTTGGAACCTTAGAATCCTTTATTTTCTTTCAGAAAAAAAGTTTTGCCTTTAGTTATACTTTAATGCCCAGGAGTAGGGATGGGCTATATGTTCGGGTCGAACATGAGTTTGACTTGAACATTGGCTGTTCGCCCGTTCGCTGAACAGTTTGGGGTGCTCGCAGGGATTGACTGGCCATCGGGACTACCAGGAGATTCCCGGTAGGCCAATGGCTCAGAGTGGGCCAGTTTCAGCCGCATCTGCGGTGCTCAGTGATCTACCCGTCAACCGCTGACAGCTGGCGCCTGACGGGTAGATCGAGATTTAGCCAGCATGCAGAGTAGAGCAGTAGCACAGGAAGCGTCTGTCTGTAGTAAGTTCTCTCTCATGTCACGCAGCGCTGCTCACTCCCCGGTGGCCTCTCCTCTCTTCTCGTCTATCCCCATTGGCTTGTGACATCATCTGGGAAAGACGAGAAGAGAGGAGAGGCCGCCGGGGAGCGAGCAGCGCTGCGTGACATGAGAGAAAACTTACTACAGACAGACGCTTCCTGCGCTACTGCGCTGCTCTGCATACTGACTAGTAAGATCCCACGATGTGCCCCCTAGTGTGCCCCCTGATGTGCCCTATAATGTACCCCATCATGTGCCCTGATGTGCTATGTGCCCCATGATGTGCCCCATGATGTGCCCCATAATGTGCCCTGATGTGCCCCATAATATGCCATGTGCCCTGATGTGCCATGTGCCATAATGTGCCCTGATGTCCCCCGAGCCCTGATGTGCCCCAATGTGCCCTGTGCCCTGATGTGCTATGTGCCATGTGCCCCGATTGGCCTGTGCCCTGTACCTTGATGTGCCCTGTACCCTGATGTGCCATGTGCCCTGATGTGCCATGTGGCCTGATGTGCCCCATGCTCTGATGTGTCCCATACCCTGATGTGCTATGTGCCCTGATGTGCTATGTGCCCCATAATGTGCCCTGATGTGCCCCATAATGTACCATGTGCCCTGATGTGCCATAATGTGACCTGATGTGCCCCGAGCCCTGATTTGCCCCGATGTGCCATGTGCCCCATGCCCTGATGTGCTATGTGCCATGTGCCCTGATGTTCTATGTGCCCTGTGCCCTGATGTGCCATGTGGCCTGATGTGCTCTGTGCCCTCATGTGCCCTGTGCCCTGATGTGCCCCGTGCCCTGATGTGCTGTGCCCCAATGTCCTATGCCCTGATGTGCCCCATGACCTGATGTGCCCCATGCCCTGATGTGCTGTGCCCCGATGTCCTATGCCCTGATGTTCCCCGTGACCTGATGTGCCCCGATGTCCTGTGCCATGATGTCCTGTACCCTGATGTGCCCTGATGTGTTGTGCCCTGTACCCTGATGTGTTGTGCCCTGATGTACTGTGACCTGTACCCTGATGTCCTGTACCCTAATGTGCTGTACCCTGATGTGCTGGACTCTGTACCCTGATGTGCTGGGCTCTGTACCCTGATGTCCTGTACCCTGATGTACTGGGCTCTGTACCCTGATGTCCTCTACCCTGATGTGTTGTGCCCTGATGTGCCCTGTACGCTGATGTGCTGGGCTCTGTACCCTGATGTGCTGTGCCCTGTACCCTGATGTGGCCTGGTGTGTTGTACCCTGATGTGTTGTGCCCTGTACGCTGATGTGCTGGGCTCTGTACCCTGATGTGCTGTGCCCTGTACCCTGATGTGTTGTGCCCTGTACGCCGATGTGCTGGGCTCTGTACCCTGATGTGCTGTGCCCTGTACCCTGATGTGTTGTGCCCTGTACGCCGATGTGCTGGGCTCTGTACCCTGATGTGCTGTGCCCTGTACCCTGATGTGGCCTGGTGTGTTGTACCCTGATGTGCCTTCTGCCCTGATGTGCTGGGCTCTGTATCCTGATGTGCTGTGCCCTGACGTACTGTACCCTGATGTGTTGTGCCCTGGGCCGGTCTGGATGAAGTCCAGGGCCACATTTTTGTCCCAGTCCAGCCCTGGGTGTTCGCGGCAAATTTGAAAGCCGCGGAACACCCTTTAAAAGTCTATGGGAGAAATCAAAAGTGCTAATTTTAAAGGCTTATATGCAAGTTATTGTCATAAAAAGTGTTTGGGGACTTGGGTCCTGCCCCAAGGGACATGGATCAATGCAAAAAAAAGTTTTAAAAATGGACGTTTTTTCAGGAGCAGGGATTTTAATAATGCTTAAAGTGAAACAATAGAAGTGTAATATCCCTTTAAATTTCGTACCTGGGGGGTGTCTATAGTATGCCTGTAAAGGGGCGCATGTTTCCTGTGTTTAGAACAGTCTGACAGCAAAATGACATTTCTAAAGGAAAAAAAGTCATGTAAAACTACCAGGGCTTTTTTTCTCAGAGAATAGGTGCAGGAACCCCCCCCCCCCTTCTAAGTCACCCCTTGTCCCCACCTCCTACCCACCTCGGAGCACCGTCCCTTGGTTTCACCCACCCACTACCACCCCTTTTAGAGAATACAAGTATCATTCTGTGGCGCTAAGTAATTTGTATTGAATTTGTTAGCAGCAAAATAGATCCCCTGCAGCCAGTAACAATAGATCCCCCAGCAACAATAGTTCCCTCACACAACAATGCCCCCCCACAACAAAAATCCCCCCCCAGCAACAATAGCCCCCAGCAGCAACAGCAGATTTCCCAGCAGCCAGCAGCAATAGATCCTCCAGCAGCCAGCAACAATAGACATCTCGCTCAACAGTAGATTCCTCTCAGCAACAATGGACCCCCCCAGGAATATAAAACTCCTCCCAGCAAACAATAGATCCTCCACCAGTAACAATAGACCTCTGTGCAAAAATAGAACCCCACTAGCGTAGTCGCTATAGACTATAGATCCCCCAGTGGCAATCATCAATAGACCCTCCAGCACATCCCCAGCACCCCTTGCCATTACATAAATTTAGTGCTGGATGTGCCGGAACTGCGTTACTCCACGTTGCCCCTGAAAAAAAGCCCTGAAAACTACTATCACTACTATCACTACTAACTACTGTAAAACTACTATCGCTAGCGCCGGCTATAATGAATTGTCGGTCCAGCAATACACATAAAAGTTCATTGATAAAAATAGCATGGGATTCCCCCACAGGGGAACCCCGAACCAAAATGTAAAAAAAAAATGGGGTGGGGGTTCCCCTCAAAATCCATACCAGACCCTTCAGGTCTGGTATGGATTTTAAGGGGAACCCTGCGCCAAAATTTCAAAAAATGGTGTGGGGTCCCCCCAAAAATCCATACCACACCCTTATCCAAGCACGCAACCTGGCAGGCTGCAGGAAAAGAGGGGGGACGAGAGAGCGCCTCCTCTCCTGAATCGTACCAGGCCACATGCCCTCAACACTGGGAGGGTGCTTTGGGGTAGCCCCCCAAAGCACCTTGTCCCCATGTTGATGGGGAGAAGGGTCTCATCCCCACAACCCTTGCCCTGGGGTTGTGGGGGTCTGCGGGTGGGGGGCTTATCGGAATCTGGAAGCTCCCTTTGACAAGGGGACCCCCAGATCCCGCCCCCCCTGTGTGAATTGGTAATGGGGTACAAATGTACCCCTACCATTTCACAAAAAAAGTGCCAAAGAAGTTAAAAAACACAAGTGACGGTTTTTGACAAGTCCTTTATTAATTCCTTCTTCTTTCCGCTTCTTCATCCATCGTCTTTCTTTTGGTCTTCCTTCAGTGTTCTTCTTCCTCCATCTCCTTCTTCTCCATCTTCTTCTTCCTTTGCTCTTCTCGCCCTGCATCTTCCTCCGGCTTCTTCTCCGCTCCGTCCACACGATCCGCCTCAGTGGGAGTCTTCCACCGGGAGTCTTCCACCGAACCATCGGTTCTTCTGACACTTCTTATATAACGGAGGGTGGGGCCACCCGGTGACCCCGCCCTCCTCTGACACACAGGGACTTCACGGGGACTTCCCTGTGGATTTCCCCGTGTTGTCAGAGGGGGCGGGGTCACCAGATTACGTAAACGGGTGCCCCTGCCCCCCTCTGACAACACGGGGGAAAGCCACAGGGAAGTCTCCGGAAAGTCCCCGTCCATCAGAGGGGTGGCCCCGCCCTCCGTTATATAGGAAGTGCCACACGGCAGAAGATTCCCACTGAGGAGGATCGTGCGGACGGAGCGGAGAAGAAGCCGGAGGAAGATGCGGGACGAGAAGAGCGGAGGAAGAAGAAGATGGAGAAGAAGAAGATGGAGGAAGAAGAAGAACACCGAAGGAAGACCAGAAGAAAGAAGATGGAAGAAGAAGAAATTAATAAAGGACTTATCAAAAACCGTCTCTTGTGTTTTTTAACCTTTTTGACACTTTTTTGTGAAATGGTAGGGGTACATTTGTACCCCATTACCAATTAACACGGGGGGGCGGGATCTGGGGGTCCCCTTGTTAAAGGGGGCTTCCGGATTCCGATACCCCAAAGCACCATCCCAATGTTGAGGGCATGTGGCCTGGTATGGTTCAGGGGGGGCGCTCTCTCGTCCCCCCTCTTTTCCTGCGGCCTGTGAGGTTGCGTGCTCGGATAAGGGTCTGATATGGAATTTAGGGGGACCCCCACGCATTTTTTTTTTGTTTATTTTGGTTTGAAGTTCCTGTGGGGGAATCCAATGCCGTTTTTATCAATGAACTTTTATGTGTATTGCCGGACCAACAATTCATTATAGCTGGCGCTAGCGATAGTAGTTTTACAGTAGTTAGTAATGATAGTAGTGATAGTAGTTTTACAAGACTTTTTTTCCTTTAGAAATGTCATTTTGCTGTCAGACTGTTCTAAACACGGGAAACATGCGCCCCTTTACAGGCATACTATAGACACCCACCAGGTACGAAATTTAAAGGAAAATTACACTTTTATTGTTTCACTTTAAGTATTATTAAAATCACTGCTCCCGAAAAAACTTCCGTACTTTTTTTTGCATTGATACATGTCCCCTGGGGCAGGACCCAGGTCCCCGAACACTTTTTATGACAATAACTTGCATATAAGCCTTTAAAATTAGCACTTTTGATTATGCATGTTCGTGCCCCATAGACTTTAACAGTGTTCGCGTGTTCAAACTAATTTTTTGCCTGTTTGCATGTTCTGGATGCGAACCCAACCGGGGGGGGGGGGGGGGGTGTCGGGCCCATCCCTACCCAGGAGATGACAAGGATTCTGAACCATGTAATTGGCTTTCACAGTGGTCACATTATCAGGAGTCTGCCATGCTGGTTCCCAATCAGAAGCCATGACTGAGAGCTGTTGGTAACAGCTCAATCAGTGTTCTTGGAGCGCGCTCTCAGTACATAACTTCAGGCCACCCTGGACACATATTTGTGGCTGCTGGGTTTTAGAGCCAACTATTTTTAGTGCTGCATATATGCGTTATGCACTCAGCGGGAAGTTAAAGGGGTTGTAAAGGCTCGTGTTTTTTCACCTTAATACATCCTATGCATTAAGGTGAAAAAACACCTGGCAGTCACAGGCCAAACAGCCCCCCCCCCCCCCCCGTTTTACTTACCTGAGCCCCTTCAGCGCAGGTGCACTCTCCCTCTCTCCACGGGTTCCTGGCTCTTGATTGGATAGATTGATAGTAGCGCAGACATTGGCTCCCGCTGCTGTCAATCAAATCCAATGACACGGCGCCAGGGGGGCGGGGCCGAGTCTGGCATTCGTGTCTATGGACGCAAATGCTGGACTCAGGAGCGCACCCGCATGGTAACCCCCTCGGGAGAGCGCTTCTCCTAGGGGGTTATCTGATGCAGGGAGGAGCCGTGAGAGCCACTGAGGGACCCCAGAAGATGAGGTTTGGGGCCACTCTGTGCAAAACGAGCTGCACAATGAAGGTAAGTATGATATGTTTGTTATTTTAAAAAAAACAAGCCTTTACAATCACTTTAAGGATGAACCGAACTCAATCACACGATAGCAGGCTGCTGACCCAATCAGCTGCAGCCACGGATTTCCCTTTCCAGACACTGTATGTAATAAAGGGACAGGGATGCTGGTGACATCATTGACCCAATATGACCACATGGTCATATTTGGTCAAGGACATTGTCCAAACATTGCCATGTGACTATATTAGGTCAGTGGTGTCATCAGCATCCCCACCCCCCAGCCACATAAAACAAAATTCAATGACTGCAGCTGATTGGGCTGCTATAATGTGCCATTTATCGATGGAAGTTAGCACCTCCTTAAAGAGGAGGTCCAGCGTGGGTGAAAAAAAATTAAGTCAGCAGCTACAAATACTGTAGCTGCTGACTATGAATATTAGGGCACTTACCTGTTAGATCGACTCCCGGTGTCAGATCGACTCCCGGGTGCTGCCGCCACCATTCCTGGTAAGGGAACCCGGTAGCTGCACTTTCTAATTGGCC
Organism: Aquarana catesbeiana; assembly: GCA_037953035.1. Lineage (NCBI taxonomy): Eukaryota > Metazoa > Chordata > Amphibia > Anura > Ranidae > Aquarana > Aquarana catesbeiana. The sequence goes on along the minus strand of JBBHAA010000512.1, from coordinate 4,245,983 downwards.
CGGCGGCGGGGGAAGGAGGAGGGGGGCTAAACTTCCAGGAGATCGGGCCGCGGCCACTGTCAAAAGCAGGTCCTCTATTCCCTCCCCCACGAAAGGTGCCAAATGTGGCACCGGAGGGGGGGAGCGTATAAGCAAGAGTTTCACTTTTGGGTGGAATTCCACTTTAACCACTTGCCGACCGGGCCATAGCCGAAAGACGGCTGCAGCGCGGTCGGCTAGTTCTGGGTGGACGTCCATGGACATCATCCCAGAATCCTGCTCTCACACGTCCCATGGGGTGCGCACCCGAGAACCTCCGTGACCGCCAGGTCCAGAGGACCCGGCGCATCACGGATCACGGTAAACGCCCGCTAATCGCGGCCGTTTACCATGTGATCGCTCCGTCAAATGACGGAGCGATCACATGTAAACAAACCGGCGTCATGTCATGACGCCGGTTCCTCCCTCCCCTCTCTGTACCGATCGGTACAGTGCGATGGGAGAGGGGGAGGGATCGGATGGCAGCATCGCTGTGGGCTGCATGTGTAGTGCCCACAGCGCTGCTCAGTGACAATTGCAGTCACATTCATCCATCCCTCCATGCTCAGCCATCCCTGCAATATACCCTGCAATACTCTGCAATATACCCTGCACTACTCTGCAATATACCCTGCAATACTCTGCAATATACCCGGCAATACTCTGCAATATACCCGGCAATACTCTGCAATATACCCGGCAATACTCTGCAATATACCCGGCAATACTCTGCAATAAACCCTGCAATATACCCTGCAATACTCTGCAATATACCCTGCAATACACTGCAATATACCCTGCAATACTCTGCAATATACCCAGCAATACTCTGCAATATACCCGGCAATACTCTGCAATATACCCGGCAATACTCTGCAATATACCCGGCAACACTCTGCAATATACCCGGCAATACTCTGCAATATACCCGGCAATACTCTGCAATATACCCGGCAATACTCTGCAATATACCCTGCAATACTCTGCAATATACCCGGCAATACTCTGCAATATACCCGGCAATACTCTGCAATATACCCGGCAATACTCTGCAATATACCCGGCAATACTCTGCAATATACCCTGCAATACTCTGCAATATACCCGGCAATGCTCTGCAATATACCCTGCAATATACCCTGCAATATACCCTGCAATACTCTGCAATATACCCTGCAATACTCTGCAATATACCCAGCAATACTCTGCAATATACCCAGCAATGCTCTGCAATATACCCTGCATAGGGATGAGCTTTGTGTTCGAGTCGAACCCATGTTCGACTCGAACATCGGCTGTTCGTTCGTTCGCCGAATTGCGAACGATATGGGCTGTTCGCGCCTAATTCGTGTGGCGCGTCACGGCCCATAATTCACTGCGGCATCACAGTGCATTGCTTGCTGATGATTGGCCAAGCATGCACTATGACCCGCATGCTTGGCCAATCACAGCGCCGCCTTAACAGAGAGCCGTAATTGGCCAAAGCCAAGGAGGCTTTGGCCAATTATGGCTCAGGGGATTTAGTACACGCCCCACACTATATAAGGCCGCCTGCACAGCGGCCCTGTGCAGTGTGTTCCGGTGTGCTGAGAAATAGAGAGAGAGAGAGACAGTGTCATTTCATTTGAGTTAGCTAGATTAGGCAGGACAGTCAGTCAGTTAGCTGCACTTAAAGTGTATTGTGTATATATATGCATCCCAGGTGTTGCATATATATATATATATATATATATATATACACTGTATTCAGTTTAGCTAGATCCGTTCCTGTTATCTTCTAGACTATTTACATTTAGTGCAGTGCGTCCTGCTCACAGTGTTCAGCTAGATCCGTTCCTGTTATCTTCTTACTGACAGGCAGGCTTGTCTTGTTACAGTATTTTGAAGAAAATTACTGGTGTTCTTTTGATCCTATTAGTACCACAGTCAGGCAGCTAGACTATTTACATTTAGTGCAGTGCGTCCTGCTCACAGTGTTCAGCTAGATCCGTTCCTGTTATCTTCCTACTGACAGGCAGGCTTGTCTTGTTACAGTATATAAAGCTACCTGAAGAAAATTACTGGTGTTCTTTTGATCCTATTAGTACCACAGTCAGGCAGCTAGACTATTTACAGTTAGTGCAGTGCGTCCTGCTCACAGTGTTCTGCTAAACCTACAAGTTAGTGGGGTGCGTCCTGCTCACAGTGTTCAGCTAGATCCGTTTCTGTTATCTTCTTACTGACAGGCAGGCATGTCTTGTTACAGTAAATACAGCTACCTAAAGAAAATTGCTGGTGTTCTTTTGATCCTATTAGTACCACAGTCAGGCAGCTAGACTATTTATAGTTAGTGTAGTGCGTCCTGCTCACAGTGTTCAGCTAAACCTACAAGTTAGTGGGGTGCGTCCACCTCACAGTGTTCAGCTAAAGCTACCTGTAGAAGGTTGGTGGTGTTCTCATACTACAGGCAGGCAGTTGATTTTGCTAGCTGCAGTATCAGTACATATATATATATATATATATATATATATATATATATATATATATCCCAGCTTAGTGCAGCTACAGGCCATTAGTATGTCTGGAAGGCCAAGAAGGAGAGGCAGACAGTCACAAGCCAATAAGAGAGGGCAAGCAGGCTCTGTGTCTAGTGCTGGTCGTGGAGACGGTGCATCCTCATCAGCACGTGGCCATGGGGCACGCTTGGCCTTTTTTTTCGGCAGCTGGCCATGTTGAGCCGCAACATGCGGAAGACTTGGTCGAGTGGATGACCAAGCCGTCCTCATCCTCCTCATCCTCTCTCACCCATGCCCAGGGTACTTTGTCTGGCAAAGCAGCGACCTCTTCCCTAGGCTTAATGTCATCAGTGACTCCTTCCCTAGCCCCACCATGTCCTCCTGAGGAGTCCCTCGAACTGTTTGACCACAGTGTTGGGTACATGCTCCAGGAGGATGCCCAGCGTTTGGAAGGCTCTGATGATGATACTGAGCTCGATGAAGGCAGTAACATGAGCATGGACAGAGGGGGTGCCCAAGAAGGACAGCAATCTGGCAGTCATGCTCCCCCTGCTGCAGCATACTGCCAGGTTTGCTCCAGTGATGAGGAGGGAGGGGATGATGAGGTCACTGACTCAACGTGGGTGCCTGATAGGAGAGAGGAGGAGGAGGAGGAGGAGGAGGCGGCACATCACCAACGAGGCAGGATGCCTTCCAGGGGCCAGCCTAAGGGCAGCACATTGACTGCATCACACCCCAAAGCTCCACATGTGCAGGGCGCTGCAGTCTCTGCGCGTTATTCAAAAAGTTCTTTGGTGTGGGCCTTTTTTGAGACGAGTGCATCAGATCGCATCGCTGCTATTTGCAACATATGTCTCAAGCGTATCTCGCGTGGCCAAAACATCTCCCGCTTGGGTACCACATGCTTGACCAGACATATGTTGACCTGCCATGCAGTTCGTTGGCAAGCATATCTAAAAGACCCACACCAAAGAACAAAGAGGACCTCTCCTTGCTCCTCATTAGCTGAGATTTCCAACCCCACTAGACCTTCAGTCCTCTCTGAGACCTGCACTGAGAGGAATGAAGGTGTAGAATTAGGTGTGTCACAGCCAAGTACTTGTGGGCAATCTGCTTTTGGTACACCGACGTCAGATTGTAACAGGCAAATTTCCCTGCCCCAGCTGCTGCACCGCCGAAAGAAGTTTGCTCCCAGCCATCCACATGCCCAGCGGTTGAATGCTAGCTTGGCAAAATTGCTAGCACTTCAACTGCTGCCTTTTCAGTTGGTAGACTCTGCCCCCTTCCGTGAGTTTGTGGAATGTGCGGTTCCTCAGTGGCAGGTACCCAAACGCCACTTTTTCTCACGGAAGGCGATTCCGGCTCTCTACCAGCATGTGGAAGGCAATGTCCATGCCTCACTGGACAGGGCGGTCAGCGGTAAGGTGCATATTACTGCTGACTCATGGTCCAGCAGGCATGGACAGGGACGTTACCTAAGTTTCACGGCGCATTGGGTGACTCTGCTGGCAGCTGGAAAGGATGCAGGACAAGGTGCAGTAGTGTTGGAGGTTGTTCCGCCACCACGCCTCCAAAATGCTAATGATTGTGACATACCTCTCTCCTCCACCCCCTCCTCTTCTTCTTCCTCCATGGCCTCTTCCTCGGAACCAGCGGTGCTCTGTAGTCGTTCAAGGGGCTACGCAAGTACGCAGGCCAAAAGATGCCATGCGGTGCTTGAGCTGGTGTGCTTGGGGGACAGGAGCCACACTGGGGCAGAGGTTCTGTCAGCTCTGCAGGGGCAGGTTCAGAGGTGGTTGACGCCACGCCAACTTAAGGCAGGAATGGTGGTTTGCGACAATGGCACCAACCTCCTCTCTGCCCTCCGACAGGGACAAATGACCCATGTGCCCTGTTTGGCTCACGTCCTTAACTTGGTGGTGCAGCGGTTCTTGGGCAGGTACCCGGGCTTACAGGATGTCCTGAGGCAGGCCAGGAAAGTCTGTGTGCATTTCCGCTGGTCATATAATGCCAGTGCTCGGCTGACGGACCTCCAAAAGGAGTTTAACCTGCCCAAGAACCGCCTAATCTGTGACATGCCCACCAGGTGGAACTCAACGTTGGCCATGCTGCAGTGGCTGCACATGCAGCAGAGGGCCATCAATGAGTACCTGTGCGACTATGGCACCAGGACAGGGTCAGGGGAGCTTGTTTTTTTTTCCCCATGCCAGTGGGCCATGATCAGGGATGCATGCACTGTCCTGTCACCATTTGAGGAGGCCACGAGGATGGTGAGCAGTGACAGTGCATGCATCAGTGACACTGTCCCCCTTGTCCACCTGTTGGAGCACACGCTGCGTGGAATAATGGACAGGGCACTTGAGGCAGAACAGAGGCAGGAAGAGGAGGACTTCCTTAGCTCTCAAGGCCCCCTTTATCCAGACAGTGTTCCTGCGTGCCCGCCGATCACACAGGAAGAGGAGGAGGAGGAGGAGGAAGATTGTGTCAGTATGGAGGTGGAGCCTGGCACTCAGCATCAGCAGCAGTCTTTAAGGGATCAGTCCCAAGAAACACATGGACTTGTACGTGGCTGGGAGGAGGTGGCTGAGGACCATGTCGTCCTTAGTGACCCAGAGGACTCCGGACCGAATGCCTCAGCAAACCTACGCTGCATGGCCTCCCTGATCCTGCAAAGCCTGCGTAAGGATCCTCGTATTCGTGGTATCAAGGAGAGGGACCAATACTGGCTGGCAACCCTCCTTGATCCACGTTACAAGGGTAAGGTTGCGGACCTTATCTTGCCATCGCAGAGGGAGCAGAGGATGAAACATCTTCGGGAGGCCTTGCAGAAAGGTCTGTGCAACGCGTTCCCAGAGACTGGGAGGTTACAAACTCCTGTTTCTGGACAACGTGTTGCTGAGGCTTCGGTCAGTCAAAGAAGGAGCGGTGGAGAAGGTGGCCGTCTGACCGATGCGTTCAGACAATTTTTTGGTCCGCAGCCCCAAGGTATGATCGGTTCCAGCAACCATCGCCAGCGTCTGTTTTACATGGTGCAGGAATACCTAGGGGCAAGATCAGACTTGGACACCTTTCCCACCGAAAATCCTCTGGGTTACTGGGTCTTGAGGATGGATCACTGGCCAGAGCTTGCACAGTATGCAATTGAGCTACTGGCCTGTCCTGCATCCAGCGTTCTTTCGGAACGCACATTCAGTGCTGCTGGAGGCGTGGTAACCGATCACAGGGTGCGTCTGTCCACTGACTCGGTCGATCGACTGACTTTCATAAAAATGAATCAGTCTTGGATCACCACCAGCTACCAAGCACCTGATGCTGATGTAACCGAATAATTTTTTTTGAAATCTCAGATCCCTTCAAAGACTGCCTATGCTGATGCTGAGTGACTATCCCTGAGTAATTATCCTCTTCCTCCTCAATCATCACGCTGATAGCTTGTAAGAACATTTTTGGTTCTGGGCGCCACCACCAGTGCCTAAGGCACAATTTTTCAGCCCCTGTTTAACAGGGGCGTGTAATTACAATTTTTGATGTAATACTTTGCAGCAGGGCTCGTTCCTGCATTCCAACTAGAGTGTCTGTGAGGGGTTGCAGTGTTGTGGCACCAGCACCAGTGCCTAAGGCCCAATTTTTCAGCCCTTGTTTAACAGGGGCGTGTAATTACAATTTTTGATGCAATACTTTGCAGCAGGGCTCGTTCCTGCGTTCCAACTAGAGTGTCTGTGAGGGGTTGCAGTGTTGTGGCACCAGCACCAGTGCCTAAGGCCTAATTTTTCAGCTCCTGTTCAACAGGGGCATGTAATTACAATTCTTGATCTAATATTTCACAGCAGGGCCCTGTGAGGGCTTACAGTGTTGTGGCCACAGCAACACCTAAGGCCCAAATTTCTGCTGAGTATATAGGGCAGGACCCTACTTTCAAACAACTAACTTACAAACGACTCCTACTTGCAAACGGAAGGAGACAACAGGAAGTGAGATGAGACAACAGGAAGTGAGATGAAATCTACAGTGGTGTAGTGGTAGCACTCTCGCCTAGCAGTAAGAAGGGTTGCTGGTTCGAATCCCAACCACGACACTACCTGCCTGGAGTTTGCATGTTCTCCCTGTGCCTGCGTGGGTTTCCTTCGGGTACTCCGGTTTCCTCCCACACTCCAAAGACATGCTGGTAGGTTAATTGGATCCTGTCTAAATTGTCCCTAGTATGTATGAATGTGAGTTAGGGACCTTAGATTGTAAACTCCTTGAGGGTAGGGACTGATGTGAATGTACAATGTATATGTAAAGCGCTGCGTAAATTGACAGCGCTATATAAGTACCTGAAATAAATAAATAAATAAATAAAATAAATCTACCCCTAGGAAGGGAAATTCTCTCCTGTAAGAGTTAATATGGGAAAAACATTTCTCCTTTCCACTGATGCTTTCCAATCCATTGGGACAAAAAGTGAGGTTTAATCTTCTGAAGAGGAGGAAAGACAGCAAAACATATCTCACAGGGGTGATAACCCTTCCCTATGTTTTCCAAAAAGCTTAAAAAAGATTTTTTGGCTGGAGCTAAACACGTTAAAAATGTACCCGTTAAAAATTAGAAACAGATTCTACTTAACAACAAACCTACAGTCCCTGTCTTGTTTGCACCGCCTGTATACTGCTGTTCAGAGTATATAGGGCCTGGTGGCCCCACACCTTTCCTTATTTTAATTTGGGTGCGGGGTTCCCCTTAATATCCATACAAGACCCAAAGGGCCTGGTAATGGACTGGGGGGTACCCATGCCGTTTGTCTCACTGATTTTCATCCATATTGCCAGGACCCGACATTACATTAAACCCACAAGCAGTTTTAAATGAGATTTTTTCCTTTAAAAATGACATTTGGTGCAGGGACTGTTCTAAACATGGGAAACACGCGTCACTTTACAGGCATACTATAGACACACCCCAGGTACGATATTTAAAGGAATATTTCACTTTTTTTTTTTTTACTTTAAGCATCATTAAAATCACTGCTCCCGAAAAAACGGCCGTTTTTAAAAGTTTTTTTTGCATTGATACATGTCCCCTGGGGTAGGACCCGGGTCCCCAAACCCTTTTTAGGACAATACCATGCAAATTAGCCTTTAAAATGAGCACTTTTGATTTCGAACGTTCGAGTCCCATAGACGTCAATGGGGTTCTAACGTTCGTGCGAACTTTCGGTCCGTTCGCAGGTTCTGGTGCGAACCGAACCGGGGGGTGTTCGGCTCATCCCTAACCCTGCAATACACTGCAATATACCCTGCAATACTCTGCAATATACCCAGCAATACTCTGCAATATACCCTGCAATACTCTGCAATATACCCAGCAATACTCTGCAATATACCCGGCAATACTCTGCAATATACCCTGCAATACTCTGCAATATACCCAGCAATACTCTGCAATATACCCAGCAATACTCTGCAATATACCCGGCAATACTCTGCAATATACCCGGCAATACTCTGCAATATACCCTGCAATGCTCTGCAATATACCCGGCAATGCTCTGCAATATACCCTGCAATATACCCTGCAATATACCCTGCAATACTCTGCAATTTACCCTGCAGTACTCTGCAATATACCCAGCAATACTCTGCAATATACCCTGCAATACTCTGCAATATACCCAGCAATACTCTGCAATATACTCTGCAATACTCTGCAATATACCCTGCACTACTCTGCAATATACCCTGCAATACTCTGCAATATACCCAGCAATACTCTGCAATATACCCTGCAATAAACCCTGCAATAAACCCTGCAATATACCCTGCAATATACCCTGCAATATACCCGGCAATATACCCGGCAATACTCTGCAATATACCCAGCAATACTCTGCAATATACCCTGCAATATACCCTGCAATATACCCTGCAATAAACCCTGCAATAAACCCTGCAATACTCTGCAATATACCCTGCAATATACCCTGCAATACTCTGCACTATACCCTGCAATATACCCTGCAATATACCCTGCAATGCTCTGCAATATACCCTGCAATATACCCTGCAGTATACCCTGCAATATACCCTGCAATATACCCTGCAATACTCTGCAATATACCCTGCAATATACTGCAATATACCCAGCAATGCTCTGCAATATACCCAGAAATACTCTGCAATATACCCAGCAATACTCTGCAATATACCCAGCAATACTCTGCAATATACTCTGCAATACTCTGCAATATACCCTGCACTACTCTGCAATATAGCCTGCAATACTCTGCAATATACCCTGCAATACTCTGCAATATACCCTGCAATATACCCTGCAATATACCCTGCAATAAACCCTGCAATATACCCTGCAATAAACCCTGCAATACTCTGCAATATACCCTGCAATACTCTGCACTATACCCTGCAATATACCCTGCAATACTCTGCACTATACCCTGCAATATACCCTGCAATACTCTGCACTATACCCTGCAATATACCCTGCAATATACCCTGCAATACTCTGCAATACTCTGCAATATACCCTGCAATACTCTGCAATATACCCAGCAAAACTCTGCAATATACTCTGCAATACTCTGCAATACCCCGCAATACTCTGCAATATTCTGCAATACTCTGCAATACCCCGCAATACTCTGAAATACTCCACAATATCCCGCAATTTTTAACCAGTTCCCGCCCGCCGTCATATGATGTCCTTGACTTTGAGCGGGGATTTCTGAATGATGCCTGCAGCTACATTTCCTACACCATAAGAACGATCATAGTGGCTGTTCCACTGCTTGATCATTCTTATGGGAGGCGAGAGGGGACGCCCCCTCTTACCGCCACCCTCCGGTGCTTCTACCGACTCACTGCTACGATCGAAGCCAGGATTTTTTTTTTTTTTTTTTTTTTTTTTTTTTCATTTCAGGCTTCCCAGCCTAGAGGTGAGATGTGGGGTCTTATTGAACCCCATATCTCACTGTAAAGAGGACCTGTCATGCCATATTCCTATTACAAGCATGGTTACATTCCTTGTAATAGAAATAAAAGTGATCAAAAATTTCTTTTGGGGAAAAAAAGTGTCAAACTAATATAAATAAAGTAAAATGAACAATATAAAAAAAAAAAAAAAAAATTAAAGCGCCCCTGTCCCTGTGTGCTCGCATGCAGAAGCGAACACATACGTAAGTCCCGCCCACATATGAAAACGGTGTTTAAACCACACATGTGAGGTATCACTGCGATCGGTAGAGCGAGAGCAATAATATTGGCCCTAGACCTCCTCTGTAACTCAAAACATGTAACCAGTAAAAAATTTTAAAGCGTCACCCATGGAGATTTTTAAGTAGCGAAGTTTGGCACCATTCCACGAGCGTGTGCAATTTTGAAGGGTGACATGTTGGGTATCTATTTACTCGGTGTAACTTCATTTTTCATATTATTCAAAAACATTGGGCTAAGTTTACTGTTTTGTTTTTTTTTTTAAAGCACAAAACTGTTTTTTTTCACAAAAAAAGCGTTCGAAAAATTGCTGCGCAAATACCATCCGAGATAAAAAGTTGCAACAACTGCCATTGTATTCTCTAGGGTCTTTGCTAAAAAAAATATATATATAATGTTTTGGGGTTCTATGTAAATTTTCTAGCAAATAAATGATTATTTTTACATGTAGGAGAGAAATGTCAGAATTGGCCTGGGTGCTCCAGAACGCCTGGAAGTGCTCCCTGCATGTTGGGCCTCTGTATGTGGCCACGCTGTGTAAAAGTCTCACACATGTGGTATCGCCATACTTGGGAGTAATAGCAGAATGTGTTTTGGAGTGTAATTTGTGGTATGCATATGCTGTGTGTGAGAAATAACCTTCTAATATGACAATTTTGTGAAAAAAAAAAAGAAAAAAAAAATCTTGATTTTGCAAAGAATTGTGGGAAAAGATGACAATTTAAAAAAAACTCACCATGCATCTTTTCAAATACCTTGGAATGTCTTCTTTCCAAATAGGGGTCATTTGGGGGGTATTTGTACTTTTCTGGCATGTTAGGGTCTCAAGAAATTAGATAGGCCATCAGTACTTCAGGTGTGATCAATTTTCAGATATTGGCACCATAGCTTTTGGACTCTCTAACATTCACAAAGACCAAATAATATACACCGATTTGTACTTATTTTTACCAAAGATATGTAGCAGTATACATTTTGGCCAAAATTTACGAAGAAAAATTACTAATTTGCTAAATTTTATAACAGAAACAAAGAAAAATTCATTTTTTTACCAAATTTTCAGTCTTTTTTCTTTTATAGCGCAAAAAATAAAAAACCCAGCGGTGATTAAATACCACCAAAAGAAAGCTCTATTTGTGTGAAAAAAAGGACAAACATTTTATATGGGTACAGTGTTGTATAACTGAGTAATTGTCATTCAAAATGTGAGAGCACCGAAAGCTGAAAATTGGTCTGGTTAGGAAGGGGGTTTAAGTGCCCAGTGGTCAAGTGGTTAAAGAGACTTTCCTGAACTACTCAGCACACAAGAAGTGTGAGTTATGGTTGAAGCACTATGAATATAAATGATGGCTGGGACTTTATGTTACACGGTATAAACAGAGATGAAAAAGAATGTATTTAGATCATCTTACCGTTCTGACACTTTTCTATTCAATGTTTCCTCCTCTTGCTTCAATGCTGCCCCCTTTTCCTCCAACGCTTCCACTTTTCTATTCAATGCTTCCTCCTCTTCCTCCAACGCTTCCACTTTTTTATTCAATGCTGCCCCCTCCTTCTCCAACGCTTCCATTTTTTTATTCAAAGCTGCCCCCTCTTTCTTCAACATTTCCACTTTTTTTTTTAATTTTGCCACCACTCTCTTCAATGCTGGCACCTCTTGCTTTAATTCTGCCATTTTCTGGGGTCTTTTGTTTTCTCCAGGCCGCACAGCCGAACTTCTGTCTCTTTATGTGAGTATGGAAACGTCGGTGGGTCAGTAAGGTCTCTGGTGATTATTGTTGTGTTCTCGTCTTCTCCTCTTTCTGAGAAGATGTCTGTACACAGGTGAGGGCGTGTACATGTTACTTCAGCTTCCTGAAATAAGAGCCATTGCTTTCACTTTCATATTTTTACTTGTGTTAGACAATTTTATATTATCATCATTGTAATTAGAAGAGATGCTGGGTTCCTATGTGTCAGAATAAACTTTGCACTCATATTTACACCCAAAACTTGCAAAAACTTAAAATCAGTAAGGCCTGGTTCACACAAATGCGATTTCAGTCACACAGAATTGCATAGCATTTGAAATCACATTGTTTTTAATGGTGCTCATTCAGATCAGTGCAACTCAGCATTGTGCAATTTTGGAACAGATTCCTGTGCTATTTTAGAATGATTCCTGCATCCTCTTCTTCCCACCATTGAATCTCTGGAGGCATCCTGTGGAGAGACTGAGGGAGCCCCCCTTCCTCCAGCAAGAGTTCACAGCTGTACCACAGGGACTGGTAAGAGGGCACCGCCCATTGTTTACACCATACCTCCCAACTGTCCCGGATTTGCCGGGATTGTCCTGGAACTTGATGCAAGGCTTTGTCCCAGAGTGGAGCCAAGTGCTGGAACAAGTTCCAGCACTTGACTCCAGTGGCTTGCCCACGAGCACGCATCAGCTGTGTAAATGTTACAGGCAGCCGATGGTGAGAGATGCTGGCTTCCTCACATACATGGCTCACAACGTCTTGCGGCTGAACCCGCCTCCTCCTTGGCTGTGATGCTTTCTTGCACACAGACAGGAGGAGGAGGCGGGAGGAGTCAGGAGAGGGGCGGACTAGGTGGCAATTGGCTCTGAACCACTCTGATGCCCAGAAGAGCCCAAAGGTGGTAATGAAGATGCAGTGTCTGTGAGCTAACAGCCCACCTTCTCCTTCTCATGCTGGAAGCCAGCTGGCTGTATGCATAGCTGCCAACTGTCCCGAATTTCCCGGGACATTCCCGGGACTTGGACTTCATTCCCGGATTTGTGGTGTCCCGGGAAATGTCCCGAAAAATTCGGTTCCGGTTTTTGAAACCGCCGCCGCCGCTAGAGGTCGGCGGCCGGCGGAGACATTGTCTCCGCCGGCCGCCATTTTGTTGAAGTTCAGGAAGACGGCTGGGGGGAGGCTAGACGAAGCTTCTGCGTCGCCGCCCACCCCCTGCCCCGCTCCGCCTCGGCCCGCCTCGGCCCGCCCTGCTCCGCCTCGCCCCGCTCCGCCTCGGCCCGCCTACCCCCCGCCCCGCTGCCAGTCTGATATGGAAAGGGGCGGGGGTTCTAGGTGGGGGGTGAGCGCGCGCACCGCTGTGGGACACGATGTGAGTGGGGGGGGCACTGGGGACACCTGATGTGAGTGGGGGGGCACTGGGGACACCTGATGTGAGTGGGGGGGGCACTGGGGACACCTGATGTGAGTGGGGGGGCACTGGGGACACCTGATGTGAGTGGGGGGGCACTGGGGACACCTGATGTGAGTGGGGGGGCACTGGGGACACCTGATGTGAGTTTGGGGGCACTGGGGACACCTGATGTGAGTGGGGGGGCACTGGGGACACCTGATGTGAGTGGGGGGGCACTGGGGACACCTGATGTGAGTGGGGGGGGCACTGGGGACACCTGATGTGAGTGGGGGGGCACTGGGGACACCTGATGTGAGTGGGGGGGCACTGGGGACACCTGATGTGAGGGGGGGCACTGGGGACACCTGATGTGAGGGGGGGGCACTGGGGACACCTGATGTGAGGGGGGCTCCGCCGGGGACTCCTGGTGTGAGGGGGGCTCCCTTGGGGACTCCTGATGTGAGGGGGGCTCCGCCGGGGACACCTGATGTGAGGGGGGCTCCGCCGGGGACACCTGATGTGAGGGGGAGCTCCGCCGGGGACACCTGATGTGAGGGGGGGCTCCGCCGGGGACTCCTGGTGTGAGGGGGGGCTCCGCCGGGGACTCCTGGTGTGAGGGGGGGCTCCGCCGGGGACTCCTGGTGTGAGGGGGGCTCCGCCGGGGACTCCTGGTGTGAGGGGGGCTCCGCTGGGGGCACCTGATGCAAGGACGGACTCTGCTCGGACATCTGAAGCAAGGACGGACGGCTGGTGGCAGGCGACGTGGCAGGTGACACGCTCAGGGATCCCACTGATTCTGCATTATGGTGAGTTGAATGATTTCATTTTATATTACAATGTAATAATAGAAATAATGCGCTTCAATCATCCTGACACCATAACAACCATGGTGCCGGGATGATTGAAGCATTAACACCAGGTGTTTGGAGTATCTTTATCTGCTGATTGTTAAACTTTCTAGAATACACATATTTCTATTGTGTAGGATCTGGGCCTGCTGTCCCGTCATTTCCCTCTCTCTCCCTCTCTCTTCCCCTCTCTCCCCCTCTCCATCCCTCATTCATTTCAGACTCTAACCACACCCTCTAGAGCCACGCCCATTTAAGCCACGCCCACAATTTCGCGTAAACCACGCCCATTTTTCGGCCGCACTTGTCTGTTTTTGCCAGGCCACGCCTGCTGACGAATGCCCCGCCCCCTAATTATTGGACAGCTCCGCCTACAGCCACAAAAGTGTCCCACATTTTTTTTTTACAATGTTGGCAACTATGCTGTATGTGATGAGCAGGACACTGATGGCGGAGGACAGATAAGGGGACGCTAATGGTGGGGGACACTGATGTTGGGGGACACTGATGATGGGGGACACTAATGGTGGAGGACACTAATGGTGGAGGACACTGATGGTGGGGGACACCGATTTTGAGTTGCAATTTGTGTGCATTTTCAAAATTTGGCTTTTACAGGGGTGAGATCACCCCATCTGTTGAAGGCAAGATCAACACAGTTTTGACATACTAATGTCTGATATTGCCTTCACTTTATCAAAGTTGAACTAAGTTCCTGAATTGTGTATGTTATGTTTTTAAACATGCCTCTTAGCCACAAAAAAGGCTATATATTGTCACATATACATTTATACACAAAAGATGTTGGTTTGTTAAAAAACCCTTTTATAACGCACATGGGAATGTGCTTTGAGTAAAATGTTTTATACTCAACAATGTGTGGCTTCTTTTTTCAATGCTCCATACCAGTTTTTGGAGTATCTTGTTGTAGTTACAGTGACAATGGGGGTTATTTACTAAAGGCAAATTCACTTTGCACTACAAGTGCACTTTCAGTGCAGTTTCACTGCACTGAAAGTGCACTTGCAGTGCACTTGTAGTGCAAAGTAGATTTGCCTTTAGTAAATAACCCCCACAGTGCTCTAAAATTTGACCCAATCAGGCCATTTTAGGGACTCAAAGCAATTAATTCATGGAGCTGAAAAGGATGATTATTTTTTATCATTAATGCATTACATACATTAACAACAAAAACAAGGTGTGTGTGTAGCAGACCCACAGCACAACATAATAGTTAGCTGAAGAAGAGATTGTCACCTCATGTATCAAATAAGTTACGTTTGCACTATTGAAGAAAATGGCCAAAAATAAAAGGCCATTGGAGAACCTAGGAGACAGCTAAAAGAAACACAAGCAGTAAATCAAATGAAATATGAGTTCAGTTTTTAACAAACAATTTATTTAAAACAGTTTAGACATTCTCTGGCATATCAATGGCCCCCCTACCCACAAAGTACTCTAGATAACTTTGCCGTACTTCACGGGCACTTTGGGGGGGCAAGCCAGGAGGGCCAGCTTCCAGAGCCATCAGAGTTGTATCCTGTAAGCCGGATATGTGTGGCCTCAGTCGGAACTGAGGCCACATAGTTGGCTGCCTTTTTGCATAAATAGTTGTGTAAAATGCAGCATGAAAGAATTATGTGATTTAGTTTATATTCCGTCATATTAATAGCAGTGAGGAATAGGCAGAACCGGCTGGCCTTTATTCTAAAGGCATTTTCAACCACTCTTCTGGCTCTGGTAATTAAAAACCCTCTGGTCCGGGGTGAGGGTCCTCATCGGGAATGGCCGTAGAAGATGGTCCCCCAGGGCAAAAGCTTCATCCATGAAGAAGACAAACGGGAGTCCCGCCACATTGTCTTCTGGAGGTGGCAAGCAAACATAAGACCTCATACTGCCTACAGCTGATGCCCCTAGAATACATTTGCTATAAGAGATCTCAGACCCTAAAAACAACTTCCATCGCATACTCGTGGTTGAACCAATCAACTCAAGACACAGACAAAAAACATAAAGTACAATGGAAAGTTGACTTGGGCACAAAAATCAGCCAATCCCAATGGGAAAAGGCATGTATTTTGGCACACAAATGCTCACTGAGTATGAAGTATCAAGAGATATCATATAAAATCCTAACACATGGTACATGACCCCACAAAAAGCCAATAGATGGTTCCACACGACATCAGACTCCTGCTGGCGATGCGGTACTGAGATAGGGTCTTTTTTGCATATCTGGTGGAGCTGCCCCCCAATCCTTGACTACTGGAAAAATATCACAAATTGATTCAAGCATATTACAGACACTAAGGTTAACCTAAATGCTGCCGCATGCCTGATTCACATTAACTCCTTTACTCTGAGTAAATACAAAAAATCCCTTATTCGACATCTACTAACAGCAGCAAAAACCCTAATTCCTCTCCATTGGAAAACCACTCATACTCCTTCGGTTAGGGATTGGCTGGGCAGAGTCCAATATTTATACAGGATGGAAGAAATTCTAGCGATGAAAAAGGAAAAATAGCTTTATCAACACATGGCAGCCATGGTTATTATTTACCTACTCGACTGAATATCAAACGCTCCTTACTTAGAGTAACAGATACAAAACCCCTGTATTATAGCGTGTTAAAAAATTCATGTACGATATATGTGATTAATGGTATGTCCTCAATATTCATTTCCCCACCCACCCTATACCCATACCCCTTCTCTCTTTATTTTCCGCACTCCCTTCACATTTCCCACACCTATTTCATTCTCCTAAACATGATCAGTGTATCATCCCAAATAAAAACATTGTTAAACCTGTATGTTCATAAACAAACTGTTAAATGTTAACTGACGTTAATTTTCAAATACTGCTATGTAACTGTATATTGTCAATGTGAACTACATTTTCTCTAATAAACATTTCTTGATTGAGAAAAAAAAAAGTCATTGGTAGCACATATGTTGAATGCTGCTTGGGCATGTATCCCAGACCTATGGAAATCTACTATCATACCACCTGTGAAACATTGGTTTTCCAGAATAGATGAAATTAGAATAATGGAAAACATGACAGCCTCATTCCATGGTAGAGAAGAGGAATGTAGGAAAACCTGGCGGCCATGGATGACCTTTACCAGCACATCTCAGTATGTTGATCATTGTGCTGATTAGTCACCAAGTATTGAGATTTATATGGGTGGGTTTGGTCTAGGCGGGGTGGTCTGGGGGGGGAAGGGGGGCGTTAGAGGCTGAGAAGTTATATTTATTTATCCTTCTCCATTTTTTTTTTGTTTTCTCTTATCCCTCTCTCGTGGCCTCCAGGGGAAGGGGTCAGGGGAGAGGTTTCTTTTATTCTAAAGTAGAGAAGGGAAGGTATAATAAAGGAAGAATTTCAAGTAGTTGATATGGAAGGACTGTAATCCAGGTCAATAATTGTAGTAATATTTATTACTAGGCATATTGAGTGGCTTTATACTCCTAATTGTATGAATTCAATAAGTGATACCGCTGGTTTATTTGTTATTATTCTGAGGTCGGATGGCTAGATTTGTTCTCTACTTAATATAGGTTTATTCCTGTTTATTTCTTTTTTTTGTTGTTATTGTTTTATATTGTTCATATGCTTTGTTATAGCTGAAAAATATTGAATAAAGAATTATATATAAAAAAAGGAACTCTCATTTAACCCAAATCATATCTGAGAGGTATTAAATCTCAAATATAGTAAACGGGTAACATAATTGGCGAAGCACTGAGTTGAGGACCAGGATTGAAAGTATTTAATATAATACTGAGATTTGTGAAATGCAGATTTAGGTTATTGGGCTGGATTTTAAACTGAGTCAGTTTTTCTGGTAGTTTGGAAGTCACAACATGTGTATCTAGGGAAAAATATAGATAAAGGTTTTTGTTTTATTAGTGGGTATTAGATTAACACTAAAAAAAGAGGGAGGATACGCCATTTATTTTGTTTTGTTTAATATCCCATAATAATAGTGAAAAAATATATTGGATGAACCATTAAAAACCGGTCACTTTAATGGAGAGGATATATTATTTGGCAGGAGAATTTTTATTTGTATTTATTTGTTTCTTTTGTGCTTACCAAGCTTCATTGCTCTCACTAACCATTGTTTGAGTGTGCTGTATGGTGAGTACATATGTGTTTTATTGGGAAGACCCTGAAAGAGTGTGGTCTTGGTGGTTTTGTTGAAAAGGTTCAACAGGTTTTTGTTTTTTATTGAAATGGTGTGACCACTAAAGGCATAGTATTTGTGTGTAGGACATTGAAACTGAGCTACAAGAGAGTTGTTTATTTGTTTGTTTTTTTGTTTTTTTGCTGTGGGAATTTACAAGCAGTAATATTCTCATTGTTTTCTGTAAAATACCAAACTGTGGAAGTCTGGTTACTGAATCTAATATCTGAGAACAATTAATTTTAGAGTGTAAAATAAGGTGCAATTAGCATACTATAGTATACCTTGAATTTTTTTTTTTTGTTAGGAGAAATCCTACCAAGAATTTGAAAAGCTCAATTTGTCGTGTAACATATATTTTTTAAACTAAATTGGGTGTGACAGCTATTGTGTAATGTGTATGCTCCATCGCACATTTGCTGTCGGAAATTCCGCACACAAATGTTTGAAAGCAGGTTCTCAAATTTTCCGCCAACTTCGCTTTGTTGTCGGAAATTCGGAGCGTGTGTACACAAGTCCGAGCACCAAAGCTCACGCATGCTCAGAATCCAGTACGAGACGGAAGCGCTCGGTCTTGTAAAACTAGCGCTCCTAATGGACATTCGTCACACTGCAAATTTTTTAATCTTTCAATGCAGCACATTCTCTTCTTCTTTATAATTCTATAATAATGAAGTTGCTTTAGTGCTGATATTCACACAGAGTTCTGACAAACAGATTTTTTATTATTTCTCGTGATCTCCTGAATAATCTTTGTTTTTGTTTGGTTTTTTTTCTCAAGATCTCCAGAATAATCTTTTTTTATTTTTTATAGTGATCTCCTTTTTTTTAATTTACGTTTTGTGTGTCAAGTTACCACAACATCATTATTATCTTGTATTTTTTTACCTCAAAGAGGTTGTTTGGAGTTGGTGTCCCTTGGTAATTTGACATTGTATTTTCTAAATGTACCTGCCTACTCACAAACAATCTGTCCTTTTTGAAGTAAAACACAGTCAAGTATTTGTCAAAAAAAAATTAAAAATTTATTAGGGGTGATAACAAAATAAAGAGGAAGGCAACGCTAAAGAAACAGTTGGAATTGGTGAAGCCTTTGCCAGGGCAGACATCAATTATGATGATGACATATATGTCCCGAGGCTGTGGTCTTACAACAGCCTGCATCTTTTGCCAGACCACACCAAATCCAGGCCAACACTCTCAAGACTTCCTTACACGCTTCCTTCCAGGCTGCTGTGGTGGGTTTGGTGGCTGTGTTGTTGGAGGTGTTGGTGGAGGTGGTGGAGTAATATGGTCCAACACACACACGTTTATTGGTGAGTTGGCCCCTCACCCCCTTGTTTAGGGCCTGAAGTATTACCTCCTCACAGATGAAGCATTGGCCCTCCTCCATTCCTTCCATTTTACTGGCCGTCATACAGCCAAATGCCTCGTGGATACCAGGGGTGGTTGTGAGGACAGCAGTAGCCTGTCTAATCAAAGTAGTCCCCGACTCCTCCAGGTTCGGTCAGGCTACTGGGCACGGCCACCTCCTGGCTGCCACTTTCCATGGCCTCCTCCTGGCTGAGACTATCCTGTGTATGAAAATGGGACATAGTTTTAGTTTTTTGGTCATCAATCACACACAATTTTGAGCTCATGACTGTTGCAAATGGAATGTTAACAAATACAAAAGACTATCATTCTGACCCCAGCATTTTTCATTCTTGTACCAATAATTTTTGGCTACTATTGTCTATTGATATGTAAACCACTTTGTTAAATCAGAAATGAGTGATCAATAATAGCATCTAGTTAACATCATTACATTTTTGCCAAGAAATATGTTGAACAATGCTATACCTGGCTCAAGCTGGGCTCCTCTACATCTTCCTGGGTGGAAGGCCCAGGTTGTACTTTGGAAGCCCCATCTGATGTGGAAGGAAGTGGGGAAGGAAGGGTTGAGAGTGATGGCCTGGGTTCACTCTGGTCTGACAAAAAATGCAGTCTGTCGTAGTACCAGAGCCTGAGGACATAAACGTCATCTGCTGCTCCTCCTGATCTCATGGAATCCTGGACCTTCTTGCGCTCCCTATTATATGTGCTTCTCAGGCCACCAATTTTGACCTTTAAATAGGGGATGTTTGCCGTGGGAGTCACCAGCTTCACCAATTCCAACAGTTGCTCCAGCGCTGCCTTCCTCTTTATCTTGTTGGAATAATCTTGAGTTTTTACTTTACACAGACAGCGTAGCTCCCTGTACTTATCTATAAAGGTTGGTAGGAATTCTGGATCAGTAAATTTATCCATTTTATCTGCAAGACACAACACAAGACAAACCCTAATTGTCAGACTTCCACGTACCTGACTGATTAGCCCGATACAGCAGGGGAAGGTCTCCCTTACGTATCGGGTTCCCGGCCCCTGATAGTATGAACAGGAGGCACGGAAGCACAGAATGGTATGAGAGCCTGGCGGGTGACTTGCGGAAGTAAGGCCCAGGATCCTTGTGCAAGTGGGTTGGAGATCCCTAGTAAACTGGGAGCATATGCAGAGCAGGAGGAGAGTAGACAGGTCCAGTCACAGGCAGAGATGGCAACAGGCGGGCAGCACAGTACAAAGGAGCAGGCAAGTTCAGAGTCCAGGTCACAGGCAGGGTTGGCAACAGGCGGGCAGCGTAGTACAAAGGAGCAGGCAGATTCAAGGTCAAGGATAGGCCGGGATCAGATGCAGGCAGAAGGCAGAGAGTAATCCAATGGACAAGCCGGGTATCAAGGAGATCAGACGTTTAGACAGGTTAACAGGAAGCACAGATACAGGGAGCTGCAGATCGGACAGCACCGAGCAACATGCACAGGCAGCTTAAATAGGGTGATGGGCGCCAAGCGGCGTGCGCGCGCGCCAATGCGCACAGGTGCACGCACACCCGCATGCGGCTGCACAATAGCGTGCACGGGCGCGTGCCCACGCGCACCGGCGCACCCCAGGGCGCCCAGCACTGAGTCTATTCTGGGAACTTCTCTGACACTAATGTCAGGCTAAACTCTCCTAAACTTCCTAAACGTCCCAATATAGGCCTCAATATATAAGCAGTATAGGCCACTAACCACTGATGCCCCAAGTTAAAATTGTACCTTCGTTTGCACGATCGGCGCTTACACTACTCTGTCCTCCGCTCACAGATCTTACGTACAGCGCACGCGTGTTATGCTTTATATACACTACGCATGTGTGAAACTCTGCCCCTGACCTTCTTTCTAGTTTATTCCCCGCCCCTTCTCTTTCGGTGCAGTGGGAGAGCACATGGCAAAGACACAACAGGTGTCTGCAGAGAGCAGCAATGATGAAAGCCCGGGCTAAGAAACGTCCAGATCCAGGAGGAGATATAAGGCCTCAAATATGTCCTTTGTAGATATGGTGGACATTTTGAAGAGGGCCGCCTATGATGGGAAGTAAGGACCGTACCCAAACCCAAATGTGAGCAAGGCCAAGATCATGACTAAAGTTGTGAGAAGTCTGCACAGGAATTTTGGGGTACGACGATCCAAGGAGCAATTGAGGAAACGCTGGTCAGACCTCAAATTGAGGGAGCACGATCAGTACAGAAGGGTCAGGAAACTGCTTCTAAAAAGTAAGTATTTGTCCTGTGTTCCTATTATTATTATTATTACTTTCATGCTGCTCCATGTGCTTTTCTTTACTGTTGTACAGTTTAAAATGGCAAGTTTCAGGTTCGTGGGCACAGTAATCATTCGTAGTAAACATCGTCCGTTCGCCCACTAATACGATGTTTTTGGCAGATGCAGGTTAACTACATTTGTTCATGCCTATTTGTATTAAAAGAAGTTTTTAAGACATTTTTTTCTAGATGATTTTGTAACTAGAATGAAATGCAAACTTGATTCAGTGTAAGGAGAGGACACTCAGCAGCAGTTTACACATCTGGACGCAGGAGCACTAGTGTGGGACACCAGAACTAACTTTTTTATGATGTCCCATGCAGGTGCTTTATTGGATACTAGGAGTCTCTCCATGTGTGAAACTTGCACAAAACAGATAAGTATTCCAGCTTTTGAAAGGGAAAAAATAATCTTTTCAGCTTGGAACTCTGCCAAAACAGACAATTGTAAGACACTTCCAAGCAATGTTTCATATTACTATTTCTCGTCTCAAATATCTGTCTGCTAAGTATACCTTTTTTTATTCACATAGGGGAGAAAGGAATCGGGACATCTGAGGACACCAGGAACCCCACTACTCCAGAAGAAGGGGAAGTCACCACACCACAACCTACGGATGTGGATTCCGAGGTTCAGGAAGTGGTTAAAATGGTGACGACAACAGGTGAGTGTCTGAGACCACAGCTTCAAGTAATAGATGTATGCCTGCATATTTATAATACATGGTGTTTTTTTATTTTTAGGTGATGTGGATGTTGTGGAAGAAGATACTCATTTCAAGTCCTCATCAGCGAAATAATGGTGTGCAATCGTGAATTAGAGAAGGTCAAGGAAAACATCAATGATGTTGAAAAAAGACTCAACAATGTCATTGATGTTTTAGGCAAAATCTAAAACCACCAAAACTTGAAAATGTTCTCGTTGTTGTTTGTATTTTTTATGACGTTTTAAAGTAATTGCAAAGCTAAATTTTGAAGTTGCACACAGCGTGTCAACATGTGCTATCTGCCATTATGGGATATCAATGGATGCGTTTTGTGGGTGCAACCCCTTCCTCACAACTAAAGTAAGTGAGAGGAAGGTGTTGCACCCCCAGAACACGTCCATGGATCCCATGATGGGAGCTAGCACATGTTAACACACTGTGTGTTTTGTGGCTTTTGAAAAATAGATGTAGGGAAAATACACACATTTTAGGCATGGGATCATGAGGGAAATCCACATTTTGAGTCGCAATTTGTGTATTTTCAAAATTTGGCTTTTACAGGGGTGAGATCACCCCATCTGTTAAAGGCAAGATCAACACAGTTTTGACATACTAATGTCTGATATTGCCTTCACTTTATCAAAGTTGAACTAAGTTCCTGAGTTGTGTATGTTATGTTTTTAAACATGCCTGTTAGCCACAAAAAAGGCTATATTTTGTCACACATACATTTATACACAGAAGATGTTGGTTTGTTAAAAAACCCTTTTATAACGCATATGGGAATGTGCTTTGAGTAAAATGTTTTATACTCAACAATGTGTGGCTTCTTTTTTCAATGCTCAATACCTGTCAGGAAGGGCATGCCAGCACCCAAGATGGCTGCCGAAGAAGACGACCTGTTACCTCTGCCTGTCAGGAAGGGCATGCCAGCACCCAAAATGGCTGCCGAAGAAGATGACCTGTTACCTCTGCCCCTGTCAGAATTCCATTGGTGCACACACACCCTGTGACAGCTTTTTGACACCCAAACAGGCTACTTAAACTCAGTCAGTTTCCAGACTCAGTGCTGTCTGCTCTACAGCGTTCCCTGTGTATCCTGCAATTACCTACCTGACTTCTGTTCCTGTTGTGACCCGGCTTGCTTCCTGACGTTCCTGTTTCCTGCCTGCATCCGACCCTGGCTTGTCCTCTACTCTGCATCTGCCTGCTCCTTCTGCCACTTCGCTGACGACCCGGCCTGTAATCTGATTCCGCTTCCGCTTCAGCCTCTGTTCCTGACGTGCCCGTTTGTGTATGACCCGGCCTGCCTGTACCTGCCTTCTCTTCAGCCTCGAGGGTGCCACCATCCCTTCTGCTGCACCTGCACTTCTGCCTGTGGGGACCGGTTGTCTACTCACTCCAGCTACCTGCCTACCACTGCTCTGGGATTCCTACAGACACCTCTACAGCCCGACCGAGTGCTCCGATCCAGCTCCAGGTTCAGTGATCCCGCCAGGCACTCGTGCGACTCTGCATCTTGGTGCTTCCTGTCAGCTCTATCAGGGGCTCCAAGTCAGAGTTGTAAGAGAGGCCGTCCTCTGCATATCAGGCTCCATCACCAGGTACGTGACAATACCAGTTTTTGGAGTACGTTGTTGTAGTTACAGTGACAATGGGGGTTATTTACTAAAGGCAAATTCACTTTGCACTACAAGTGCACTTTCAGTGCAGTTTCACTGCACTGAAAGTGCACTTGCAGTGCACTTGTAGTGCAAAGTAGATTTGCCTTCAGTAAATAACCCCCACAGTGCTCTAAAATTTGACCCAATCAGGCCATTTTAGGGACTCAAAGCAATTAATTCATGGAGCTGAAAAGGATGATTATTTTTATCATTAATGCATTGCATACATTAACAACAAAAACAAGGTGTGTGTGTAGCAGACCCACAGCACAACATAATAATTAGCTGAAGAAGAGATTGTCACCTCATGTATGAAATAAGTTATGTTTGCACTATTGAAGAAAATGGCCAAAAATAAAAGGCCATTGGAGAACCTAGAAGACAGCTAAAAGAAACACAAGCAGTAAATCAAATGAAATATGAGTTCAGTTTTTAACAAACAATTTATTTAAAACAGTTTAGACATTCTCTGGCATATCAATGGCCCCCCCTACCCACAAAGTACTCTAGATAACTTTGCCGTACTTCACGGGCGCTTTGGGGGGCAAGCCAGGAGGGCCAGCTTCCAGAGCCATCAGAGTTGTATCCGGTAAGCTGGCCACATAGTTGGCTGCGTTTTTTCATAAATGAATTATGTGATTTAGTTTATATTCCACCATATTAATAGCAGTGAGGAATAGGCGGAACCGGCTGGCCATTACTCCAAAGGCATTTTCAACCACTCTTCTGGCTCTGGTAATTAAAAACCCTCTGGTCCGGGGTGAGGGTCCTCATCAGGAATGGCCGCAGAAGATGGTCCCCCAGGGCAAAAGCTTCATCCACGAAGAAGACAAACGAGAGTCCCGCCACATTGTCTTCTGGAGGTGGCAAGCCCAAGCTGCCATTCTGGAGCCGTCTGTAAAACTCTGTCTAGGGGATGACTCCACCATCCGACTTCCGGCTATTTTTCCCTACGTCCACATACAAAAACTTGTAAATTCGCTGACACAGTTGGGAAAATCCCACTGCTGGGCAAACTGGGAAGCCACAGTCTGCCATTCCTGTGGGTTTGAAGGAATCTGTGGAGTCAAACAAGAAAAAACAAAAAATAGTACTTTTGCACATAACATTGCAAGCATATTAGACACAAACATTCTTGGCCAACATAAGTAGAACATTTATTTAAATGAGTATTTAAAGACAAAAGTATAAGGTACACTTATCAGATTCCTCACCCCCTCTGATGGCCCATTGTAAAAATTTTAGGGGGGGGGGGTGTTTTTGACAAGTAACCCTCTCCACTTCATTGAGAGATGAATGCATAAATAATGTGTGTTACTTTGGCCAGCCCCTCCTTACTTACACTATTGGCAGCCCACTGGACAGGTAAGAAGTGTCATAATAGAAAAATATGAATACACATTGTACAAATTCAAACACATTTTTACATTCATAAATTACCTATCAAGATAATAGGAGAACAAAACTTTAAACAGTACCATTTGAAAGTATTCAGGCAGGCCCTTGCACTACATGCTTTGGTGAATTCATCCATAAATATGACCACAAAAGAGGTAGATATAGTGTGTATGGGTTTGGCAAAGGCAGCAGATAGGGTATTGTTATCGGTTGACTTAGCGGTTGGGGGGAATACTCACTTCAAAGGATCCCATGTTTAAATATGCAATGAGGGACTGTGGCCAGTCCGTCATGTATACTTCATTTTCTTTAAAATGTAATCTACAGTACTTACAAGGTTAAGTTTCCTGCTCAAAATAATCTGGGACAAGGATTTACATTAAAGGGGGCTGAAAAGTATAGGGATTGGAGATGTAGCCAATCCTGAACCAGAAATAGGGAAGCCCACCAATCAGAGTCACGCCATGCCAACCAGTGAGGCATCAGCCTACAATGATATACACAGACTAGATGGGAGGGAAACACACACTCTCTGGTGGAGCGGTCACCCGAATGGAACCTTTGTGGGTCATAGCCTGGTAACTATTGGAACTAAATATGTTTATCTTATGTCTTTTCTGTCCTACTATTTGTAGATTAAGGTTTTTTTAAGAATTTTAAGAATTTTATGTATTCCTTCATGTAACCCATGATTTTTACCCTTTTCCTGTGCAATTAGATAGATTGCTGTGTATTAGTCTAGGCCTAATTTACTATATACCAATACATTTTTGTTATTGTGTTAAAGCTTTCACTCATGTTCAAAGAACTCATATTTAACCCAAATCATATCTGAGAGATATTAAATCTCAAATATATTAAACGGGTAACACCCCTTTAAGGATCCGTACTAGTTCTCTCCTTTACTCTGCAAGCAAGCTCACAACATATGGGGGCCCCATATAGTGTAATAGATAAAGGAATCACTTTATGTAAATTAAAAATGCACTTTCATTAATACAAAACAGTAAAGGCACTTCCATAAACAGAGGGGGCTACAGCTCCCACATCATCCGGTTGAAGCTGTCAATCAAGTCACCCAGCACCGCCCCATTGAGATTGACATGTTAAACTGGAAGTGACACGGGAGCCACCCACTAAAGAACTCCCCGCCTTGGACGAAACACTTAGGGCAGTGGTTCTCAACCTCACTAGTGCCGTGACCCCGTGATAAAATTTCCCAAGTTGTGTGGACCCCTAACAGTAAAAATATTTTCGGAACATGGGTTGTCAGCATCCAAGGCAAGAAAAGTAATTTGCGCCCCTAACCCATGGACATTTAGCGCTCCCTAAGTCCCATCCACTCGTACAGTATTAAAACCCCTTATGGTACATTCTAGGATGTACTACTCTCTTTGTTCTCCTTTCTTTCCCTTTTATCTCTCTCTATCCTATTTTCTTGATTGTTTTCCCCATCCCTCTCTCTAGCTGTCTTTCTTGTTCTTTCTCTTATTCTTTGTCAGAGAGCTCACCTCGGTAGGTAGGGTGCTGCTTGCGGTGGTGTGCGTCGGGGTGCGCCGGCGCGCATGTTCCTGTTGGTCCTGTTGCGCGCTCTCCTTGTGGCACTGGTATGCATCTTCCGGTCAGGCCTGGTGTGTGTGCCGGTGTGCGGGTGCGTGCACGCGGGCGTGTGCGGGTGCGTGTGCCTGTGCGTGCCGGTGCGCGCATGCCGTTTGGCGCCAATCTGTCTATTTAAGCTGGCCTCACTCTCTGATCAGTGCTGCCTGATCAACAGCTCTGCCGTTCCTTGTACCTGTTTCCTGTGCCTGTAAACCAAGATCTCCTGACTAACTCGGCTTGTTTCCTGGACTCCTCTGAACTCTGCCTGCACCTGACCTCTGGCATGTCTGACTATTCCTCTGCCTGCTTCATTGTACCTCGTTGCCTGCCTGTTGCCGAACCCAGCCTGTCTCCTGACCACGCTGTTCAGTCTTGTTGCCTGTGTTCCAGCCTGCACCTTGCTGTTTAAGGATTGCTCATCCACCTGCATCTGGACTCTATTACCAGGCTCCCATACCACTCCGTACTCCTGTGCTTCCTGTATACTCTACCAGGGGCCGCGAGTCGGATGCATAAGAGAGCCTACCCTCTGCCCAATCTGACTCACCGGTTTGGTAAGTGAGAAGTCTGATATTCTTTCTCTCCTTTTTTCTTTGTTCCTCCCCCTTTTTTCCTCTCCCTTCCATGTATTTTCTATTTTTATTCCTTCTCTACTCCTTGGTGGGGGGGGGGGGGGATCATTGGCAGTGCTGGGGGGAGTTCTGATCAGACAACTTTCAATGGCAACTCTAATCACAGGTAGTGTTACTGTGTCTCTGGCTTCACTGTGTCGCCAGCTCTGTGGTGTCTCATAGCAGTGACACCTATGCCGAAAACAGGAGATAGGGTCTCCTCCAGCCCCTCCCACTTCACATTTCTCACCAGTCAGCTGACCTCTAGTCTCTGCCCCCCACCCAAGCCGTGAACTGAATAGGTGGCTGCGAAGGGACAGCCCTGCTGGGCGGCCGCGAAAAGGCTGGGAGAGCGGTGCAGGCTTCAGGAACAGCCCACTATTCAGTGACCCCTGGCAAATGGACTTTTAACCCCCGAGGGGGTCCCGACCCCCAGGTTGAGAACCGCTGACTTAGGGTGTGATGTCATCCCGTGGCCATTTTGGAACTTGAATTTTGTTAGCACATGTGTTCCAAGCCAGAACTGGTTACTGTGCTCCATTTTTAAGTGCAAGTCCCCTTTTTTATACTTTAAATCTTATTGTTTAACCGCTAAAAGCAGAGTTCCACCCAAAAATGGAACTTCCGCTTTAAGTGCAGGTGACCCCCTGACATGCCACATTTGGCATGCCATTTTTTTTTGGGGGGGTGCCCTGCTTTTAGAGGCACCGGAAGGAAGTTCACCTCTCCTCCTCCCTCCCTGCAATCTTCTGGGACACATCACAGGTCCCAGAAGAATACCCAGCCACTCACCAACGCGCAGCGCGGCTTGTGCATGCGCAGTGTGCGCCCGGCTGTAAACCAACAGCTGGGTGCCCACAGTTAGAATGCTGGCGCCGCAGAGAGGAGGGGGAGAGGAGCGAGGCTTCCTGCACCCGCATCGCTGGACCGTGGGACATGTAAGTGTCTGATTATTAAAAATCAGCATATACACTTTTTATAGCTGCTGACTTTTAAATGGGTGGAACTCCGCTTTAAGGACTGCCCCACGTACGTATACTGCAGCAGGGTGGCCCTGTATGTGATTTCTTTCTTCAGGTCTAGGAAGCGTGCTTAGACCCACTCCTGCTGCGATTGGACACAGCAGGAGCCAATCAGCGGGTCCAGAGACAGAGAGAACAAGGCAGAACTATGTAAACAAGACAGATCGCCGTTCTATGAGAGGGGGAGATGCTAAGCAGGAACACAGATCTCTGTCTTAACCCAGTCAAAGCACCTCCCCAACACAGTTAGAAAGCACAATAAACCTTTTGATTGCCCCTAGTGTTAACTCCTTCCCTGCCAGTGTCATTAGTACAGTGACAGTGCATTTTTTTTAGCACTGTTCACTGTATTGGTGTCACTGGTCCCCAAAAAAGTGTCACTTTGTCAGATTTGTCCGCTGCAATGTCGCAGTTCCTCTATAAAACGCTGATTGCCGCTATTACTAATAAAAAAAAGTCCATAAACCTATCCCATAGTTTGTAGATGCTATAACTTTTGCACAGACCAATCAATATATGCCTTTTTGGGATTTTTTTTTTTTGGGTGATTAAATACCACCAAAAAAAGCTCAATTTGTGGGGTACAGCGACACACGACCGCGCAATTGTCAGTTAAAGTAATGCAGTGCCGTATCGCAAAAAATGGCCTGGTCATTAAGGGGGTAAACCTTCCGAAGCTGAAGTAGTTAAATGGGATATATATTTGTAAAGTCAGCGGCCAAAGTGTACGGGTGGTGGAGACACAAAGCACAATATTTAGAAGTCTGCACCGTTTATTTGGAACACACTGGTGATTGTATTCATTTTTGGACTTTTATGATTATATTTATACATATATATATATATATATATATATATATATATATATATATATATACACTTATATATTATATTATGATTATATTTATACACTTGTAATAAGAAGTGATATACACTCACCGGCCACTTTATTAGGTACACCTGTTCTATTCACATGTCACACAAATCACACGGCAGCAAGCAGTGCGCATGCGTGAGAGCTCCGTAATGGCCGTCTAAGCCCGGAGCTCCGCACCACCCCGGTCCGACGAGCGGCATATCGCAAGCCACAGCCAGCGGAGGACACACCCGAGCACTCCCCCCCGCTTTGGGAACAGCGGGGGCTCACAGTGAGATGTCCGGTGCACAGGCCCGGCGTGATCTAGGCCCGCAATTCGCGGCGGCAGCGGCGGAGGGGTGTACCAAGATGGCCGCCGGCAATGACTTCACCAGGCCTCACTCAGCCACACAGCACAACGGGTCTGAGCAAAGAACTATACTCACCCCCCCCGATCCTGACTTTAGCCCAGGCAGCTCAGGGAGGTTCCAGCACGCTCCAGACTGGTCATCAGGGCCTGCAGCAGCATCAAGTCCCACAGGGGGCCCAAAGAGAGCCACACATCAATGAGCAGAGGGAAGATGGTTCTTTTTCCTCAGACATACCCCCCCAACCCCCCTCGTCAGCAGGCACTTCACCTGGATACTCAGTTAATGACATCTCTGCACTCCAAGAAGATCTCTTTTCCAAATTTTCAGCACTATTAGAAAAGGGACTGGCTAATACAGCAACCCAGATCACTAATGCCATTAAAACTGACCTTTCCAACCTGGGCTCTAGAATTGAGGCTATGGCAGACAAAATCGATTACATGGTCGCTAGAACCAACCAGAATGCCGCACATATCCAGACAGTCCAAGAACAATTGGACACAGCCCAATCGACGAATCGACGAACTTGAGAACAGGTCCAGGAGGTATAATTTTAGAATAAGTGGCCTCCCGGAATCCTTCACAGATATCCCCCTCACGGTGCAGGACTTTATCTCAGAGCTTATCCCTAATATTCCGCCACACAGGCTAGAGCTGGACAGGGCTCACAGGGCTCTGGGACCCCCAAGGAAAGATGGCTCCCCAAGGGACGTAATAGTAAAACCGCATTTTTATGCGGTCAAAGAGGAGGTAATGAGACAATCACGTTTGAAGTCTAAGCTCCAACATCAGGGTCACCAAATCCAGCTTTTTGAAGATCTGGCTCAGTCCACCATACAAAGAAGACGTACTCTCAAACCCCTCCTTTAGGTCTTGATGGAACAAGACATCAAATACCGCTGGACATTCCCCTTTGCCGTGAAGTTTTCATTACAAGGCAAGACCTATGCTTTCTCCAACCTCCCGGACGGTGAGAGACTGTTTCTCTCCCTCAAACTAATCTCCCAGGAAGCCCCCATGGAACTTTCCTCATCTTCATCGGGTTCGTCCAAATGCCCTCCTCCAGGCAGCCCAGTCTCCCCTCTCTGGATCAAGGGCCCTTCTAAAAGAAGTAAAGACGGAAGACCTCCATAACAAATTTTCAAGATTTCTTTTACTCACCCAGATCTTCCACGGTCTTTTCTGTTTGGGATTGTTTCCCTCCGTTGATTGAGCTAATGCTCACCCTTCTAATTTCACAGCCCAATTGGGGCCCTGGACACAGGACACTTCCTTGCCGCTAAAGCCTTGACACTACCTGCTGATGTGGATCACTGAAGTGAATTGTCAACGGAGAACAGTCCCCGGGTTCCCTTTGCTTCTCAGAAGCGAAAGGATGGTCTCTTTTCATTTCGCATTGGGGATTCGAACCCTGGAACTCTTGATCTCCATAGTATTCAGCAAGCCACTCCTACCCAGATCCATGCTCATGGTTGTAGTTAGCCCCGGGCTAGTGGTTTTCTTTGATAGTTCAGTTTAAGTCCTTTTTTTATTTTTCTTGACTGTAGTTATAGGTCTAAGGTTGTGTTTTGTCTTTGCAATGATCAAGCCGAAGATCTTAGATTGCGATATGCACAATTTACGATTCAGTTATTTAGAAGTAAGGGTCCGGGGTGGTACCCTTGCGCCTCCTCTCATTCCTAGGGAACCAAATGTGCTCCCGCAGAATGAGACTTCTCCCGTCCACTATGGACGAGAGAAGATTTAAAATGGAGACTAGGCAGTTAGAAACACCGCTGCTCTCCACGGGTCCAGTTAGAGGACCCTTGATACTGTTTTTGTTTTTTTTGTCTTTATGTCTCCCTATCTTTCCTCTTTCCTTTCTCATCACCTCTTTCTCTTCTAGCTGGCCATCTGGGGTTGCCCCAGGACCTCCCGCGTACAGACATAGGTCGGATCCTTCATTCCTCCACCCTCTCTATGAATACATCTCAACACGAGGTAAGTGGCTGCTGGGGCAGTGATCACTTCTCCCTCTGTTCCAATGGCTGATTTGGCATCTAAGGGACTAGATCTTAAGGTGGCTTCTCATAACGCTCAAGGGCTCAATTCTCCCAGGAAAAGGAGAGTAGCTTTTGATCATTATAAATCCCTCAAACTTGATATAGTGCTCCTACAGGAGACGCATTTCCAGATTCGGTACAGTCCCAAGTTCCTACACTCCTACTACCCATCATTTTTCTTAGCCAACGCTCCTAACAAAACCAAAGGTGTTGCAATACTTTTCTCTAAGAACAGTAAATTTACCCACATTTCTGACCTTAGAAGATCCAGAGGGACGGTTCATTCTTGTAAAGGGCACTCTGGAGGGAGTACTATACTCCATAATCTCTTACTATGCCCCTAATAAGGGTCAAGCAACTTTTTTCCAGAACCTCTTTGCAACTCTTAACCCCCTCCTGGAGGGCAAAGTCATATGGGGAGGGGACTCAAATGTAGCGTTTGACCAGGGCCTAGACAAAACTAAAACACTCAAAGATAGTCTAACACGCCCCACAAAACTAAGCACCAGAATAGCAAAAATGATTCACTCCCAAGGTTTGGTAGATATCTGGAGGGAACTAAATCCCAAATGTAGGGACTTCACACACTTTTCCTCTCCCCACCAGACCTACGCCAGGATTGACCACATACTCATTCCGACTAACCTCATCCCCCTATCCTCCAAAGCTAAAATCATAGACATAGTCTGGTCAGACCACTCGCTGGTCCTCCTGACTATGAGAAACGTCCTGTTGAGGAGCGGGGGCTCTTATTGGAGATTGAACGAGTCTCTCCTAGGAGATCCAGTTCATGCCAAGATGATAGCAGACACTATCAAGGAATACTTCAAACTAAATGATGTGGGAAACATCTCCCCCGAAATCCCATGGGCAGCCCACAAGGTCACAGTTCGAGGTGAGCTCATCAGATTAGCAACTCAAGTTAAAAAGGAGAGACTGATAGACATTCATAGACTAGCGCAAAAAATGTATTACCTTGAAAATCGACCACAAAAAAACATCCATCTAGGGAGCTCAATGAAAAACTAGATGCGATTAGTTTGGAACTCAATCTAGCTTTAACAGCAAAAGCCGAAAAACACATTAGATGGAGCTGAGCTAAATTTTACTGCCACAGGGACAAAGTTGGGACGATGCTAGCTACGAAACTTTCCCCCAAATTCCACTCTCACACTTTCCCCAAATTACGTATAGCGGGACTACCACCAACGGCCAACCCATCTAAAATCATTAAGGCCTTTCACTAATTTTATTCTGAATTATACAAAACCACACATAAGCCAAGAGACATCTCGATCGCTTCCTTTTTCTCAAATCTTCAACTGCCCTCTTTATCCAAGGACCATAGAGACCTTATGGAGGAACCCTTCACCTCGGATGAGATAAGGGAGGTTATTAAACACCTTAAGACGGGCTCGGCCCCGGGCCCGGACGGCTTATCAGTCCCTTATTATAAGAAGTTCGGGGATATACTGGCCCCCCATATGGCAAAATTTTTCAACTCTAAAAAATCAGGCTCCCCCATGGATCCACATCTGAACACGGCTTTCATAGCAGTAATTCCCAAACCCAATAAGAATCATGAAGAAGTAGAGAATTATAGGCCCATCTCCCTAATCAATAATGATCTCAAGATACTTACTAAAATTTTAGCCAACCGTCTCGCCTCCTTTATCAAGCAGTATGTCCACAAAGACCAGGTAGGATTTATCCCGGGGAGGCAGGGCCCAGATCAAATCAGGAGAGCGGTGGACATTGTCTCCATTCTCCAATCCAATTGGGATGGGGGCCCCAAACAGGCAGGAATGCTGTTGTCTTTAGATTTGCATAAGGCCTTCGACTCGATCAAATGGCCTTACCTTTTTTACCTCCTTGAGAGCTGGGGCTTCGGCGCTGGCTTTTTAGGGACTCTACGATCCCTCTACTCCAACCCGGCAGCGGTACTCCGACTGCAGGGCCAATATTCCAAAGCCCTCCAAATAGCGAGAGGGACGAGACAGGGTTGCCCTCTCTCCCCTCTGATTTTCGCCATGGCCATAGAAACACTTGCGATAGCGATTAGATCAAACCCAAATATTCATGGATTAACCTGTGGGGACCAAGTCCACAAGTGTGGGCTCTTCGCTGACGACATGCTCCTTTTCATTACGTCACCTACCACATCACTCCCAAATTTGTGCAAACTGTTGAAAGAGTTCTCTAGTATCTCAGGCCTTAAGGTCAACTATTCTAAATCATCGGCTTTAAATGTCTCCCTTCAGACAGAAACAGTATCTGCACTTCAAAGCTCCTTTGACTTTAAATGGAATGACCAATGGATAGACTATTTGGAAATTAAACTTACAGCTAAAATGGAACAATTATATTCCTTGAACTTCCCTCCAATGTACCGTAAGTTAGCATCTGACTTGGGAACATGGTCCAAGGGGGAGATTTCCTGGTTGGGTAGAATTCATGCAGTGAAGATGACGCTTTTGCCCAGACTCCTGTACCTATTCAGGGCCATTCCGATAAACATTAATAAGGATCACTTGACCAAATTCCAAAAAAAGATCACCAAATTTTATCTGGGGGGGGAGAGGCCATAGATTTCAACAAAGAACCCTTTTCCTTCCCAGAACTCAGGGGGGCATGGGGGCTCCTCAGCTTTTTTGGTACTTTCAAGCCGCCAGGCTAGCTCAACTCTCCACGGTCTACTCTAAGGCAGAGAAACCAATTGGATTCAGATAGAGAGACGAGCAGCCCCCTCATACACCCTGGATTTCCTTCTCTGGATTCCCCCTAAACAGAGACCTTCAATACTCTCCCCATCTCTATCTCAAACGTTTCACTTATGGGAAAACCTAAGAAATAACCCTGCCCTAATCTCGAGATGTTTACCACTAGCGCACATTTTCAATAATCCTGATTTTGCCCCTGAGTTAGATATCAAGGCTTTCCGTTCGTGGCTGGACAAGGGACTGTACCGAATCGGACATTTCTTTACTAATGAGGGACCCATTTCTCTGGAACTCGGTATCAAGCTTCTTGAAATTCCGAATTCTGAGCATTTTAGATTCCACCAAATAAGACCTTTTCTCTGCCAACTCTGGAGAGGAGGTACTACCTCACATAATGCCTTCACGCCATATGAATTATGGTGTGGACGCTCTTTGGAGCAGAGGGGGGGATCTCTGTTATCTACCAGTCACTAGCCCTCCACACCCAAAAGACTCCTTATATGCTTGCCTGGGAAAGTGATCTTGCAATTGAATGGGAAATTGCTAAATGGAAAAGCTCCTTTGACAGAGCCTTTAAAGGCATTAAAAATATTTCCCTAATTGAATCAAGCATTAAGGTCATAACAAGATGGTATTTTACCCCCGCCAAGCTTTCTAAAATGTTCCCAACAGCGAACCCCAAATGTTTTCGTGGGTGTCAGCTCTTGGGTTCAATGGCGCATGTCTGGTGGGAATGCCCTAGACTGAGGCCCTTCTGGGGTAAGATATTCTCCCTGATCCAGAAAATAACGAAGATTCAAATCCCGAAAACCCCGGCCATAGCTCTTCTCAATGATAGCTTGCCCAAGACTCCAAAGCATTCACGTAAACTTATACACTTCATTCTCCTTGGTGCAAAACTCACCATTGCTAAGGCCAAAGTCTCTGTGAAGGCTGCAATTCGCGAAGTCTCCTGGATTATGTCCCAAGAGAGACTGGCAAGCATTTTAGACGACAAAAAAACGCAATTTGAAGCTGTTTGGGAGCCTTGGGCACAGTTTGTCAGTATTTCTCTCACACCCGGAGTCCAACCTCAAAACTAAGAGTGGACAATTTGAGGGGCGGGGGCCCCTCCCGATGGCTGGTTAGCCTCCCTCTCTTACTTTCCTCCCTTCCCTGATTCTCTCCTACTCTTTTCGATTTTGTTTTTTGTGCTCACCCACTGAGGGAGACTAGGACAAGCCCTTCTGAAAATGGTGTAATGTATTCCTTGCAGGGAGATTCCTAATTATTGGGATAAATACCTGATTTTTTTTTTTTAATCTCACGTAGAAGGTTTTTGTCCCTTGCAGTAGTTTATTTAAAACGATATTTTGAACCCTATGGTTTCAGGATAATCATAGGAAAAGGGAGGCGCAGGGGCTCCTCCTGTGCACAGCATGATCCCTTTTGGGGTGACGGCGGGATCTCCTAGGGCCTCTCTAGGAAACGGTGATTGAACTTAGTGGTCCTTTTTTCTATGTGTTTCAGTAACATCCGACAAGGCATTGATCCTTCCTGCAATATTTGGACAGCATTCTATAGCCTTTTTATTGTTAGCTTTCTACCCCCCTCAGGGGTTTGTTGTACAACAACTGATGTGACATGAAACTTTGATACAGAGTTTGTATTTTTTTTGTTTTGATAAACCAATAAAAGACTTTGAAAGTAGAAATCACACGGCAGCAACTCCATGCATTTAGGAATCTAGACGTGGTGAAGACGACCGACTTAAGTTCAAACCGAGCATCAGAATGGGGAAGAAAGGGGATTTAATTGACTTTGAACGTGGCATGGTGGTTGGTGCCAGACAGGCTGGTCTGAATATTTCAAAAACTGATCATCTACTGGGATCTTCCCATCTCTCGGGTTTACAGAGAATGGTCCAAAAAGAGAAAATATCCAGTGAGTGGCAGTTGTGTGGAGGAAATACCTTACTGATGTCAGAGGAGAATTGGCAAACTGATTCAAGATGATAGAAAGGCAACAGTAACTCAAATACCCACTCGTTACATCCAAGGTATGCAGATCACCATCTCTGAATGTACAACACATTGAACCTTGAAGCAGATGGGCTACAGCAGCAGAAGACCATACCAGGTGCCACTCTTGTCAGGTAAGAACAGAAAACTGAGACTACAATTCACACAGGCTCACCAAAACTGGACAATAGAAGATTGGAAAAACGTGCCTGGTCGAATGAGTCTCGATTTCAGCTGCAACATTCAGATGGTGGGGTCAGAATTTGGCGTATGGATCCATCCTGCCTTGTATCAATGGTTCAGGCTGGTGGTGGGGGTGTAATGGTGTGGGGGGATATTTTCTTGGCACACTTTTGGCCCCTTAGTATCACATGAGCATGGTTTAAACACCACAGCCTACCTGAGTATTGTTGCTGACCATGTCCATCCCTTTATGACTACAGTGTCCCCATCTTCTGTTGGCTCCTTCCAGCAGGATAATGCACCATGTCACAAAGCTCCAATCATCTCACCACCAGACAATGAGGTCACTGTCCTCCAAAGGCCTCCACACTCATATTTGCCAACATTGCAAAAAAAAATTCAGGACACTTTTTTGCATGTAGGCGGAGCCTTGCTATAATTAGGGGCGTGGCATTCTTTTGTAGGTGGGGCATACCGTAACAGAAAAGTGTGGCACGCTTTGCGAGCCGCGGCGAAGAATGGGCGTGGTTTGAGCAGAATAGTGAGCGTGTCTTAAATGGACGTTGCTCTTAAGAGAGAAGAGAGAAAGAAAAAGAGAGAAAGAAAGAAGGATGGAGGGACAGCAGGCCCAGATCCTACACAACAGTAGTAATATGTGTATTCCAGAAAGTTTAACAATCAGCAGATAAAGATACTCCAAACACCTGGTGTTGGAGCTTCAATCATCCCGGCACCAAGGTTGTTATGGTGTCAGGATGATTGAAGTGCATTATTTCTATTATTACATTGTAATATAAAATGAAATTATTTAACTCACCATAATGCAGAATCAGTGGAAGCCCTGAGCGTGTCACCTGTCATGTCGCCTGCCACCAGATGTCATCAGGTGCCCCCAGCAGAGTCCCCCCTTACATCAGGCATGTCCAGCGGACTCCCCCCTTACATCAGGCATTTCTAGCGGACTCCTCCCTTACATCAGGCATTGCCAGCGGACTCCCCCCTTACATCAAACATTGCCAGCGGACTCCCCCCTTACATCAGGCATTTCTAGCGGACTCCCCCTTACATCAGACATTGCCAGCGGACTCCTCCCTTACATCAGAAATTTCCAGCGGACTCCTCCCTTACATCAGACATTGCCAGCGGACTCCTCCCTTACATCAGGCATTGCCAGCGGACTCCTCCCTTACATCAGGCATGTCCAGCGGACTCCCCCCTTACATCAGGCATGTCCAGCGGACTCCTCCCTTACATCAGACATTGCCAGCGGACTCCTCCCTTACATCAGAAATTTCCAGTGGACTCCTTCCTTACATCAAGCATTGCCAGCGGAGTCCTCCCTTACATCAGGCATTGCCAGCGGACTCCCCCCTTACATCAGGCATGTCCAGCGGACTCCTCCCTTACATCAGGCATGTCCAGCGGACTCCTCCCTTACATCAGGCATGTCCAGCGGACTCCCCCTTACATCAGGCATGTCCAGCGGACTCCTCCCTTACATCAGACATTGCCAACGGACTCCTCCCTTACATCAGACATTTCCAGCGGACTCCTCCCTTACATCAGGCATTGCCAGCGGAGTCCTCCCTTACATCAGGCATTGCCAGCGGACTCCTCCCTTACATCAGGCATTGCCAGCGGAGTCCTCCATTACATTAGGCATTGCCAGCGGACTCCTCCCTTACATCAGGCATTGCCAGCGGACTCCCCCCTTACATCAGGCATGTCCAGAAGACTCCTCAATTACATCAGACATTGCCAGCCGACTCCCCCCTTACATCAGACATTGCCAGCGGACTCCTCCCTTACATCAGACATTGCCAGCAGAGTCCTCCCTTACATCAAGCATTGACTCCCCCCTTACATCAGACATTGCCAGCAGACTCCTCCCTTACATCAGGCATTGCCAGCGGACTCCCCCCTTACATCAGGCATGTCCAGCGGACTCCCCCCTTACATCAGGCATGTCCAGCGGACTCCTCCCTTACATCAGACATTGCCAGCGGACTCCTCCCTTACATCAGGCATGTCCAGCGGACTCCTCCCTTACATCAGACATTGCCAGCGGACTCCTCCCTTACATCAGACATTGCCAGCGGACTCCCCCTTACATCAGGCATGTCCAGCGGACTCCTCCCTTACATCAGACATTGCCAGCGGACTCCTCCCTTACATCAGACATTGCCAGCGGACTCCCCCTTACATCAGGCATGTCCAGCGGACTCCTCCCTTACATCAGACATTTCCAGCGGACTCCTCACTTACATCAGGCATTTCCAGCGGACTCCTCACTTACATCAGGCATTGCCAGCGGACTCCCCCCTTACATCAGGCATGTCCAGCGGACTCCCCCCTTACATCAGGCATGTCCAGCGGACTCCTCCCTTACATCAGGCATGTCCAGCAGACTCCTCCCTTACATTAGGCATTGCCAGCGGACTCCCCCCTTACATCAGACATTGCCAGCGGACTCCTCCCTTACATCAGACATTGACTCCCCCCTTACATCAGACATTGCCAGCAGACTCCCCCCTTAAATCAGGCATGTCCAGAAGACTCCTCAATTACATCAGACATTGCCAGCCGACTCCCCCCTTACATCAGACATTGCCAGCGGACTCCTCCCTTACATCAGACATTGCCAGCAGAGTCCTCCCTTACATCAAGCATTGACTCCCCCCTTACATCAGACATTGCCAGCAGACTCCTCCCTTACATCAGGCATTGCCAGCGGACTCCCCCCTTACATCAGGCATGTCCAGCGGACTCCCCCCTTACATCAGGCATGTCCAGCGGACTCCTCCCTTACATCAGACATTGCCAGCGGACTCCTCCCTTACATCAGGCATGTCCAGCGGACTCCTCCCTTACATCAGACATTGCCAGCGGACTCCTCCCTTACATCAGACATTGCCAGCGGACTCCCCCTTACATCAGGCATGTCCAGCGGACTCCTCCCTTACATCAGACATTGCCAGCGGACTCCTCCCTTACATCAGACATTGCCAGCGGACTCCCCCTTACATCAGGCATGTCCAGCGGACTCCTCCCTTACATCAGACATTTCCAGCGGACTCCTCACTTACATCAGGCATTTCCAGCGGACTCCTCACTTACATCAGGCATTGCCAGCGGACTCCC
Organism: Aquarana catesbeiana; assembly: GCA_037953035.1. Classification (NCBI taxonomy): domain Eukaryota; kingdom Metazoa; phylum Chordata; class Amphibia; order Anura; family Ranidae; genus Aquarana; species Aquarana catesbeiana. The sequence continues at coordinate 4,206,120 of JBBHAA010000512.1, read as the reverse complement.
CCCTTACATCAGGCATGTCCAGCGGACTCCCCCCTTACATCAGGCATGTCCAGCGGACTCCTCCCTTACATCAGGCATGTCCAGCAGACTCCTCCCTTACATTAGGCATTGCCAGCGGACTCCCCCCTTACATCAGACATTGCCAGCGGACTCCTCCCTTACATCAGACATTGACTCCCCCCTTACATCAGACATTGCCAGCAGACTCCCCCCTTACATCAGGCATTGCCAGCGGACTCCCCCCTTACATCAGGCATTGCCAGTGGACTCCTCCCTTACATCAGGCATTGCCAGCGGACTCCCCCCTTACATCAGGCATGTCCAGCGGACTCCTCCCTTACATCAGGCATGTCCAGCGGACTCCTCCCTTACATCAGACATTTCCAGCGGACTCCTCCTTTACATCAAGGATTGCCAGCGGAGTCCTCCCTTACATCAGGCATTGCCAGCGGACTCCTCCCTTACATCAGACATTGCCAGCGGACTCCTCCCTTACATCAGACATTTCCAGCGGACTCCTCCCTTACATCAAGGATTGCCAGCGGAGTCCTCCCTTACATCAGGCATTGCCAGCGGACTCCTCCCTTACATCAGGCATGTCCAGCAGATTCCTCCCTTACATCAGACATGTCCAGCGGACTCCTCCCTTACATCAGGCATTGCCAGTGGACTCCTCCCTTACATCAGACATTGCCAGCAGACTCCTCCCTTACATCAGGCATTGCCAGCGGACTCCTCCCTTACATCAGGCATGTCCAGCAGACTCCTCCCTTACATCAGACATTGCCAGCAGACTCCCCCCTTACATCAGGCATGTCCAGCAGACTCCTCCCTTACATCAGACATGTCCAGCGGACTCCTCCCTTACATCAGGCATGTTCAGCGGACTCCTCCCTTACATCAGGCATTTCCAGCGGACTCCTCCCTTACATCAGACATGTCCAGCAGACTCCTCCCTTACATCAGACATTTCCAGCGGACTCCTCCCTTACATCAGGCATTGCCAGCAGACTCCTGCCTTACATCAGGCTTTTCCAGCGGACTCCCCCCTTACACCAGATATTGCCAGCAGACTCCTCCCTTGCATCAGACATTGCCAGCAGAGTCCTCCCTTACATCAGGCATGTCCAGCAGACTCCTCCCTTACATCAGACATTGCCAGCGGACTCCTCTCTTACATCAGACATTGCCAGCAGACTCCTCCCTTACATCAGACATTGCCAGCAGAGTCCTCCCTTACATCAGGCATGTCCAGCAGAGTCCTCCCTTACATCAGGCATGTCCAGCAGACTCCTCCCTTACATCAGGCATGTTCAGCGGAGTCCTCCCTTACATCAGACATGTCCAGTGGACTCCTCCCTTACATCAGGCATGTCCAGCAGACTCCTCCCTTACGTCAGGCATTGCCAGCAGAGTCCTCCCTTACATCAGGCATGTCCAGCAGACTCCTCCCTTACGTCAGGCATTTCCAGTAGAGTCCTCCCTTACATCAGGCATTGCCAGCAGAGTCCTCCCTTACATCAGGCATTGCCAGCGGACTCCTCCCTTACATCAGGCATTGCCAGCGGACTCCTCCCTTACATCAGGCATGTCCAGCAGACTCCTCCCTTACGTCAGGCATTTCCAGTAGAGTCCTCCCTTACATCAGGCATTGCCAGCAGAGTCCTCCCTTACATCAGGCATTGCCAGCGGACTCCTCCCTTACATCAGGCATTGCCAGCGAACTCCTCCCTTACATCAGACATTTCCAGTGGACTCCTCCCTTACATCAGGCATGTCCAGCAGACTCCTCCCTTACATCAGACATTGCCAGCAGACTCCTCCCTTACGACAGGCATTTCCAGCAGAGTCCTCCCTTACATCAGGCATGTCCAGCAGACTCCTCCCTTACATCAGGCATGTCCAGCGGACTCCCCCCTTACATCAGGCATGTCCAGCGGACTCCTCCCTTACATCAGGCATTGCCAGTGGACTCCTCCCTTACATCAGACATTGCCAGCAGACTCCTCCCTTACATCAGGCATTGCCAGCGGACTCCTCCCTTACATCAGGCATGTCCAGCAGACTCCTCCCTTACATCAGACATTGCCAGCAGACTCCCCCTTACATCAGGCATGTCCAGCAGACTCCTCCCTTACATCAGACATGTCCAGCGGACTCCCCCCTTACATCAGGCATGTCCAGCGGACTCCTCCCTTACATCAGGCATTGCCAGTGGACTCCTCCCTTACATCAGACATTGCCAGCAGAGTCCTCCCTTACATCAGGCATTGCCAGCGGACTCCCCCCTTACATCAGGCATGTCCAGCGGACTCCTCCCTTACATCAGACATTGCCAGCAGACTCCTCCCTTACATCAGTCATTTCCAGCGGACTCCTCCCTTACATCAGGCATTGCCAGCGGAGTCCTCCCTTACATCAGGCATTGCCAGCGGACTCCTCCCTTACATCAGACATTGCCAGCGGACTCCTCCCTTACATCAGAAATTTCCAGCGGACTCCTCCCTTACATCAGACATTGCCAGCGGACTCCTCCCTTACATCAGGCATGTCCAGCGGACTCCCCCCTTACATCAGGCATGTCCAGCGGACTCCCCCCTTACATCAGGCATGTCCAGCGGACTCCTCCCTTACATCAGACATTTCCAGTGGACTCCTCCCTTACATCAGGCATTGCCAGCGGACTCCTCCCTTACATCAGGCATTGCCAGCGGACTCCCCCCTTACATCAGGCATTGCCAGCGGACTCCCCCCTTACATCAGGCATGTCCAGCAGACTCCTCCCTTACATCAGACATTGCCAGCGGACTCCTCTCTTACATCAGACATTGCCAGCAGACTCCTCCCTTACATCAGACATTGCCAGCAGAGTCCTCCCTTACATCAGGCATGTCCAGCAGAGTCCTCCCTTACATCAGGCATGTCCAGCAGACTCCTCCCTTACATCAGACATGTCCAGCGGACTCCTCCCTTACATCAGGCATGTCCAGCAGACTCCTCCCTTACGTCAGGCATTTCCAGTAGAGTCCTCCCTTACATCAGGCATTGCCAGCAGAGTCCTCCCTTACATCAGGCATTGCCAGCGGACTCCTCCCTTACATCAGGCATGTCCAGCAGACTCCTCCCTTACATCAGGCATTGCCAGCGAACTCCTTCCTTACATCAGACATTTCCAGTGGACTCCTCCCTTACATCAGGCATGTCCAGCAGACTCCTCCCTTACATCAGGCATGTCCAGCGGACTCCCCCCTTACATCAGGCATTGCCAGCAGAGTCCTCCCTTACATCAGGCATTGCCATTGGACTCCTCCCTTACATCAGGCATTGCCAGCGGACTCCCCCCTTACATCAGGCATGTCCAGCGGACTCCTCCCTTACATCAGACATTGCCAGCGGACTCCTCCCTTACATCAGTCATTTCCAGCGGACTCCTCCCTTACATCAGGCATTGCCAGTGGAGTCCTCCCTTACATCAGGCATGTCCAGTAGACTCCTCCCTTGCATCAGGCATTGCCAGCGGACTCCTCCCTTACATCAGGCATTGCCAGCAGAGTCCTCCCTTACATCAGGCATGTCCAGCAGACTCCTCCCTTACATCAGGCATTGCCAGCGGACTCCTCCCTTACATCAGACATTTCCAGCGGACTCCTCCCTTACATCAGGCATTGCCAGCGGAGTCCTCCCTTACATCAGGCATGTCCAGCAGACTCCTCCCTTGCATCAGGCATTGCCAGCGGACTCCTCCCTTACATCAGGCTTTCCCAGCAGAGTCCTCCCCTACATCAGGCTTTCCCAGCAGAGTCCTCCCTTACATCAGGCATTGCCAGCAAAGTCCTCCCTTACATCAGGCATGTCCAGCAGACTCCTCCCTTACATCAGGCATTTCCAGCAGACTCCTCCCTTACATCAGGCATTGCCAGCAGAGTCCTCCCTTACATCAGGCATGTCCAGCGGACTCCCCCCTTACATCAGGCATTGCCAGCAGAGTCCTCCCTTACATCAGGCATTGCCAGCAGAGTCCTCCCTTACATCAGGCATGTCCAGCGGACTCCCCCCTTACATCAGGCATTGCCAGCAGAGTCCCCCCTTACATCAGGCATGTCCAGCAGACTCCTCCCTTACATCAGACATTGCCAGCGGACTCCTCCCTTACATCAGGCATTGCCAGCAGAGTCCTCCCTTACATCAGGCTTTGCCAGCAGAGTCCTCCCTTACATCAGGCATTGCCAGCAGAGTCCTCCCTTACATCAGGCATGTCCAGCAGACTCCTCCCTTACATCAGGTATGTCCAGCAGACTTCTCCCTTACATCAGGCATTTCCAGCAGACTCCTCACTTACATCAGGCATTGCCAGCAGAGTCCTCCCTTACATCAGGCATTTCCAGCAGACTCCTCCCTTACATCAGGCATTGCCAGCGGACTCCTCCCTTACATCAGGCATTGCCAGCAGAGTCCTCCCTTACATCAGGCATTGCCAGCAGAGTCCTCCCTTACATCAGGCATGTCCAGCAGACTCCCCCCTTACATCAGGCATGTCCAGCAGACTCCTCCCTTACATCAGGCATGTCCAGCGGACTCCTCCCTTACATCAGGCATTGCCAGTGGACTCCTCCCTTACATCAGACATTGCCAGCAGACTCCTCCCTTACATCAGGCATTGCCAGCGGACTCCTCCCTTACATCAGGCATGTCCAGCAGACTCCTCCCTTACATCAGACATTGCCAGCAGACTCCCCCTTACATCAGGCATGTCCAGCAGACTCCTCCCTTACATCAGACATGTCCAGCGGACTCCTCCCTTACATCAGGCATGTCCAGCGGACTCCTCCCTTACATCAGGCATTTCCAGCGGACTCCTCCCTTACATCAGACATGTCCAGCAGACTCCTCCCTTACATCAGACATTTCCAGCGGACTCCTCCCTTACATCAGGCATTGCCAGCAGACTCCTCCCTTGCATCAGACATTGCCAGCGGACTCCTCCCTTACATCAGGCATGTCCAGCAGACTCCTCCCTTACATCAGGCATTGCCAGCGGACTCCTCTCTTACATCAGACATTGCCAGCAGACTCCTCCCTTACATCAGACATTGCCAGCAGAGTCCTCCCTTACATCAGGCATGTCCAGCAGACTCCTCCCTTACATCAGGCATGTTCAGCGGAGTCCTCCCTTACATCAGACATGTCCAGTGGACTCCTCCCTTACGTCAGGCATTGCCAGCAGAGTCCTCCCTTACATCAGGCATGTCCAGCAGACTCCTCCCTTACGTCAGGCATTTCCAGTAGAGTCCTCCCTTACATCAGGCATTGCCAGCAGAGTCCTCCCTTACATCAGGCATTGCCAGCGGACTCCTCCCTTACATCAGGTATGTCCAGCAGACTCCTCCCTTACATCAGGCATTGCCAGCGAACTCCTCCCTTACATCAGACATTTCCAGTGGACTCCTCCCTTACATCAGGCATGTCCAGCAGACTCCTCCCTTACATCAGGCATTGCCAGCGAACTCCTCCCTTACATCAGGCATGTCCAGCAGACTCCTCCCTTACATCAGACATTGCCAGCAGACTCCTCCCTTACGACAGGCATTTCCAGCAGAGTCCTACCTTACATCAGGCATGTCCAGCGGACTCCCCCCTTACATCAGGCATTGCCAGCAGAGTCCTCCCTTACATCAGGCATTGCCATTGGACTCCTCCCTTACATCAGGCATTGCCAGCGGACTCCCCCCTTACATCAGGCATGTCCAGCGGACTCCTCCCTTACATCAGGCATTGCCAGCGGACTCCTCCCTTACATCAGGCATTGCCAGCGGACTCCCCCCTTACATCAGGCATTGCCAGCGGACTCCTCCCTTACATCAGGCATGTCCAGCGGACTCCCCCCTTACATCAGGCATGTCCAGCAGACTCCTCCCTTACATCAGGCATTGCCAGCGGACTCCTCCCTTACATCAGGCATTGCCAGCGGACTCCTCCCTTACATCAGGCATTGCCAGCGGACTCCTCCCTTACATCAGGCATGTCCAGCGGACTCCCCCCTTACATCAGGCATGTCCAGCGGACTCCTCCCTTACATCAGACATTGCCAGTGGACTCCTCCCTTACATCAGACATTTCCAGTGGACTCCTTCCTTACATCAAGCATTGCCAGCGGAGTCCTCCCTTACATCAGGCATTGCCAGCGGACTCCTCCCTTACATCAGGCATTGCCAGCGGACTCCTCTCTTACATCAGGCATGTCCAGCGGACTCCTCCCTTACATCAGGCATGTCCAGCGGACTCCCCCTTACATCAGGCATGTCCAGCAGACTCCTCCCTTACATCAGACATTTCCAGCGGACTCCTCCCTTACATCAGGCATTGCCAGCGGAGTCCTCCCTTACATTAGGCATTGCCAGCGGACTCCTCCCTTACATCAGGCATTGCCAGCGGACTCCTCCCTTACATCAGGCATTGCCAGCGGACTCCCCCCTTACATCAGGCATGTCCAGCGGACTCCTCCCTTACATCAGGCATGTCCAGAAGACTCCTCAATTACATCAGACATTGCCAGCAGAGTCCTCCCTAACATCAAGCATTGACTCCCCCCTTACATCAGACATTGCCAGCAGACTCCTCCCTTACATCAGGCATTGCCAGTGGACTCCTCCCTTACATCAGGCATTGCCAGCGGACTCCCCCCTTACATCAGGCATGTCCAGCGGACTCCCCCCTTACATCAGGCATGTCCAGCGGACTCCTCCCTTACATCAGACATTGCCAGCGGACTCCCCCTTACATCAGGCATGTCCAGCGGACTCCTCCCTTACATCAGGCATGTCCAGCAGACTCCCCCCTTACATCAGGCATGTCCAGCGGACTCCCCCCTTACATCAGGCATGTCCAGCGGACTCCTCACTTACATCAGGCATTGCCAGCGGAGTCCTCCCTTACATCAGGCATTGCCAGCGGACTCCTCCCTTACATCAGGCATTGCCAGCGGACTCCCCCCTTACATCAGGCATGTCCAGCGGACTCCCCCCTTACATCAGGCATGTCCAGCGGACTCCTCCCTTACATCAGGCATGTCCAGCAGACTCCTCCCTTACATTAGGCATTGCCAGCAGACTCCCCCCTTACATCAGACATTGACTCCCCCCTTACATCAGACATTGCCAGCAGACTCCCCCCTTACATCAGGCATTGCCAGCGGACTCCCCCCTTACATCAGGCATTGCCAGCGGACTCCCCCCTTACATCAGGCATGTCCAGCGGACTCCTCCCTTACATCAGGCATGTCCAGCAGACTCCTCCCTTACATCAGACATTGCCAGCGGACTCCTCCCTTACATCAGACATTTCCAGCGGACTCCTCCTTTAGCAGAGTCCTCCTTACATCAAGGATTGCCAGCGGAGTCCTCCCTTACATCAGGCATGTCCAGCAGACTCCTCCCTTACATCAGACATGTCCAGCGGACTCCTCCCTTACATCAGGCATTGCCAGCAGACTCCTCCCTTACATCAGGCTTTTCCAGCAGACTCCTCCCTTACATCAGACATTGCCAGCAGACTCCTCCCTTACATCAGACATTGCCAGCAGACTCCCCCCTTACATCAGGCATGTCCAGCAGACTCCTCCCTTACATCAGACATTGCCAGCAGACTCCTCCCTTACATCAGACATTGCCAGCAGACTCCTCCCTTACATCAGACATTGCCAGCAGAGTCCTCCCTTACATCAGGCATGTCCAGCAGACTCCTCCCTTACGTCAGGCATTTCCAGTAGAGTCCTCCCTTACATCAGGCATTGCCAGCAGAGTCCTCCCTTACATCAGGCATTGCCAGCGGCCTCCTCCCTTACATCAGGCATGTCCAGCAGACTCCTCCCTTACATCAGGCATTGCCAGCAGACTCCTCCCTTACGACAGGCATTTCCAGCAGAGTCCTACCTTACATCAGGCATGTCCAGCAGACTCCTCCCTTACATCAGGCATGTCCAGCAGACTCCTCCCTTACATCAGACATTGCCAGCAGACTCCTCCCTTACGACAGGCATTTCCAGCAGAGTCCTACCTTACATCAGGCATGTCCAGCAGACTCCTCCCTTACATCAGGCATGTCCAGCGGACACCCCCCTTACATCAGGCATTGCCAGCAGACTCCTCCCTTACATCAGGCATTGCCATTGGACTCCTCCCTTACATCAGGCATTGCCAGCAGACTCCTCCCTTACATCAGGCTTTTCCAGCAGACTCCTCCCTTACATCAGACATTGCCAGCAGACTCCTCCCTTACATCAGACATTGCCAGCAGACTCCCCCCTTACATCAGGCATGTCCAGCAGACTCCTCCCTTACATCAGACATTGCCAGCAGACTCCTCCCTTACATCAGACATTGCCAGCAGACTCCTCCCTTACATCAGACATTGCCAGCAGAGTCCTCCCTTACATCAGGCATGTCCAGCAGACTCCTCCCTTACGTCAGGCATTTCCAGTAGAGTCCTCCCTTACATCAGGCATTGCCAGCAGAGTCCTCCCTTACATCAGGCATTGCCAGCGGCCTCCTCCCTTACATCAGGCATGTCCAGCAGACTCCTCCCTTACATCAGGCATTGCCAGCGAACTCCTCCCTTACATCAGACATTTCCAGTGGACTCCTCCCTTACATCAGGCATGTCCAGCAGACTCCTCCCTTACATCAGACATTGCCAGCAGACTCCTCCCTTACGACAGGCATTTCCAGCAGAGTCCTACCTTACATCAGGCATGTCCAGCAGACTCCTCCCTTACATCAGGCATGTCCAGCGGACACCCCCCTTACATCAGGCATTGCCAGCAGACTCCTCCCTTACATCAGGCATTGCCAGCGGACTCCCCCCTTACATCAGGCATGTCCAGCGGACTCCTCCCTTACATCAGACATTGCCAGCGGACTCCTCCCTTACATCAGTCATTTCCAGCGGACTCCTCCCTTACATCAGGCATTGCCAGTGGAGTCCTCCCTTACATCAGGCATTGCCAGCGGACTCCTCCCTTACATCAGGCATGTCCAGTAGACTCCTCCCTTGCATCAGGCATTGCCAGCGGACTCCTCCCTTACATCAGACATTGCCAGCAGAGTCCTCCCTTACATCAGGCATGTCCAGCAGACTCCTCCCTTACATCAGGCATTGCCAGCGGACTCCTCCCTTACATCAGACATTTCCAGCGGACTCCTCCCTTACATCAGGCATTGCCAGCGGAGTCCTCCCTTACATCAGGCATGTCCAGCAGACTCCTCCCTTGCATCAGGCATTGCCAGCGGACTCCTCCCTTACATCAGGCTTTCCCAGCAGAGTCCTCCCCTACATCAGGCTTTCCCAGCAGTGTCCTCCCCTACATCAGGCTTTCCCAGCAGAGTCCTCCCTTACATCAGGCATGTCCAGCAGACTCCTCCCTTACATCAGGCATTTCCAGCAGACTCCTCCCTTACATCAGGCATGTCCAGCGGACTCCCCCCTTACATCAGGCATTGCCAGCAGAGTCCTCCCTTACATCAGGCATTGCCAGCAGAGTCCTCCCTTACATCAGGCATGTCCAGCGGACTCCCCCCTTACATCAGGCATTGCCAGCAGAGTCCCCCCTTACATCAGGCATGTCCAGCAGACTCCTCCCTTACATCAGACATTGCCAGCGGACTCCTCCCTTACATCAGGCATGTCCAGCGGACTCCTCCCTTACATCAGACATTGCCAGCGGACTCCTCCCTTACATCAGACATTGCCAGCGGACTCCCCCTTACATCAGGCATGTCCAGCGGACTCCTCCCTTACATCAGACATTGCCAGCGGACTCCTCCCTTACATCAGACATTGCCAGCGGACTCCCCCTTACATCAGGCATGTCCAGCGGACTCCTCCCTTACATCAGACATTTCCAGCGGACTCCTCACTTACATCAGGCATTTCCAGCGGACTCCTCACTTACATCAGGCATTGCCAGCGGACTCCCCCCTTACATCAGGCATGTCCAGCGGACTCCCCCCTTACATCAGGCATGTCCAGCGGACTCCTCCCTTACATCAGGCATGTCCAGCAGACTCCTCCCTTACATTAGGCATTGCCAGCGGACTCCCCCCTTACATCAGACATTGCCAGCGGACTCCTCCCTTACATCAGACATTGACTCCCCCCTTACATCAGGCATTGCCAGCGGACTCCCCCCTTACATCAGGCATTGCCAGTGGACTCCTCCCTTACATCAGGCATTGCCAGCGGACTCCCCCCTTACATCAGGCATGTCCAGCGGACTCCTCCCTTACATCAGGCATGTCCAGCGGACTCCTCCCTTACATCAGACATTTCCAGCGGACTCCTCCTTTACATCAAGGATTGCCAGCGGAGTCCTCCCTTACATCAGGCATTGCCAGCGGACTCCTCCCTTACATCAGACATTGCCAGTGGACTCCTCCCTTACATCAGACATTTCCAGCGGACTCCTCCCTTACATCAAGGATTGCCAGCGGAGTCCTCCCTTACATCAGGCATTGCCAGCGGACTCCTCCCTTACATCAGGCATGTCCAGCAGATTCCTCCCTTACATCAGACATGTCCAGCGGACTCCTCCCTTACATCAGGCATTGCCAGTGGACTCCTCCCTTACATCAGACATTGCCAGCAGACTCCTCCCTTACATCAGGCATTGCCAGCGGACTCCTCCCTTACATCAGGCATGTCCAGCAGACTCCTCCCTTACATCAGACATTGCCAGCAGACTCCCCCCTTACATCAGGCATGTCCAGCAGACTCCTCCCTTACATCAGACATGTCCAGCGGACTCCTCCCTTACATCAGGCATGTTCAGCGGACTCCTCCCTTACATCAGGCATTTCCAGCGGACTCCTCCCTTACATCAGACATGTCCAGCAGACTCCTCCCTTACATCAGACATTTCCAGCGGACTCCTCCCTTACATCAGGCATTGCCAGCAGACTCCTGCCTTACATCAGGCTTTTCCAGCGGACTCCCCCCTTACACCAGATATTGCCAGCAGACTCCTCCCTTGCATCAGACATTGCCAGCAGAGTCCTCCCTTACATCAGGCATGTCCAGCAGACTCCTCCCTTACATCAGACATTGCCAGCGGACTCCTCTCTTACATCAGACATTGCCAGCAGACTCCTCCCTTACATCAGACATTGCCAGCAGAGTCCTCCCTTACATCAGGCATGTCCAGCAGAGTCCTCCCTTACATCAGGCATGTCCAGCAGACTCCTCCCTTACATCAGGCATGTTCAGCGGAGTCCTCCCTTACATCAGACATGTCCAGTGGACTCCTCCCTTACATCAGGCATGTCCAGCAGACTCCTCCCTTACGTCAGGCATTGCCAGCAGAGTCCTCCCTTACATCAGGCATGTCCAGCAGACTCCTCCCTTACGTCAGGCATTTCCAGTAGAGTCCTCCCTTACATCAGGCATTGCCAGCAGAGTCCTCCCTTACATCAGGCATTGCCAGCGGACTCCTCCCTTACATCAGGCATTGCCAGCGGACTCCTCCCTTACATCAGGCATGTCCAGCAGACTCCTCCCTTACGTCAGGCATTTCCAGTAGAGTCCTCCCTTACATCAGGCATTGCCAGCAGAGTCCTCCCTTACATCAGGCATTGCCAGCGGACTCCTCCCTTACATCAGGCATTGCCAGCGAACTCCTCCCTTACATCAGACATTTCCAGTGGACTCCTCCCTTACATCAGGCATGTCCAGCAGACTCCTCCCTTACATCAGACATTGCCAGCAGACTCCTCCCTTACGACAGGCATTTCCAGCAGAGTCCTCCCTTACATCAGGCATGTCCAGCAGACTCCTCCCTTACATCAGGCATGTCCAGCGGACTCCCCCCTTACATCAGGCATGTCCAGCGGACTCCTCCCTTACATCAGGCATTGCCAGTGGACTCCTCCCTTACATCAGACATTGCCAGCAGACTCCTCCCTTACATCAGGCATTGCCAGCGGACTCCTCCCTTACATCAGGCATGTCCAGCAGACTCCTCCCTTACATCAGACATTGCCAGCAGACTCCCCCTTACATCAGGCATGTCCAGCAGACTCCTCCCTTACATCAGACATGTCCAGCGGACTCCCCCCTTACATCAGGCATGTCCAGCGGACTCCTCCCTTACATCAGGCATTGCCAGTGGACTCCTCCCTTACATCAGACATTGCCAGCAGAGTCCTCCCTTACATCAGGCATTGCCAGCGGACTCCCCCCTTACATCAGGCATGTCCAGCGGACTCCTCCCTTACATCAGACATTGCCAGCAGACTCCTCCCTTACATCAGTCATTTCCAGCGGACTCCTCCCTTACATCAGGCATTGCCAGCGGAGTCCTCCCTTACATCAGGCATTGCCAGCGGACTCCTCCCTTACATCAGACATTGCCAGCGGACTCCTCCCTTACATCAGAAATTTCCAGCGGACTCCTCCCTTACATCAGACATTGCCAGCGGACTCCTCCCTTACATCAGGCATGTCCAGCGGACTCCCCCCTTACATCAGGCATGTCCAGCGGACTCCCCCCTTACATCAGGCATGTCCAGCGGACTCCTCCCTTACATCAGACATTTCCAGTGGACTCCTCCCTTACATCAGGCATTGCCAGCGGACTCCTCCCTTACATCAGGCATTGCCAGCGGACTCCCCCCTTACATCAGGCATTGCCAGCGGACTCCCCCCTTACATCAGGCATGTCCAGCAGACTCCTCCCTTACATCAGACATTGCCAGCGGACTCCTCTCTTACATCAGACATTGCCAGCAGACTCCTCCCTTACATCAGACATTGCCAGCAGAGTCCTCCCTTACATCAGGCATGTCCAGCAGAGTCCTCCCTTACATCAGGCATGTCCAGCAGACTCCTCCCTTACATCAGACATGTCCAGCGGACTCCTCCCTTACATCAGGCATGTCCAGCAGACTCCTCCCTTACGTCAGGCATTTCCAGTAGAGTCCTCCCTTACATCAGGCATTGCCAGCAGAGTCCTCCCTTACATCAGGCATTGCCAGCGGACTCCTCCCTTACATCAGGCATGTCCAGCAGACTCCTCCCTTACATCAGGCATTGCCAGCGAACTCCTTCCTTACATCAGACATTTCCAGTGGACTCCTCCCTTACATCAGGCATGTCCAGCAGACTCCTCCCTTACATCAGGCATGTCCAGCGGACTCCCCCCTTACATCAGGCATTGCCAGCAGAGTCCTCCCTTACATCAGGCATTGCCATTGGACTCCTCCCTTACATCAGGCATTGCCAGCGGACTCCCCCCTTACATCAGGCATGTCCAGCGGACTCCTCCCTTACATCAGACATTGCCAGCGGACTCCTCCCTTACATCAGTCATTTCCAGCGGACTCCTCCCTTACATCAGGCATTGCCAGTGGAGTCCTCCCTTACATCAGGCATGTCCAGTAGACTCCTCCCTTGCATCAGGCATTGCCAGCGGACTCCTCCCTTACATCAGGCATTGCCAGCAGAGTCCTCCCTTACATCAGGCATGTCCAGCAGACTCCTCCCTTACATCAGGCATTGCCAGCGGACTCCTCCCTTACATCAGACATTTCCAGCGGACTCCTCCCTTACATCAGGCATTGCCAGCGGAGTCCTCCCTTACATCAGGCATGTCCAGCAGACTCCTCCCTTGCATCAGGCATTGCCAGCGGACTCCTCCCTTACATCAGGCTTTCCCAGCAGAGTCCTCCCCTACATCAGGCTTTCCCAGCAGAGTCCTCCCTTACATCAGGCATTGCCAGCAAAGTCCTCCCTTACATCAGGCATGTCCAGCAGACTCCTCCCTTACATCAGGCATTTCCAGCAGACTCCTCCCTTACATCAGGCATTGCCAGCAGAGTCCTCCCTTACATCAGGCATGTCCAGCGGACTCCCCCCTTACATCAGGCATTGCCAGCAGAGTCCTCCCTTACATCAGGCATTGCCAGCAGAGTCCTCCCTTACATCAGGCATGTCCAGCGGACTCCCCCCTTACATCAGGCATTGCCAGCAGAGTCCCCCCTTACATCAGGCATGTCCAGCAGACTCCTCCCTTACATCAGACATTGCCAGCGGACTCCTCCCTTACATCAGGCATTGCCAGCAGAGTCCTCCCTTACATCAGGCTTTGCCAGCAGAGTCCTCCCTTACATCAGGCATTGCCAGCAGAGTCCTCCCTTACATCAGGCATGTCCAGCAGACTCCTCCCTTACATCAGGTATGTCCAGCAGACTTCTCCCTTACATCAGGCATTTCCAGCAGACTCCTCACTTACATCAGGCATTGCCAGCATAGTCCTCCCTTACATCAGGCATTTCCAGCAGACTCCTCCCTTACATCAGGCATTGCCAGCGGACTCCTCCCTTACATCAGGCATTGCCAGCAGAGTCCTCCCTTACATCAGGCATTGCCAGCAGAGTCCTCCCTTACATCAGGCATGTCCAGCAGACTCCCCCCTTACATCAGGCATGTCCAGCAGACTCCTCCCTTACATCAGGCATGTCCAGCGGACTCCTCCCTTACATCAGGCATTGCCAGTGGACTCCTCCCTTACATCAGACATTGCCAGCAGACTCCTCCCTTACATCAGGCATTGCCAGCGGACTCCTCCCTTACATCAGGCATGTCCAGCAGACTCCTCCCTTACATCAGACATTGCCAGCAGACTCCCCCTTACATCAGGCATGTCCAGCAGACTCCTCCCTTACATCAGACATGTCCAGCGGACTCCTCCCTTACATCAGGCATGTCCAGCGGACTCCTCCCTTACATCAGGCATTTCCAGCGGACTCCTCCCTTACATCAGACATGTCCAGCAGACTCCTCCCTTACATCAGACATTTCCAGCGGACTCCTCCCTTACATCAGGCATTGCCAGCAGACTCCTCCCTTGCATCAGACATTGCCAGCGGACTCCTCCCTTACATCAGGCATGTCCAGCAGACTCCTCCCTTACATCAGGCATTGCCAGCGGACTCCTCTCTTACATCAGACATTGCCAGCAGACTCCTCCCTTACATCAGACATTGCCAGCAGAGTCCTCCCTTACATCAGGCATGTCCAGCAGACTCCTCCCTTACATCAGGCATGTTCAGCGGAGTCCTCCCTTACATCAGACATGTCCAGTGGACTCCTCCCTTACGTCAGGCATTGCCAGCAGAGTCCTCCCTTACATCAGGCATGTCCAGCAGACTCCTCCCTTACGTCAGGCATTTCCAGTAGAGTCCTCCCTTACATCAGGCATTGCCAGCAGAGTCCTCCCTTACATCAGGCATTGCCAGCGGACTCCTCCCTTACATCAGGTATGTCCAGCAGACTCCTCCCTTACATCAGGCATTGCCAGCGAACTCCTCCCTTACATCAGACATTTCCAGTGGACTCCTCCCTTACATCAGGCATGTCCAGCAGACTCCTCCCTTACATCAGGCATTGCCAGCGAACTCCTCCCTTACATCAGGCATGTCCAGCAGACTCCTCCCTTACATCAGACATTGCCAGCAGACTCCTCCCTTACGACAGGCATTTCCAGCAGAGTCCTACCTTACATCAGGCATGTCCAGCGGACTCCCCCCTTACATCAGGCATTGCCAGCAGAGTCCTCCCTTACATCAGGCATTGCCATTGGACTCCTCCCTTACATCAGGCATTGCCAGCGGACTCCCCCCTTACATCAGGCATGTCCAGCGGACTCCTCCCTTACATCAGGCATTGCCAGCGGACTCCTCCCTTACATCAGGCATTGCCAGCGGACTCCCCCCTTACATCAGGCATTGCCAGCGGACTCCTCCCTTACATCAGGCATGTCCAGCGGACTCCCCCCTTACATCAGGCATGTCCAGCAGACTCCTCCCTTACATCAGGCATTGCCAGCGGACTCCTCCCTTACATCAGGCATTGCCAGCGGACTCCTCCCTTACATCAGGCATTGCCAGCGGACTCCTCCCTTACATCAGGCATGTCCAGCGGACTCCCCCCTTACATCAGGCATGTCCAGCGGACTCCTCCCTTACATCAGACATTGCCAGTGGACTCCTCCCTTACATCAGACATTTCCAGTGGACTCCTTCCTTACATCAAGCATTGCCAGCGGAGTCCTCCCTTACATCAGGCATTGCCAGCGGACTCCTCCCTTACATCAGGCATTGCCAGCGGACTCCTCTCTTACATCAGGCATGTCCAGCGGACTCCTCCCTTACATCAGGCATGTCCAGCGGACTCCCCCTTACATCAGGCATGTCCAGCAGACTCCTCCCTTACATCAGACATTTCCAGCGGACTCCTCCCTTACATCAGGCATTGCCAGCGGAGTCCTCCCTTACATTAGGCATTGCCAGCGGACTCCTCCCTTACATCAGGCATTGCCAGCGGACTCCCCCCTTACATCAGGCATTGCCAGCGGACTCCCCCCTTACATCAGGCATGTCCAGCGGACTCCTCCCTTACATCAGGCATGTCCAGAAGACTCCTCAATTACATCAGACATTGCCAGCAGAGTCCTCCCTAACATCAAGCATTGACTCCCCCCTTACATCAGACATTGCCAGCAGACTCCTCCCTTACATCAGGCATTGCCAGCGGACTCCTCCCTTACATCAGGCATTGCCAGCGGACTCCCCCCTTACATCAGGCATGTCCAGCGGACTCCCCCCTTACATCAGGCATGTCCAGCGGACTCCTCCCTTACATCAGACATTGCCAGCGGACTCCCCCTTACATCAGGCATGTCCAGCGGACTCCTCCCTTACATCAGGCATGTCCAGCAGACTCCCCCCTTACATCAGGCATGTCCAGCGGACTCCCCCCTTACATCAGGCATGTCCAGCGGACTCCTCACTTACATCAGGCATTGCCAGCGGAGTCCTCCCTTACATCAGGCATTGCCAGCGGACTCCTCCCTTACATCAGGCATTGCCAGCGGACTCCCCCCTTACATCAGGCATGTCCAGCGGACTCCCCCCTTACATCAGGCATGTCCAGCGGACTCCTCCCTTACATCAGGCATGTCCAGCAGACTCCTCCCTTACATTAGGCATTGCCAGCAGACTCCCCCCTTACATCAGACATTGACTCCCCCCTTACATCAGACATTGCCAGCAGACTCCCCCCTTACATCAGGCATTGCCAGCGGACTCCCCCCTTACATCAGGCATTGCCAGCGGACTCCCCCCTTACATCAGGCATGTCCAGCGGACTCCTCCCTTACATCAGGCATGTCCAGCAGACTCCTCCCTTACATCAGACATTGCCAGCGGACTCCTCCCTTACATCAGACATTTCCAGCGGACTCCTCCTTTAGCAGAGTCCTCCTTACATCAAGGATTGCCAGCGGAGTCCTCCCTTACATCAGGCATGTCCAGCAGACTCCTCCCTTACATCAGACATGTCCAGCGGACTCCTCCCTTACATCAGGCATTGCCAGCAGACTCCTCCCTTACATCAGGCTTTTCCAGCAGACTCCTCCCTTACATCAGACATTGCCAGCAGACTCCTCCCTTACATCAGACATTGCCAGCAGACTCCCCCCTTACATCAGGCATGTCCAGCAGACTCCTCCCTTACATCAGACATTGCCAGCAGACTCCTCCCTTACATCAGACATTGCCAGCAGACTCCTCCCTTACATCAGACATTGCCAGCAGAGTCCTCCCTTACATCAGGCATGTCCAGCAGACTCCTCCCTTACGTCAGGCATTTCCAGTAGAGTCCTCCCTTACATCAGGCATTGCCAGCAGAGTCCTCCCTTACATCAGGCATTGCCAGCGGCCTCCTCCCTTACATCAGGCATGTCCAGCAGACTCCTCCCTTACATCAGGCATTGCCAGCGAACTCCTCCCTTACATCAGACATTTCCAGTGGACTCCTCCCTTACATCAGGCATGTCCAGCAGACTCCTCCCTTACATCAGACATTGCCAGCAGACTCCTCCCTTACGACAGGCATTTCCAGCAGAGTCCTACCTTACATCAGGCATGTCCAGCAGACTCCTCCCTTACATCAGGCATGTCCAGCGGACACCCCCCTTACATCAGGCATTGCCAGCAGACTCCTCCCTTACATCAGGCATTGCCATTGGACTCCTCCCTTACATCAGGCATTGCCAGCAGACTCCTCCCTTACATCAGGCTTTTCCAGCAGACTCCTCCCTTACATCAGACATTGCCAGCAGACTCCTCCCTTACATCAGACATTGCCAGCAGACTCCCCCCTTACATCAGGCATGTCCAGCAGACTCCTCCCTTACATCAGATATTGCCAGCAGACTCCTCCCTTACATCAGACATTGCCAGCAGACTCCTCCCTTACATCAGACATTGCCAGCAGAGTCCTCCCTTACATCAGGCATGTCCAGCAGACTCCTCCCTTACGTCAGGCATTTCCAGTAGAGTCCTCCCTTACATCAGGCATTGCCAGCAGAGTCCTCCCTTACATCAGGCATTGCCAGCGGCCTCCTCCCTTACATCAGGCATGTCCAGCAGACTCCTCCCTTACATCAGGCATTGCCAGCGAACTCCTCCCTTACATCAGACATTTCCAGTGGACTCCTCCCTTACATCAGGCATGTCCAGCAGACTCCTCCCTTACATCAGACATTGCCAGCAGACTCCTCCCTTACGACAGGCATTTCCAGCAGAGTCCTACCTTACATCAGGCATGTCCAGCAGACTCCTCCCTTACATCAGGCATGTCCAGCGGACACCCCCCTTACATCAGGCATTGCCAGCAGACTCCTCCCTTACATCAGGCATTGCCAGCGGACTCCCCCCTTACATCAGGCATGTCCAGCGGACTCCTCCCTTACATCAGACATTGCCAGCGGACTCCTCCCTTACATCAGTCATTTCCAGCGGACTCCTCCCTTACATCAGGCATTGCCAGTGGAGTCCTCCCTTACATCAGGCATTGCCAGCGGACTCCTCCCTTACATCAGGCATGTCCAGTAGACTCCTCCCTTGCATCAGGCATTGCCAGCGGACTCCTCCCTTACATCAGACATTGCCAGCAGAGTCCTCCCTTACATCAGGCATGTCCAGCAGACTCCTCCCTTACATCAGGCATTGCCAGCGGACTCCTCCCTTACATCAGACATTTCCAGCGGACTCCTCCCTTACATCAGGCATTGCCAGCGGAGTCCTCCCTTACATCAGGCATGTCCAGCAGACTCCTCCCTTGCATCAGGCATTGCCAGCGGACTCCTCCCTTACATCAGGCTTTCCCAGCAGAGTCCTCCCCTACATCAGGCTTTCCCAGCAGTGTCCTCCCCTACATCAGGCTTTCCCAGCAGAGTCCTCCCTTACATCAGGCATGTCCAGCAGACTCCTCCCTTACATCAGGCATTTCCAGCAGACTCCTCCCTTACATCAGGCATGTCCAGCGGACTCCCCCCTTACATCAGGCATTGCCAGCAGAGTCCTCCCTTACATCAGGCATTGCCAGCAGAGTCCTCCCTTACATCAGGCATGTCCAGCGGACTCCCCCCTTACATCAGGCATTGCCAGCAGAGTCCCCCCTTACATCAGGCATGTCCAGCAGACTCCTCCCTTACATCAGACATTGCCAGCGGACTCCTCCCTTACATCAGGCATTGCCAGCAGAGTCCTCCCTTACATCAGGCTTTGCCAGCAGAGTCCTCCCTTACATCAGGCATTGCCAGCAGAGTCCTCCCTTACATCAGGCATGTCCAGCAGACTCCTCCCTTACATCAGGTATGTCCAGCAGACTTCTCCCTTACATCAGGCATTTCCAGCAGACTCCTCACTTACATCAGGCATTGCCAGCAGAGTCCTCCCTTACATCAGGCATGTCCAGCAGACTCCTCCCTTACATCAGGCATGTCCAGCGGACTCCCCCCTTACATCAGGCATTGCCAGCAGAGTCCTCCCCTACATCAGGCTTTCCCAGCAGAGTCCTCCCTTACATCAGGCATTGCCAGCAAAGTCCTCCCTTACATCAGGCATGTCCAGCAGACTCCTCCCTTACATCAGGCATTTCCAGCAGACTCCTCCCTTACATCAGGCATTGCCAGCAGAGTCCTCCCTTACATCAGGCATGTCCAGCGGACTCCCCCCTTACATCAGGCATTGCCAGCAGAATCCTCCCTTACATCAGGCATTGCCAGCAGAGTCCTCCCTTACATCAGGCATGTCCAGCGGACTCCCCCCTTACATCAGGCATTGCCAGCAGAGTCCCCCCTTACATCAGGCATGTCCAGCAGACTCCTCCCTTACATCAGACATTGCCAGCGGACTCCTCCCTTACATCAGGCATTGCCAGCAGAGACCTCCCTTACATCAGGCATTGCCAGCAGAGTCCTCCCTTACATCAGGCTTTGCCAGCAGAGTCCTCCCTAACATCAGGCATTGCCAGCAGAGTCCTCCCTTACATCAGGCATGTCCAGCAGACTCCTCCCTTACATCAGGCATGTCCAGCAGTCTTCTCCCTTACATCAGGCATGTCCAGCGGACTCCCCCCTTACATCAGGAATTGCCAGCAGAGTCCTCCCTTACATCAGACATGTCCAGTGGACTCCCCCCTTACATCAGGCATTGCCAGCAGAGTCCTCCCTTACATCAGGCATGTCCAGCAGACTTCTCCCTTACATCAGGCATTTCCAGCAGACTCCTCCCTTACATCAGGCATTGCCAGCAGAGTCCTCCCTTACATCAGGCATGTCCAGCGGACTCCCCCCTTACATCAGGCATTGCCAGCAGAGTCCTCCCTTACATCAGGCATTGCCAGCAGAGTCCTCCCTTACATCAGGCATGTCCAGCGGACTCCCCCCTTACATCAGGCATTGCCAGCAGAGTCCCCCCTTACATCAGGCATGTCCAGCAGACTCCTCCCTTACATCAGACATTGCCAGCGGACTCCTCCCTTACATCAGGCATTGCCAGCAGAGTCCTCCCTTACATCAGGCATTGCCAGCAGAGTCCTCCCTTACATCAGGTATTGCCAGCAGAGTCCTCCCTTACATCAGGCATTGCCAGCAGAGTCCTCCCTTACATCAGGCATGTCCAGCAGACTCCTCCCTTACATCAGGCATGTCCAGCAGACTTCTCCCTTACATCAGGCATGTCCAGCGGACTCCCCCCTTACATCAGGAATTGCCAGCAGAGTCCTCCCTTACATCAGACATGTCCAGTGGACTCCCCCCTTACATCAGGCATTGCCAGAAGAGTCCTCCCTTACATCAGGCATGTCCAGCAGACTCCTCCCTTACATCAGACATTGCCAGCAGAGTCCTCCCTTACATCAGGCATGTCCAGCAGAGTCCTCCCTTACATCAGGCATGTCCAGCAGACTTTTCCCTTACATCAGGCATTGCCAGCAGAGTCCTCCCTTACATCAGACATTGCCAGCAGACTCCTCCCTTGCATCAGACATTGCCAGCAGACTTTTCCCTTACATCAGGCATTGCCAGCAGAGTCCTCCCTTACATCAGGCATGTCCAGCAGACTCCTCCCTTACATCAGGCATGTCCAGCGGACTCCCCCCTTACATCAGGCATTGCCAGCAGAGTCCTCCCCTACATCAGGCTTTCCCAGCAGAGTCCTCCCTTACATCAGGCATTGCCAGCAAAGTCCTCCCTTACATCAGGCATGTCCAGCAGACTCCTCCCTTACATCAGGCATTTCCAGCAGACTCCTCCCTTACATCAGGCATTGCCAGCAGAGTCCTCCCTTACATCAGGCATGTCCAGCGGACTCCCCCCTTACATCAGGCATTGCCAGCAGAGTCCTCCCTTACATCAGGCATTGCCAGCAGAGTCCTCCCTTACATCAGGCATGTCCAGCGGACTCCCCCCTTACATCAGGCATTGCCAGCAGAGTCCCCCCTTACATCAGGCATGTCCAGCAGACTCCTCCCTTACATCAGGCATTGCCAGCAGAGTCCTCCCTTACATCAGGCATTGCCAGCAGAGTCCTCCCTTACATCAGGCTTTGCCAGCAGAGTCCTCCCTTACATCAGGCATTGCCAGCAGAGTCCTCCCTTACATCAGGCATGTCCAGCAGACTCCTCCCTTACATCAGGTATGTCCAGCAGACTTCTCCCTTACATCAGGCATTTCCAGCAGACTCCTCACTTACATCAGGCATTGCCAGCAGAGTCCTCCCTTACATCAGGCATGTCCAGCAGACTCCTCCCTTACATCAGGCATGTCCAGCAGACTTCTCCCTTACATCAGGCATGTCCAGCGGACTCCCCCCTTACATCAGGAATTGCCAGCAGAGTCCTCCCTTACATCAGACATGTCCAGTGGACTCCCCCCTTACATCAGGCATTGCCAGCAGAGTCCTCCCTTACATCAGGCATGTCCAGCAGACTCCTCCCTTACATCAGACATTGCCAGCAGAGTCCTCCCTTACATCAGGCATGTCCAGCAGACTTTTCCCTTACATCAGGCATTGCCAGCAGAGTCCTCCCTTACATCAGACATTGCCAGCAGACTCGTCCCTTGCATCAGACATTGCCAGCAGACTTTTCCCTTACATCAGGCATTGCCAGCAGAGTCCTCCCTTACATCAGACATTGCCAGCAGACTCCTCCCTTGCATCAGACATTGCCAGCAGACTTTTCCCTTACATCAGACATTGCCAGCAGACTTTTCCCTTACATCAGGCATTGCCAGCAGAGTCCTCCCTTACATCAGACATTGCCAGCAGACTCCTCCCTTACATCAGACATTGCCAGCAGACTCCTCCCTTACATCAGACATTGCCAGCAGACTCCTCCCTTACATCAGGCATGTCCAGCAGACTTTTCCCTTACATCAGGCATTGCCAGCAGAGTCCTCCCTTACATCAGGCATTTCCAGCGGAGTTACAAATACATTTATAAATGCAGCGCTGATAAGTGATATACGAAACAAAATAACAGCATATCACCCAAATGTGGTGTAAAACTAGTAGTGGCTTGATGGTAAAACACAATCAAGTGTGTGCCAAAAATAACCTATTGTATGGGAGATCAATCTACAATTTGTAAAAAAAGTAGTGTCCATAGTGAAAAAATGTTCCTCAAAAAATGGAGAAAAAATTCCATGGGAGAAAGGGATGTGTGTGAATGATGCCTCTTCAACCAATGGGTGCAGCGAGACAGTTTTCTTCATGCGGTCAAGGCCCACATACAGCTGTATTAGTAGAAGAAATGGGTACGCTTACCATAAGAGGTGGACACACTCACCGTACGGTGGTGTGAGAATCAGGCATTTGGATCAATCAATCCTGTGGGTGCTTGATAGGAAACAAGGATGGATGGTGATGCTCAGGTCTCCAGCAGATGGATGTGCTTACATTGACACAATATGGTCAGTTGGATGGAGTCTGCAAACTCCACAGTGCAGGATATCAAATCATAAAGGAGAGAAGAAAAAACCTCCATATAGTGCATGAATCCAATGGGAAAAGGTTTATTAAAAAACGCCAGGAAAAAAAGAAATATACAATCACCTGGACAGGCAGTGATTACATATAATGTATAAAAATCGCGTGGTGACAAGGCACAAAGGCTCAGCAACCCGACATGTTTCGGACAATGGTCCTTCAACTGGAGCAAACAGCCTAGTGTTTGGCACCACGCTATAGAAGAACCCATCAAATTTAGAGAAAACATCGATCAGCTGA
Organism: Aquarana catesbeiana; assembly: GCA_037953035.1. Taxonomy (NCBI): domain Eukaryota; kingdom Metazoa; phylum Chordata; class Amphibia; order Anura; family Ranidae; genus Aquarana; species Aquarana catesbeiana. The sequence goes on along the minus strand of JBBHAA010000512.1, from coordinate 4,182,496 downwards.
ATACACTGACGCTAGGCAAACGCAACAGCCAATCAAAGACCATCAGTATGAACACACTCATTGTCATTGGGTCATGTGATAACATAACCCAATCACCGCTCTAAACACACTTAGAACCCAATCACATGTTAACACTGCTGTGGATGACATCATCGCGCACCGGCGTCTGCGCTCCAAGCCTCATTTTCATTACAGGCAACAGCCTGTGTGTGTGTGAGACCAAGGATGGGATAACCCCACCCACTCTCCAAAAGTAAGCGTCATTGCGCACCGGAACAGGGCGCTCAAAGCCTGGTAACACTCTGTGTCTACGGAAGTGCATATGCAGAGCCAGTTAGGCAGTGGTGAATGATGTGTTAGAAGAAAGTGTGTATATAGTCATAGAGCGGAGTGTGGGCATACGGATCATCTTGTACTAATGCCAGCGGAGTCCTCCCTTACATCAGGCATTGCCAGCGGAGTCCCCCCTTGCATCAGGCATTGCCAGCGGAGTCCCCCCTTACATCAGGCATTGTCAGCAGAGTCCTCCCTTACATCAGGCATTGCCAGCGGAGTCCCCCCTTACATCAGGCATTGCCAGCGGAGTCCCCCCTTACATCAGGCATTGCCAGCGGAGTCCCCCCTTACATCAGGCATTGCCAGCGGAGTCCCTCCTTGCATCAGGCATTGCCAGCAGAGTCCTCCCTTACATCAGGCATTGCCAGCGGAGTCCCCCCTTACATCAGGCATTGCCAGCGGAGTCCCCCCTTACATCAGGCATTGCCAGCAGAGTCCTCCCTTACATCAGGGAGTCCCCCCTTACATCAGGCATTGCCAGCAGAGTCCTCCCATACATCAGGCATTGCCAGCAGAGTCCTCCCTTACATCAGGCATTGCCAGCGGCGTCCACCCTTACATCAGGCATTGCCAGCAGAGTCTTCCCTTACATCAGGCATTGCCAGCGGCGTCCACCCTTACATCAGGCATTGCCAGCAGAGTCCCCCCTTACATCAGGCATTGCCAGCGGAGTCCCCCCTTACATCAGGCATTGCCAGCGGAGTCCCCCCTTACATCAGGCATTGCCAGCAGAGTCCTCCCTTACATCAGGCATTGTCAGCAAAGTCCTCCCTTACATCAGGCATTGCCAGCGGAGTCCCCCTTACTTTAGGCATTGCCAGCAGAGTCCTCCCTTACATCAGGCATTGCCAGCAGAGTCCTCCCTTACATCAGGCATTGCCAGCAGAGTCCTCCCTTACATCAGACATTGCCAGCGGACTCCTCCCTTACATCAGGCATTGCCAGCAGGGTCCTCCCTTACATCAGGCATGTCCAGCAGACTCCTCCCTTACATCAGGCATTGCCAGCAGACTCCTCCCTTACATCAGACATTGCCAGCGGAGTCCCCCCTTACATCAGACATTGCCAGCAGTGAAGATTCTCTCTGCCGCCATTACTAAACGGAATGGGACAAAAGAGCTGGGTGGCTGCAATAGCAATTGAGCTGCGGCACCGCCCACCCCCGCCCTTTCCCACATCAGGTCACAGACAGACGGCAGCGGGGCTTGAGGTGGGCGGTGCTACAGCTCAAATTCTATTGGCAGCCACCCGGCTATTACTAAACAGTAAAAGTTTGTTTTGGTCTTTGGGAAAATGGTGGCCAGTGGAGACATAGTTTCCATCAGCCACGGACCTCTAGCGGTGGCGGCAGCGGCGGAAAAAAAAATCGGTAATATAAGAATTTCCCGGGAATGGCTAAATCCGGGAAAAGGGTCTAAATCCCGGGAATGTCCTGGGAAATTCGTGACAGTTGGTAAGTATGCACACTCTCCACATCTCACCCAATAGAGCACCTTGGGATGTGGTGGAATGGGAAATTGGCATCATGGATGTGCAGCCGACAAATCTGCAGCAACTGCATGATGCTATCATGTCAGTATGGAGCAAAATCTCTGAGGAACGTTTCCAACACCTTGTGGAATCTATGCCATGAGGAATGAAGGCAAAAGGGGGTCCAACCCGGTAAAGTGGCTGGTGAGTAGGGTTGCCACCTCATCCCTTTAAACCCGAACACTTATTAACCACTTCAGCCCCGGAAGGTTTTACCCCCTTCCTGACCAGAGCACTTTTTACAATTTGGCACTTCGTTGCTTTAACTGCTAATTGCGCGGTCATGCAATGCTGTACCCAAACGAAATTTGCGTCATTTTCTTCCCACAAATAGAGCTTTCTTTTGTTGGTATTTGATCACCTTTGCGGTTTTTATTTTTTGCGCTATAAACGGAAAAAGACCGAACATTTTGAAAAAAAATGATATTTTCTACTTTTTGTTCTAAAAAAAATCCAATAAACTCAATTTTAGTCATACATTTAGGCCAAAATGTATTCAGCCACATGTCTTTGGTAAAAAAAATGTCAATAAGCGTATATTTATTGGTTTGCGCAAAAGTTATAGCGTCTACAAACTAGGGTACATTTTCTGGAATTTACACAGCCTTTAATTAATGACTGCCTATGTCGTTTCTTTAGGTGCTAAAACGGCAGGGCAGTACAAAACCCCCCCAAATGACCCCATTTTGGAAAGTAGACACCCCAAGGAAATTGCTGAGAGGCATGTTGAGCCCATTGAATATTCATTTTTTTTGTCCCAAGTGATTGAATAATGACAAAAAAAAAAAAAATACAAAAAGTTGTCACTAAATGATATATTGCTCACACAGGCCATGGGCATATGTAGAATTACACCCCAAAATACATTCTGCTGCTTCTCCTGAGTACGGGGATACCACATGTGTGGGACTTTTTGGAAGCCTAGCCACGTACGGGGCCCCGAAAACCAATCACTGCCTTCAGGATTTCTAAGGGCGTAAATTTTTGATTTCACTCCTCACTACCTGTATATGAGTAAGTGGTGCTGCGCTGATCCTTAGTGTAGAAACAGGTGAACATAAAATAATAAAATAATAATAATAAATGCGCTAGCTATAAAAATGGTGAAATATCGTAAACGTGAAGGATATTGTGTATGATAAAAAATATTTTGAATGTTCAATATCTTCAATAGTGCATAGAAAGTGGCATAAGTATATTCAAATAAAATATCACTTCAATCACCTAAAAATACAATCCACATAATTATGATACAATGACGTGATGGTGGGGCTATTAAAGCGCCAGTGACTAGCTCTAAATTTAAAAAAGAATAAGGTGCATAGTAGACGTACATTTATACTTGGACCAGCAGAGTGTATAGTGCAGACAACAAGTGCTATGTGCAACTCAAAATTGAAGGAGTGGTAACTGACTATTTCTATATAAAGTGCATATTGTGCATGCTGACATCAAAAATAGAAAGGAGGTAAAAAGTTTGTATAATTAAGAAAAATTACTATTTTGCATAAACAACTTTCGATAAGAAGAAAAGTCCTTTAAATAAAATGTGACAGCAACGTGCTAACATGCACACGTTGCAATTAAAGTGCTAGAGAACGCATCCATATGATGCACAAAAACAGTCCTTGTGTATGGTTGTGACAGCAACGTCCTGGCATGCACACGTTGCAATTAGAGTGCTGGGGTGAATCACATCAAGTGTTTTCTTCGTGTGCTAGACACTTAGGTGGGTAATAGCCCCTTACCTTCAGGTAATGGGGCAAAAGCAGGTAACAAGAGAGCTGTTTTAGGGCGTCCGCCTATGGATTCCAGTGCGTCCCTCTCTATCCTGGATCCTGGGTTGGAGTTCCCTCAGGTGTAATGCAGGGGGGTTGTATTCATAGGGGGTAATCGGCAGAAGAGAAGCCAAATAGTGTAATCCAGTTTAAAAAGTAACACTCTTTATTGTAAAAATACAGGTACTCACATAAAAATTGAGAAGCAATGGTAACAATCCAACGAGCAGCGAGCTCGTGTGCCTCTGTTTGTGTTTGCAGCCTGTCTCGTCTCTACGCGTGACGTCACACCACGTGACTTCATCAGGGGATAGATACAGGCTAGAATCTCGTCTTTAAATAGTCTAATATGGATCACTATGCGGCGGCCATTTTCCCGGAGTCTAATTGGGTTGTATGCGGCGGCCATTTTCCAAGAGGTATTTCACCGCTAGTTCCGCTTGGTGTATCTGTCTATACAGAAAGGTCAGCTGACTAATGGAGCCAATCAGCGCCTTCTAGCTTAATTAGCTTATACGGTGCTGTCAGCAAAGGTGGTTGTCCTGTTTTTTATATGCGGAAGCTGGCAGAATAGGAAGCAACTGGGTGGGAATATCACAAGATACCTAAATAAAGCTGGTTAGACCATAATAATGTCTTGCTATAACTCTAGACGGGGCATGTGTAGATATGGGCATTAGAGTGATCTACACTTAGCTCAGGAGGGGGAGGGAAGGGGGGGGAAATGAATACGAACGGGGAAAGAGAGGCAGCAGACACTAACAGTGCTCATTCTGAACATAGTCAAACTGATCTATCAAAATTGACCAATGGATCAAAGGAGAATACATATGCAAGTGCTCAAAAACTGTTGTGGGACCTGTTAAAAAATAAATTGGTCCATAGCCTTATACATATTACTATAAAAAATATTAATCTAATATTGAATAAAATCAATCGTAAAATCAATCCGGGAAAATGGCCGCCGCATAGTGATCCATATTAGACTATTTAAAGACGAGATTCTAGCCTGTATCTATCCCCTGATGAAGTCACGTGGTGTGACGTCACGCGTAGGGACGAGACAGGCTGCAAACACAAACAGAGGCACACGAGCTCGCTGCTCGTTGGATTGTTACCATTGCTTCTCAATTTTTATGTGAGTACCTGTATTTTTACAATAAAGAGTGTTACTTTTTAAACTGGATTACACTATTTGGCTTCTCTTCTGCCGATTACCCCCTATGAATACAACCCCCCTGCATTACACCTGAGGGAACTCCAACCCAGGATCCAGGATAGAGAGGGACGCGCTGGAATCCATAGGCGGACGCCCTAAAACAGCTCTCTTGTTACCTGCTTTTGCCCCATTACCTGAAGGTAAGGGGCTATTACCCACCTAAGTGTCTAGCACACGAAGAAAACACTTGATGTGATTCACCCCAGCACTCTAACTGCAACGTGTGCATGCCAGGACGTTGCTGTCACAACCATACACAAGGACTGTTTTTGTGCATCATATGGATGCGTTCTCTAGCACTTTAATTGCAACGTGTGCATGTTAGCACGTTGCTGTCACATTTTATTTAAAGGACTTTTCTTCTTATCGAAAGTTGTTTATGCAAAATAGTAATTTTTCTTAATTATACAAACTTTTTACCTCCTTTCTATTTTTGATGTCAGCATGCACAATATGCACTTTATATAGAAATAGTCAGTTACCACTCCTTCAATTTTGAGTTGCACATAGCACTTGTTGTCTGCACTATACACTCTGCTGGTCCAAGTATAAATGTACGTCTACTATGCACCTTATTCTTTTTTAAATTTAGAGCTAGTCACTGGCGCTTTAATAGCCCCACCATCACGTCATTGTATCATAATTATGTGGATTGTATTTTTAGGTGATTGAAGTGATATTTTATTTGAATATACTTATGCCACTTTCTATGCACTATTGAAGATATTGAACATTCAAAATATTTTTTATCATACACAATATCCTTCACGTTTACGATATTTCACCATTTTTATAGCTAGCGCATTTATTATTATTATTTTATTATTTTATGTTCACCTGTTTCTACACTAAGGATCAGCGCAGCACCACTTACTCATATACATTTATCTAAAAGGTCAGGTGTTTACCTTATCGGTGTATGCGGCTTTTCCACCCCTAGCCTCTTCCATAACAGATAGCGCGGGAATATTTTCCCTTAATTATTAAGTTTTACTCCTCACTACCTATCACAGTTTTGAAGGCCATAAAATGCCCAGATGGCACAAAACCCCCCCAAATGACCCCATTTTGGAAAGTAGACACCCCAAGCTATTTGCTGAGAGGCATGTTGAGTCCATGGAATATTTTATATTTTGACACAAGTTGCGGGAAAGTGACAATTTTTTTTTTTGCACAAAGTTGTCACTAAACGATATATTGCTCACACAGGCCATGGGCATATGTGGAATTGCACCCAAAATACATTCAGCTGCTTCTCCTGAGTATGGGGATACCACATGTGTGGGACTTTTTAGGAGCCTAGCCGCGTACGGGGCCCCGAAAACCAATCACCGCCTTCAGGATTTCTAAGGGTGTAAATTTTTGATTTCACTCTTCACTGCCTATCACAGTTTCGGAGGCCATGGAATGCCCAGGTGGCACAACCCCCCCCAAATGACCCCATTTTGGAAAGTAGACACCCCAAGCTATTTGCTGAGAGGCATGGTGAGTATTTTGCAGCTCTAATTTGTTTTTAAAAATGAAGAAAGACAAGAAAAAATGTTTTTTTTCTTTTTTCAATTTTCAAAACTTTGTGACAAAAAGTGAGGTCTGCAAAATACTCACTATACCTCTCATCAAATAGCTTGGGGTGTCTACTTTCCAAAATGGGGTCATTTGGGGTTTTTTTTGCCACCTGGGCATTCCATGGCCTCCGAAACTGTGATAGGCAGTGAAAAGTGAAATAAAAAATTTACGCCCTTAGAAAGCCTGAAGGTGATGCTTGGTTTTCGGGGTCCCGTGCGCGGCTAGGCTCCCAAAAAGTCCCACACATGTGGTATCCCCGTACTCAGGAGAAGCAACAGAATGTATTTTGGGGTGTAATTTCACATATTCCCATGGCACGTTTGAGCAATATATCCTTTAGTGACAACTTTGTGCAAAAAAAATAAAAAAATTAAAAATTGTCTCTTTCCCGCAACTTGTGTCACAATATAAAATATTCCATGGACTCGACATGCCTCTCAGCAAATAGCTTGGGGTGTCTACTTTCCAAAATGGGGTCATTTGGGGGGGTTTGAACTGTCCTGGCATTTTATGCACAACATTTAGAAGCTTATGTCACACATCACCCACTCTTCTAACCACTTGAAGACAAAGCCCTTTCTGACACTTTTTGATTACATGAAAAAATTATTTTTTTTTGCAAGAAAATTACTTTGAACCCCCACACATTATATATTTTTTTTAAAGCAAATGCCCTACAGATTAAAATGGTGGGTGCTTCATTTTTTTTTTTCACACAGTATTTGCGCAGCGATTTTTCAAACGCATTTTTTGGGGAAAAAACACACTTTTTTAAATTTTAATGCACTAAAACACACTATATTGCCCAAATGTTTGATGAAATAAAAAAGATGATCTTAGGCCGAGTACATGGATACCAAACATGACATGCTTTAAAATTGCGCACAAACGTGCAGTGGCGACAAACTAAATACATTTTTAAAAGCCTTTAAAAGCCTTTACAGGTTACCACTTTAGATTTACAGAGGAGGTCTACTGCTAAAATTACTGCCCTCGATCTGACCTTTGCGGTGATACCTCACATGTATGGTGCAATTGCTGTTTACATTTAACGCCAGACCGACGCTTGCGTTCGCCTTAGGGCGAGAGCAGGGGGGACAGGGGTGCTTTTTTTTTCTTTATTATTTTTTTGCTTTTATCTTATTTTTAAACTGTTCCTTTCATTTTTTTAAAATCATTTTTATTGTTATCTCAAGGAATGTAAATATCCCCTATGATAGCAATAGGTAGTGACCAGTACTCTTTTTTGAAAAAATTGGGGTCTATTAGACCCTAGATTTCTCCTCTGCCCTCAAAGCATCTGACCACACCAAGATCGGTGTGATAAAATGCTTTCCCAATTTCCCAATGGCGCTGTGTACATCCGGCGAAATCTAAGTCATAAAATGCTCGTAGCTTCCCGTTTCTTAGGCCATAGAGATGATTGGAGCCCCTCTGGTCTCTGATCAGCTCTATGGTCAGCTGGCTGAATCACCGGCTGCATTCTCAGGTTCCCTGTTGAGACAGGAGAGCCAGAGAAAAACACGGAAGACGGTGGGGGGGGGGGGCATTCCATCCCACTGCTTGTAAAAGCAGTCTAGAGGCTAATTAGCCTCTAGACTGCTTTTACAAGCAGTGGGATGAAAGCCGACTGCTGGCTGAAAAGAATGATACCAAGATGATACCTAAACCTGCAGGCATAATTCTGGTATAACCACTCAAAGTTGTGAATGGCATACCTGAAGACAAAAAAATGGTTAACAATAAAACACAGTAAACGGTAAAGAATAAAAAATTGCATACCTGAAAAGCAAACATGATAAAACATAATAACAATAAAACATTGCAGAATAGAATACAGTAAAAAAGAGCAGAACAATAGAGAGAATAGAGAGAGAGAGAGAACAATAAAACGACAACTATTTTTTTTTATTTTATATTTTTGTTTGTGTTTTTTTTTTTTACACTTTTTTTTGTACCTGTAACTTTTATAACTTTAACCGGTTCCAGGTTCGGGTCTCTTAAAATGCGATGGCATCTTGGGAGACCCTGTGAAAGTGTGCCTAGTCTGTGCAATGCTGTACCCTACGCTAATACTCAACTAGTGAATGGTAGCGTTCAAAACATTCACCAATGCAAAGACCAGGATTGTCAGGACAGGAGGGACAATAATAGCGGGTGTCACGCCTATATACGCGATTGCTGCAGACACAACATCTTTTTTGGGGGGGTTGGTTGGGTAGGGGTTACTCGGGAGGACATAAAGAAAATGCCTCTCATGCAGCTGACTGCATTTGGTTGGGGATGTGAATGGGGGAAGTACGGGCGCTGCAGAAGTGGTGGGTTCCCAATTAGGATTGGCGAATGCAGCAGGAAGGGCATTATGGGCACGACGGGCCTGTTTGTCTTCTTGGTGGCAGCGGGACACTACTTGTGCTTGCCACCTCACCAGCTTGAACTGCACTTATGGGACTCGCCACGTCACCAAGTGTTACTGCAGTGCTGGTTTGACTATGACCGGGGTGTACTAGGCCGCTGGTGCTTGCCAGTTCACCAAAACGCTACCAAAAAAACTGTTAGCGATCGCAGGGATCAGGCCTAACTCTGCGAACGCTGCAGTTATGCGTTTAGTGTTTTGTAAGTGACAGTGATCGATCGATACTGCACTTGGGTGGGCTGGGCCGGGCCAGGCGGAGGGGTAAAACGCAGGTGCTAGCAGGTATCTGGGCTGATCCCGCTAACACTGCATTTTTGGGAACCCTAAACTGCTGGGGATGCTAGTATAGATCTGATCGGATCAGATATTGATCCGATCAGATACTATACCACTAAGGGAGGTGTACGGTGCGTGCGTGGGTGTTAGCGGTACTGGCGCTAACCAGACGCTGCCTGGGGCAGGTGCTTGCTAGTTCACCAAAACGCTACCAAAAAACTGTTAGCGATCGCAGGGATCAGGCCTGAATCTGCGAACGCTGCAGTTATGCGTTTAGTGTTTTGTAAGTGACAGTGATTGATCGATACTGCACTTGGGTGGGCTGGGCTGGGCCGGGCGGAGGGGCAAAACGCAGGCGCTAGCAGGTATCTGGGCTGATCCCGCTAACACTGCGTTTTTGGGAACCCTAAACTGCTGGGGACGCCAGTATAGATCTGATCGGATCAGATATTGATCCATTCAGATACTATACCACTAAGGGAGGCGTATGCTGCATGCGTGGGTGTTAGCGGTACTGGAGCTAATCTGATGCTGCCTGGGGCGACGCATATCACCGCCGGGTGATCAGGGGGCTAAACCTTTATTCGGTAATAAATGGCGGGTGCCCTGACACTATAAAAAATAAACGAACTAACCAGCGTCAACCGTAACAGTTATACGGTGATCAGTGGTGAATGGGTTAACTAGGGGGCAATCAAGGGGTTAAAACATTTATTAGGTAGTATATGGGGGTCCCTGTCGCTATAAAACGCTGACAGCGAACCTAAATATTTACCTCCCTAACTAGCGTCACCAGTGACACTAATACAGCGATCAGAAAAATGATCGCTTAGTGACACTGGCGACAGGGGGTGATCAAGGGGTTAAAACTTTATTTGGGGGGGTTAGGGGGGTACCCTAGACCTACAGGGGGCTAACCCTAACTGCCCTAACACAGTAACTGTCACAAACTGACACCATGCAGTAATCAGAAAAAAAAAACAAAACACTGCTTGGTGTCAGTGTGACAGGGGGGGGAGGGGTGATTGGGGGGTGATCGGGTGGCGATCGGGGGGGGATCGGGGGTGTTATGTGTGCCTGGCATGTTCTACTGTGTGTGTGTGTGTGTGTTCACTCACTGTGAAGTCTTCTCTCCTCGGCGCCTTAACGGAAACTGCCGAGCCGAGGAGAGATGACATCACATCCTCTGCCTGTGTGTACTATACACAGGCAGGGGATGCTTCTCATTGGCTGGGAGCGATCGCGAGGGGGGGGCCACGATCGGATGGCCTCCCCCTCGCCTCTCAACGCTCCCCAAAAGCCAAAAGCCGACCGCCACTGGCACCGGGGGGGGGTCCGATCGGACCCCCCGCCCGTGGGAAGGCAATCACGTACCAGGTATGTGATTTTGCCTGCCCGTGCCATTCTGCCAACGTATATCTGCGTGAGGCGGTCAGCAAGTGGTTAATTACACAGGTTCTGTGACTAATTAAACTCACTTAGTGCCTTATCTGCATTAAATTAGCCTCAGAACCCGTGTAATTCATGTGTGTTTGGGTTTAAAGGGATGAGGTGGCAACCCTACTGGTGAGTGTATATATTTACTATAGATCAAGAGAAAAAACCTTAAAATAATAATTCTTTAGTATAGAACATATATTAGGCAGTCCCCCCATACCCACACATACATTTGGGAAATACTAATAAAAATTGTAAAAAGTTTTGCATCCTCCCATGCTCCACCCAGTACAATCCTTCTTACTAGCTCGCAATAGATGGGGGGCAGTAGTGGATTCAATTTTTGCAATTTTAATCACATGGTCTGCAGCTCAGTTGTATTTACAGTTCCAGTTCACTAGATAGATCACCTGCAGCTTCATGAAGCCCATTGTACTATATTTATGATTCCTTCATGATATACTGTATTATCTCCTGTATTGAATATCGGCTGTGCTCATTCTTGTAAACCATTGAATGTAAGAGCCACTAGTTTGGCCTCTCTTAGGCTTGTATTGTATTCTTTGCAAATTGAATAAACAATTTGAAAATCGTTAAAGGTTTGAATTAAATACCTGTATATATGTATGAGCAATGTAAAGAAAAAAGAGATAGCTGAGCACCATAACAAGATGGATAATGTTCCATTATTCTTTTATTGTCATCATGCCAGATGAATCACAGGAACACAATTTGTTTAACAATCGAGCATTATTCATCTTGTTGTGGTGTGCAGCTATCTCTTTTTTCCTTACATTGGTTGTTGGCAGTGGTGAGCCGGGGTGAGCACCTGCTACGAGTTGTGAACTAATCATCATCTGAGCGGTGTTATCTTTTCTTTGGTATATGTATGAGCACCCAAAAAGTCCCATGATTTTTTTCTTGTATTTTATAAATAATGGTGCTATAATCAATGCTCTCGCTCCTGCATGCATGCGCACCTGGCACATGCATTCTCATTCATAAGTACATGTTTAAATTTATATTATTTTTTTTTATTTTTTTTTTATTTATCTTATATACACCAGAAGGATTTGCCCCTTAATGACCAGAGCACTTTTTACAATTTGGCACTGCGCTGCTTTAACTGGTAATTGCACAGTCATGTGATGCTGTACTTAAACTAAATTTACATCCTTTTTTTTTCCCACAAATAGAGCTTTCTTTTGGTGGAATTTGATCACCTCTGGAATTTTTATTTTTTGCGATATAAACAAAAAAAAGATCCAAAATATTAAAAAAAATGATATTTTCTACTTTTTGTTATAATAAAATTCCAATAAACTCAATTTTAGTCATACATTTAGGCCAAAATGTATTTAGCCACATGTCATGGGTAAAAAAAAATGTAATAAGTGTATATTTATTGGTTTGCACACAACTTATAGTGTCTATAAACTAGGGTATATTTTCTGGAATGTACGCAGCTTTTAGTTTATGACTGCCTATCTCATTTCTTGAGGTGCTAAAATGGCAGGGCAGTACAAACCCCCCCCCCCCCCCCCCCCCATGACCCAATTTTGGAAAGTAGACACCCCGAGAGGAAATTGCTGAGAGGATATTGAGCCCATTGAATATTTTATTTTTTTTGTCACAAGTAATTAAAAAATGACAAAAAAAAAATAATTACACAAAGTTGTCACTGAATAATATATTGCTCACACATGGCATGTTTATATGTGATATTACACCCCAACATACATTCTGCTGCTTCTCCTGAGTATGTGGATACCTCATGTGTGGGACTTTTTGGGAGCCTAGCTGTGTACAGGACCCTGAAAACCAATCACCGCCAGGATTTCTAAGGGCGTAAATTGTTGATTTCACTCCTCACTACCTATCACAGTTTTGAAGGCCATAAAATGCCAAGATGGCACAAACCCGCCCCCCCTCCCCAACTTACCCCATTTTGGAAAGTAAACACCCCAAGCTATTTTCTGATAGGCATGTTGACTCCATGGAATATTTTATATTTTGCCACAAGTTTCGGGAAAATTAAATTTTCCTGACAGACTCCATGGCAGCCTACGTGTGGGTTAACCCCGCCTCCTCTCCAATGCTATAGGACCCCATTCCCATAAATGGGTACTCACCACTAGCTACCGTGTTCCTTTTTTGTCCTCCTCTATGGACCTACACATGCGGTTCGCGTCAGGATCGAACGATTCCAAGATTTGGCATACCTGTGTGCGGTGCAGCTCAGAGCCCATCCATGGGCGGGCGAGTAGCTTTAAAGAGGCTTGAGTTTTTTCCCCTTGGTGGATGGGATGTCGCCTCTGTATGCCCGACGGACGGACTCATCAACGGCTGGCAAGGTCTGTGGTATCCACACTTCCTTCTCCATGGCAGTTTTTTATATGTAGTTAGCGTGCCTGTGTTTTTTTCCCTGGTGTTCAGGACTGTGTATCTCTTTTCACTCATGGCGGCTGGAACGCCTGTGCGTTCCAGCCTGCCTCGGCACTTCCGGGTGTAGCCGTCTCCACTGCGGGCGCCTGCGCTGTAGCCTCCTCGAGAGCAAGGCTTGGCTCACACATGCGCAGTACGGCGGTCTGTTCGTAGGCCGCGCAGGCGCTGTACGGCGCCGTCCTATTGCGCGTGCGCAGTGGGAGGCAATGACATCACGGGCAGGGAATTTAAATTCCGCCCTCCAATCCTCAGATTTTGGGATCTCCCTTGGCAGGGAAAGGAGGTGTCGGTTCCCCTGCTGGGTCTCCAGGTGAGTGACCCTAGGTCATGCATATCTGCAGCTGTTTAAGTTAAAAAAAGAAAAAAAAAAGAAAAAGATATTTATTTATAAGTATTTATTTTTGTTAAAAAAAAGAAAAAAAAAAAAAAAAGGTTCTTTCAGCAGCATCACATAGTATAAGTATATATATATATATATATATATATATATATATATATATATATATATATATATATATATATATATACATACATATGGCAAGGGGGTCTTTGCCTTGACATATTAAAATACTTTTTTGACATATACATTTTTGTGAAATTTAAAAGCAGAGTCATTTTGGTGCCTTGGTTTTTTCAGGCCACTTCTCTGCAGACTGCCTCACGTGACGTCCTCGTCTAAGGTCATGGACAAGTCACCACCTTTAAGTGGCCAACCCTCACGCACAAGGTATGTGCCCGTGAGGGGAGGGGATGAGATATGAGCGCAAGTGTTGCGGTTCTGATACTATGTCTTGTCTTTTTCCCCCTCCCCCTCCTTTTTTTTTGGTTTCTCCAGCCCTTCCAGGTCGGACCCGCTAATCGCGGTCCAGAATGTTAGTGACCTTGCCAAGCCACAATATAACTCATCGTCCAGGTCCAGACGAGACTCCCACTCCGGATCCCACCAGAGGAGACGTTCTCGCTCCTCCTCCAGACACCGCTCCCACCGCCATGACAGCCGCTCTGATCGCAGAGCCTGCTGGGGATGTAGGACACGAGTCCCAGAGGGCAAGTCCTTGTGTGACCGTTGCTTTGCCCGTGCGGTTGGGGAAAAAGAGACGGAAAACCAGCGTTTAGAGTCTCTTGTAAAATGGGTGGTGCATCAGTCCCTAATGGAGAGGGACACACCCCGCATATTGAGCCAGTCTACTACCTTGTCTGGCCCCCCGGTGGATGAGGCCCGTGATGATCCGGGCACTTCCCAGCCCTATGTTGCCTCTCTCGACTCCTCAGACGACGATTCCGTTAATGAAGAGGACATTGGAGGCTTTGATTTCGCCATAGTTTCTCTTTTAATCAAGGCGATCAAGGAGGCTTTAAAGTGGGAAGATCCCTCCACTCCCCCAGCTAAACAGAATTTTTTTTTTAAACATTTGGGGAAAGAACGTGTAAACTTTCCGCTCCTGCCGGAATTAAAAGACATCATTGATGAAGAATGGAGTAAAACGGAAAATAAGTCTTTCATGTCAAATAAGACCTCCAGATTGTATCCCTTCAAGTCGGAGGAAGTAAAGAGTCTGGAGAACACTCCTCTTGTAGATGCAGCTCTCATGCATTTGGCCAAACATGTAACTCTTCCTCTGGAAGACGCAGTTTCTTTCAAAGGATGGGCTCGAGAGGAAGATAGATCTGGACCTAAAAAGAATTTATGGGCTCGCCGGTATGGCCTGTAAACCGGCCCTGGCACTAGCGGCCATGTCTAAAGCCATGGAAGCTTGGACGGAGAATGTGGAGTCCTTCCTCAAAGGCGTGTCGGAGGAACTGGCCGGAAGTTCAGCAGCCGCAGAGATGAAACTGGCAGCGGTCTTCCTGGGTGAGGCATCTATTGATTTGATCCGCCTGTTGGCTCGTATCATGTTGTCTTCTGTCACGACTAAAAGAGCCCTATGGTTGTGCCCTTGGCTTGCCGACCCGGGTTCCAAACAAGCATGGTGTAAAATCCCGTTTGAGGGGTCCTCACTGTTTGGCAATAAGCTTGACGATGCCATAACGCGAGCCACAGGTGGTAAATCAGGTTTTCTTCCCCAGGACAGGCGCATGCTGGGTCAAAAGAAACCCCAGTTCAGAAGACGAAGCCCGGAGCGCTCCAAAGAAGCATGCTCTTACAAGCCTGGCCGGGACTTTAGGAAGAATTGGAGCAGAGGGCAGACATCCTTTCATAAACCCAATAAAAACCAGACATCCAGTGGTCGCGATCAGGCCAAGTGTTTTTGAGATTGCGCTCGCCCAGGCGGGCCGGGTGGGGGCTCGTCTGCTCCTCTTCCGGCACATCTGGGTGGCCTCGATCTCAGACTTCTGGGTCATAAGGACAGTCTCGTCAGGCCACAGATGGGCCTTTTCCAGTACTCCTTGCCCCAGATTCGTCTCCACTCTTCTTCCTCATGCAGAGGATCAGAAACAGATATTGCTGTCCTATGTGGACCTTCTGAAAACTCAAGGAGCAGTGGTACATGTCCCAAAGGACGAATGGTTCCAGGGGATATACTCCCCTCTCTTCCTAGTTCAAAAAAAGGGGGGCTCTTGGCGCCCAGTCATAGACCTCACATATCTCAACAAATTCATAGAGAACGGAAGATTCAAAATGGAAACCTTGGTGACCATTCAGAGAGCCATACAGCCAGGCGACTGGATGGTCACAATCGACCTGAAGGACGCTTATTTCCACGTCCCAGTGGAAAAAGAATTTCACAAATACCTATGTTTCCAAGTTGGGTCAGATCATCTTCAATTTATCTGCCTCCCCTTCGGGCTGACAACGTCCCCCCGGGTCTTTTCAAAGGTCCTCCTAGCTACGGTGGCACTCATAAGATCAAAAGGGGTACGTCTTTACCACTACCTCGACGAGCTGCTGGTGTTGTCCCAGAGCAGGGAGCAGTTGCTGGTCCACCGGGAACAAGTAATCTCCACTCTGTCCAGCTTCGGGTGGCTCCTAAACTTAGAAAAGAGTCAACTGGGCCCAACTCAGCGTCTAATATATCTGGGAGCCCAGTTCGATACAGTGGCAAACACTATCTCCCTTCCACTACAGAAAATTCCTACGGTTCGAGACAGAGTCTCTCGGGCTCTACATGCCCGGCAAATGAAAGCCTCTCAGTGCCTGAAAGTCGTCGGCACGATGGTTTCCACGACTCCCATGGTCAAATGGGCCTAATGGAGATTGCGTCCCTTCCAGTCAAGTCTCTTACGACAATGGAAGTCAGGGGACAAGAATCAGGTCATCTGTATAACATCTACAATGAGAAACAGCCTCTTCTGGTGGCTTCAGCGCAAGAACCTCCTGACTTGCCACTCCATCGCTCCCATCTCTTGGGTGACGGTCACGACCGATGCCAGCGGTACCGGTTGGGGAGCCCTTTGCGGTTCGAACCTGGCTCAGGGCAAGTGGGACACATGTCTCCCCAACCCAGGGTCGAACGTCTTGGAACTTCGAGCGGCCTGGTGTGCCCTACAGTCCTTCTCTCATCTCCTGATAGGGGAGTCAGTGCTGTTAAGAATGGACAACACTACAGCGGTATTGTATGTGAAGAGGCAAGGGGGTACTCGGAGTCCCACTCTCCTTCGGGAAGTCGAGCCCATCCTATCGTGGGCACAGAAAAACCTTGCCAACATCTCGGCAGTCTTTGTCCCAGGTGTCCAAAACACTCAAGCGGACTTCCTATCACGGACCGAGTTGGACAACAACGAGTGGTCTCTTCACGTAGAGACGTTCAGGTGGATCTTGTCACTGAAGACCGATCCCGAAGTAGATCTGTTTGCTTCCCCCTGCAATTGCAAGCTGAAGTAGTTCTACACCAGGGGTCTCTGCAGTCAAGCCATCGGGTCGAAAGCCCTGACGGATCAGTGGAGGTTCAAGCGGGCATATGCCTTTCCGCCACTGCCAGTTATGCTGAGATTCCTGCAGAGGCTCTGAGCGGAAGCAGTGGAAGTGGTGACAATAGCTCCCTACTGGCCGAACAGGCCTTGGTTCCCTCTCCTGGTCCAGCTCAGCTGTCGGGACCCGGTGCCTCTCCCCCTGAGGCCGGACCTTCTTTCTCAGGGGTCAGTCCTGCACCCTTGTCCGGCAGTGCTGAGACTGATGGTCTGGTTCTTGAGAGGGAGAGGCTAGAGTCCCTAGGCTGTGCCTCAGAAGTAATATCCACTCTCATGAGTTCGAGAAGATCTAGTACAAATAAGGTCTATGGGAGAATCTGGTCCAAATTCGTGGAATTTTTCTCTCCTCAGGGCAGGTCTTTTAGACATCCAAAAATACAGGATGTTCTCAGCTTCCTTCAAACGGGCCTAGATTTACCTTTATCCGTCAGCTCTCTTAGAGTTCAAGTTTCGGCATTGTCAGCCTTCTCCAGCACTTCATGGGCAGTTCATCCTTTGGTTAGGCAGTTTTTTCGTGGTGCATCGAGGCTCAAGCCCCAAAAAAAGTCTAGGTTTCCCAAATGGGACCTCCCACTTGTCCTTGACTCAATCTCTGGACACTGGGTTATGAAGAACCCTTTTTTGACGTTCTTTCCGGACCGTGGAGTCCTCATCCCTATGCTGGGTTCCAACCCGAAAGTATCTTCAGTATTTCACGTCAATCAGGAGATCGTCTTACCTACCTTCAGGTCCCCGGGGGCCACTGAAACTCACCCTCTGGATGTAGGAGAAGCTTTAAAGAAATATTTCAAAGTTACTTCTCCCTTTAGGCATTCTAATCATCTCTTTGTTCTTCACTCAGGCAGCAATATAGGGAAGAAAGCCTCAACCAGGACACTCGCGGCCTGGATCGTACAGACCATACAGCAAGCATACAGGGCTAAGGGCTTGGCTCCTCCAAAGGCGGTGACAGCCCATTCCACCAGGGGAATGGCAGCTTCGTGGGCAGCGGCCCGACATGTGGCTCCAGACACCATCTGCAAAGCAGCCTCATGGGCTTCTATTAATACTTTCATGGCACATTACTGTATAAAGCCTGCTTCACTGTCCTCTGTAAACTTTGGGTTGAAAATCCTATCGGCTGATAGGGCAAATTAAAATATGCTTTTTGTTCAGCATACCCACCCGTGTGGTTGGCTAGTTATTTCCCACACGTAGGCTGCCATGGAGTCTGTCAGGAAAAAAGAAAATTTATTATTAAATACTTACCGTAATTTTCCTTTCCTGATGGACTCCATGGCAGACGGAGTTCCCACCCATTTGTCAGAAAGTAGGCTAGTTACGGAACACGGTAGCTAGTGGTGAGTACTCATTTATGGGAATGGGGGTCCTATAGCATTGGAGAGGAGGCGGGGGTTAACCCACACGTAGGCTGCCATGGAGTCCATCAGGAAAGGAAAATTACGGTAAGTATTTGATAATAAATTTTCCTTTATTTTTATTTTTTTACACAAAGTTGTCACTAAATGATATATTGCTCACACATGGCATGGGTATATGTGGAATTACACCCCAAAATACATTTTGCTGCTTCTACTGAGTACAGGGATACCTCATATGTGAGACTTCTTGGCAGTCTAGCCGCATACAGGACCCAAAAATCATCGGATTCAGGCTTAAAATTTGAAAAAAGAAAAAAAAAATCCTTTTCTTTCTTCTTTTTCAAAAACAAATGAGAGCTGCAAAATACTCACGATGTCTCTTAGAAAATACCTTGGGGTTTCTACTTTCCAAAATTGGGTCATTTGGGGGGTTTGTGCTATCTTGACATTTCAGGGCCTCCAAAACTGTGATAGGTAGTGAGGAAGTGAAATCACCATTTTACGCCCTTAGAAATCCTGAAGGCGGTGGTTGGTTTTCGGGGTCTTGTACACGGCTAGGCTCCCAAAATGTCCCACACATGTGGTATCCCCGTACTCAGGAGAAGTAGCAAAATGTATGTTGGGGTGTAATTCCACATATACCCATGGCATGTGTGAGCAATATATCATTTAGTGACAACTTTGTGTACAAAAAAATAATAAATACATTTTCCCGAAACTTGTGGCAAAATATCAAAAATATTCCATGGACTCAACATGCCTCCCAGCAAATAGCTTGAAGTGTCTACTTTACAAAATGGGGTCATTTGGGGGGGGGGGGGTGCTATCATGACATTTCAGGGCCTCCGAAAATCTGATAGGTAGTGAGGAGTGAAATCACCATTTTACACCCTTAGAAAGCCTGAAGGCGGTGATTGGATTTCGGGGTCCTGTATGCGACTAGGCTCCCAAAAAGTCTCACACATGTGGTATCCCCGTACTCAGGAGAAGAAGCAGAATGTATTTTGGTGTATAATTCCACATATACCCATGGCATGTTTGAACAATATATCATTTAGTGACTACTTTGTTTAAAAAAAAAAAAATTCCCGAAACTTGTGGCAAAATATTAAAAATATTCCATGGACTCAACATGCCTATCAGCAAATAGCTTGGGGTATCTACTTTCCAAAATGGGGTCATTTGGGGGGGGGGGGAGTTGAACTGTCCTGGTATTTTATGCACAACATTAGAAGCCTTTGCCCCACATCACCCACTCTTCTAACCACTTGAAGACAAACCCCTTTCTGACACTTTTTGTTTACATGAAAAAATATTTTTTTTGCTAGAAAATTACCTTGAATGCCCAAATGTTATAGATTTTTTTAAAGCAAAGGTCCTACAGATTAAAATGGTGGGTGTTTTCGCACAGTATTTGCGCAGTATTTTCAACACACTTTTTGGGGATTTTTTTTAATTTAATGCACTTAAACAAACTATATTGCCCAAATGTTTAGTAAAATTTAAAAGGTGATCTTATGCTGAGTACATAGATACCAAACACGACATGCTTTAAAATTGCGCACAACCGTGCAGCGGTGACAAACTACATACATTTTTAAAAGCCTTTAAAAGCCTTTACAGGTGACCACTTTAGATTCACAGAGGAGGTCTACTGCTAAAATATTTGCCCTCGATCTGATGTTCACAGTGATACTTCACATGTATGGTGCAATTACTGTTTACATACAAAACGAGACCGATGCTTTTACGCATGAGCACGGGGGGACAGGCGTGCTTTATTTTTTACATTTTTTTAAAATTATTTTGCTTTTTTATTTTATTTTAATGTTCCTTTAATTTTTTTCTTCATTTTTATTGTTATCACAGGGAATGAAAATTTCCCCTATGATAGCAATAGGTAGTGACAGGTACTCTTTTTTGAAAAATCTGGGGTCTATTATACACTAGATCTCTCCTCTGCCCCATAGCATCGGACCACACCAAGATCGGTGTGATAAGATGCTTTCCCAATTTCCCAATGGCGCTGTTTTTATCTGGCAAAAGTAAGTCATGAAATGCTCGCAGCTTCCGGTTTCTTAGGCCATAGAGATTATTGGACCCATACTGGTCTCCGATCAGCTCTATGGTCAGTTGGTGGAACCACCGGCTACACTCTCGGGTTCCCCGGTGGGACAGGAGAGCCAGAGAAAACCATGGAAGACAGCGGGGGGCGTCCCTCCCACTGCTTGTAAAAGCAGTATAGTGGCTAATTAGCCACTAGAAATTGCTTTTATATGAAAGCCAACTGCCGGCTGAAGAAAACCATACCAAGATGATACCTAAACCTGCAGGCATCATTCTGGTATAACCACTCAAACTCCAGCAACATACCAGTACGTCGCTGGTCCATGTTGGGCAACAGATTTCTCCATTCAAATTGATTGATCCGTGATATGCCCACCATTAGAATATCGCCCTGCATCCACCCACTTCTAATGATGGGAATACAATAAATATAAAAATATATGCCGAAGCATAGGGGTGATCCGCCCCTATGTCCACCCCTGCCCCTATACTTCGGCATATATGCTCTTTTTTTAACTGTGGTGGTGAAATCACCACCTACAGCACTGGAGTCACGGATTTACATATCATGAAAGCAAACCATGTTGCTGTCAAAATAAATAAATCAGGGGGGGACGTGGCCGGCCGGAGACTCTGATGGATGCCTAATCACACAGCTCGTCAGCCAGGGGAAAAGATAAACGACACAGGCCGCACCACAGATCCCATCCACAGCCATCCTTGCTTCTGCCACACTGGAGAACAAAATGCAGGCCTCCAGAAAGAGATTCACGGACTATAAACACCAGAAACTGACTGAATTTGCCTACAAGCCGGCGATCAGTGAGCAACAAGATGGCGCCGGCCCGAACGGACCGCGGGACTCATACACAGACCTACCGGATGAGATCCCGAGCATCATCAAGATACAGGTACTCAGGCTGAGACCCCTTGTTCCCCAGAAGGTGACCCCCTGCCAGGCAGCCCAGCAAAAGCTAAAATGAGGCTAGATGCGCCGTCGCTGCAGCCGCAGCATCAGCTAATTGAGGCCCAGGCTCCAAATCCCTTCACTATGCACCAGGCCTTGCACTCATCCATGGCCTCTTTCCCCACCTCAGGCCAGCCGATCATCGATACCACCCTAAAGGACATGCTAGTATCCTTGCAGTCCTCACTTATGACTGACCTATCCTCTATGTTTCATAAAATCCCCTCTGAATTACACTCACTAGATGACAGAGTGCATAATACTGAAAGAGGCCTCACTGAATGTACCACCACAATTAATGAAGTCATTGATTCATATGAAGCTGTAAAAGAGGAACAATCGTGGGTGTGCGCCAAGCTGGCCGATTTAGAGGATAGGTCACGCAGGAACAATATTAAGCTGAGAGGCATCCCTGAGTCCATACCACCTGCAGACCTTCCAAGGTACGCAAAAGACCTGATGCACACCATTATACCTGAAGCATCTCCGAGGGATGTTATAATAGATAGAATACACAGAATTGCTAAACCATCCCACTTGGCAGCCTCGGTCCCAAGAGATGTCCTCATGAGGGTACATTTCTACTACATTAATGAAAAACTCCTCATGGGAATCAAAGCTAAATCACCTCTTCCTGCTCCATACACATGGATTCAATTTTTTCCAGATCTCTCCAAGTTTACCCTCCAACTGCGACGCCAGATGAACCCGGTCACCAAGAGCCTTCAGAACCACAAGGTGCCCTACAAATGGCGTTACCCAGCCAATATCCTTGTTGTGAGGAATGGTCAATCTCATTCGATTGTGGACTTCGACAGAGGTCTCAGGCTCCTCCAATCATGGGGCATAATACCAGAACCTCCTTCCACAGCTCCAAATGGCAGAGGATCTAGTCCACCTCAAGGTAACACAAACCGCAACTACACCTGAATGGCACACAGTTACAAGTCTAAAGGCCGAATGACGCCATTATAGCTCCCCTGAGCTCTGACACCATGCGAACCCCTGTTCTCACTCTCCCGAGTTAATAACTTTTTGAACCCCAATACAGAGGCTTCCAAGGTGCTACGCACCTCCTCTATATTCTTTGCAATATATTGCTCTCATTAGTTCAGCGACTCTACCACTGTCAAAGCGGTTAACGAACTTCCTAACCTTACACATTGTGCAGTGCTCTTTGTTCTTTTTCTTTTTTGTTATTTCTAACGTATTGCTCTATTTGCAGTCTTTTGGGCAATTTACTTCCAGATAGTGATCTTCCGTCTTCCTACCTCTGAACACAGCTGCCAGGTATCTTGAGACACCGAATCCATCGACGAACTGTAAGTGTTATACACTTCACTCACCAACAACACATTCACAAGATGCCCATCAACATACTATCGATAAACGCCAACGGACTCAACCACCCCGCCAAACGTCACTCACTATGGAGAACCGCTTCGGCTCTCAATAGTGACATTCTGTGTGTCCAGGAAACCCACTTGCTAGCATCACACTCATCCCTTTGCAAAAACCACCACTTTCCTCATGTCTTCCACGCAACGCACTCCACTAAAGCTAGAGGAGTCATAATAGCGATCAAGGATTCAGTGGACTTCCAATTACTAAATACCACAACAGACCCCGAAGGTCGCTTTATTATCTTAGTATGCAACATCAATAGAGTGACATACTCTATAATAAATCTGTACGCACCAAACTCCCATCAAATGAAATTCATACGCAGAGTCATGCGTTCCGTCAAATCCAATCAAAAGGGCCATGTAATAATATGCGGGGACTTTCATCTCGTACCGGACATACGCATGGATTCCACATCACCAACCAAAAGGAGAGACTCACCCTTGAAAAAATTCATCTCTTCCCAAGATCTTTATGACGTATGGCGCTGTCACCATGGTTCAGAACGAGACTTCACTTTTTTCTCCTCCAGACATAGCTCGTATTCGAGAATAGATTTGTTCCTAACCGACAAATACATTCTCCAAAAAATATCAAACTCTGTGATCCACACCACGGTATGGTCGGACCATGCCCCTATCTCAATTACCATACAAGATTCTAACCTAGGGCAAAACACATTTATATAAAGAGAGCCAACAACTCCATTATCCAAAACGACAAATACGCCACAGAAATAAAAGATCACATCAACGACTTTTTCATGTTAAACAAAGGCTCGGTCTCCGACCCTGCCGTGGTGTGGAGTACGCACAAAGCGTACATGAGAGGAATGTTACTTAAAATGGGTGCTTATCACAAAAGAAAGAGGATGCAGCGTGTGGACGAACTCACGGCCCAAATAGAGACCCTAGAACTAAAACATAAAATTACCCCACATAACCCACTGACAAACCAATTACTCTCCCTAAGACAGGAACTAAAGGTTCTATTACTTCACTCCTACGAATTCCTTCAAAGGAAATTCAAAGCGACTACCTATTCCACTTCCAACAAAGTGGGGAAAAAACTTGCACAACGACTTAAGGGTAGACGTGTGAAAACTAAAATACCCCTTCTAATCCACCCGCACTCGTCAGTTCCACTAAGTAACCCTCAAGACATAGCTGACGCTTTTAGTGCCTACTACGGCGACCTCTACAACTTACACAGGGACCCTCACACCCCACAACCTACACAAACCGACATAGACCATTTCCTCCACAATCTCAAACTTCCTACTCTGACTGGCGACCAACTGACTGAACTAAATGCTCCCTTTACAACCCAAGAGATTAAGGCCACCATAGACTCACTACCTAACGGTAAAGCACCGGGACCCGATGGTATGTCAAGGGAATATTATAAACAATACGCCCCTCAACTGATTCCCCACCTTACCGAACTCTTCAACCACGCTGCCTCCTCTTCCTCTTTTTCAAAGGAATACCTAACAGCATTGGTTATAACATTACTGAAGCCAGGGAAAGAATCAAATGTTCCCCAAAATTTTCGCCCGATATCCCCACTCAATCTCAACCTCAAAATATATGCTAAAACGATTGCAACAAGACTAATCAAAATCATGCCAATGCTAATCCACCCTGACCAGACAGGGTTCACTAAAGGCAGACAATCTTCTGACGCCACCAGGAGAATGATTAATATCATACACCAAGCTGAAATTACAGGAACGCCTTCTCTGCTCCTATCTCTGGATGCAGAGAAGGCGTTCGATAGAGTCCATTGGACTTACCTACACACGGTTCTCAGAAAATTTGGATTTCAAGGTAACATCTTGAACGCCATTATGGCACTATATTCAAACCCAGAAGCCCAAGTGTATACGGAAGGCATGTTGTCCCATCCGTTTCCCATTACCAATGGCACACGCCAGGGGTGCCCATTGTCACCGATCATATTCAACTTACTCATGGAACCTTTAGCGGAACATATCCGTTCCCACCCTAGCATATCCGGCCTACTAATTGGCAATGTACATCATAAAATCAGCCTGTTCGCTGATGACGTTATTCTTATCCTTACCAACCCGACTGGCTCCCTGGCTGAAGTACAAAAATTACTAAACTGGTTTAGCTCTGTATCGTACTACAAAGTTAACACTACCAAATCCTTTTACACTAGATGTCAACATAGACGTCACTTTGAAAAATTTATTACAAACGCAATATCCATTTGTATGGGCAACTACAGATATAACATACCTGGGTATTCTCTTACCAAAAACGACTAAAAACCTTTACTCATGCAACTTCCCACCACTTCTCCAGAACATCCAAGCAGCCTCCCAGCAAATAGCAAAACATGAATTGTCTTGGACAGGCAGACTAGCGGCCTTCAAGATGATTTGCCTTCCCCAATTGCTTTACTACTTCAGATCTATCCCAATCCCATTACCAACTAAATTCTTCAGATCCCTCCAAACATTGTTTAACAGATTCCTGTGGGATGGCAAGCGCCCCAGGTGTGCCCACTCCAAACTGATTAAACACAAACTAGCCGGTGGTATGGGTTCCATAGATTTCGAAGATTACCACTTGGCAGCTATTCTAGCCCAACTACCAGGGTGGTTCCAACCCAGTCCAACAACACTATGGGGACAAATAGAAGAGTCATCGCTCATCCGCCCTAATCTAAAAACCTGGTTACTCAGTATCCCATTGGGTTCCATAGTACCAACATATTTATCTCCTTCCATGAAGGCCTCGGCCCATGCATGGTCGAAACTAAAAGCCTCCCACACATATGCGTCTGTCACCCCACAATCCCACATACCCTTGAATGTTCTTCAACATTTAATGCTAGACCTCTCACTAACATCTTGGACTAGGAAAGGTATACAATCACTACAAGATATACTTCATGACAACAGCATTAAATCATTTCACCAATTACAATCTGAATTCAACCTTGCTACAACCGAATACTTTACTTACCTACGCATACGCCATCGACTACGTGCCATCATTCTCCCTAATTATACCATCCACCCAAAGACCTGGGAATACCTCACTAATACTGACACAAAAACCAAGGGCATCTCATATTTTTACAATACTTTCCACCAAAAACAGACCTTCTCCAAAACAACTGAACATCATAAATGGGAAAAAGATTTAGCCTGCATATACACAGAATCCCAATGGCAGCAAGCACTTAAAACTGTCTACAAAGCCACCAAATGTGCGGCCCTCTGGGAGCTCATGCAAAAAATGTCCTTACGTTGGTATCTAACCCCAGCCAAACTGTCATCCTTTAATCCCCGAACCCCCAATACTTGTTGGAGATGTAAATCATCCACAGGAGACATGCTTCATGTTTTCTGGTCATGCCCCTCCTTTCGAACCTATTGGGAAAAGGTCTTCCGACTAATATCGACGATAACCCGAATCAAGACCATACCCTCACCTGCACTAGCAATCCTAAACCTAACTATTGAAGACATCCCCTTCTCCTTCAGACATGTCACTACACACATACTTCTGGCAGCGAGACTCAACCTGACTAGACAATGGAAGTCGGATAATCACCCTACACTAACCCAAGTAGTGGACATAGTTGCCCTACACTTCAGCTACGAGATCACATCAGTAGCCCACACAGGCCACGCAACAAAAACACACACCTACTGGCAACCCTGGAAAGACTGGACTGATACTGCATCCCCCATATGATCACCTGGTGAAACAATACTATTTCTTGACCGAGCAATAATGTAATCTCTCCCAACGTTATCTCACAAAGGTTCTGCTTAATAACTTTAAGATATACTCAGTTATATAAGAGTTGTACACCGGCGCTCTGCGCTGGGGTGGCACTAAGGATCCCAATTGGGGTGCCACACCAGGGTAGGGGGCTACTAATGGTAATAACGTAAAAATTTTTTTTCCTTTCTTAGGATAATTGAAACTTGTTCATAAATTGTTACATATGTATATCGCAAACAAAATATTCACATCCTGTTAAAGTATATCTACACCTTGTTAAAACACTTTGACGTTGTTGCACGACGTACAGTTCTAATTGTACAATGTATTTCCTTGCAAAAATCTAATAAAAATATGGAAATATAAAATAAATAAATCAGTGCTGCAGCTGAATGGCGTATGGCATATATGCTCTTTTTTAACTGTGGTGGTAAACTTACCTCCTACAGCGCTGCAGTCATGGATTTACGTATCATTAGAGCAAACCCTGTTGCTGTCAAAATAAAAAAATCTGTGCTGCAGCTGAATGGCGTACCTGAAAAGCAAATAATAGTAACAATAAAACATTAACTCAATAAAACAACTTTTTTTTATTGCAGTCGGTGCCAAAAAAAAAGTAATGCCGTGCAAATACGATCGGACATTCCGATAACAAAATCCCATGTTTTTTTTCCGATGGATGTTGACTCAAGCTTGTCTTGCATACACACTGTCGCACAAAGTTGGTCGGAAATTCTGAACATCAATAATGCGGTGACGTACAACACGTATGACGAGCCGAGAAAAATGAAGTTCAATAGCCAGTGCTGCTCCTCTGCTTGATTCCGAGCATGCGTGGAACTTTGTGTGTCGGAATTGTCTACACACGGTCGGAATTTACGCAAACGGATTTTGTTGTCGGAAAAAAAGATAACCAGATCTCAAATTTTGAGCGACGGAAATTCCGATGGAAACTGTCTGATGGAACCTACACACGGTCGGAATTTCTGACAACAAGCTCCGATCGCACATTTGCCGTCGGAAAGTCTGACCACGTGTACGTGGCATTAGAGTAAAAAATAGACTTTAGTTCGCTATAAATCAATGTAGATACTCAGGAAGCCAAAGTAGTCTAGCCCATCGGTTCCTGATCATCTACCGTGGAATCTGAGTCCGTCCACAGGTGCCAAACCTTGTCATATTTCTTGGAACATCCTCGGGATAAATATGATGCTTTGTAGAGGGGTACCACAGAATTAACTAATTGCTTCCAGGAGGACAAGGTGGGGGGCCTAGCTGACTTCCACTTGAGTACTATAGCCTTCCTGGCATAAAATAGGAGAATACCCAAGACAGTAAGTGTCACTCTAGCAATCGCTAATGAATCTACCAGTCCAAGACAAATGCTAACTGTCAAGGGGATAGGTATAATGGTCAACTGATAGAGAAACAAAGTTACCTCTCGTCAATAATCCTGAATCTGTGGGCACTCCCAAAAGATATGCGCAAAGCCTGCAGGAACACTAGAGCATCTCCAACAGCAGGTTGAGGAGGTAGGGTATATATACGGTGCAAGTGTTGTGGCGTGTAATAGATCCTATGCAATATTTTGAATTGGATCAGTCTGTCTCTAGTCGCAATCAACAGCTGGAGTGGGTAATCCCACATATCCTCCCAGTCTTTGCTGTTCAGTTCCTGCTCCTCCACCTGCCACAAACAAGGCAGACCATCTAGGCCAACTTGAATGGATGGCATAAAGGCTTTATATATCTTAGATAATGGCTTGGAGAGATCAGTATCCCTCAGGGGAGCCTCCAGGTCATCTTGCTCAAGTCAAAATTGAAGGGATTTAAATTGTGATTCGTAGGCATGGTTGAGTTGCAGGAATCTGAATAAGTTAGGAAGTTGAAATTAGTTTTTCAGCCTGTGAAATGTGAATAGTTCAGGCATCCACCCACTTCTAATGATGGACATACAATAAAAAAAAATAATTGCCGACGCATAGGGGCATATGTCCACCCCTGCCCCTATGCTTTGGCATATATGCTCTTTTTTTTAACTGTGGTGGTGAAATAACCTCCTACAGTGCTGGAGTCACAGATTTACGTATCGTGAGAGCAAACCCTGTTGCAGTGAGAAAAAATAAACCCGTACTGCAGCTGTATGGCGTACCTGCAAAGCAAATAATGATTAACAATAAACAACAGTAACATTACAGTATAAGAGTAGGATATACCATACCTGCAAACAGGCCCGGACTGGGACAAAAAATAGGCCCAGGCATTTTATACTGAGCAGCCAACTTTTCCAGGGACCGGGGGGGGGTTTGGTAGACATTCGCAGGGGTGGCTGGTGTCTGTCCTCCACACTTTAATGTGCAGGGACACTGTGATATAAAGGGAACTGCACTGTAAAGGGGCACTGCAATGATTACAGTGCCAATTTACAGTGCAGTCCCCATTTATATTACAGTGTCCCAGTCCTATTGTGGCCATACAATGCAAGTACTGTCTGTACTATTCTGTCTCCTATTGTGCCCACACTGCCCAGTGACACTGACCTGCTCTCTTTCTGGTGGTGCGGTACAGCGTGACTCTCTCTCTGGTGGTGTGGTACAGCGTGGCTCACTCTCTGATGGTGTGGTACAGCGTGGCTCACTCTCTGGTGGTGTAGGTACAGCGTGGCTCTCTCTCTGGTGGTGTGGTGCAGTACAGCATGGCTCTATCTGGTGGTGCGGGTACAGCGTGGCTCTCTCTCCGGCGGTGTGGTACAGCGTGGCTCTCTCTCTGGTGGTGCGGTACAGCGTGGCTCTCTCTCTGGTGGTGTGGTGTGGTACAGCATGGCTCTATCTGGTGGTGTGGGTACAGCGTGACTCTCTCTCTGGTGGTGCGGGTACAGCGTGGCTCTCTCTCTGGTGGTGTGGTACAGTGTGGCTCCATCTGGTGGTGCGGGTACAGCGTGGCTCTCTATCTGGTGGTGCGGGTACAGAGTGGCTCTCTCTCTGGTGGTGCAGTACAGCGTGACTCTCTCTGGTGGTGCTGGGGCTATTAGTTCCCCCAGCACAGTCCTGTCTTTTGTTTTCCATGTCTCCTGTAGTAGCTGCTACAAGCACTCCTCAGTTTGTTTCTGGGTTTTCTCTTTCACCCCAGCAGAGTGCATGCTGGGGACTGTAGTCTGCTCCCTGCTGAGAACAATGGGGCCACTTATCTCTGGGACTACATTTCCCATGATGTCCCTCTAGTTGCTTTTGATTGGCCCTCCGCTGTGGCCAATGGGGAGGGAAGAAGAACAGACAGGAAAGCCTTCTCTTCCCTGTGCTGCTGACAGTGGTAGCTGCTACAAGCACTCCTCAGCTTGTTTCTGGGTTTTCTCTTTCACCCCAGCAGAGTGCATCTGGGGACTGTAGTCTGCTCCCTGCTGAGAACAATTGGGCCACCTATCTCTGGGACTACATTTCCCATGATACCCCTCTAGTTGCTTTTGATTGGCCCTCTGCTGTGGCCAATGGGGAGGGAAGAAGAACGGACAGGAAAGCCTTCTCTTCCCCGTGCTGCCGACATGAGAAGGGGAGGGGGGCGAGCGGGGGAACCATTGTGTCAGCAGCCTGCAGCTCTCCCCACCGTGCAGACGCCCATGGCTGGAGGAGGAGAGCGGAAATGTCAGCGCGGCTCTGAGGCTGAGCTGTGTGTGAGAGAGACACACAGCTCAGCTCATGCAGCCACCACAGATGACACAGGCACGGCCGCATAGCAGTAGGCGAGTGGCGGCCGCGGCCTGTGTTGCCCATGTTCAGGCCGCGGTCGCCACTTACCTCCCGCTGTGCGGCCTGATCATCAACAGGCCACAGAGCGGGCGGCCCCGGTCTGCCCTATGGCTAGTCTGGGCCTGCCTGCAAAGCAAACACAATAAAACAGTACAGTTAAGCATATAATACAGTAACAATACAATACAGTAACAATAGAGAGAGAACAACCCTGTGTAAGTGTGCCCTAGGACTGTGCAGTGCTGTACCCTACGCTAATATTCCACTAGTGTGTGGTAGCTACAGAAACATTCACTGATGCAGAGAACAGGTTGGTCAGGACAGGAGGAACAATAATAGAGGGTGTCACATCTATATCTGCGTTTTCTGCAGACAGGACATCTTCTTTGGGGTGCTCTTTGGGTATGGGTACCACAAAGGACTTCTGGAAAGTCATGCAGCTGGCTCACTGCAATTGCATTGGGAAGTTGGGCCACAGCACCGTTTGGAAACAGAAGGGCTGTGATGATCTCTTCCTGGAATTTTAGGAAGGATCTAGTTCGTCCTGATGCTTAGTATATAGCACATAAGAGTTCAGCAGAGCCAATTGAAATAAGAATACAGACACTTTTTTATACCAGCGTCTGGCTCTACGGGCAATTAAGTATGGCGCCATCATCTGGTCTTTGACGTCCACCACTCCCATGTTAAGGTTGTTGAAGGGCTTCACAACAACACCAGTCCCCGTTGGAATTTGGACTGCTGTGTCTGCGTGAATGGAGGATAGAATGAAAACATTCTGTGTGTCCCTCCACTTCACTGCAAGCAATTTATTACATCTCAAGCAGGCTCTCTCCCCGTCTAAGTCGGAACTCTACAAGCCGTTGGGGGAAGCCCCAGCGATTAGATTGCACGATGCCAGATGCGCCAATTCCACAATCAAAAAGGTGACTAAAAAATGGCACACTTTCCAAATAAGTGTGACACCAAGTCCCAAACAATCTTTCCAGTGCTTACTATGTAGTCTGGGCAGTTGGGGGGCTCCACGTGACTATCTCTTACCTTGTAAACCATAAAACTATATGTATAGCCTGTTGCCCTGTCACAGAGCTTATACATCTTCACCCCATATCTGGCACACTTGCTGGGGAGATACTGTTTGAAAGACAGATGGACAGAAATTTTAATCAGGGACTCATCAACGCAGACAACTTGATCGGGAATAAACAAGACTGCGAATTGTTGGTTGAAGTGGTTTACGAGGGGCCACATTTTGTGGAGCCGATCATATCCAGGGTCACCCCAGGGACAACAGAGTTCATTGTCGTTGAAGTGCATGAACTGCAAGATCTGCTCATATCTAGTCCTGGCCATGGAAGCAGAGAACACGGGCATATGATGAATTGGGTCAGTGGACCAATATGACCGCAACTCATTTTTTTTAGATATGCCCATGAGGAGGGATAGGCCCAGAAAGGTCTTACATTTGGGAACTATAATAGGTTTCCAGGCAAATTCTCTGGCAAGGGTCAAATGGGGATTTGTGGCGATAAAATGACCAGCGTATAAATTACTTTGGTCCACAATAGATCTGTACAGAACTTCTGTGAAAAACAGCGAATAATAGTCAAGGGAAGTTGTATGAAAGGGGTTAAAGTCGTTTAGGACATTCCATACCCAAACACAAAGGCAGCTACCGAACACTTCAATCAGCCGAACAAGGAACCCATACAAATAATCCACCCCAAAAATGAGACAAGGCTCTGTCTTCAGGTTTCAAGCAGGAATGAACTCATTTATTATAACACATGGACACAACAGATAAAATAACTCAGAGACTCTTTCCCCCCCACCCTTGGAAAAGAGGGCGGGTTAAACTGTCCAATGACAATGGACACACAGGTCAGGAATGTTTAACGTCTCATCAGTAAACAGTCTTAGCAGGGAGAGCTGTTGGAAGAATCCCCCCTCCCTCCAATGCAATACACATCCTGTGATCCAAGGCAGACAAACACAATAGAACAGTGGAATACAGCCCCACCCAAAACTAGCACAGCAAACAGTACACAACACAATGAGACAGCACACATTATATATACACATATATATACAGCATTGAGTCTCTGATTAGTACAGATCATAGTGGGGTTCTCATCCACCCTGTGCCCCTATTAGAGACTCCCATCACAATGGCATGTTCAGGGTCCCCAGAGTCTGTGTGTCTTGGGGAACATGGACCTGAATCTAAAGTAATGCCACCTCAAGAGTCCCTAGGCATACAGCTCCCAAAGAGCACCGTTCCCCCTTATGCCAGGGCCCATAATCGGTTTGCAGGAGGCTGGCATGCAGTCCCCTCCAAAAGCCTCTGTCCCAGCTAGGTCTGTCACAGAAGTAAAATCCGCTGTTTCCACCTGAATTCCGGGTTGACCAGTGAATGTGGGAAGTATAGGCGCTGCAGAAGTGGTGGGCTTCTAATCATGATTGGCAAACACAGCCAGACACTATGGGCTCTACGAGTCTGTGTTCTAACTCCTGGTGGCTGTGGGGCACTACTTGTGCTTGCCACCTCACCAGCTTGAACTGCACTTATGGGACTCGCCATATCACCAAGTGTTACTGCAGTGCTGGTTTGTCTATGACCAGGATGTACTAGGCCGCTGGTGCTTGCCAGTTCACCAGAAGGTTGAGTGGCACTAGTACTGGCTCTCTGCTCCATACGAGAAACCTGCGGTTGTTGCACCCCAGCAACAGAAGAACAGGAGCGGGTGCTCCAAACCTTAGCAGGGACCACTACTGAATATGACAGTGAGGCTTCCCCTTCGCTCTCATCTGTCATGCTCAGCAACGTGTAGATTTATTCACTACTGTATCTCTGTTTGGACATTTTGAACTCTAAATTTATAGGTACAGCTAGTGCGACTCACAAGCAAAAGAGCACCTGGTTGTCAGAGACTGCTTCAATCGCTACCAAAACAATTAACTGTTATGCCCCATACACACGGTTGGATTTTCCAATGGAAAATGTTCGATGGGAGCTTGTCGTCAGAAATTCCGACCATGTGTAGGCTCCATCAGACATTTTCCATCGGAATTTCCGTCACACAAAATTTGAGATCTGGATCTCAAATTTTCCGACAAAAAATCCATTGTCTTAAATTCCGATCGTTTGTACACAATTCCGATGCACAAAGTTCCATGCATGCTCAGAATCAAGCAGAAGAGCCGCACTGGCTATTGAACTTCATTTTTCTCAGCTTGTCGTACATGTTGTACGTCACCGCGTTCTTGACATTCGGAATTTCCGACAAGATTTGTGTGACCGTGTGTATGCAAGTTTGAGCCAACATCCTTCGAAAAAAATCTGTGGATTTTGTTGTTGGAATGTCCGATCAATGTCCGATCGTGTGTACGGGGCATTAGCATTCGCAGAGATCAGGCGTGACTCTGCTAATGCTGCAGTTATGTAGACTGTGTTTTGTAAGTGACAGTGATCTATTGATACTGCACTTGAGTGGGCTTTGCTGGGCTGGGCGGAGGGGCTAAAAGCAGGTGGTAGCAGGTAACTGGGCTGATCCTGCTAATGCCGCGTTTTTTGGGATCACGTTACTATTGGTCTGTTGAAAGGGAGGTATATGGTGTGTGCATGTGTGTTAGCTCTACTGGCACTAAACTGAGGCTGCCTGGGATTGACGCTGACCCTAGCTGACACTAAAACCTGAAAAACTGATGTCACCCGTTACACTAATACGGTGATCAGAAAAAATATCTGTACACTATACCAGTGACACTGGTGAAAAGGTTAACTGGGGGGCGATCAGAGGGATAAACCTTTATTAGGGGAATAATGGGGGGTACCCTAAACCTACCTGGGCCTACCACTAACTTCCCTAACGCTGATTAGTTCCACAAGTTGCACCGGTACGTTGATCAGTGAAATTCTGTGAGAGGGGGATGTGCTAATCCTGTTTTCCTGCTAAGCAGAAACACAGATCTTTACCTTCCCCCAGTCAAAGCAACTCCCCCAAAGTTATCAAGCACACCCAGGGAACACATTTAACCATTTTATGTTAACCCCCTTCCCAGCCAGTGTCATTAGTACAGTGACAGTGCATTTTTTAAAGCACTGATCACTGCAGTGATGGCGAACCTATGGCACGCGTGCCAGAGCTGGCACATCAAGCCCTCTCTGTTGGCACGCCAGGGGAATCCCCCAGCCAGGCAGTCACTTGCACTGATGGTACAGGCAGAAGGAGCCAGCTCCCTTCCTTGCACCAGTGCCAGTGACTTCGGCAGGAGGTGGGCAGGCAGTCATCTTGTTCCATGTGTGCCATTTAGGAGGGGTGTAAAATTCTTCTTCCTCCACTGTCCTGACTCTGTTCGGCAGCTTATTGCCTCCCCCGGACCCCTACATTTCTGGTAAGGCATTCAGGGATTCCTTTCTGCAGGTACCCTATTCCAGCTCTACATGCTCCAGGACGACTTTGGTTCAGTCTGTCCTAGTGCAGCCTGTAAAAAAGCGGAGGGGAGGGGAGGGGCGGTGCTCGGAGCTGATCTTCCATGGGGAGAGGTGCAATGGCTGCTAGCTGACATCCAGGCGCCGGGGATATCGAGGAGTGGCTGGATGGCAGGAATTCTTCAATACTGCCCGGGGAGAGCTGGACGATAAGGCCATGGAAAGGTAAGGCGGAGGATGGATCCTCCGATCTACATTGTACTGTGTGGGGGATGTTAGTAGTGCAGGAAGCATGTGTCAGGTAGGTGAGTGCATGTGTCAGGTAGGTGAGTGCATGTGTCAGGTAGGTGAGTGCATGTGTCAGGTAGGTGAGTGCATGTGTCATGTAGGTCAGTGCATGTGTCAGGTAGGTGAGTGTAATGATCAGGTAGGTCAGTGCATGTTGCACAGAGCATTCTGCATTCTTTTTGGTCCCTTAGGGCTCATTCAGAGGGATGATCAGTCCCATCCTCTGTACAGAGATGCTGGCAGGTTTAATTCTGTGTTGGCACTTTGAAAGAAAAAAGTTGGTTTTGGTCACGGTTTGGGCACTCGGGCTCAAAAAGGTTCGCCATCACTGCATTACTGTCACTGGTCCCCAAAAAGTGTCAAAAGTGTCAGTGTCTGATTTGTCCACCACAATATCACATCCCCGCTATAAGTCGCTGATCGCTGCCATTACTAGTAAAAAAAATATATATATATACCATAGTTTGTCGACGCTATCACATTTTCGCAAAACAATCAATATACAGTACGTGTATCGGGTTTTTTTTTACCAAAAATATGTAGCAGAATACATATTGACATAAAGTGATGAAGAAATTAGATTTTTTTAATTTTTTTTATTGGGAATGTTTTATAGCATAAAGTAAAAAATATTGTTTTTTTATTCACAATTGTCGGCCGCGCAATTGTGCAGTTAAAGTAATGCAGCGCCATATCGCAAAAATGGCTTGGTCATGAAGGGGGGGTAAAACCTTCTGGAACTGAAGTGGTTAAAGTTGTTCTAAAGGCAGAAGTTTTTTTTTACCATGGTGCATTCTCTGCATTAAGGTTAAAAAAAGCCTTCTGTATGCAGCTCCCCCTTATACTTACCTAAACCCCATCTTGATCCGATGTGCATGCGAGCAGTGTCTCTCTCTCTCTGCTCTCTCCTACCTTGTTGGTTCAGAGACAGCAGCAGAAGACATTGTCTCCCATGGCTGTCAATCACAGCCAGTGAGAAGGGACCTGGGCAAACAGAGCAGGGCTCAGGAGCGAGCAGGCACGAGTGCCCCAAAGAATGTGGCTTGCTATGGGGGCTCCTGGTGGGGGGTGGAGCCAGGAGCATCAACGGGAGCCCCAAGAAGAGGAGGATCGGGGCTACTCTGTGCACAGAGCAGGTAAGTATGACGTGTTTGTTATTTTAATTTTTTTTTAAATTAGCATTTACAGTCGTTTTAATGTGATTATATAGTTTTAGTATTTTTCTTTTTAATAAAATAACAAACATTTTATACATGCCTGCTCTGCACCTATCATTCTCTTCTTGGGTCTCCCACCGACACTCCTGGTCCCAGCTCTTTGGCAAGTGCCCCAATAGAAATCTACTTTCTAGAGGGGGCACTCATGCAGGCCTCGCCCCCCAGCCACCCTGTCTGCATCTATCGATTCAGGCAGTGCAGCTCGGCCCGGCTCCCTTTGATTGACAGCAGCCAATGGCTCCCACTGCTATTAGTCTGCCCTCTGAGGAGGGAAAGAATGCCGAGAGCCACTACTCTCATGCACAGCGCTGGATCAAGAATGGGCTCAGGTAAGTATAAGGGGGGTGAGGGAGGATTCTGTGACACAGTAGATTTTTTACCTTAAAGCATAAAATGCTTTTTAGGCTTTAGAACATTTTTAACTTTATAAGCCTTGTATGTGATGGCAGATGCAGGTGGCAGGTTTTCTTTTAGGCGATATCAGGGGTGAAACTTTAATAAGTGCGCCTCAATCTTCATATTCATATGTGTGCTCATCTTGCATTCTTGGCTTTAAATATTTTTGGGGGTGTTATTCTTTTTTTACACTGTTGCTTTCATTTTTTATTTTTTTTATCACTTTTATTGCTGTCACCAGGAATGTAAACATCCTGGTGACAGCAATTGGCATGTGTCAGGTACTCTTTATGAAGAGATATGGGGTCTATAAGATTCCTCCTCTGCCCTTAAAACCCTTAAGCCCTTAAAATCATTCAAAACACCAAGATCAGTGTTTTTTAATTCCTCTCAATTTTTTTTAAAAAATGGTGCCGTTTAAATCTGTGTAAATGATGTCATGGGTTACTATAGCAGAGACTAATCCCAACTTTGTTCAGCTGTCTGGCCAGCCGGCAGACATTCCAGTTGGTCTCCTGGATCTCCTGGTGGGAAGGGAGAGCCCAAGAAATCATAGCTGCAAATAGTGGATTAGAAGTGATAACCCTGAAATGAATAGTCAATAGATATTCCTCAGTAATCAACTACTATATCCAGCCACTGGGCAACACCGCTAAGAGAAACAGAAAACTTTATAATATAATAAGTAATTTATTGGGAGAAGGCAACACATTCCACCTCTCCCAGACATTGATGGAAGATCCAACCCTAGCTAATAGGCACATGAAGCTGTGCAACGGCATTCTAATGGTTCTGGGATGGCAGGCTGCAGCATCCACCAAGACACTAAAAGCCCACATGGCCTTCAGCATTGGGGGAGTTCTTTTACAATATTCCCCACAAAACATAAAGAAAGTTGGAGTTTTTAACATATTATCCTGTATGGAGTGTATGCAAAGAAAAAAGAACTCAATATTTTACTGGATGGAAAGAAAAAAAAAAACAATTGACAGCTTATAGCGCAGTTCCAACTATATCATTTATTTTTTTTGGATGAATATAGTTTTTTAATTACTATTATTTAAATGACTCACAGTTTAGGGATCGATCGCCGTTCGCTTGCCGATTTCCGATCATAAGATTTCTTATATTCTTCTATCCCTGAAGCCCACAAGCACTATCTTCTGGGTTACGGTGCAGCTGAGCGACCAGCATGCACCGCTCCATTCTCCCGCATGCGCAGTATGTACGGCTCGCATCGCTGTACACTTCTGATGTTGCCATCACAACGGGCAGTGGCGGCGGAAGTGCCCGCCACATTGTGATGGCAATGAAGATAAACAAAATCAACAACAGATGGAAGATAGTACATTCCAGGGAGAGAGCAGCGCTGCTTAGGTGAATAAAATTAACAAGTCTGCCAGCATTTTTTCAAAAAAAATATATCCATTTGCCACAAAGAAATTTAATTCAATTTTTTATAAAAAAGTTCAGTTTTTTAATCTATCTATCTATATGTAAATGTAATTATCTATCTTTCTATCTTTCTATCTTTCTATCTTTCTATCTTTCTATCTTTCTATCTTTCTATCTTCATTTTATTATATATATATAATTTTTTAAGTAAGTTATATATACACACGCATGTTGCTGTACTTTTTAATAAAAAAAAATGTCTTGTTCAACAGCAGTCTTTTTTTGTGTCAATTTGATAAGGTAAATGTTTCTTTCATTGTTGGAATTTAATCTTATCTCTGTTGCCATAACAACCGTGCAGGCAAGTATTTGCCTCAAAACAATTAAAGATCATTGCAAAATAAAAAAAGTTCAATGTAAAACAGATGTTATATATATATATATATATGTATGTAACGCAGGGGTTGTGACCAGGTTAACATGCTGAACAATGTGTTGCTTCTTAAGCAAGGCGTTGGCTCCCTCTAGTGTCCTTTTAATGCTGTAAAGACTTCTCTTTTATTTCTTAAAAAAACAGCGCTACAAGGCATTAATGGAAATGTAGTTCAATGTTCAAGTGACTCATGTGTTTAACTCTCTCTGGAACTACTTACCCACAATGCCCAGTTCACCTAACCACAATGCCAAGTCACAGAACAGACTGCTGAGTAAGCAGATAAAAGGGACAGGCGTGGCATAGTTCTGGCCTCTTGGGACGCCATTCAACACCTGTCTGCAGAAAGGCCTGTGTGTGTGATCGGGAGACTGCGTTCTGTGAGGCGCGGAGCGGAATCGTTTGGCCTCTGAGGAGTTCCGGAGTACAGTCAGCTGGATCAGCGTGTGGATGGACTGGAGAGCCCAGGATTTCCGAAACTTTCCTGCTTCACAGTTATCGGCCAGCAGAAGGAGAGATGCGGTGTAACGGCTTGGAACGGGACTGAGGTATCAAGAGCGGAGCCTTACAAGCATCTGGTCCCGGTGTGGTGAGCGGCACTTGCCCAGATCAATATAGTGCACTGTTGCTGTTTAAATTAGTTTCAGACTGTAGTCCCACAGAAATGATCTCACTTAGACATAGACTGTGTACAGTGGAATTCTAGGGTTTGCTTTCCCTGTACTGCAAAGTTAATACTGAGTTGCATCCCTCATTAAAGAAGAAGTTCTACAGGTTTCTTATATGTGCAAGCACTCGTTTGTCCACATGTCACTTCTACTATAATTTGCTACCTAGTTGTTTCTTACCTGGATTTACAAATACTGCAGTAATAGCTAGCCGAAGAGGAAGAAGACAAGAGACTTTTGTCATTTTCTATAACGCGTCACCTCACCTGAATTGATGTGTCTCTGTATAATTTTATGAATCTGTGTACATTATATACCATTCATTTTAATTATTTGTGTTGTCTTTTCTTTCAGTAGACAGTGCTTGACAAATGTAAATCTCCTGAGGAAGCTACTAATCAGTGGTGAAACATTTAGAGAATTTTGTCACTATGCACATTCTGTATTTTTTTTTCTATTTTGATGGATTCTATTTTGTTGATTTTAACTTTTATAAAATAAAATTATTTTTGATATATCTCTTTGTGTGTCTTGCACCAAAAAAGTCCCAATTCCTTTGCTTTTGCCGTTATCAAATTAAAGGGATGTGGTGCAAATAACTCTCAGATGACAAGCAATCAAAATGTTTCTCCTTTGGATTTATTAGGGTGGTTAAACACCCACTACTTTTTGCTTGCCATCTTTAAATTATTAATTTTTCGTTTTTTGTATTCTGATTTTTTGTTTATTCTGTGTTGTACATTGAAAAAGGTTTTTCAAAAACTTTTTTCAATAAATTTAACATTTTTTGTGTTGCCAAAGGTTCTGTACTTAAATATGGTCACCTATAGAGGGACGACATTTGATGGGCTAATGAGCAAAATCCATCAAGCTCAATGGTGATCCTTTGGTGGGATCACCTTGGATCACTTTTTTGTTAGTCTTAAAAAACTTTTAAAGAAAAAGGCTTGTATATTCTGGAATCATAAATATTTCCAGAAATATATTGAAGACAAAATTGTCCCTTGGGGGTTACGCATTCAAATTTTCCCTAATTTACCCAAAATGTATTCCAATTTCAAAATGAATTGGGAGGTAAATCTCCAATCTTGTTCCTTTAGGATGATGGAGGATTTGTGCCAAAATTACACAAGGGAGCTTGAAATTATTAATGATGAAATCGAAAAACTTTACACAGACAACAACGGCTTGATCTCAGACACTACCTTCAGAGACAGAGAACTGGCTTTGGAAAAACATCTGGAATCCTTTGTTGTAGACATCCTAAAAATCAAGGACAAAAAATTTTACCAAGATAGATTATCTTATGAGACCAATACTGCATACAAATGGTCTTCTGATAATCATCAGAATAAGAATAAACCGTTCCCCCGTAGACAAACAAATTCTAATTATGATCCCACTGATTCTGATGAATCTTCCTTATCTTCTTCTTTTTTAGTAGGGGCCACCTCCATTTTATCAACAGGCTCACAAAAACGAAAAACAGATCGACAGGTGTCGACAGCCTCATCTTCTAAACGCACCCAGCAGGACAATGCTCGTCCTGGTCTTCGTTCTCAAACTAAAAGTGCACTTTCTTCTTCCAATTCTCTTGGTGATGGTCACTCTGTTCTTTCTAGTTCTGCACTAATCTCACTAATTGCACCTAAGGTAAGCCAAATCACAGTTAACCCCCCCTTCGGGGGACTGCCAAATCCCCACCACAGGGGATCTTCGTACAGCACCAATCTTTACTCCTCCACTAAGTTTGGACCCAAAAAAGGTTTCAAACCTATCTGAAGGGGGCAACCAAACTGGCCTCCAAGTAATTAACCTATCATCGTATGCTCTGACGGAGGATCAGGCCCAGGTTCTTCGCTTGGGCCTGACCTTCTGTCCGGATCAGGCAGTTGACACTTTCGAAATAATCGAAGATGTGAATCTTTTTACCAGGAATATAATGTTTAAAATAATTTTTGACAAACATTCCAGGTTTCCCCCGCGTGATAGTTCCGCGGAGGACGTTTGGAAAAACAAAACTATCAATGGGATTAAGGCGCTCAATGATTTAATGGAATTATGGGAGGAAAGAAATCCTTTCGATAATCCCATGGAGGACCCCACCTAAGTCAATCTCCAAGCTCTTAGACTAACAGACTCTTTCCTCCTCCAAACCTCTACAAACCAAAATCTAGAACCTTTACCACCTTACAGAGCAACCCCAATATTTGGGCCTTTATACAGTAGGTGACAAAACAAATACAGGCCACCAAATGGAAGCAGTTTAGCAGAAATTCCAATCTAAAACCAACACATCATGTCTAGCCCTCACAGTTACTCTTGGTTTGCGCAGGAATGGGCCCTGCTGTGAAATATTAGATCAAGAATTGTAATTACATGTCCCTGTTGAACAGGGGCAGAAAAATTGGGCCTTAGGAACTGGTGCCACAACACTGCAACCCCTCACGGATGCTATAGTTGGAGCGCAGGAATGAGCCCTGCTGCAAAGTATTGCTTTAAAAATTGTAATTACATGCCCCTGTTAAACAGGGACTGAAAAATTGGGCCTTAGGCACTGGTGCTGGTGCCACAACACTGCAACCCCTCACAGTTACTCTAGTTGAGCGCAGCAACGAACCCTCCTGCAAAATATTGCATCAATAATTGTAATTACAGGCCCCTGTTAAATGGTGGCTGAAAAATTGGGCCTTAGCCACTGGTGGTGGCGCCCTCAGAACACAAACTGTTCTTACAAGCTTTCAGTAGGGATGAGCCGAACACCCCCCGGTTCGGTTCACACCAGAACCTGCGAACGGACCGAAAATTCGCACAAACGTTAGAACCCCATTGACGTCTATGGGACTCGAACATTCGAAATCAAAAGTGCTCATTTTAAAGGCTAATTTGCATGGTATTGTCCTAAAAAGGGTTTGGGGACCCGGGTCCTGCCCCAGGGGACATGTATCAATGCAAAAAAAACTTTTAAAAACGGCCGTTTTATCGGGAGCAGTGATTTTAATGATGCTTAAAGTAAAAAAAAAAAAAAAAAGTGAAATATTCCTTTAAATATCGTACCTGGGGTGTGTCTATAGTATGCCTGTAAAGTGGCGCGTGTTTCCTGTGTTTAGAACAGTCCCTGCACAAAATGTCATTTTTAAAGGAAAAAATCTCATTTAAAACTGCTTGCGGCTTTAATGTAATGTCGGGTCCTGGCAATAAGGTTGAAAATCAGTGAGACAAACGGCATGGGTACCCCCCAGTCCATTACCAGGCCCTTTGGGTCTTGTATGGATATTAAGGGGAACCCCGCACCCAAATTAAAATAAGGAAAGGTGTGGGGCCACCAGGCCCTATATACTCTGAACAGCAGTATACAGGCGGTGCAAACAAGACAGGGACTGTAGGTTTGTTGTTAAGTAGAATCTGTTTGTAATTTTGAACGGGTACATTTTTAATGTGTTTAGCTCCAGCCAAAAAAATTTTTTAAAGCTTTTTGGAAAACATAGGGAAGGGTTATCACCCCTGTGACATTTGTTTTGCTGTCTGTCCTCCTCTTCAGAAGATTTCACCTCACTTTTTGTCCCAATGACAAATGTTTTTTGAAAATTTGGGTTTTTTTGTGGAACAAGGATTGGAAAGCATCAGTGGAAAGGAGAAATTGTTTTCCCATATTAACTCTTACAGGAAAGAATTTCCCTTCCTAGGGGTAGATTTCATCTCACTTCCTGTTGTCTCCTTCCGTTTGCAAGTAGGAGTCGTTTGTAAGTTAGATGTTTGAAAGTAGGGTCCTGCCCTATATACTCAGCAGAAATTTGGGCCTTAGGTGTTGCTGTGGCCACAACACTGTAAGCCCTCACAGGGCTCTGCTGTGAAATATTAGATCAAGAATTGTAATTACATGCCCCTGTTGAACAGGGGCAGAAAAATTGGGCCTTTGGTGGTGGTGGTGGTGCTGGTGCCACAACACTGTAAGTCCTCACTCGCTCTTGGTGGGCGCAAAAATGGGCCCTGCTGTGAAATATTAGATCAAGAATTGTAATTACATGCCCCTGTTGAACAAGGGCAGAAAAATTGGGCCTTTGGTGGTGGTGGTGGTGCTGGTGCCACAACACTGTAAGTCCTCACTGCTCTTGGTGGGTGCAGAAATGGGCCCTGCTGTGAAATATTAGATCAAGAATTGTAATTACATGCCCCTGTTGAACAGGGGCTTAAAAATTAGGCCTTAGGCACTGGTGCTGGTGCCACAACACTGCAACCCCTCACAGACACTCTAGTTGGAACGCAGGAACGAGCCCTGCTGCAAAGTATTGCATCAAAAATTGTAATTACACGCCCCTGTTAAACAGGGGCTGAAAAATTGGGCCTTAGGCACTGGTGCTGGTGCCACAACACTGCAACCCCTCACAGATACTCTAGTTGTAACGCAGAAACGAGCCCTGCTGCAAAGGCGAGCCCTGCATCAGCATAGGCAGTCTTTGAAGGGATCTGAGATTTAAAAAAAAAAATATTCGGTTACATCAGCATCAGGTGCTTGGTAGCTGGTGGTGATCCAAGACTGATTCATTTTTATGAAGGTCAGTCGATCGACCGAGTCGGTGGACAGACGCACCCTGTGATCGGTTACCACGCCTCCAGCAGCACTGAATGTGTGTTCCGAAAGAACGCTGGATGCAGGACAGGCCAGTAGCTCAATTGCATACTGTGCAAGCTCTGGCCAGTGATCCATCCTCAAGACCCAGTAACCCAGAGGATTTTCGGTGGGAAAGGTGTCCAAGTCTGATCTTGCCCCTAGGTATTCCTGCACCATGTAAAACAGATGCTGGCGATGGTTGCTGGAACCAATCATACCTTGGGGCTGCGGACCAAAAAATTGTCTGAACGCATCGGTCAGACGGCCACCTTCTCCACCGCTCCTTCTTTGACTAAATATTGGCCCATTCTAGCAGACACAGATCCAATGCTGTTTACAATGGTTCTTGCAGGAGGGTTGGTGGCGTCTTTATGAAATTTTGGCAGAGTATATAGTGTGGGTATGCGACTACTTAGAGGAACTAGGTAGCGCTTCTCTTTCTCTGTCAGGACTCCACTTTGAGTACCCAAGTCCACCAAAGTTTTTAATTGATTCCTATAGGATTTTGTTGGATCCTTGCTAAGAGGTTTATATGTCTCCTGGTCAGACAGCATATCCATAATTTGGCCATGGTACAAGTCCTTGGGGAGGATCACCACAACTCCTCCCTTGTCAGCTGGCCTAATAATGATGTCCTTTCTTTCTTCTAACATTGTGATGCCTTCACTAATATGTTTCATGTTTACCTCCTTTTTCGGTTCAATATGTTCCAAATCCCGTAGAAGCAATCCTTTAAACAACTCCACTTGGTGGTTTGGATTGTTAAGAGGATTGAAAAGGGATTCGTTTTTTAAGCCACTGTTGATCACTCCATTAGCTTTTTGGATGGTGGCAGTGGTGGAGGAATTGCATCCTATAAAATATTTTTTGATATTTAATTTCCTGATGTATTTGTGAATATCGATGAACACATCGAATTTGTTAATAGGTTTCTTCAGACCACATTTTAAACCCAAATTCAAGATGTTCAGTTCCTTATGCGTTAGTTTAGCTTTGGATAAATTAAAAATGCCTCCTACTCCGATCCCCTTCTTCTTTTTTTGGATTCTAGATCCTGCCCTACAACCCCGGTATTTCCTTTTGAAGGGGCGGTGTGTTGAGGATAATCCTTCTTTTGTTGCTGGTATTGTTCCTTCCAATAGGGG
The DNA here is from genome assembly GCA_037953035.1 of Aquarana catesbeiana. Classification (NCBI taxonomy): domain Eukaryota; kingdom Metazoa; phylum Chordata; class Amphibia; order Anura; family Ranidae; genus Aquarana; species Aquarana catesbeiana. The sequence goes on along the minus strand of JBBHAA010000512.1, from coordinate 4,137,690 downwards.
ATTCTCTGGAGATCCACAGGTTGCAGGCCCCTGGACTGGGTTAAGGGGTATGGCGACCTGTGTGGAAAATCTGGGGGACCTTGGTGTTTCATCCATACATTCATTATCATAGATGTATTGATTCATTGGTAATGACATAGGAATAACCTGGTTTGGTGCTTGCGAAGAGCCCTGTGGTCCATGAGCAGTATGTTCAGTCTGCTCTTTAATGGGGACTTGCTGCCAGGCATAAATGCAGTTGGTTTTAAAATCATTTAAATCTCTGTGATATTTTTTGATTTTTTTCTTCTGTGTGTCTCGATCTACCTTTTCTAGTCTTTTATGAACTTTTGTGTTAAAATCAATAATCAACTGGCTGTCTTTGATTGGTTCTAGTTGTTGCTGTAGGTCAGTAATTTTTAACTCTATATTTGCCATTTTCCGTCTTTTTCTCTGGAGTACTAATTCCTGCAATTTCTAACTAACTCCATTGAAAAAATCTAACCACTCCTGAGCTGAGCCCTGGTCTTCTAGACCTTCTTGAGGGGCAATATCCCACCTCAGACTCCTAATAGTAATTTTATCTTTAATGTATTGCTCAAGAGTGCAAATATCCCACCAGGTGCGTACTTGTTTTTCTAAGGTGTGGCTCAATGCTGACAAAGCTCCATTGTAATTAACTTCTATGGTGGTGGGTTCATTATTTGTGAACAAAGCATTGACATCAATGTGTCTACTACTCAAATATCTCAGAACATCCATGGCTGCGGAGGAAACAAAAATAGTCACAAAGAATTAGCAAAAAGTGGAAGATGTGTCCGCCTCTATCCCCCACTCCTCTGCGCCAGGTTTTACTGAGAAATCTGATGTAGACAGAGCAGCTGTTAAATGAAATCAACACATGTATATAGGCAATAAACTCATAGAGAACAAAACATAATAACACCCGATACCCAAAAAAAGTCTCTAGTCACTTATTGCAGCAGCGCTATGTGTCAAGATAGTCAAAACATATGAGGAGTGACATAAAAACTTTTAACGATAAAGGAGATCCAGGAAAGTTCAAGTAGCTGTGGTCTATTGTAGTGGAGAGCCTCTTTCACCAAGGAAAATCACCACGTGCAGGGGGTATCACCCCATTGGGATTGCACCCACCAAAAGATCAGCATACAAAAGCCTTTATGTTAAATGCTTCCTTTCTCCTTCATCCAACCACCAGATGTCAGTCATATTCTTAGGTAAAACCGCATTACATAAGGGAGGAATAAAATAGCCAAATAGTGTAATATTGCTAAAACAATTTTTATTTAAATTTTTAAAATATTCCCCCTTTAGCTAACATGCGTACCAGATATATAAATAAAACGAGCAATTGTTACAGTGCACTGTGCCTGCTTATCCCGTCTCCCGGGAGGTCCTCTGGAACGTTTACTGGATAGAAAACCAGCCTACTTCCTTGTTCCCCTCGGGTGCGTGGAACGCACGCGGCACTTCCGGTGAATTACATCTCTGACGCGTTTCGTCACTTCCGGACGTCGTCTGAGGGCGTAATTCACCATTTGAGTGGCCAGTATTTATGTAAGCGTCATCAGCGTGGACCAATCATGTCAACTCTGCTGACCGGACCACACCCCCCATGTGATCACGTTCTGAGTACTGTCAGCAATGGGAGATGCAAAGTTAATCACATCATCAGCATAGCTGAATACTTGTGGTCACCGCAATCTTATCATCACTGGCTAAAACTGGAAGCTGACACCCCAGCCGTTACAGGAGTCACCATTATCATGTGTATTTGGCATGTGGATATAATTCTTTGTGTATACATATTATGATATACTGTCCGCAAGCCACAAAATAAAATGTATCAAAACCTGATCACGGCTGGTGTGTCTATCTGGTGAGATGTGATTATATCTCATATACAGCATAAATACAAATAAATTGTGTAAACATATATGTGAAATATCATACACAATACACAGGGAATGTTAAAAATTGCAGTACTAATAATGCTAATATCATGCTGCCATAAATATAAAATATAAATCTTATGCGGCAAATATAGAAACCAATGTACTGGCAAAATTATCTAAAATTAGAGTATGACCTACTTATGATTTAGAGAACAACTACTAGATGTATGGAATAATGCATATCAAATTTCCATATAAAATTACAAAAACTGTATAAAAATATAAAAAATTAAAAATATATAAAATATGTATAAAGCACACAGAATACAGAACCCAAAATATCACTTCAGTAAAGACCCACTGTCTGAAACTAATCATTTAGAATACGTGTACACCGGTCAGTGTTATATAACGTTACTAAAAGCACCTAAAACTAGTTATGTATCACTGATAAAACAATTTATGTCAAGCTCAATATTGAGACCCTTGGGGGAGAGCACATCTACAGAATGGATCCACCTAGTCTCACATTTAGATAGTTGGCGGATGCGATTCATACCTCTCCAGTGGGTTTGTAGATGCTCAACCCCCCAGAATTCCAGCCCCGTTGGGTCCCTGTTATGTTTCAACTTAAAATGTAATGAGACATTGTGGTCCTTATAGCCATTCTTAATGTTATTAATATGCTCAGAGATTCTAATTCGTAGCAGTCTCTTCGTGCGGCCTATATAAGTACAAGTCCATGTGTTTCTTGGGACTGATCCCTTAAAGACTGCTGCTGATGCTGAGTGCCAGGCTCCACCTCCATACTGACACAATCTTCTTCCTCCTCCTCCTCCTCCTCCTCCTCTTCCTGTGTGATCGGCGGGCACGCAGGAACACTGTCTGGATAAAGGGGGCCTTGAGAGCTAAGGAAGTCCTCCTCTTCCTGCCTCTGTTCTGCCTCAAGTGCCCTGTCCATTATTCCACGCAGCGTGTGCTCCAACAGGTGGACAAGGGGGACAGAGTCACTGATGCATGCACTGTCACTGCTCACCATCCTCGTGGCCTCCTCAAACGGTGACAGGACAGTCCATGCATCCCTGATCATGGCCCACTGGTGTGGGGAAAAAAACCAAGCTCCCCCGACCCTGTCCTGGTGCCATAGTCGCACAGGTACTCATTGATGGCCCTCTACTGCGTGTGCAGCCGCTGCAGCATGGAAAACGTTGAGTTCCACCTGGTGGGCATGTCACAGATTAGGCGGTTCTTGGGCAGGTTAAACTCCTTTTGGAGGTCCGCCAGCCGAGCACTGGCATTATATGACCGGCGGAAATGCACACAGACTTTCCTAGCCTGCCTCAGGACATCCTGTAAGCCCGGGTACCTGCCCAAGAACCGCTGCACCACCAAGTTAAGGACGTGAGCCAAACAGGGCACATGGGTCATTTGTCCCTGTCGGAGGGCAGAGAGGAGGTTGGTGCCATTGTCGCAAACCACCGTTCCTGCCTTAAGTTGGCGTGGCGTCAACCACCTCTGAACCTGCCCCTGCAGAGCTGACAGAACCTCTGCCCCAGTGTGGCTCCTGTCCCCCAAGCACACCAGCTCAAGCACCACATGGCATCTTTTGGCCTGCGTACTTGTGTAGCCCCTTGAACGGCTACGGAGCACTGCTGGTTCCGAGGACAAAGCACAGGAAGAGGCCATGGAGGAAGAAGAAGAGGAGGGGGTGGAGGAGAGAGGTGTGTCACAATCATTAGTTGTGGCATTTTGGAGACGTGGTGGCGGAACAACCTCCAACACTACTGCACCTTGTCCTGCATCCTTCCCAGCTGCCAGCAGAGTCACCCAATGCGCCGTGAAACTTAGGTAACCTCCCTATCCATGCCTGCTGGACCATGAGTCAGTGGTAATATGCACCTTACTGCTGACCGCCCTCTCCAGCGAGGCATGGACATTGCCTTCCACATGCCGGTAGAGAGCCGGAATCGCCTTCCGTGAGAAAAAGTGGCGTTTGGGTACCTGCCACTGAGGTACCGCACATTCCACAAACTCACGGAAGGGGGCAGAGTCTACCAACTGAAAAGGCAGCAGTTGAAGTGCTAGCAATTTTGCCAAGCTAGCATTCAACCGCTGGGCATGTGGATGGCTGGGAGCAAACTTCTTTCGGCGGTGCAGCAGCTGGGGCAGGGAAATTTGCCTGGTACAATCTGACGTTGGTGTTCCGAAAGCAGATTACCCACAAGTACTTGGCTGTGACACACCTAATTCTACACCTTCATTCTGCTCAGTGCCGGTCTCAGAGAGGACTGAAGGTATAGTGGGGTTGGAGATCTCAGCTGATGAGGAGCAAGGAGAGGTCCTCTTTGTTCTTTGGTGTGGGTCTTTTAGATACGCTTGCCAACGAACTGCATGGCAGGTCAACATATGTCTGGTCAAGCATGTGGTACCCAAGCGGGAGATGTTTTGGCCACGCGAGATACGCTTGAGACATATGTTGCAAATAGCAGCGGTGCGATCTGATGCACTCATATCAAAAAAGGCCCACACCAAAGAACTTTTTGAATAACGCGCAGAGACTGCAGCGCCCTGCACATGTGGAGCTTTGGGGTGGGATGCAGTCAATGTGCTGCCCTTGGGCTGGCCCCTGGAGGGCATCCTGCGTCGTTGGTGATGTGCCGCCTCCTCCTCCTCCTCTCTCCTATCAGGCACCCACGTTGAGTCAGTGACCTCATCATCCCTTCCCTCCTCATCACTGGAGCAAACCTGGCAGTATGCTGCAGCAGGGGGAGCATGACTGCCAGATTGCTGTCCTTCTTGGGCACCCCCTCTGTCCATTCTCATATTACTGCCTTCATCGAGCTCAGTATCATCATCAGAGCCTTCCAAACGCTGGGCATCCTCCTGGAGCATGTACCCAACACTGTGGTCAAACAGTTCGAGGGACTCCTCAGGAGGACATGGTGGGGCTAGGGAAGGAGTCACTGATGACATTGAGCCGAGGGAAGAGGCCGCTGCTTTGCCAGACAAAGTACCCTGGGCATGTGTGAGAGAGGATGAGGAGGATGAGGACGGCTTGGTCATCCACTCGACCAAGTCTTCCGCATGTTGCGGCTCAACATGCCAGCTGCCGAAAAAAAGGCCAAGCGTGTCCCATGGCCACGTGCTGATGAGGATGCACCGTCTCCACGACCAGCACTAGACACAGAGCCTGCTTGCCCTCTCTTATTGGCTTGTGACTGTCTGCCTCTCCTTCTTGGCCTTCCAGACATACTAATGGCCTGTAGCTGCACTAAGCTGGGATATATATATATATATATATATATATATATATATATATATATATGTACTGATACTGCAGCTAGCAAAATCAACTGCCTGCCTGTAGTATGAGAACACCACCAAAGTTCTACAGGTAGCTTTAGCTGAACACTGTGAGCAGGACGCACCCCGCTAACTTGTAGGTTTAGCAGAACACTGTGAGCAGGACGCACTGCACTAACTGTAAATAGTCTAGCTGCCTGACTGTGGTACTAATAGGATCAAAAGAACACCAGTAATTTTCTTCAGGTAGCTGTATATACTGTAACAAGACAAGCCTGCCTGTCAGTAAGAAGATAACAGGAACGGATCTAGCTGAACACTGTGAGCAGGACGCACTGCACTAACTGTAAATAGTCTAGCTGCCTGACTGTGGTACTAATAGGATCAAAAGAACACCAGTAATTTTCTTCAGGTAGCTGTAAATACTGTTACAAGACAAGCCTGCCTGTCAGTAGGAAGATAACAGGAACAGATCTAGCTAAACTGAATACAGTGTATATATATATATGCAACACCTGGGATGCATATATATACACAATACACTGTAAGTGCAGCTAACTGACTGACTGTTCTGCCTAATCTATCTAACTCAAATCAAATGTCACCGTCTGTCTCTCTCTCTCTCTCTCAATGAACGCCGGAACACACACTACACAGGGCCGCCGTGCAGGCGGCCTTATATAGTGTGGGGCGTGTACTAAATCCTCTGAGCCATAATTGGCCAAAGCCTCCTTGGCTTTGGCCAATTACGGCTCTCTGTTCAGGCGGCACTGTGATTGGCCAAGCATGCGGGTCATAGTGCATGCTTGGCCAATCATCAGCCAGCAATGCACTGCGATGCCGCAGTGAATTATGGGCCGTGACGCGCCACACAAATTTGGCGCGAACGGCCCATATCGTTCGCAATTCGGCGAACGGGCGAACAGACGATGTTCGAGTCGAACATGGGTTCGACTCGAACACGAAGCTCATCCCTACTCTGGACGTTCCAGTCGACTATTCTCAGTTGACAAGCTATGTGATATTTAGATATGTCTGGGAGCCCAATACCTCCTTTTAGTTTGGGAAAAGTTAGTCTTTCAAAACTGAGTCTAGGACAGTCTTTGCCCCACAGGAAGTCACTACAGGCTCTACGATAGGAGGAGTAGAAGGTTTGTGGTAGATTTATGGGGACCGTTTGCAAAACGTATAATAATCTTGTGAGGATATTCATTTTAAGTATGGATGCCCTACCAAACCAAGAGAAGATACCTCTAGGTCTTTCTGAATGCGTTGGAGGATTGGGAGTTAGTTTTTGGAATATAGTTCGGATAAATGAGATGGAAGATTAATCCCGAGATAGATAATTGCGTCCCGATTCCATTTGAAATGGAAATTAGCTTGGCAAAGTGCAAGTGTCTCTTTTTGTAAGGAGATTTTTAAGGCTTCTGATTTTGTGAAATTGATTTAAATGGTTTGATAGGGTGTTAAATGTGGTAAAGTCTTTAAGTAAGTTGGGTAAGGTAACGTGTGGGTCAGTCAGGAAGAGCAGGATGTCGTCTGCGAAGGCAGCGAGCTTGTATGTAGTACTTGAAATGGGCACTCCTTTAATGTCTGGGTTGGACCTAAGGCGCTGGAGTAGTGGCTCTAGAGTAAGGACAAATATTAAGGGGGATAGCAGATAGCCTTGGCGGGTCCCGTTTGATATGGAGAAGGCATTCGACAGGCAACCATTAACCCGGACCCTTGTGGTTGGGAAGGCGTAAAGGGCCATAATGAACTGTAGCATGCGGTCCCTTATTCCAATCATTTTTAGCACTTTGGACATGTAGTCCCATGCCACCCTGTTGAATGCCTTCTCCACATCCAGGGAAAGGAAGAACCCTTGCTTTTGGGAGGAGGTCAGCCATTTATGTATGTTAATTGCCTTGATTGTGTTGTCTCTTGCCTCTCTTCCTGGTATAAAGCCAACTTGATCTAATGAGATGAGTTCAGGCAGTAGAGGCAGGAGACGATTAACTAGGATTGTGGCGTATATTTTAAGGTCAACATTTAGCAAGGAGATTAGGCGGTAATTAGCCACTATTGATGGGTCTTTGTTTGGCTTAGGAATCACAGTGATGTGTGCTGTCAGAAGGTCTCGTGAAGGGGGGTTATCGGAAGATAGGGAGTTGAATGCAGTCATGAAGTGAGGTTTAAGAGTGTCAATGAATGTTTTATAGTATCCCGTCGTCAACCTGTCTGGTCCGGGACTTTTCCCAGGTTTCAATTGCTTAAGAACCGTGTTTAATTCTGTGGGTGAAATTGGTTGCTCTAGGTCATTAGCTGCCTCAGCGGATAAGGGTTCTGGGCTGTATTGTTTGAGAAAATCTCTGATTAACTCTAATCTTCGGGGATCGTCCGTCTGTGGGCTGGCGGGGTGTAAATTGTACAGGCGGGTATAATAGTGGACAAACTGGTCCGCTATTTGGTCATTTAATACTATTTTATGTCCCTTCGCGTCAGTGATGGAGTGGATGGTTATGGGTGCCTTCTTTGCTCGAAGAGCTCTTGCCAGGTGCTTACCGGACTTGTTGCCGTATTCATAGAACATTTTTTGGGAAAGTATGTAGTTTCTCTTTGTTTGTTTGTTTAGTGTCTCTAGAAGTTCATTTCTCGCTTGGGTCAGGTGTGGAAGGGTCCCTAATGCTTTTAAGGTTTTTTGAGCCCGTTCTAACTCTTGTGTACGGGCGGTCAGTTTTGCTATGTGTGCATGCTTTTCTTTTCTTCTTTTGCTTGAGATTGCTATGAGTTCTCCACATATGGTACTTTTATGTGCCTCCCATCTCATCATAGGTGATATGTCTGAGGAGTCATTCTCCTGGAAATATAGTGCAAGGCGTTCGTTTATGCGAAGTGTGATGGCATTATCCGTGAGAAGGGAGGGGTCAAGGCGCCAGATTGGGGTTCTGGGGGGGGCTGTCTGTAAATTCTAAAGTCATGGATATGGGGTGGTGATCCGAAAGGTACATGGGGTCAATGGTGGCAGCAGTGAGTAATGGTAAGTCTCTTTGTGACAGGAAGAGGTAATCAAGTCTGGAATGTCGGTTGTGCGGAGCCGAATAGAATGTGTAGTCCTTCACAATTGGGTAAAGCGTACGCCATGAGTCGTGCAGTGATAACTCTTGTATTTGTGTTTTAATTGCCCGAAGTGCTTTGTATGGCATGGAGGAGGTGCCTGCCAATGTATCTAGTAGAGGATTAAGAGGGACATTGAAATCTCCTCCAAGAACAAAAAGGCCATCCTGGAATGTGGGGAGTTTTTGCAGTGTGGATCTGAAGAATGAGACTTGTCCTGTATTGGGAGCATATATATTGGCAAGGGTGATTCGCTTGCCATATAGAGTGCCTTTTACGAATATGTATCGTGCTTCCTCATCAATGCAGGTATCATTAATTTGAAGCTGACAATGTTTCGCAATGAGGATAGATTCCCCCTTGGTTTTTGCGGTGCGATTAGTTGCATGAAGGGATGTTGGGAATCGTGGGTTTGAGAGTTTAGGGATGGAGTCTGTTCTGAAGGAAGACGATGTCAGCTTTATTTCTGTGCAGGGCAAGTAGCAGTTGGGAGCGTTTTTCTGGGAGATTAAGGCCCCGTATATTTAAAGAGACTATCTTGGTTGATGATTTGTTTAGTTTATGTGTCGTTTGCGGCATTGTATGGAGATGGGTCAGGCCACAATGTATTAAAGAGCAGATATAGATATTTGTTGTGGTGAAGTTATTGGGAGGTGTGTTAAAGTCTAGTAAGGGAAAGATGCGTGGGGAGAGGGTAGGGGAAAGTCTCATGTAGGTAGTTCAGTAAAGGGGTATCCGTGTGAGAGTGTTGGAAGAGCCTATGGGTATAGGCGGTCGTTTCCGGGGAATAGCAAGAGCCTGCTCGCTAATCCAAGGATACTATATAACCGTATCCAGGTATAACCGGAATGGTTCAGTGGTGGATGGTGCAAGTAGAAGTGTCGCTTGGGAGGAATATTGTTAGTAGTCACTGAGTGGGGAGTAACCAGAGACGGCAGAAGGTGGTGAAATCCAAGGAGGGGTTGCCACCCACCGACAGAGAGGGAGGTAATAGTATGTGGAAAGAGGGGGTCAGGGAATTGTAGCATTCGTGTTGTGGTGTATCATAAGGACCATGTGATTAACCAATGGTATGTGTGTGATGGAAAAATCTGGACAGCCGCACTCCGGATTGGAAAAGTGAAAAATAAAATCCTCTTTATTGAAAAAGTAATAACATGATTAAAATCCGTACATGGCTTTGTTGGGATAATGCAGCATAACCGCTAACGCGTTTCACGCTCCCATAGAGCGCTTACTCATAGCTGGTTTGTACGAAAGTGATCACCACTTATATACACATAATTTATCTACCACATGACTACATATTGATTATCTGATTCTAAACAGCTGATCGTTAGTCTGTGTGGGATCTTTTTGGTAGACATGTGCACACTGAAATATTTCGTTTCGGAATTTCGTTTTCGTCTGAAAAATAAATGTATTTAGTTACTCCCGAAATTCGTTTTTATTTATTTCGTTTTTCGTTAAAAATTGCATTCGTCCGAAAATCCAAATTAAGGTCGAATCTGTCATTGAAGGCTTATGGTGTCTGTCGAATGTTCAAAGAAGATTCGACGGAGCAGCTAAACTGTACGATGCCGTATAGTTTACCTGCTCCGTCGAATCTTCTTAGAACTTTCAACAGACACCATAAGCCAAAGTACGTGTGTACTTAGTTCTAGCTATTTTACTGCTCCACCTCTTTGGTTACAATCAGCCAATAACATTCATCATCATTATTTTTATTTATCTTTCCTCCCCTACGTCAAATCTTTTCTCCCCTACGTCGAATCTTTCCTCCCCTACGTCGAATCTTTCCTCCCCTACGTCGAATCTTTCCTCCCCTACGTCGAATCTTTTCTCTCTACGTCGAATCTTTTCTCTCTATGTAGAATAATCTTGGACCAATAGAGCTAAGGTTAGGCACATTCCACTACAGGTTTGATAGACACAGATTGTTATTGTCATCATCATGTCGAATCTCCTATCTATATCAAACTGTTGTAGCAACGAAAACGAAAATAAAGCATTTGTTTATGTCGGATCTTTCGTTTTTCGGACTCTGCACTTTCGTTATCGTTTCTTAAAACGATAACGAAAATACCTGAAATTCGGACGAAAATGCATTCGGACGAAAACGAATGCACATGTCTACTTTTTGGCATAGATGTGATTGGATGTGCGTCCTATAGTGGAATCACTAATGAAGACATGAATATATAAATGAAATGTATTCATATTGGCAAATGTCAACATATATAAATGATAAAAAATTCTATTCAAGGTTTTCGAAAAACATGTTTGTTATTTTCCAAAACCACAATAATGAGATGGGTGCTGGAATTTGACGTTCAAACGTATAAATTATCATACGGATAGGCGCAAGTATGGGCAAACTATGTGAGCTGGTGGCTGCGGTATAATGTAAACGGTGTATAGAATGAGAATTGGGTCTATATACATGTGATAAAAAGATGTGCATCCAACACCACTATCGGTGTCTACAAGAAAAGACTAAATATGTGTGTATGATGCATAAATATATGCAAAAAATTTAAACGACATAAAGATAAAAATAAGAATAAAAATAATGATGAAAAGCAATTCTTCATATGTATGTGTATATACACGATGATTTCAACTTTCAAAAAATGTGATGACATATGTGAATTGGAAGCTGGGCAGAAAACTGGCGTCCTGTCGCAATAATGCGACCAATAGTCTCCTGATTTGCAGGAGTCTATGTGTGAATAAATGCTTTTGCTTCAATTCCTACATGTGTGAATATTAATCTTTGCAGCATATAAAGGATTGTGAAACTTATCACTCTCTGATAACCCCGCCACTCCAGCTTCACAAAAGTGCTCATTTAAAACCTTGCATCACTCCGTATGGGATGCATTCATCCCAATCAGGTAACAACATTAACGTTGCTGAACGTCTTTCTTTGAAGCAATCACATCTCTCGATGAATTGTCTTCAAGTGTATGGGCAGAACTATATGAGGTAGATAAAAATGGGACAAAATACAGTGTTTATGCACCTGTCTCTATTCTTTCTATACATAGTATAATATTGGCAGTGACCATATGACAGGTTCTTCCAATATATGTGTTTATATCAATAGATAAGTAACAATCTCACTAAACCAATTACTATGTGAAATAAACAACTGATCTACCTCTTTGAAGACCACAGCTCTTAAATCAACTCAAAACGCGTTGCTAGGACACAGTGCGACACCGATCTGTGTAAAGAGCCGTGTCCACGGGTCTTTAACCATGTGATCGGCTGTGTCCAATCACAGCCGGTCACATGTAAACCCGGAGATGCCGGAAATTGGCTCTCCTCGCTTCACACTGACAGAGTGCGAGGAGAGGAGAGCCGATCAGCGGCATCTCCTCACAGGGGGACAGCTAGGGAAGTAATCAGGGCACTGATCATCAGTGCCCTGATTACAAGATATAAATAAAGTGCCACTAATAAATAAAATGCCATGCCCACCAATGCCAGCATACAGTGCCCACCAATGCCAGTGATCAGAGCCCACCAGTGGCAGCAATCAGTGCCCACATTGCCCACAAGTGCCACAAATCAGTGCCCATTAGCCATGCCAGTCAGTGCTGGCAGTTAGTGCTGCCTATCAGTGCTGCTCATCATTGCCCATCACTGCTGTCCATCAATGCCCATCAGTGTCGCCATCAGTGCCACCCATCAATGCCCAGTGCCCATCTGTACTGCCTATCCATGCTGCCTATCCGTGCCCACCAGTGCCGCCTATCAGTGCCTACCAGTGCCCCCTATTAGTGCCCATCAGTGCCACCTAACAGTGCCCATCAGTGCCACCTAACAGTGCCCATCAGTGCCACCTAACAGTGCTCATCAATGCCACATATCAGTGTCACCTATCAGTGCCCATAAGTGTGGCATATTAGTGCCTCCTCATCAGTGCCGCCTCATCAGTGCCCATAAGTGCCACCTCATCAATGCCCACCAGTTCAGCCTATCAGTGCCAATCAGTGCCGCCTCATGAGCGCACATCAGTGAAGGTGAAAAATTACTTAGTTACAAAATTTACTGACAGAAAAAAGTAAAAAAAATATTTTTTTTCAAAATTTTTGGTCTTTTTTTTGTAAAAAATAAAAAACCCAGCAGTGATTACATACCAGCAAAAGAAAGCTCTATTTGTGTGAAGAAAATGATAAAAAAACTGTTTTTGTACAGTGTAGTATGACCACGCAATTGTCATTCAAAGTGCGACAGCGCTGAAAGCTGAAAAATGGCTTGGGCAGGAAGGGGGTGTTCGTGCCTGGTAGGCAAGTGGTTAAGCAATTACTTGATAGGTTATAGCAGTGTTTCTCAACCTTTTTCCAGTCGGGGCACCCTTAAAAAGTATTTTCAGTCTTGAGGCACCCCAGTCCAAGGCTTAGTTCACGTTACTGTGTGTCGCGGAACATGCGCAAAATCGCACTCGTTCCTGACACACAGACAAATGCTCTGCTCTTTAGGGGTGCCATTAAATCTTAATGGTGCCTTACACATTAGAAAATATGGGGTGCTTTTGGTGCCGTGCAATTTAAGAAAAAAAAAAAGGTTGGGGATTTCCTTCCCTGAATTTTTGTGGTTAGGGAAGCCCATTGAAATGAATGGGCTGCACTACACGCAGCACGCAGCAACACAGATGTGAACCAAGGGCTTGTTCACATGTCGGGTTGGAGGGGTGGTAAAAGCACATGGTTAAGCTGTTTTTACCACCCCCAAATTCTTCCCCTTTAGCTGCAGAGACAACAGCTGGGGGTGTACACATGTTGTGGCTGCAGCTGGAGGTATACCCAGGGTGAATGGGGCTGAACTGCAACTACCCTGCAACTGTGTACATTGCATGGTTGCGGTGTAGTGATGCTGCATTAAAACAGGTGGTGAAGAGGCAACATAATGCCTCTTTACCGCCTGTCAAATGCCTCTGAAAAGCGATCTGTGCATAGGTTGCTTTTCAGAGGAGAAGCAGTCCTTGCTGCTATCACAAACAAGACCTACAAAAGCAGTTCTGATGGCACAGGAATGGGGGGGGTTTGTCAGGATTAAAAGTAACATACGCACACACACATATACAGACACATACACGTGCACACACGCATACAGACACATACATACGCACATGCAGACACATACAGACACACATGCAGACACATACAGACACACATGCAGACACGTGCACACACACATGTAGACACATACAGACACACATACAGACACATGTACAAACACACATACAGACACACACATGCGCACACACACATACAGACACATGCGCACACACACACACACATGTACACACACATACAGACAGACACTTACATGCACACACATACAGACACATGCGCACACACACACATGAACAAACACACATACAGACGTACACACACACACATACAGACAGACACTCACATGCACACACACATACAGACATATGTGCACACACACACATGAACAAACACACATACAGACGTACACACACACATACAGACAGACACTCACATGCTCACGCACATACAGACACATGCACACACATACCAGACACATGTACAGACACATGCACACATACACACACACACACACACACACATGTACAAACACATACAGACACATGTACACACACACACACACACATGTACAAACACACATACAGACACATGTACACACACACACACATGTACAAACACACATACAGACACATGTACACACACACACACATGTACAAACACACATACAGACACATGTACACACACACACACACATGTACAAACACACATACAGACACATGTACACACACACACACATGTACAAACACACATACAGACACATGTACACACACACACACATGTACAAACACATGTACACACACATGTACAAACACACATACAGACGCATGTACACACATGCGCACACACACACACAGACACATGTATAAAGCCCTTTTAAAACGAATCTAGCTTCTAGCACAGTACCTTTCCAGTTTCCTCATTTAGCCAGGTACTGCACTGTAGGGGGAAGCAGAGAGCAGAGCACACTCCCCTGCTCTTTACTTTCACTTTGCTGAGGTTGACGGAGCTTCTCACAGTGCCGATGTACAGTTCGGCAGGGGATCGGGAGATCGGGCTCATCTGACAGCCCTTCTCTCCCCTGATCCCGCGTCACACCTGAGAACCTCTGACGGCACACCAGTGTGCCGCGGCACACTGGTTGAGAAAGGCTGGGTTATAGGATTGAGGTGAGCTGACGCAGTGGAAGAGGATGGTAATCCCTTTAAGGGACAAGTTATAGTTCTGAGAATGGGGGAGTATTCTATGATCCTTGACAGTGTACATGTGGTGTTTGAGGGTGAAGTTGGGGCCCTCTGGAAAGATCAAAACCATGGACTATAACTTTGCAATAAATGCATTAAATGTAACAACAGGTTATAATTATATGTGATGAGAAACAGTGTATGAAAAACAGTGGAAAGTTAACATTGCAATCCCGAGTGAACCTTTATCCCATAGGATTGGTATGAGATGTGTCTGCCTATCCCCTCCGACTCGCTTTAGTTCCTACCTGGGTGAAGGAGAGCAGGAGTCTCGGTCCAACTTATGGACCCATGTTGGAGCTTGTAGTGTGCATATCATCTAGGGCTGATAGTGCCTACTACTCGCTGGGGCAGTGGGAAGGTGGAAGGAGGAGTGAGGAGGCAATAGGTGAGTTTGATAGGTGGGCTTTTAGTCAAGTATGCTGTGATGTCTACAGGGCCCAAGCTTTATAGCAGAAGCGCGCAACGGCTATTTTGGGGTGTTTTGATCTATCCGTCTAATAGATTATGATAGGCTACCTGTGTAAGATCCAGCCTGGGGCGTTTATGGGTGAAGGGAACCTCTGAGTTTGTTTCATGCTATTCATGTATGTACAGGTATGTGTTGTGCCAGCATAGAGTAACTGTTCAGTACCGGAGATCTAAGAGGTATGGAAATACTCGTCAGTGCCTAGAGCACACCTTCTCATATGCTTTTAACTGTTCATCAGGAAATTTATGTAAAATATTGTCATTGGGTGGAGGACCACGGCAGTATGGGAAATAATCGTGATATTTCAAAATGACTGGAAATATGCAAGTTGTATCGTCAGGGTTCACATCTTTTCATTTGGAATGCAGGCACTAAGGTAGTATGTAATGTTTCCCCCTCTGAATGACATCTGTGGTATGGATGTTGCCATACATGTGGAGGATCAGGTATTTGTAAGAAAGTGGTCACATTAGGTATGGACTACGTCATTATGAGTCCCAAGGGGCCATTTCACTCGTGTTACCATTTGGTATATAGTGGCCGAGGTGATGATCTGCTAGGGCCACCCATTCCCACTCCTCCTTTCAGGGAATGTTAAGTGTGGGTGGTAAGTGTGGTGGTGGCAAGTTAGGGTGTGCGGCCTGTTTTGCGAGGAGCCTGGGAAGTTGAGCAAGCCATGGATAGGCCGCTCATCAAATAGTGAAGTAGCTTGAGTGCATAGGCTTGGCCGAACCTTCTGAGCGAGCCTATAGATGGGGAATCTTGTAGTGCTGGATAAAGGATCATGGCCACACAGATCATCACCCCACTCTACCCACCCAGAGAGGGCTAGTGCGAGACCAGTCAGGTTGATATATTGCTTATCGCCAACAAAACTGCATGCATATATTAATCAACACTATATACATATATGTCTGTATACCCACACATATATTTATATATATATATATATATATATATATATATATATATATATTTATTATTATTATTATTATTATTATTATTATTATTATACGAGATTTATATAGCCAACAGTTTACGCAGCGCTTTACAATGTATAAGGGCGACAACACAATTACAGTACAGTTCAATACAAAAGGTACAGGAGGGCCCTGCTCGCAGAGCTTACATTCTAAAGGGAGGGGGTGGTGGTACAAAAGGTAATATATATACACACACACATATATATATATATATATATATATATATATATATATATATATATATATATATATATATATATATACATATACACATATACACGCACATAATAAAAAAAGGGGAGAGGGGGTTAAGCAGGGGGAAACACCTAGAGAGGTTTGGAAAGGAAAAATCAGAAAAGAAGATAACAGGGTGGTGAAGGTTATTTGCTGGAATGGTAACCTTCTGCTTCAAATGGCATTAATTGTACATAGGATTGTTCCAACTGTAGCCTACACAGTACACAGCTTCTATTGTTTAGAAAGTTCTGGGCTGTTACGTTCACACCAGCAATGTAAAGTGTTATCCGTGCGTGTAGGCATAGAGACTGAGATTGGCACAGCTGTGTGCCTCGCAGTGGTAAGGGAGAATGTTCAGTAACCCAGGTAGGACCGTTTGGTGTGGTAAAGGATATGCAACTCGGTGCAGGAGGAGAGAGACATGAAAAGCAGTGGGGACAGGAGAATAACTGAGGGTCAACTTAGCTGAGCTTGGTGGGATCCATCTTCGTTGATCAACGGACGCGACGTGCTCTCCTGGATTACGGTGCTTTAGATGGGCTGGATCCGTGATTCGGGCCCGGAGCTGAGTGGTGAGCCCTGGTGTCAGACGGTGAACATCATCTCCTGAAGCGCTGTTCCTGGGTCTCCATGGGTTCACTACTGATTGGAGCATTTCTTGTAGCAGGAGGACGGAACTCCGCGTACCAATCGGGAACTTCTGTGAAGGGGATCTCCAGTGTTTCACAGAAGTGGCGTAGATCCTCCGGCACTCTGAGAAGTGCTGATCGGCCTTGGGTAGAGGCTGACAGTGCGAAGGGGAACTTCCATCGGTATGGAATCTCCTTGGTGCGCAGGACTTCCAGGAGGGGGCGCAGTTCTCTTCGGCGTTGCAGCGTGATGTTCGACAGGTCCTGGAACAACCGAATGTCTGTGACATTATGTGTCAGCGGGGTCACAGTACGAGCTCTTCATAAGATTTCTTCCTTAAGCTGGTAATCAATGACACAACAGACCACAACTCGAGGTGGATCTGAATCTCTTCCTTGTGGTCGAAGGGCGCGGTGTATGCGTTCCATACCTATTGATGTAGTGGGGGGGTCTCTCCAGCACTGTGTTAAATAAGCCTGTCACTTCTGCTTGCAGATGGGCTGCATCGATCGTTTCCGGCAGGCCTCGTATACGGAGGTTATGGTGCCTGCCATGGTTGTCCAAATCCTCCATGTGGTGATTAAGGTCCCTTAGTTGCATAGTGTGGGTGTCTAGGACTTAGCAGGAACAGCGGAGCACGGATGTATGAGTCGCAGTAACTTTTTCTATGTCCTGTACCCTGCCTGCTATCGATTGAATGTCGATTCTAAGGTCTGTGATTGCAGCTGTGAGTGCATCCGTGAGGGTGTCCTTGATATCCGTTGCCACCGAGCGTAGATCATGTAGGCTGGGTTGTAGCTGTGGAGTGAGGACTACCCCACCATTGTCTGGGGAGATCTGCGGGCTGGGTCCTGTCGTTAGACCTGCTGACTGAGACGAGCCGCGGGTGGGCACCATATTGCCGACTTGTGTCCGGAACATTTCCGGAATATTGTGGCTGATCCTTCCAGAATGGCCTCAGGGAGACCTAGAGCGGGAGGCGGAGGAGCTGCGGGAAGAGGTCCCCATGATACATGGGAGCGTAGGTATGTGAGAATCCTCCCTTTTCATCAGGTAATCCTCTCTGTCAGCGGGAGCTCATAAGTTATGCTGCCATCTTCCGCTGAAGCCAGGCCACGCCAGGCCTGTATCTTTTAGGCTTCTGACTGTATGGATACTGTGTAGCCCCGGGCTGTACAGACTTCCGAAGTTGGCTTATCTTCCCTTCAGAGGTCAGCATAAAAATTTCACTGTTCTCTTTCTGGGACAGCTAGCTAAACCTTATTATCCCAATAACTTCAGATACCATATTTCTTTGATCTCAGTTTTATTAGAGCCAGGTGAAATTTTTAAGTTCTCTAAGGGGTGATGACGATAGATTGAGAAAGACAGGACTTGCTTCCTGCAATGTGTTGAAAAGAATGGTGGCTGGTTCACTTCCTGTTAAGATTCTACCCAGAATTCCCTGCTTGCTGACAACTTCCTTAATTACACATACATTAAACAAATAAACAGAACTGCAGGAATACCAAAAAGGAACGATAGATGGAGCCTGCACACCACATATGATTGTCTTAAGTAAATTACACATTTTGCATGTAAATTTAACAACACAGGTACAAAAAAGGTACAAATAATCAGCAAGACATCTGGTGGACAGAACAATGTCCTCAGCTGGAGCCAGACAGGGTCAGAGCGTAGAGCTCCCTTTAGGATTTGTTGTATTCTGGCCTGATCTATGGCAGAGTGCGTCATTCCCTATTTTAGCACAATCTGGTATAGCATCTTATCCAACTGTCTGATGTATTCTGACAGGCATTCACCTTTGTGTTGAAGGTATGTTCAAATTGATAGATCAGGTCAGCTGCTTTCTCTGGCCTCCCAAACTCCTCCTGTAACATAGTCAGGTAATCGTAAGCTGTACAGGTTGTGTTGCTAAACTTTAAGTTCCTAATGGCCTCAGCCGCGGCTCCTTGCAAACTCTCACTGATACGTTGTTTCTTTTGGGCCTCTGGCAGATCCCACTCATCTAGGGCCTGCATGGCCTGTTCGTTGAGACCACCTCAGGAATAATCTCCAACCCCATCTCTTCTTTCTGACCATAGTTTTAGCCATGCTTCAAACTCTTCCTCTCCATTTGGCACTGGCTGTTTTCCAGAGAAAACCCTCAACTTTCGATATCCAACGTCTACACATATTGGATTGCTCCTCTGGCATTTCAATACAAATTCCCCCATGGCTGTAAAGAACTCCAGCCCAATCAAGGCCAGTGACGATTGGGAGGGAACTGCCCCTGTAGCTGACCCCGCTTGAATGGAGCTGATAGGACACTAATCTGGAACCTTCGGATGTGTTATGTAAAGCTTTGTTTGGTTGCCCAGTTGTACACTTTTGCCTTTGAAGCTTTCAAGTACCCCCTTTCTCCACTCCAACAGTGCATGAGTGTGAGAAGTCCCACGATCTGGTCTGACGGCAATCACCCATACCTTTCGGTCTGGGGACAGTACCTTTACAACTTGACTGATTTGTTCTTCCTCCAAAGCCTCTCCAGGGAGCTCAATTCCCACGCTCGCTTCTGAGCGGGTGCCTTCTGCTTCACTTCATTGAACCGGATCCGATCTGGTGCTAATAGGGGTGCCCTCTCGGGGGGGGGGGGTTGATTGCAGAGTAGCAGTGAATCCTGGATGAGCCCCCATGTGTAGCACTTACCCCTGAGGAGCTGCCGATAATTGTTTAGGTCTGCACTCTGCCTCTCAACCCCAGAAAATGGACTCGATTCCCTTGGCACAACTGTATAGTAATGTTAGTGTAAGACCCAATGGTAAAGAGAAACACAGTAATAACACACTGTACTGTATATTTACCGTCACCTTGGTACTCGTCACTTCACCAGCTGTAGTAATAGATAGAGTCTCACACAAATTGTAAGTTAACCACTTAAGCAGTTTACTAAAAAAAATTTTGATTTGAGTTAGATAGATTAGGCAGAACAGTCAGTCAGCTGCACTTACAGTGTATTGTGTATATATATGCATCCCAGGTGTTGCGCATATATATATATATATATTTATATATATATATATATATATATACACACTGTATTCAGTTTAGCTAGATCCGTTCCTGTTATCTTCCTACTGACAGGCAGGCTTGTCTTGTTACAGTATTTACAGCTACCTGAAGAAAATTACTGGTGTTCTTTTGATCCTATTAGTACCACAGTCAGGCAGCTAGACTATTTACAGTTAGTGCAGTGCGTCCTGCTCACAGTGTTCAGCTAGATCTGTTCCTGTTATCTTCTTACTGACAGCCAGGCTTGTCTTGTAACAGTATATACAGTATTAACACAATGTTTACAATGGTAACTTAAATATAAAGAATGAAAGTAAATAACAATCAATGTGTATAAACAAAGAATTTAATGATCACCTTAGAAGTATATGCAGGCAGGCAAAGAGTGGGACTAATGTCCAATATGATAAAGCACTGATATTGAGCACCTTCCCACTCCAACCTCAGAGCACACACCAAATTTGCAGCGAAACATCAAGTACAATGCAGCAGTGCAATACAATACAAATATCTATATCATGTACTCAAGAGCTCCCCCTAGATTGCAATACACTGTTCACTCTGCAAACTGAGGTTATGACGCTTTATAGAAAATTACGAAAGTCTCTTGTCTTCTTCCTCTTCGGCTAGCTTATTATATAAGACTGCAATATTTGTAAATCCAGGTAAGAAACAAGTAGGTAGCAAATTATGAATGAATGAATGATTTGTAAAGCGCTGCAAATGCGAACTGAATCGCCTCAAGGCGCTAATGCGTTTCGTGTCAGAGCAGCTTCTTAGAAAAGGAAGGTTTTTAGTTTTTTCCTAAAGGCCAGATGGTTTTCTTCCATGTGGATGTGAGTCGGAAGAGTATTCCATAGCCGAGGTCCCTGGACTGCGAATCTGCGTTCTCCCCTTGCTTTATAGCGGTATTTGGGAACGAGGAGGAGGTTTCGGTTGGATGATCGCAGATTGCGATTGGATGTGTAGTGTTTTATTTTCTTTCTGAGGTATTGAGGGGCGTTTCCTTGTATGCATTTGTGGGTGAGGCAGAGGGTCTTGAATGTGATCCGATTCTTTATCGTTAGCCAATGTAGGCTCCTCAGGGATGGGGAGATGGACTCCCAGGGTTTTTTTCCTGTTAGCAGTCTTGCCGCCGCGTTTTGAATGGCCTGTACAAAATATTTTACAACGCACACATACAAGAATGACATTTCCTGCAGGGCTAGTTAAAAACACCTGAACATATACAAAAAATACGGGGGTTTGGTCACACTATATGGTCATATAGTGCTAAGCCCACTTACTGCGACAAAGTACCCCGAATTAGTGGGTCCTACACTAGTAATAGAATGGAAGATCCTTTGTCTTAACCATGGGAGCTGAGCTCCTCTATGTGGGAGCACTGAAGGGGATACATCCTAAACACTGGTGGCCACTAATAAGAGGTAATGAGGAGGGGGAGGGGTGCTCCAGCCCAAAAAACCTGGTCAGGGCCTATTACAATATACAAGAACATATTTGGGGGGCACACCATACTTATTAATTATTATTATATTATTTTGTACTGTTTGTAGGTCTTATAGCAGCACCATCTTGAATTTAAACGCATTGTATGATCCGCTGACTACTGATCCTATTTGTGCATCCATTGTCATTTCTGAGTCAAAGATAACTCCGAGACTCTTGGCTTTGGTGCTCGGGGAGATGGTCTGTCCAAAGATGGTGGGAGGTATCCATGGAGTCTTGGTTTTGGGATTTTGGTTAGCGTTTAGAAGGAAAAGTTCTGTTTTTTACCCGTTGAGTTTGAGGGAACTGATGGTCATCCAGTCATCTATCAAAGTGAGACATTGCTCTAGTTGATGATGGTGGTCTTTTTGTCCGGTGATGCGAAAGTAGATTTGGGTATCGTCAGCGTATGAGTGGAAGCAGAGGTCTGATTTTTTGATGATTTTGAGGAGTGGGGGGATGTAGATGTTGAATAGCACTGGCGACGAAGGTGAACCCTGGGGGACTCCACAGGAAATTGTCTGGGTGTCGGAGGTGAATGCTCCAAGTTTCACTGTCTGAGAGCGATTCTCTAAGAAGGATGCAAACCATTTTAGACTCAAATCTGTGGCTCCTGCAACTTCTGTGAGGTGGACAAGTAGAGTATTGTGGTCCACTGTATCAAATGCTGCACTAAGGTCTAGCAGTATCAGGAGACATGATTCTCCTTCATCTGCAGCTTCGAGGGCATCATCCCATATTTTTAGAAGTGCAGTTTCTGTGCATTGGCCTGGGCGGAAGCCTGATTGTAGAGTGTCCAGAAGTTGATGTGTGTCCAGGTGGTGTTGTAACTGTTGTACTACCGCTTTCTCCATAATCTTGGAGATGGTTTTAAGGCTTGTTATCGGTCTGCAGTGGTTAGGGTCCTTGGGGTCGAGATTGGGTTTCTTTAGCAGGGGTTTGACGGTGCCCTGCTTGAGGGAGGTTGGCACAATCCCTTCTTTGAACGACTGATTTATGAGGTGTGTTATGGTGGGAGCCAGGATGTCGGAGCATTCTTTCAGGAGTTTCGTGGGAATGATGTCATTTGGTGATGCGCTGTCTCGAAGGCTTCTCATAATGGTTTTAGTCGTGTCAGTGGTGATCGGGGTCAAGAAGAAGTCCGGCGGTTGTGTGATGTTCGTGTCGATGTCCTCTTTTTCCTTTGGTTGGGTGAGGTTGGTTGTTTTTTTCTGTTGGATAGATTTTCTGATGTTCTCGATTTTGTCGATGAAGAAATTTGATAACTCATTGCAGAATTCTTGAGTATCGTTTGCTGGGGGCTCTAAGCAGGACGGATTCATTGACTGGGCCACTATTTTGAAAAGTTCCTGCGGCCGGTTTATGGCAGTTGAGATGATATTCGAAAAATGTTCTTTTTTGGCTATGAAGATTGCTTTGTGGTATTTCACTGTGAGTACTTTGTAGTTTGTATGGTTTTCCTTCATAGGATTCCTTCTCCAAGCTCTTTCAGCTCTTTTACGTTCCTGCTTGAGTAGGGTGAGGGTGCCATTAAACCATCTTGAGCTTTTTTTGCGGATGAGTGTTCTGCGTTTTGGCGCTACTGAGTCTGCTGTTTGTAGTAGTACCTTGTGTAGGGAGTTGAGTGTTTGTTCCGTTGAGAGGTTTGAGTTTAGCGATTGTATTTTGTTTGATAATGTGGTTTTGAAGAGTTCAGAGTGCAGCCTCTTCTGAGATCTGTTCCAGTGTGTTGTTGTTGCGTGTTTCTGTTTTTGGAGGGTGGTGTTAAAGGTGATTTTAAATTTGATAGCGTGGTGGTCCGTCCATGGTAGTGGTGTGTTGTCGAATATGTTGATGTCCACATTCTGTTGGAAGATGAGGTCTAGAGTGTGTCCTGAACCATGTGTAGGAGTATTTATCAGCTGTTGAAGACCTAGTTCTTCCAGTTGGTTGATGCAGGCGGTCGCAATAGGGTCTTGGGTAGAGTTTGCCCAAAGGTTGAAGTCTCCAAGTACCAGAAGGTTTTTAGTTTTCAGGGTGTGCATTGAAATAAGTTCAGTGAGTGGTGTAGTAGAAGTGAAAATTGCAAAAGCAAAGGAATTGGCACTTTTTAGGTGCAAGACACACAAAGAGATATATCAAAAATAATTTTATTTTATAAAAGTTAAAATCAACAAAATATAATCCATCAAAATAAAAAACATATACAGAATGTGCATAGTGACAAAATTCTCTACATGTTTCACCACTGATTAGTAGCTTTCTCAGGAGATTTACATTTATCAAGCACTGTCTACTGAAAGAAAATACAACACAAATAATTACAATGAATGGTATATAATGTACACAGATTCATAAAATTATACAGAGACACATCAATTCAATCCCAAATTTGGCTGGGGTCATGGGGACCAAACACACTCAGGAGGCAAATATTTACCTATATAAGAATGGTCTGATAGCAAAATGTACGATATGTAAGCCCGGATGAGGCTGAGAGGTAAAAAGTCATGAGCAAACCCAGAGGCAAGGATCATTTGGTGTCCCATAGAGGGTGGTGTATACATCAGAGCATACTCAAGCAATGAAGGATATTAGGGAATCCAAAGCTGTATACAGAGGAAAGGGGGGAGAGCTAAATAAATAAGCCCATGGAATTTGTATAGAGTGGCCCAAATTAAGCAAAATGGAAATAAGTATATAAATATATATATATATGGCAAGTATACCTGTAATCAGCTGAGTAGTTCGTTTAGTTAGCAACAATACCATCCACCACTTTCTTGAAGGAAACGACTGACCATCCAAAAGCCGCCGTATGGATTCACGGGACCTGTAAGGAGTCAGTATCAAGTCAAGGAAACAAGCAACTATTTTAGGGAGGCCCCCCTAAGTAGATATAAATGGCAAATCTACCTGTATTCAGCTGAGTGGCTAGTTTAGTTGGCAACATCACTAAACATCCCTTCCTTTAGAGAAACAACTGACCATCCGTATGGACTATAGGGAGTCAGTGTCAAACCAGAAAAATGAACAGATATTTTCAAGAAGCCCCCATAAAGTTGAATAAGCAAGTTACCTGGAACGGCAGCTTTCCAACATAATCCTCCCTCTCTCGTGGTGGCCCTACTCTGAAATCCTCCATTGGCCTCTATAAATACCCCCTCCTCCTTTCCATTGGATGCCTGGCTTGGCGCCAAAGCAAAGGGGAGGAGCAGACACTTCAGAAATGCCTTGAAAGACATCTGGTCACGCCGAAAGTGACATCAATCGCGTCAGAGACAACCGGAAGTGATGCTGATGAGCGAGCCGGCTCACCAGAAGTGACGCGATCGCAGTTCTATGCAGGCCAGAAACACAGTCAGCTAACACATGCGGAATTGGTAGACAGAGAAACCATCGCCATTTTACAGCCCATTGACAGGAAAGGTGTCATCCAGGCCAGATGGTGGAGATATTCCAATTCCAAAGTGGGGAGAAAAGAGACCCAAAATGGAAGGAAATGAGACCGGAATGTAATCCAAACATACGACGCCACCCAGTGGAGTCCAGGAAGGACAACACTTGTAGTGGTCACCCTGGGCGTCCGTATGGTCACCTGATCCTTAAAGGGGTTCCTCCATTAAAAACCCTCAAAAAATAGTAAGCATATGAAAGGTATTGATTAGTATGGGAAACTATCAGAAACTCCCTGTGTTGGAACATATTGAGCCCAGCCAAATAAGGGTCACAAATGAGTATATACACATACATAAAAAGAGACAAATGAAAATTGGTCAAAAGCCAAAATACCTGTACAAATGGCCAATTTGGTCCTCTACAGAAAGGGTTTGAAACTGATGGACTCATTTAATCCTGGATAGGATGTAGCTGCCAGGGAATGGATCCATCTTGTTTCTCTTTGCAACTAACTCTTATCAACATCCCCTCCTTGTGACGGACCTAGCCGGGACAGAGGCTTTTGGAGGGGACTGAATGCGGGCCTCTTGCCCACCTATTATGGGCCCTGGCATTTGAGGGATTGGTGCTCTCTGTAAGCTGTGTGCCTGGGGACCCTGGAGGTGGTGTTGCTTTGGATTCGGGTCCATGTCCCCCCAGGACACACAGACTCTGGGAACCCTTTATTTGCCATATTAGAAATAGTGACTGATTCATACCGTTGGGACTCATACTGTTAAGATGCTAATGTCTTCAACTTCAGTCACCTGCCTGTTATCTGCTATAATGTGTTTATTGTAAATTCTAGTGTGGGCTCTTAAGAGTCTTTTCACCCATTGTTGTTTGTGTTAATTAACTCTGTTACTGTGTCTTAGTCACCTAGGCTGGATAAAGGATTAGATAATTAGCTCATGTTAATTAGGTTAGGTTTTAGTCATTCTGCTGTATATATTTGTGTGAGATCTCCAATAAAAGTCTAGTCCTGATGTACTGCAAGACTGGTGTTGTCTGGTTCTTGGGGTTACTATAGCCAGATCCATTGGACTCATATTCCAGGACTTAGGAAGCGATATACTGACGGAAGCACTCAAGTGGAGCGTGGGACGTTCCGTTGCACTCCTCTTTCATTGAGAGGTAAGTATTCCAATACAAAGAATTTGATTTTAGATAGATCAAAGGAATGGTATAAGCCGCTATGTCGGCTTATAGGGGTTTCCATCTTTTTCTTTTGAATAAGGGACACATGATCCCTTATCCTATGAAAGAATGGCCTTTTTGTCTTACCCACATAGAAAGCTTTACAGTCGAACTTCATGAGTAGGGATGAGCTTCGAGTTTGAGTCGAACCCATGTTTGAATCGAACATCGTATGTTCGACTGTTCGTCGAATTGCGAACGATATGGGCCGTTTGTGCCAAATTTGAGTCTCGCGTCACGGCCCATAATTTACTGCGGCATCGCAGTGCATTGCTGGCTGATGATTGGCCAAGCATGCACTATGATCCACATGCTTGGCCAATCACAGCGCCGTCTGTACAGAGAGCCGTAATTGCCCAAAGCCAGTGGCTTTGGCCAGTTATGGCTCAGGGGGTTTAGTACACACCCCACACTATATAAGGCCACCTGCATGTCTGCCCTGTGTAGTGTGTTCCGGCGTTGAGAGAGAGATAGAGAGAGACAGTGTCATTTGAATTACACCCCAAAATACATTCTGCTGCTTATCCTGAGTACGGGGATACCACATGTGTGGGACTTTTTGGGAGCCTAGCTTCATACGGGGCCCCGAAATCCAATCACCGCCTTCAGGATTTCTAAGGGTATAAATTTTTGATTTCACTCATCACTACCTATCACAGTTTCAAAGGCCATAAAATGCCAAGATAGCACAAAACCCCCCAAAATGACCCCATTTTGGAAAGTAGACACCCCACGCTATTTGCTGAGAGGCATGGTGAGTATTTTGCAGCTCTCATTTGTTTTTGAAAATGAAGAAAGACAAGAAAAATGTATTTTTTTTTCTTTTTTCCTTGTCAAAAGAAGTTTATTGAGTATACAATATTATAAAGATACATAAAGTAAGTTTACAAGGATCTATAAAGTAAGCTCATTGTTTTACAGTAGGGTTTATATAGGTAAATATCATGAAATTTCAAATATTAAACATTGGGTTCACGTAAACCTAAATTAAAGATATATATATCATTTCCTTAGTTACTTTTGTAGGTATTTAAATGATTTATACCTACTATACATATTGTTTACAGGTAGAGTGTATATAGGTCAAATAAATTCTGATAATGAGCTTTAATCGTAAGGTGGAGAAAAGGAAAGAGAAAGAAGAAAAAGGGTAGAAAGGCAGAGGTATGGTCCACAAGGTTGTCCCGCTCGTAAGTTTATTATTCTTTTTAGTTCTCTTTGAAGCCTTAGAATGGGTGTCTCTGTAAGTCATTTAATCTGTTACCATGGCAACAGGACAGAGTCATTGAAATTTGACAAGAACTGTTGTTTTATCCAAGGATGCCAAAGTTTTTCAAATTTTGGAATTTGATTTTGATCGATGGCTACCGTCTTAGCATGGGACGTTGTATTATTCATTCTGTGAATTGTTTCTGCTAGTACCAATGTAGGAGATTTCCATGCCTTGGCCACTGTTTGTTTTGCAGCCGTTATTAGTTGGATCATAAGTTTGAATTGAGAGAGTGTTAACCATTCCGGTTTTAGATTAAGTAAAGTTATATATGGATCTGGTTGTATTATTTTTTTAAATATTTTAGATGCAATCACGAAGACTTCCCTCCAGAAGGTTTGGATTACTGGGCATGTCCACCATATGTGTAAATGTGTGCCTATTTCTGGGCATCCTCGAAAACAAAGAGCTGAGGTATTAGGTGAATATTTTGCCACTCTAGCGGGTACAAGGTACCAGCGAGTTAGGACTTTATAATTTGTCTCCAGTGCTAAGATGTTGGGTGAAGATGACTTAGATGTGAGCCATATGTTAGACCAGTCCGTGTCTTCTAAAGTTCGTCCCAGGTCCTCCTCCCACCTCTGAACGTAAGAGGGTCTATTAAGATTTACTACTCCATATAATTGATTATAAAGTGATGAAATTGTACCTTTAGCAAATGGATCTTTTGTACAGATTGATTCAAAAATGGATAATTGGGATAATGGTGTATCCCCCTTTAGGAATGGTGTATAGAAATTTTTGATTTGGAGATATCTAAATATCTCACAGTTTGGTAGATCATATTTTTCTCTAAGCGATGGGAATGAAAGGAATGATTTAGATGCTATGAAGTCATTTAGTGTCTGAATGCCTGATGTTGTCCAAGCTTTAAAAGAATTTGGGTAGATCCATGCCGGATAAAAGGCCGGATTTCTGATAAAAGAAAGGAGAGGATTGTGTGGAGATTGTAACTGATATTTGGTTTTTAGTTTATCCCAGAGAGATAAGAAGTGTTTAGTTATGGGATTATGAATTTTAAAGCGGTCTTTAGGATCAAGCCATAACAAGTTTGATATTAATAGAGGGTCATTTTCTGAAGCCTCTATAAATACCCATAATGGGATTTCCTGTTTTGCATGGTATTTGGACAGACTGGCCAAATGTGCTGCTCTGTAGTAGTTAGTAAAATTAGGGTATCCCAGGCCTCCTTTATTTTTGGGAAGATGTAGTGTGTGTATAGGTATACGTGGTTTAGAAGAGCCCCATATAAACGAAGTTGCTCTTTTTTGTACTATTCTCAAAAAATAGGAAGGAATTGGAATAGGGAGGACTCTGAATAGATAAAGCAATTTGGGTAGAATAGTCATTTTGATTGCATTAATCTTCCCTATCCAGGATAAAGGAAGTTGCGACCATTGTTTTAGATTTGTGATCTGTCTTAATACAGGAGGAAAATTGGTTGAGAATAAGTCAGAATGAGATGCTGTTAAATGAATTCCAAGATATGGGATTGATTTTTCTGCCTATGTGAATGGGAGTGCAGCCCTAGCCGGGATCAATTCCATGTTTGTGAGCGAAATATTAAGCACTAGGCATTTCTTAGGATTAATCATAAGGCCGGATAGGGCTGCAAATCCATCAAGAGCTGGTATTAAGTTAGGACCAGAGACCTGTGGTGATGATAGAAAAAGTAATATATCGTCTGCAAATATACATAATTTGTGTGTAATACCTCCTACTTCAATGCCAGTTATAGTTTGGTTTGTTCTGATGTATTGGGCCATGGGTTCGAGTATAAGGGCAAATAATAAGGGAGATAATGGGCAACCCTGTCGGGTACCTCTTTCGATATTAAAGGCATCAGATTTGTATCCAGCATATTTTATATAGGCTTTGGGTTTATTATATAATGCTTTGATCCATGTTAAAAAGTGGGGTTCAAAACCCCATTTTTGTAATGAATATTGCATATATTGCCAGGATACTGTGTCAAATGCCCTCTTAATATCGAGAGATAGAAAATATAAAGGGATTTTCCGTTTTTTAGCAATATGTGCCAATAACACTGCCCTGCGTATATTATCGCCTGCCTGTCTATTTGGCATGAAGCCTACTTGATCTCTATGTATTAATTTTCCTATAATGCTATTGAGGTGTTTTGCTATTATTTTTGCTAATAATTTAATATCAAGGTTTAACAGAGAGATAGGCCGATAATTCAGACAGGAAGTATCATCAGAAAAGGGTTTTGGGATGATACAAACAATTGCCATTAGTGTTTCTTGCCGAAAAGAATGTTCATCTAGAAGTTTGTTAAAAGTTTCAGTGAGAATGGGAGAGAGTATTTCTGAGAATGTTTTATAGTATAAAGCTGAGTAGCCATCTGGGCCTGGTCTTTTGTTAAGTTTTAGGTCTTTTATGGCGTTAACAACTTCATCTATAGTTATAGGCTCATCCAAACTGCTTTTTTGATTCTGAGACAACTCAGGTAAGGTTATTTTTGAGAAGAAGGATTCAGCCTCTGTAGGATTAAATTCATTGTTTGTCTTGTATAAAGTTGCGAGATGTGAGTGAAATTTATGGACTATTTTAACTGGATTACAAGTATAAACATTTTTTGATAATTTCAAACGTATTGGTTTGAAAGATTTGTTAGTTGAATTTAATGCCCGAGCCAAATATGTACCTGGTTTGTTTGTATTCATGTAGAAATTGTGTTTGGAGCGTTTGAGGGATTTATCAACTGACTCAGTGAGAAATAGATCATATTCCAATCTAGATTTTTCCAGATGAGATTTTGTACTCTGAGATGGATTATCTTGGAATGATATGTAGGCTGCATTAAAATTGAGTTCTAGTTTTTTTGCTAGATTTTTGCATTCCCATTTAAATAGTGCCATTTGTCTTTGTATTGTACCACGCAAGACAGGCTTATGAGCTTCCCATAGTGTTATTGGGGAGATGTCTGTTGTATTATTAATTGATATGTATTCCTTTAAAGCTTGTTCAATGGCCATCTGATGTAGTGGGTGTTTGAGCATTATGTCCGGTAAGTACCACGTTGGGTCATGCGCTTTTGGTATGGCTGAGGCTATAGTAGTGTATACTGCATTATGGTCAGACCACGGAATCGGAATTATATCTGATGCAATAATTTCTGGTATCATTCCTATTGTTAGAAAAATATGATCTATTCTGGTGAAGGTTTGATGAGGGTGCGAGAAATAAGTGAATTTCTTTTTCATTGGGTTACTTTCTCTCCACGAATCTACCAGATTGTATTTGAAAAGAAGTTGAGAAAAAGGTAATCTGGAGGTTATTTTGGATGGTGTAAAAGGTGATTTATCTAGAAATGGGAGGAGGACTGTTATATTCTTAATATCTAAATTTTAATTGGCTTTATTGAAAAGAATATGCATTTTCCATATTTGTTTGAGTGATAGGACTTTGAGCTAGTGATACCCAAATGGCCATTCATTGACTGAAAATGCAGGTCAAGACCCTGTCAGAATTTGATGGATTTTGTAAATATATGTATGGGTCTTCCTATGTAACCGATACTTTGTTTGATTTATGCGTTTATGTTTTAAGAGGTCTGCTGAAAGCCTCTCACATATATCTGGTTTCATGTTAAAAAGGTTTGGTTCAGTTAAAAACAGATGTTGCTCTTTGCTAGCCCCCGCTCTTAGACGGAGAAAAGGGAAGTGTATGGGAGGGATTAGTGTTTGGGCGCGAATTTGAAAGACTGAGTTCATATAGACACAAGGAATCCAGTCTTCTGGCTCACTTTTTGCATACATCTCTTGACACACACACATCCTGCTTCCAAGACAAACAGCTTTCCAAGCTACCTATTCAAGCCAGGACACAAGAGGTTAATCGGCCATTTTTAATAGGCCATGACAAAGGAAAGCACATGTCTAAAGACTTTCAGATCTTTGAAACAAATGAACTATATATTTTGAACATTTTTTGCATATATGAAACAACATTAATTCTGAATATGAATGTACTATTTTTGTAAGTATTTTCCAAGTTTATGTGTGTAAAATAAAACACACGGTTTTGATTTAAGCTGACTCAAGCAGAAATAATTCCAAAATTCGTCTCACGAGAATCATCATTATTGAAGGCTTTTTATACAATATTAAGCCATTTATTTCATTGGCGGACGCCAGCCAGTTTCAGTCGTCAGAAGTTTTTGTGCCACGTTCTTCTTCCGTTGATCAGAGGGGAAATGTGATGAACAGGAAAAAAATTTCGCAATTATTGAAAAAACCTAGAATCGCTTGATGTTTTTGATGATTGTGTGAAGACCAGGGTATTTTGGATCAGAAGTCTTGACAGACGGTTTAATTAGAGTCCAGCGGAAAACGGAAAAGTTTTATATTCGGTGAGTACCAAAATATGGAATTTATAAATGTTATAGCTGACGAAAGTAAGTTAGAATTTGAAGGTTTAGCCAGCTATATTTCAGACACTAAGTTATGGCAGTCAATGTATAATCAATGCCTACAGGCAAATAAAGAAATTGAGAAGAATAGATTTTCATTAGCTAAATCTAAGAGAAAATTAAGCAATGTGTTGAAATTCGTTACAGTCAGAGCAGACATGCATTATTAGAGCTCCACACCGCTGAGGAGAGAAGAGAAGGACAAAGCGGAGCCTGCAGGCTCAAAAGGTATCCATTTGAACCTTTTTGCCCCAGGGAACAAACTGTGAAAGTTTGGGCAGGAAATATGGTACTGGGAGGAAACTGTGGCAGAAATAAAAATCACCTCACAAAGAGCTCACAGGCACTCACTGCAGCTGAAGCAGCTCCAGTCACCTCACAAGATACAGCATCAGGGCGCTCTCACAGACAGAAAATGTCACAGCAAGACTCTCCATTTGAGTCAGATACAGAACAAATCCTCTCACAAACTTCTCCACAAGCCTCCTCAGTATCCCCAGTAATATTATTACAATTTGAAAAGATGCTTCATAAGGCTTTAAAACAAACCTCAGACCAAGTAACAAAAAGCCTAACCAAAGAAATAAGAGAGCTGGGAAACCGCACCGCAGCCTTAGAAATAAAAATGGATGAAATTGAAATTACAACCCAAGAAAATATAACAGAATTGGAACAATTAAAAAAAGAGAATTTAATACTTCAAACTAAGCTCGAAGATTACGAAAATAGAGCCAGACGTTCAAACTTGCGCATAAGGGGAATACCTGAAACTGTGATAGACCTGCAATCTACTATTACTGCTCTATTACAAGAACTAAAGCCAGATATCCCTATTGAACGTTTAGAACTGGACAGAGTACACAGAGCCCTCACAGCCAAAAAGAAAGATGGACCCCCACGTGATATAATCACAAAATTTCATTATTACAGAACGAAAGAACAAATACTAATTGCTGCAAGAGAAAAAAAGGAACTTAATTTTCAAGGACACAATTATCAAATTTTTGCTGACCTATCCCAACTTACTATTACTAAAAGACGATCCATGAAACCCCAACTAATGGAACTGCAACGCCACAACATTATGTATCAATGGGGCTTCCCCTTTTCAGTCAGATTTAACTACCAAGGTACAATTTACAGAAGCAGATCAGCAGATGAACTACAACAAACCCTTTTAAAATTAAATCTGACAGAACCCACAAGCAGCAACACTCCCACACGCAGAAGAATGGCGTCATCTTCACCTTCAGGCAGCACCCAGAAAATTTCAGAACAAAATGGGAATCATCATTCTCACAAAAGAGGCCGTTATGCCACATCATCCATGGACCAAGAAGATTCAATGGACTGACATCCTAATTCCTAATATCTCTTCATTTATTATACTAAGAGATGGTTCTCTATAAAAAACTTATATTTATAACTGAATGTAACTGCATTCTGATAGTCACACACTGTGTGGGATCATGTTACATTCCAGTTATATTTCTTATTACTTCTGATTCATATAGCCTTAGAATATATAAGTGAAATAAGGAAATTCTTGTTCAGTTATATATTATCAGGTAATAACAATAGATTTATTACTTTTTAGGACAAATATGTTCAATAATCCAGAAGTAATGGAAGCTTTTTCTTTCTTTTCTTAAAACAAATATATTAGTACCTAACTAGTTCCTAGAATTATGTTTTTGTTTATTCTAATCTGAAGCAATACAACCTCAATTTTATGAGTTAACATATCTAAACAGTTACATATGAATAAAAAATGTAATTGTTTACTCTAAAAGGGTTAAAATCCCAAAATAATTCAAACTATCTTCATCAATACCAAAGTTATTAACAGTACCTTTCTAACTGAATTATTTAGCCTAGGGCAAGACTAACCATATACAACCACCCTGGAATAAATAATTTCAACAAAAACTATATTCTGCACTCCAATTAATGAAACATCATTTTGATGTCTTTTGACATAGCACTTCTCTCCTGTAAGCGGAAGATCCGTGTACCCCCATTAGCCCTCCTCATTCTCCCAACCATATTATGTGGGAGTGTGACGAAGGCACTTATTCCCCTGAGAGAGATATTTATTCTCTTTCACGGGTAAATTGTGATTACTTGCAAAAAATAATTTATACAATGTATCATCTAATCTCATATGTTTTTTGTTTACTCTTTACTCCAGAATTCACTGGTTTCTTTTCTATCTATTCATCCTTTCAGTCCACACAGGTTGATCTGCGCAGTCAGCTCTGCATAACAAAAAGTAAGTCAAAACTATTTGATCTATTGCCATGGCACCACTGAATATACTTTCCCTGAATGTTCAGGGAATAAATGTCCCTCAAAAAAGGACCAAAGCCTTCCGTACTTTCCATAACAAGAAGGCTCACATAGTATGCCTCCAAGAAACACACTTCACCAAAGATTCTACTCCAAAATATATTTCTCCTTTTTATCAACAAATTTACACGGCTTCTGCCTGTACCAAGCAAAGGGGAACTCTAATTGCATTTCACCGATCCACACCATTCACCTTATCATCAGAAATTAAAGACCCAGAAGGTAGATACCTGATACTCATGGGTTATATAATGGATACAGCAATCACGGTGATTTCCTACTACGCTCCTAACAAACAACCTACACCATTCCTCTCACATATATTACAAGTGATTAATACACACAAAATAGGAACAGTGATAATGTGTGGGGATTCGAACCAGGTCCTCCTCCCATTTCTAGATAAATCACCTTTTACACCATCCAAAATAACCTCTAGATTACCTTTTTCTCAACTTCTTTCCAAATACAATCTGGTAGATTCATGGAGAGAAAGTAACCCAATGAAAAAGAAATTCACTTATTTCTCGCACCCTCATCAAACCTTCACCAGAATAGATCATATTTTTCTAACAATAGGAATGATACCAGAAATTATTGCATCAGATATAATTCCGATTCCGTGGTCTGACCATAATGCAGTATACACTACTATAGCCTCAGCCATACCAAAAGCGCATGACCCAACGTGGTACTTACCGGACATAATGCTCAAACACCCACTACATCAGATGGCCATTGAACAAGCTTTAAAGGAATACATATCAATTAATTATACAACAGACATCTCCCCAATAACACTGTGGGAAGCTCATAAGCCTGTCTTGCGTGGTACAATACAAAGACAAATGGCACTATTTAAACGGGAACGCAAAAATCTAGCAAAAAAACTAGAACTCAATTTTAATGCAGCCTACATATCATTTCAAGATAATCCATCTCAGAGTACAAAATCTCATCTGGAAAAATCTAGATTGGAATACTATCTATTTCTCACTGAGTCAGTTGATAAATCCCTCAAACGCTCCAAACACAATTTCTACATGAATACAAACAAACCAGGTACATATTTGGCTCGGGCATTAAATTCAACTAACAAATCTTTCAAACCAATACGTTTGAAATTATCAAAAAATGTTTACACTTGTAATCCAGTTAAAATAGTCCATAAATTTCACTCACATCTCGCAACTTTATACAAGACAAACAGTGAATTTAATCCTACAGAGGCTGAATCCTTCTTCTCAAAAATAACCTTACCTGAGTTATCTCAGAATCAAAAAAGCAGTTTGGATGAGCCTATAACTATAGATGAAGTTGCTAACGCCATAAAAGACCTAAAACTTAACAAAAGACCAGGCCCAGACGGCTACTCGGCTTTATACTATAAAACATTCTCAGAAATACTCTCTCCCATTCTCACTGAAACTTTTAACAAACTTCTAGATGGACATTCTTTTCGGCAAGAAACACTAATGGCAATTGTTTGTATGATCCCAAAACCCCTTTCTGATGATACTTCCTGTGTAAATTATCGGCCTATCTCTCTGTTAAACCTCGATATTAAATTATTAGCAAAAATAATAGCAAAACGCCTCAATAGCATTATAGGAAAATTAATACATAGAGATCAAGTAGGCTTCATGCCAAATAGACAGGCAGGCGATAATATACGCAGGGCAGTGTTATTGGCACATATTGCTAAAAAACGGAAAATCCCTTTATGTTTTCTATCTCTCGATATTAAGAGGGCATTTGACACAGTATCCTGGCAATATATGCAATATTCATTACAAAAATGGGGTTTTGGACCCCACTTTTTAACATGGATCAAAGCATTATATAATAAACCCAAAGCCTATATAAAATATGCTGGATACAAATCTGAAGCCTTTAATATCGAAAGAGGTACCAGACAGGGTTGCCCATTATCTCCCTTATTATTTGCCCTTATACTCGAACCCATGGCCCAATACATCAGAACAAACCAAACTATAACTGGCATTGAAGTAGGAGGTATTACACACAAATTATGTATATTTGCAGACGATATATTACTTTTTCTATCATCACCACAGGTCTCTGGTCCTAACTTAATACCAGCTCTTGATGGATTTGCAGCCCTATCCGGCCTTATGATTAATTCTAAGAAATGCCTAGTGCTTAATATTTCACTCACAAACATGGAATTGATCCCGGCTAGGGCTGCACTCCCATTCACATGGGCAGAAAAATCAATCCCATATCTTGGAATTCATTTAACAGCATCTCATTCTGACTTATTCTCAACCAATTATCCTCCTGTATTAAGACAGATCACAAATCTAATAAAACAATGGTCGCAACTTCCTTTATCCTGGATAGGGAAGATTAATGCAATCAAAATGACTATTCTACCCAAATTGCTTTATCTATTCAGAGTCCTCCCTATTCCAATTCCTTCCTATTTTTTGAGAATAGTACAAAAAAGAGCAACTTCGTTTATATGGGGCTCTTCTAAACCACGTATACCTATACACACACTACATCTTCCCAAAAATAAAGGAGGCCTGGGATACCCTAATTTTACTAACTACTACAGAGCAGCACATTTGGCCAGTCTGTCCAAATACCATGCAAAACAGGAAATACCATTATGGGTATTTATAGAGGCTTCAGAAAATGACCCTCTATTAATATCAAATTTATTATGGCTTGATCCTAAAGACCGCTTTAAAATTCATAATCCCATAACTAAACACTTCTTATCTCTCTGGGATAAACTAAAAACCAAATATCAGTTACAATCTCCACACAATCCTCTCCTTTCTTTTATCAGAAATCCGGCCTTTTATCCAGCATGGATCTACCCAAATTCTTTTAAAGCTTCGACAACATCAGGCATTCAGACACTAAATGACTTCATAGTATTTAAATCATTCCTTTCATTCCCATCGCTTAGAGAAAAATATGATCTACCAAACTCTGAGATATTTAGATATCTCCAAATCAAAAATTTCTATACACCATTCCTAAAAGGGGATACACCATTATCCCAATTATCCATTTTTGAATCAATCTGTACAAAAGATCCATTTGCTAAAGGTACAATTTCATCACTTTATAATCAATTATATGGAGTAGCAAATCTTAATAGACCCTCTTACGTTCAGAGGTGGGAGGAGGACCTGGGACGAACTTTAGAAGACACGGACTGGTCTAATATATGGCTCACATCTAAGTCATCTTCACCCAACATCTTGGCACTGGAGACAAATTATAAAGTCCTAACTCGCTGGTACCTTGTACCTGCTAGTGGCAAAATATTCACCTAATACCTCAACTCTTTGTTTTCGAGGATGCCCAGAAATAGGCACATATTTACACATATGGTGGACGTGCCCAGTAATCCAAACCTTCTGGAAGGAAGTCTTCGTGATTGCATCTAGAATTTTTAAAAAAATAATACAACCAGATCCATATTTAACTTTACTTAATCTAAAACCGGAATGGTTAACACTCTCTCAATTCAAACTTATGATCCAACTAATAACGGCTGCAAAACAAACAGTGGCCAAGGCATGGAAATCTCCTACATTGGTACTAGCAGAAACAATTCACAGAATGAATAATACAATGTCCCATGCTAAGATGGTAGCCATCGATCAAAATCAAATTCCAAAATTTGAAAAACTTTGGCATCCTTGGATAAAACAACAGTTCCTGTCAAATTTCAATGACTCTGTCCTGTTGCCATGGTAACAGATTAAATGACTTACAGAGACACCCATGCTAAGGCTTCAAAGAGAACTAAAAAGAATAATAAGCTGACGAACGGGACAACCTTGTGGACCATACCTCTACCTTTCAACCCTTTTTCTTCTTTCTCTTTCCTTTTCTCCACCTTACGATTAAAGCTCATTATCAGAATTTATTTGACCTATATACATTCTACTTGTAAACAATATGTATAGTAGGTATAAATCATTTAAATACCTACAAAAGTAACTAAGGAAATGATATATATCTTTAATTTAGGTTTACGTGAACCCAATGTTTAATATTTGAAATTTCATGATATTTACCTATATAAACCCTACTGTAAAACAATGAGCTTACTTTATAGATCCTTGTAAACTTACTTTATGTATCTTTATGTATCTTTATAACATTGTATACTCAATAAACTTCTTTTGACAAGGAAATTAGTTACAGTCTTCAATGCAATGGTTTTTGATATGCCAGGAAAACAAAGTCAAAGTGTAACAGAAATTGCACAAACACAGGAGAATTTACATATTGAACAATTAATGATTGAAAAAGATGCATTAGAACATAAAATGAATGCATTATTGGAATCAGTTAAAGAAAAAGAAAGTTGTATTGCTTTTTTAACTCAGAAAGAAATTGAACAAGAGAATGTTATAAGTTTGCTTAAAATGCAATTATTGCAAGCTCAGTCTTCTGCACATGCTCAGTGTTTAGCTTATGAACACGTGACAAAGTCAGAGGCGAGGGATAATGATGCTGATTCTGGAGTTGACTCAGTGGAGTCATTTGAGGAGGTTAATATTTCCTCAGACAATGAAAGCATGAAGTCTGTTGATTTGAATAATAGTAATATTCAACAGAAATGTAAATTTTCATCGCCATATACTCAAAGAAAGGTATATGCAAAAAAACCAACTCTTAAATGTTTAGTTTGCAAAAGAGCGGGTCATATAGCTAGGTTTTGTGTGATGGCTAATAATAATGATATACAAAAGAGGTTGTATTATCCAAAAACGATGCCAAGGCGATATGAAGTGTATTCTGTGCGCTGGTGTAGTAATTTGAGGTATAGAGGCCATAATAATCAAACTAATTTTCCTTTTAAGACCCAAATGCAAAGATTGCAAACTGCAAATAGTCCATTAAGACAGGAAAGGTATCACTATGTATCATATAACACTGTGAAAAACAATGTTAGCAGTCCTTAAATGAACTGCATGGATGTAAGGATTTTCTGGTTATTGATTCTTTGCTATGGATAATAAGGTTATGATTTGAGGTTCAGAGATTTGGTTTTTATTTGATATATTTTTAGTATTTTCAAGGCTAATCCTTTGGATTATTAATTTTTATTAATTTTTCCCAGTTATGATTATTATGATTTTAATTTTTCATTTTTTGTTCAGATGGAACATTGAGAGGTTTAGTTCATCTGATAAGGGGGTAATTAACAGCTTTGTACTCAATTAGCAAAGGATGCAGATTTGTATGGAGAATTAGTGATTTTAACCTGAATATGGTCAAAATTATGTTGTGGAAAAAACAAATATAAGATTTTCCTTCGTTTTCAGAGGTTTAAAAGATTAATCGATTTTTTGAGTCCTCATCGGGTGATATTATATCTATATTTTGTTAATGATAACTAGATCTAATATCATGACTTAGATGGATTTTCTATATTTTAATGTACCACAACACCTACAGGTGGAATTCACTAAATTTAACTATGACAGTTTAGATCACTTTGGTAAGCAAAAATTGCTTGAAGTTCTTAATGAGAAATTCTATTGGGATAAAATGGGAAAAGACAGTAGACAGAGTAATTAAATCTTGTCTAATCTGTGTACTAAGATATTTTAATTACTGATAGGATATGGATTAATCATGTTTTTCTAGTTTGGGGTATACTAGCAAATCTCAGTAGTGACAGAGGATTCCATTTTATAGGTAAAATCATGGAGGTAATGTGTAAAATCTTGGGAATAGGACAGAGATTTCATGTATCATATCATTCACAGTTTGCAGGTACAGTTTGTTCAGTTACGGAGTATTCTTCATTTGATTTAATGACAGGAAGAATTATTTTGTCACTTGTGTTTCACAATGAACGTTTGGTTGGCAATATACAGCAAGGATTGTTAGTGTAATGCTTGTGATTTGAGAAGAGATATTAGGATGTTATTTAAAAGGTATTGAATGTCATTCAGAAAAAGATATTTATTTTTGGTATTTTGTGCTCCTTTTGCATAACAGTGTTTTGGTTATAGATGATACAGGACAATTTGAACAGAATGTGTTATATGCAGTTACTTGTATGAAAAATGGTGATTAAAGAGTTGCCATGTGTATGGTCACACCCAGAGATGGTGAGATACATGTCACAGGCGGAACTAAAGGTTCAGGAGAAGTGGACCATGGCAAAGTAATTGGGAAAGGTCCATTTGACATCTTGGATGTTCAAGGGACAATGGTACTAGTTCAAGGATTTCTCAATTTAATGAAAAAGCATGTATAAATAAAAATGTGGGTATAACAAATGTAATATTCTGAGATAAATGATGCTGCTTTTATTTTTCCTAGGAATGAATTATATTGCATTAACCTGGAGGAATCATGGATTCCAAAAAAGGAAGAAAAGATGTCAGTTCAACAAAAGAAAGTGTTAAAGAGAGAAGATTTATCATCATCACAGGATTCATCTTTTCCCTAGTGACAATTTTATCTGTGGTAAAATATATCACAAACTGTTCCAGCTATGCAGAGGTTAACAGGATTGAAGAATTACACAACAAAGTCATTACATTATTCAGAGACAAAAGAGATCTAGACACTGATATCAATATAGATGACAAAAGTGATAAAGACATTGATATTAATACAGAGGACAAGAGTGATAAAGATATTGATCTTAATACAAATGACAGAATATAATTCTAGATACGTTGATAACAATACAGCTGAAGAATTGTATGGATATGTATTTATAGGACAGGGATATGATTGCTGTATGGAATTATATTTCATTCGTAGAAATAATTTTGAGGTAAATGTTAAAATAGAATCCAAAACAAATTTTGTTAAAATGCTGGGATCTTATAGGTTAAACAACAGAATCCGGAACTTTTGAATGTAATATTTTTGGAAGGAGTTTTTGGTCAGTATTTGTAAAAGGTAACAATCTTTGAACATTTTTGAAGATAATGATAGTTTGCATTTGATATGTAAAACAAAAATATATGTACCTCAAGATTCATTGGTAATTTGGAAAAGGAACGATGAATTTTTGGGAAGTTTTCTTCACAGTTCTACTATGATAATTCATAAAGGAATTTATGGTAGTGTGAATTGGATCAATAATACATTTGTTTATCAACAAATTAGAGTATCTTTGAATGATACTGGTATATATGAATGTTGCATATCAATAGTAAATTATCCAATGAAATGTGCGAAGGGAAGTGTTGTTGTAAGGTCTCCTAGGAAAACTCCATGTGTTGGTAAGAAAAGTGTCTCAGCAAATCCATTTCAGATTAACCATTTCCAATCCAGAACTCTTTTGAGAGAGGGAAAGTTTGTCATTATATTGTGGAACTTTAATGTTTCAGAATGGAAAATTTCTACAAGGTTTCCACAATGTCAAGGACATTTGGTTAATATGGAATTGGGTATTGAAAGATGGTTTGGAATTAATAATAGAAATCATAACAGAAATAAGCGTGGTATTGTTGAAGGTATTTAAGGAGGGATTGGCACAATTGGGAGTATTACTAATAGTATGGACATTAGTACTTTAAAGTCTGATCTTGAGACAGCTGGTTTAGTGGGTAGTAACGGGATTAAAATACAGAGAAATTTAAATGAAATTTTAGAAAATATGGTTATTAAAACAGCTAATATAATGGGTCCATCTATTTTACATCTTCAAAATATTACTCTTGATTTAATGTTAAGTGAACAACATTCTCATATTGCCAGAGTATGTTTAGAAATCCAGACTGAATATTCCACTAATTTTAAAATAATTGCACAAGCATTTCAGAGTGGAATAACCCCTCTTGGCATTTTACAGAATTTACCCAGAGAATATGTATATGCTATAAATCATACAGATTTATGGGTAAATAGATGGATAGGATGTAAACAGGATGTTTGTTATAGTTCTTCTATGATTCCGATAGCAGGACAAGAACAAATTTTGGTTCCAATCACTGTCTTGGGATTACCCGTCAGCAATACACAATTATTGTATTATAAATTACAGTATACAGATTTTGCATTTAACAATGAAAATTCTGAATTAGAACAATTAGATTTGTCATCATGTTTACAATTTCAGTCTAAAGTTATCTGTTTACCTAATCAAGATAAAAGTATTTTTCATTCTTGTTATCATAATCATACATTGTGTTCAGCAAGAATAGAAAAAGTTGAAACAATTTCTGAATTAATTTATCGTGTAGATAAAAAGAAAGTTTGTTTCCAGATCATGTCAGATACAGAAAGGGTTAAAACTTTTTTCTCTTCTTGTACAAATACAGAAAACCTAAATCAAGGCTTGTATTGTATAGAAGGAGACATTGTAGCAATAAGTATTAATGGGTTTAGAACAAATTTAACAAACATGCTTATGAAAAATATAAGTGCTCTTCCTACACAATATAATATATCTCAGATAGATGAATTTCCTTGGGAAGAATGGGCAAATGTAATTCATAAGGATAAAGGTTTATTGATAACTTTGGCTAAGGAACTTCAGAATGCAGAAATATTGTTTAAACATGAACAAGGTAATTTGCAAGAGATATCTCATCAATGGTCAGAATTTTCAGGAAGTAATTGGTGGAAAAAATTCAGTAATAGTGTATCAATTTGGGGAAAAACTTCAATAACCTCAGCAGCAGGAAATATTTTATCACATCCTATAGTTATTCTTTTATTATTATTATGTTATTCATTATATTCCAGTTATGTTTGATGTTTAGAATGAAAAAATTATATTATCGAATTAGTAATGAAATCAAGAAAGGAGATGATTTATTGCAAAATAAGATTGAGAGAGATGGGTTTTGGTATTGCAAACTCGGTTGGTGATGGAAATACATTTGGAGTTATTGGATCAAAGTCTGAATGAATGGGACATGGATGCTATGAATGTATGATTAAAATATGATTGTTATTCATATTTCAGAGGGGAATGTTATATTCTTAATATCTAAATTTTAATTGGCTTTATTGAAAAGAATATGCATTTTCCATATTTGTTTGAGTGATAGGACTTTGAGCTAGTGATACCCAAATGGCCATTCATTGACTGAAAATGCAGGTCAAGACCCTGTCAGAATTTGATGGATTTTGTAAATATATGTATGGGTCTTCCTATGTAACCGATACTTTGTTTGATTTATGCGTTTATGTTTTAAGAGGTCTGCTGAAAGCCTCTCACATATATCTGGTTTCATGTTTAAAAGGTTTGGTTCAGTTAAAAACAGATGTTGCTCTTTGCTAGCCCCCGCTCTTAGACGGAGAAAAGGGGAGTGTATGGGAGGGATTAGTGTTTGGGCGCGAATTTGAAAGACTGAGTTCATATAGACACAAGGAATCCAGTCTTCTGGCTCACTTTTTGCATACATCTCTTGACACACACACATCCTGCTTCCAAGACAAACAGCTTTCCAAGCTACCTATTCAAGCCAGGACACAAGAGGTTAATCGGCCATTTTTAATAGGCCATGACAAAGGAAAGCACATGTCTAAAGACTTTCAGATCTTTGAAACAAATGAACTATATATTTTGAACATTTTTTGCATATATGAAACAACATTAATTCTGAATATGAATGTACTATTTTTGTAAGTGTTTTCCAAGTTTATGTGTGTACAATAAAACACACGGTTTTGATTTAAGCTGACTCAAGCAGAAATAATTCCAAAATTCGTCTCACGAGAATCATCATTATTGAAGGCTTTTTATACAATATTAAGCCATTTATTTCAAGGACCTGGTTCGAATCCCCACACATTATCACTGTTCCTATTTTGTGTGTATTAATCACTTGTAATATATGTGAGAGGAATGGTGTAGGTTGTTTGTTAGGAGCGTAGTAGGAAATCACCGTGATTGCTGTATCCATTATATAACCCATGAGTATCAGGTATCTACCTTCTGGGTCTTTAATTTCTGATGATAAGGTGAATGGTGTGGATCGGTGAAATGCAATTAGAGTTCCCCTTTGCTTGGTACAGGCAGAAGCCGTGTAAATTTGTTGATAAAAAGGAGAAATATATTTTGGAGTAGAATCTTTGGTGAAGTGTGTTTCTTGGAGGCATACTATGTGAGCCTTCTTGTTATGGAAAGTACGGAAGGCTTTGGTCCTTTTTTGAGGGACATTTATTCCCTGAACATTCAGGGAAAGTATATTCAGTGGTGCCATGGCAACAGATCAAATAGTTTTGACTTACTTTTTGTTATGCAGAGCTGACTGCGCAGATCAACCTGTGTGGACTGAAGAGATGAATAGATAGAAAAGAAACCAGTGAATTCTGGAGTAAAGAGTAAACAAAAAACATATGAGATTAGATGATACATTGTATAAATTATTTTTTGCAAGTAATCACAATTTACCCGTGAAAGAGAATAAATATCTCTCTCAGGGGAATAAGTGCCTTCGTCACACTCGCACATAATATGGTTGGGAGAATGAGGAGGGCTAATGGGGGTACACGGATCTTCCGCTTACAGGAGAGAAGTGCTATGTCAAAAGACATCAAAATGATGATTCATTAATTGGAGTGCAGAATATAGTTTTTGTTGAAATTATTTATTCCAGGGTGGTTGTATATGGTTAGTCTTGCCCTAGGCTAAATAATTCAGTTAGAAAGGTACTGTTAATGACTTTGGTATTGATGAAGATAGTTTGAATTATTTTGGGATTTTAACCCTTTTAGAGTAAACAATTACATAT
This sequence comes from Aquarana catesbeiana, assembly GCA_037953035.1. Lineage (NCBI taxonomy): Eukaryota > Metazoa > Chordata > Amphibia > Anura > Ranidae > Aquarana > Aquarana catesbeiana. Next base: position 4,092,827 of record JBBHAA010000512.1, on the reverse strand, counting down.
TTTATTCATATGTAACTGTTTAGATATGTTAACTCATAAAATTGAGGTTGTATTGCTTCAGATTAGAATAAACAAAAACATAGTTCTAGGAACTAGTTAGGTAATAATATATTTGTTTTAAGAAAAGAAAGAAAAAGCTTCCATTACTTCTGGATTATTGAACATATTTGTCCTAAAAAGTAATAAATCTATTGTTATTACCTGAAAATATATAACTGAACAAGAATTTCCTTATTTCACTTATATATTCTAAGGCTATATGAATCAGAAGTAATAAGAAATATAACTGGAATGTAACATGATCCCACACAGTGTGTGAATGCAGTTACATTCAGTTATAAATACAGGTTTTTTTATAAAGAACCATCTCTTAGTATAATAAATGAAGAGATATCAGGAATTAGGATGTCAGTCCATTGAATCTTCTTGGTCCATGGATGATGTGGCATAACGGCCTCTTTTGTGAGAATGATGATTCCCATTTTGTTCTGAAATTTTCTGGGTGTTGCCTGAAGGTGAAGATGATGCCATTCTTCTGCGTGTGGGAGAGTTGCTGCTTGTGGGTTCTGTCAGATTTAATTTTAAAAGGGTTTGTTGTAGTTCATCTGCTGATCTGCTTCTGTAAATTGTACCTTGGTAGTTAAATCTGACTGAAAAGGGGAAGCCCCATTGATACATAATGTTGTGGCGTTGCAGTTCCATTAGTTGGGGTTTCATGGATCGTCTTTTAGTAATAGTAGGTTTGGAAAGGTCAGCAAAAATTTGATAATTGTGTCCTTGAAAAATAAGTTCCTTTTTTTCTCTTGCAGCAATTAGTATTTGTTCTTTCGTTCTGTAATAATGAAATTTTGTGATTATATCACGTGGGGGTCCATCTTTCTTTTTGGCTGTGAGGGCTCTGTGTACTCTGTCCAGTTCTAAACGTTCAATAGGGATATCTGGCTTTAGTTCTTGTAATCGAGCAGCAATAGTAGATTGCAGGTCTGTCACAGTTTCAGGTATTCCCCTTATGTGCAAGTTTGAACGTCTGGCTCTATTTTCGTAATCTTCGAGCTTAGTATTAAATTCTCTTCTTTTAATTGTTCCAATTCTGTTATATTTTCTTGGGTTGTAATTTCAATTTCATCTATTTTTATTTCTAAGGCTGCGGTGCGGTTTCCCAGCTCTCTTATTTCTTTGGTTAGGCTGTTTGTTATTTGGTCTGAGGTTTGTTTTAAAGCCTTATGAAGCATCTTTTCAAATTGTAATAATATTACTGGGGATGCTGAGGAGGCTTGTGGAGAAGTTTGTGAGAGGATTTGTTCTGTATCTGACTCAAATGGAGAGTCTTGCTGTGACATTTTCTGTCTGTGAGAGTGCCCTGATGCTGTATATTGTGAGGTGACTGGAGCTGCTTTAGTTGCAGTGAGTACCTGTGAGCTCTTTGTGAGGTGATTTTTATTTCTGCCACGGCTTCCTCCCAGTACCATATTTCCTGCCCAAACTTTCACAGTTTGTTCCCTGGGGCAAAAAGGTTCAAATGGATACCTTTTGAGCCTGCAGGCTCCGCTTTGTCCTTCTCTTCTCTCCTCAGCGGTGTGGAGCTCTAACAATGCATGTCTGCTCTGCTAGGCTCCGCCCATGCACACCCTTTTTTTTCTTTTTTCAATTTTCAAAAGTTTGTGACAAAAAGTGAGGTCTGCAAAATACTCACTATACCTCTCAGCAAATAGCTTGGGATGTCTACTTTCCAAAATGGGGTCATTTGGGGGTGTTTTGTGCCACCTGGGCATTCCATGGCCTCCGAAACTGTGATAGGCAGTGAAGAGTGAAATCAAAAATTTACGCCCTTAGAAAGCCTGAAGGCGGTGCTTGGTTTTCGGGGTCCCGTGCGCGGCTAGGTTCCCAAAAAGTCCCACACATGAGGTAACCCCCTTACTCAGGAGAAGCAACAGAATGTATTTTGGGGTGTAATTTCACATATTCCCATGGCATGTTTGAGCAATATATCATTTAGTGACAACTTTGTGCAAAAAAAAAAATTGTCTCTTTCCCGCAACTTGTGTCACAATATAAAATATTCCATGGACTCGACATGCCTCTCAGCAAATAGCTTGGGGTGTCTACTTTCCAAAATGGGGTCATTTGGGGGGGGTTTGAACTGTCCTGGCATTTTATGCACAACATTTAGAAGCTTATGTCACACATCACCCACTCTTCTAACCACTTGAAGACAAAGCCCTTGCTGGCACTTTGTTTACATGAAAAAATTATTTTTTTTGCAAGAAAATTACTTTGACCCCCACACATTATATATTTTTTTAAAGCAAATGCCCTACAGATTAAAATGGTGGGTGTTTCATTTTTTTTTTTTTTCACACAGTATTTGCGCAGCGATTTTTCAAACTTATTTTTTTGGGGAAAAAACACACTTTTTAAAATTTTAATGCACTAAAACACACTATATTGCCCAAATGTTTGATGAAATAAAAAAGATGATCTTAGGCCGAGTACATGGATACCAAACATGACATGCTTTAAAATTGCGCACAAACGTTCAGTGGCGACAAACTAAATACATTTTTAAAAGCCTTTAAAAGCCTTTACAGGTTACCACTTTAGATTTACAGAGGAGGTCTACTGCTAAAATTACTGCCCTCGATCTGACCTTCGCGGTGATACCTCACATGCATAGTGCAATTGCTCTTTACATTTGACGCCAGACCGACGCTTGCGTTCGCCTTAGCGCGAGAGCAGGGGGGACAGGGGTGCTTTTTTATTTTTTTTTTTTTATTTTTTTTTTTTTGCTTTTCTATCTTTATTTTAAACTGTTCCTTTAATTTTTTTTTTTTTTAATCATTTTTATTGTTATCTCAGGGAATGTAAATATCCCCTATCATAGCAATAGGTAGTGACAGGTACTCTTTTTTGAAAAAATTGGGGTCTTTTAGACCCTAGATTTCTCCTCTGCCCTCAAAGCATCTGACCACACCAAGATCGGTGTGATAAAATGCTTCCCCAATTTCCCAATGGCGCTGTTTACATCCGGCAAAATCTAAGTCATAAAATGCTCGTAGCTTCAGGTTTCTTAGGCCATATAGATGTTTGGAGCCACTCTGGTCTCTGATCAGCTCTATGGTCAGCTGGCTGAATCACCGGCTGCATTCTCAGGTTCCCTGTTGAGACAGGAGAGCCAGAGAAAAACACGGAAGATGGTGGGGGGGGGCATTCCCTCCCACTGCTTGTAAAAGCAGTCTAAAGGCTAATTAGCCACTAGGATTGCTTTTACATGAAAGCCGACCGCTGGCTGAAAAGAATGATACCAAGATGATACCTAAGGAGTGGCGCTGTGCATAAAGGATGTATTGATATATAATGATTATCTATTAATGATAATAGATGTATCTATGTGACATACTATAGGGAACGGCAATAAACAATAAAGTTTTGGATGCAGAGGTATGTATCCCAGATAAAATTGCTGATTAATAAAATAAAAAATATTTTGGTATAAATAAATATGAATTAAATGCAACCGTAATCCCATAAGCAAAGATAAACACTAACAGTCCCTAGTGATATAGTGTAATGTAAATAATAGGTGATATGTGCAAAAATGTCAAGTGTAGTCCAATGGTCAGTGTTCCATCACCTGCTAAATGGTGAAAATAAACTGCAAGTAATATATAAGGTGGAGGGTATCAACAACCCTCTATGATAGAAAACTAAAGGTGCAAAGAGATGTGTGTAAAAAATATATATATATATAAAAAAGGTATATATGTAAAAGATAATATAAGGGTATCCACAACCCTCTATGGTGAAGTGCTGAAAATACAAAGGGATGTGTGTGAGAAATATATATATATATATATATATATATATATATATATATATATATATATATGTATATATATATATATAAAGTGTATATATATATATTTAAAGTGAAAATTAATGCAAAATATAAAATAAAAATTAATATGAATGTATCTCTAATAAACTGGTGGTGATGCAATTAGTAACAGCAATAGGTCTCATGTGAAATAACAAAAAGTTCATATGATGTCTTCCACCCGACTTCTTCCAGATATTTCAAAACCAACTCCCCCTAATGTGATTCCACTCACCAGAACGCTATACCCCTGCAGGGGTATAAGCATAAGATGTTTGTATACTAGGTGCCCATCAAATCCGGGTGCCGATCGAATCCCTGTATGTTGATTCCTCCAATCCAGTTCCTCGATCCAGATCAGCCACTCGTGCAAAGGAAGGAGATGGGGGAAGATGATAGTCCCCTGTTATGATCCTATTTCCAGCCGGACATCCGCTCCAAAGTATTATATATAATAAAAGAATTGATCCACATAGCGTAACTCCATTAAAATGCGTTTATTTGTAAATAATCATACAGTCCAAGGAGCGTAGCTAATTCCAAGGGTTAGAAGGTAGGTATTAAAAAGAGAGGCGGGAGCGTACAAGCTCTCTGTCTCCCCTTGCTGTCCCGGGACACAGCGTTGTACGCAACTACCGCTTGCGTTCCACCGGTCAGCTGGCAAAAACCACGATAACAGGAAGTGAAAATGATCGCTTAGTGACACTCGTGACGGGGGGTGATCAAGGTGTTAAAACTTTATTAGGGGGGGTTAGGGGGGTACCCTAGACCTACAGGGGGCTAACACTCACTGCCCTATCACTTCTAACTGTCACAAACTGACACCATGCGGTAATCAGAAAAAAAAAAAATACTGCTTGGTGTCAGTGTGACATAGGGGGGGGGAGAGGTGATTGGGGGGCGATCGGGGGGGGATCGGGGGTGTTTTGTGTGCCTGGCATGTTCTACTGTGTGTGTGTGTTGTGCACTCACATGTCTTCTGTCCTCGGCGCCGGAACGGAAACTGCCGAGCCGAGGAGAGATGACATCACATCCTCTGCCTGTGTGTACTACACACAGGCAGGGGAGGATTCCCATTGGCTGGGAGCGATCGCGAGGGGGGGCCACGATCAGATGGTCTCCCCCTCGCCTCTCAACGCTCCCAGTCACAAGCCGACCGCCGCTGGCACCGGGGGGGGTTCGATCGGACCCCTCGCCCGCGGGAGGCAGATCACGTATGGGTACGTGATTCTGCCTGCCCATGCCATTCTGCTCACGTATATAGGCGTGAGGCGGTCGGCAAGTGGTTAAATTTCGTACCTGGGGGGTGTCTATAGTATATCTTTAAAGGGGCGCATGTTTCCCGTGTTTAGAACAGTCTGACAGCAAAATGACATTTCAAAGGAAAAAAAGTCATTTAAAACTACTCGTGGCTATTAATGAATTGTCGGTCTGGCAATACACATAAAAGTTCATTGATAAAAACAGCATGGGATTTCCCCACAAGGGAACTCCGAACCAAAATTTAAAAAAAAAATTGTGTGGGGGTCCCCCTAAATTCCATACCAGGCCCCATGGATGGCCCCATGGATGCGGAGCGGGCCGAGAACGAAGTGGGAAAGAAGACACGGCGGAGGAAGATGCCGGACGAGAACACCGGTGCAAGAAGCAGAGGATCGGAGGAAGAACCAGAGGAAGAAGAAGATGGAGGAAGAAACCGAAGGAAGATAGAAGAAAGAAGACCTGAAGAAGATGGAAAGAAGAAGACTTTAAATAAAGGAATTGTCAAAAACTGTCTCTTGTCATTTTTAACATTTTTGACACTTTTTTGTGAAATGGTAGGGGTACTTTTGTACCCCATTACCATTTCACACAGGGGGTCCCCTTGTTAAAGGGGGCTTCCAGATTCCGATAAGCCCCCCGCCCACAGACCCCCACAACCACCGGCCAAGGGTTGTGGGGATGAGGCCCTTGTCCTCATCAACATGGGGACAAGGTGTTTTGGGGGGCAGCTACCCAAAGCACCCTCCCAATGTTGAGGGCATGTGGCCTAGTACGGTTCAGGAGGGGGGGGCGCTCTCTCGCCCCCCCTCTTTTCTTGCGGCCTGCCAGGTTGCATGCTTGGATAAGGGTCTGGTATGGATTTTTGGGGGGACCCCGCGCAAAATTTTTTTTAATTTTGGTGCAGTGTTCCCCTTAAAATCCATACCAGACCTGAAGGGTCTGGTATAGATTTTGAGGGGACCCCCACGCCATTTTTTTTTTTTAATTTTGGTTCGGGGTTCCCCTGTGGGGAAATCCCATGCCATTTTTATCAATGAACCTTAATATGTATTGTTGGACCGACAATTGATTAATAGCCGCGAGTAGTTTTAAATGACTTTTTTTCCTTTGAAATGTCATTTTGCTGTCAGACTGTTCTAAACACGGGAAACATGTGCCACTTTACAGGCATACTATAGACACCCCCCAGGTACGAAATTTAAAGGAATATTACACTTTTATTGTTTCACTTTAAGCATTATTAAAATCACTGCTCCCGAAAAATCTGGCATTTTTAAAACTTTTTTTTGCATTGATCCATGTCCCCTGGGGCAGGAACCATGTCCCCAAACACTTTTTATGACAATACCATGCATATAAGCCTTTAAAATTAGCACTTTTGATTCCTCCCATAGACTTTTAAAGGGTGTTTTGTGGCTTTCGAATTTACTGCGAACACCCCAAATTGTTCGCTGCTTGGCGAACTAGCGAACAGCCGATGTTCGAGTCGAACATGAGTTCGACTCGAACTCGAAGCTCACCCCTTTTCCTGATCAATATACCACCCCCAGGATAGAAGATGCCCTACAAAGCCTATCAGCGGTGAAGTGGTTCAGTGTGGTGGATCTAAAGAGTGGATACTATCAAATCCCCATGCACCCTGAAGATAGGGAGAAGACCGCTTTCATTACCCCAGTAGGATTCTTTCAAATTTGACCGCACGTCTCAAGGTCTGTCTGGCGCCCCAGCCACCTTCCAGAGATTGATGGAGAAGACTGTAGGTGACATGAACCTGATTGAAGGATTGGTATACCTAGATGACATCATCGTGTTTGGCAAGACTTTGGAGGAGCATGAAGAGCGCCTAGATAAAGTCCTTGAAGATACTCCATGACGAAGGCCTGAAGCTCTCCATGGAAAAGTGCCAGTTCTACCAACCTTTGGTCAATTACCTGGGCCATATAGTGTCTGCTGAAGGAGTGGCTATAGACCCTCAGAAGCTGGAAGCTGTCACCTCGTGGCCGAGACCTACTACTGTGACCGAGCTTAGGTCATTTCTGGGATTCTGCTCGTATTACCGGAGATTTGTCGAAGGATTTGCTAAAATAGCTCGCACACTCACTGAGCTATTGAAGAATGAAGAAGACGATGATCCAGATTCGGTTAAGCCTGTAAAACCAGCAGTAGGGCACAGGAAGCCCAAAGAGTCGATCCAAGAGCAGTGGACTGCCCAGTGTGAAAAGGCTTTCAGACAGCTCAAGTGGAGCCTTACAACTGCCCCAGTCTTGGCCTACACAGACCCAGCCAAGCCATATGAACTGCATGTAGATGCCAGCCGAGATGGGTTGGGCGGAGTGCTGTACCAGGCCTGTTGCTTATGTGAGTCAGAGCTTGGCACCTGCTGAGAGGAACTACCCCACCCACAAGCTTGAATTCCTGGCCTTGAAGTGGGCAGTAGTTTACAAGCTGAGAGACTACCTATATGGCGCAGAATTCATGATTAAGACAGACAACAACCCTCTCACATACCTACTCACTACTACAAAGCTGGACGCCACAGGCCATACATGGTTGGCCGCCCTATCAGGCTTTACCTTCAGTCTGAAGTACTGGCCGGGGTCGGAAACAAGGATGCAGATGCTTTGTCAAGAAGACCCCATTGTTGCAGAGATTCCCCAGAAGAATGGACTCAACTTACCCCTGAGGGGGTGAGGGCTCTTTGTCAAGGAGCGGAACAGAATGTTAAAGGTGGATCCAGAGCTGAGGAAATTGGAGTATCAGCTGCTAGGGTGCCCAGAAGCTACTGCAACATCACCCAAGTCGGGGATAAAGGTCTGCCAAAGCTCTCCAAGAAGGATCTGCGAAGGGACCATCTGGAAGATCCTCTCTGTAGCTTGGCATTGAAGGCCTTAGAGAGCCAGCTCCCTGAACTGCTTCTCACTAACTCTCTGAAGGAAGCCTGCTTGCTGCACAAGGAGTGGGATCGGTTGCAGCTACAAAAGGGGTGGTCTACCGAAGGGGCCCCTCTGAAGACCTTGAAGAGAAATGGCAGTTGTTCTTACCAGAGAAACATAGGGAGAAGGTGTTAATCACTTTACATGATCATCATGGCCAGATTCTATTGGCCTCACATGCAGACTAAAGTCGAAGGTTACTGCCATTCTTGCCTTAGATGTATTCAAAGAAAGACTTTATCTCAGCGAGCCGCCCCAATGGGCCACTTAGAGAGTCAAGGACCATTGGATCTGGTGTGCATTGATTTTCTGTGCTTTGAGTCTGACCTGAGTGGGCAGGGAATTGTCCTGGTGATAACCAACCACTTCACCCATTATGCCCAGGCATTTCCCACAAAGGATCAGCAGGCATCCACGGTGGCCAAGATCTTGGTAGAGAAGTTCTTTGTACATTATGGTCTGCCCCAGTGTATCCACTCTGATCAAGGAAGAGACTTTGAGAGCAGCCTCATTAACCACTTTAGCCCCGGACCATTATGCTGCCTAAGGACCAGAGGACTTTTTCCAATTTGGCACTGCGTCGCTTTAACTGCTAATTGCGCGGACGTGCAATGCTGTACCCAAACGAAATTTGCGTCCTTTTCTTCCCACAAATAGAGCTTTCTTTTGATGGTATTTGATCACCTCTTCTGTTTTTATTTTTTGCGCTATAAACGGAAAAAGACCAAAAATTTGGAAAAAAAATGATATTTTCTACTTTTTGTTATAAAAAAATCCAATAAACTCAATTTTAGTCATACATTTAGGCCAAAATGTATTCGGCCACATGTCTTTGGTAAAAAAAAATGTAAATAAGCGTATATTTATTGGTTTGCGCAAAAGTTATAGCGTCTACAAACTAGGGTACATTTTCTGGAATTTACACAGCTTTTAGTTTATGACTGCCTATGTCATTTCTTGAGGTGCTAAAATGGCAGGGCAGTACAAAACCCCCCCAAATGACCCCATTTTGGAAAGTAGACACCCCAAGGAAATTTCTGAGAGGCATGTTGAACCCATTGAATATTTATTTTTTTTGTCCCAAAAGATTGAATAATGACAAAAAAAAAAAAATATTTACAAAAAGTTGTCACTAAATGATATATTGCTCACACAGGCCATGGGCCTATGTGGAATTGCACCCCAAAATACATTCAGCTGCTTCTCCTGAGTACGGGGATACCACATGTGTGGGACTTTTTGGGAGCCTAGCCGCTGGTATAGATCTGATTGGATCAGATATTGATCCGTTCAGATACTATACCACTAAGGGAGGCGTATGCTGTGTGCGTGGGTGTTAGCGGTGCTGGCGCTAACCTGACGCTGCCTGGGGCTGGTGCTTGCCAGTTCACCAAAACGCTACCAAAAAAACTGTTAGCGATCGCAGGGATCAGGCCTGACTCTGCGAACGCTGCAGTTATGCGTTTAGTGTTTTGTAAGTGACAGTGATCGATCGATACTGAACTTGGGTGGGCTGGGCGGAGGGGCAAAACGCAGGTGCTAGCAGGTATCTGGGCTGATCCCACTAACACTGCGTTTTTGGGAACCCTAAACTGCTGGAGACGCTAGTATAGATCTGATCAGATCAGATATTGATCCGATCAGATACTATACCACTAAAGGAGGTGTACGGTGCGTGCGTGGGTGTTAGCGGTACTGGCGCTAACCTGACGCTGCCTGGGGCTGGTGCTTGCCAATTCAACAAAATGCTACCAAAAAAACTGTTAGCAATCGCAGGGATCAGGCCTGACTCTGCGAACGTTGCAGTTATGCATTTAGTTTTTTGTAAGTGACAGTGATCGATCAATACTGCACTTGGGTGGGCTGGGCTGGGCCGGGCGGAGGGGCAAAACGCAGGTGCTAGCAGGTAACTGGTCTGATCCTGCTAACACTGCGTTTTTGGGAACCCTAAACTGCTGGGGACGCTATTATAGATCTGATCGGATAAGATATTGATCCGTTCAGATACTATACCACTAAGGGAGGCGTATGCTGCGTGCGTGGGTGTTAGCGGTACTGGCGCTAATCTGACGCTGCCTGGGGCGACGCATATCACCGCCGGGCGATCAGGGGGCTAAACCTTTATTCGGTAATAAACGGCGGGTGCCCTGACACTATAAAAAATAAACGAACTAACCAGCGTCACCCGTAACAGTTATACGGTGATCAGTGGTGAAAGGGTTAATTAGGGAGCAATCAAGGGGTTAAAACATTTATTAGGTAGTATATGGGGGTCCCTGTCGCTATAAAGCGCTGACGGCGAACCTAAATATTTACCTCCCTAACTAGCATCACCAGTGACACTAATACAGCGATCAGAAAAATGATCGCTTAGTGACACTGGCGACAGGGGGTGATCAAGGGGTTAAAACTTTATTAGGGGGGGTTAGGGGGGTACCCTAGACCTAAAGGGGGCTAACCCTAACTGCCCTAACACAGTAACTGTCACAAACTGACACCATGCAGTAATCAGAAAAAAAAATAAAAAAACTGCTTGGTGTCAGTGTGACGGGGGGGGATTAGGGGGTGATCAGGGGGGGATCGGGGGGTGTTTTGTGTGCCTGACATGTTCTACTGTGTGTGTAGTGTTGTGCACTCACATTACAGTCTTCTATCATCATTTCCTTTGCTGCTGTTTAGCATACAGCAGCAAAGGAATGATTTGATTGGCCGGCGGCGATCCCGAGGGGGGGCCACGAACGGATGGTCTCCCCCTCATCTCTGATCGCCGCTGGTCAGAAGCGGACTGCCTCGGGCGCCGGGGGGGGTCCGATCGGACACCCCACCCGTGGAAGGCAGATCATATATATGTACGTGATTCTGCCTGTCCGTGCCACCTTGCCGACGTAAATCGGCGTGAGGCCATCCTTAAGTGGTTAAGAGACTTTTAGACCTGTTGGGAATCTAGAAATCTAGAACCACCCCATACCATCCTCAAGGTGATCCTCAACCATGGAGATTCAACATAACTCTTTTGAATATGCTGGGAACCCTAACTTCAGAACAAAAGCAACACTGGAGCAAGCACATAGCGGCTATTGTGCACGCTTACAACAGCACTGCAAATGATGCCATGGGATACTCTCCTTATCGCTTGATGTTTGGGCGGGAGGCCCGGCTACCAGTAGACCTAGCCTTCGGCACATCCTCGGACCATACCTCAGCGACTTCTCACAGAGGGTATGTGGACAGACTGCGGAGAAACCTGAAAACTGCTTATGAGAAGGCTCAGGCTGCATCAGATGCCCAAGGACGGAGGAATAAAATAATTTTCAACCTCAGGGTGCGAGTACAGGATTACAACCAGGTGATAGAGTACTGCTGAGGAATATAGGTGTGCCTGGGAAACACAAGTTGGCTCATCGCTGGAAGTCACAGCCCTATGTTATTTGTAAACAACTCCCAGGACTGCCAGTATACCAGATTCGGCCAGAGGGATGTACAGGCCCACTCAAAACTTGGCATCGTAATCATCTCTTGCCCCTGTCGGAGACAGTTTGGGTACCCCTGCAGCAAGTTTCACTGTCCACATCCACCACTCCTCAGAGATCCCAACCAGCGACTAGATTGCAGGCTGTACCTCTTGTTGAAGAAGATGAGGACAGCGAGAATGAAGAAATGGGAATAGACTGGTTGTGGTTGTCTCACACACCAGAGCTTGTTACAACTCCACTCCCTCATCCCACGGTGGCAGATAGTGGAGCTCTTCGACCAGAGGCTCCCGAGTTTATGCTTCAGGATTAGGGATGAGTTTTGAGTTCGAGTCATGTTCGACTCGAAAATCGGCTGTTCGCCAGTTCGCCGAACAGCGAACAATTTGGGGTGTTCGCGGCAAATTCGAAAGCCGCGGAACACCCTTTAAAAGTCTATGGGAGAAATCAAAAGTGCTAATTTTAAAGGCTTATATGCATGGTATTGTCATAAAAAGTGTTTGGGGACCTGGGTCCTTCCCCAGGGGACAAGGATCAATGCAAAATAAGTTTTAAAAACGGACGATTTTTCGGGAGCAGTGATTTTAATAATGCTTAAAGTGAAACAATAAAAGTGTAATATTCCTTTAAATTTCATACCTGGGGGGTGTCTATAGTATGCCTGTAAAGGGGCGCATGTTTCCAGTGTTTAGAACTGTCTGACAGCAAAATGACATTTCAAAGGAAAAAAAGTCATTTAAAACTACTCGCGGCTATAATGAATTGCCGGTCCGACAATACACATAAAAGTTCATTGATAAAAACGGCATGGGAATTCCCCACAGGGGAACACCGAACCAAAATTTAAAAAAAAAAATGACATGGGGGGTCCCCCTAAATTCCATACCAGGCCCTTCAGGTCTGGTATGGATTTTAACGGGAACCCCGCGCCAAAATTTAAAAAAAAACTGGCGTGGGGTCCCCCCAAAAATCCATACCAGACCCTTATCCGAGCACACAACCTGACAAGCCGCAGGAAAAGAGGGGGGGACGAGAGGGCGCCCCTCCTCCTGAACCATACCAGGCCACATGCCCTCAATATTGGGAGGGTGCTTTGGGGTAGCCCCCAAAACACCTTGTCCCCATGTTGATGGGGACAAGGGCCTCATCCCCACAACCCTTGCCCAGAGGTTGTGGGGGTCTGTGGGCGGGGGGCTTATCGGAATCTGGAAGCCCCCTTTAACAAGGGGACCCCCAGATCCCGGCCCTCCCCCCTGTGTGAAATGGTAAGGAGGTACAAAAGTACCCCTACCATTTCACAAAAAAACTGTCAAAAATTTTAAAAATGACAAGAGACAGTTTTTGACAATTCCTTTATTTAACCTCCTGGCATCCGCGCTATGGCCGAATGACGGCCACAGCGCGGACCTGCATTCCCAGGAGGGCCCTCATATGACGGCCTCCCCAGGGCGCGCGCCGGGCGCGATGTGATCACCGAGTCACTGAGACTCGGCTGATCACCGATCTAAGTAAGGGACCGGTCCCGGCCCCTCACCATGTGATCAGCTGTCAGCCAATGACAGCTGATCACATGATGTAAACAAAAGATCGGTAATCGTTTTTTTTTTTTACTCACGCTGACAGCGTGAGTAGAAAAAAAAGCCGATCACCGGCTAGGATGTGAGGGACATCGGTCCCCAAGTAGAAGAGGCACATCTGCCTCATCAGTGCCACCTGAAAGTGCCACCTAACACTGCCCACAGTGCCACCTAATAGTGCCCACAGTGCCACCTAACAGTGCCCACAGTGCCACCTAACAGTGCCAACAAGTGCTACCTATCAATGCCCACAAGTGCCACCTATCAATGCCCACCTGTAGTGCCAATCAGTGCCACCCGGCAGTGCTGCCCATCACTGCCACCCATCAGTGCCCATCACTGCCACCCATCAGTGCCCATTACTGCCGCCTATCAGTGCCCATCACTGCCGCCTCATCAGCATACATCAATAAAGGAGAAAAATTACCCGTTTAAAATTTTTTATAACAAAATATAAAAAAATAACAATTTAAAAAAAAAAAAAATCAGTTTTTTACATTTTTTTAACAAAAAGTAAAAACTGCAGAGGTGATCAAATACCACCAAAAGAAAGCTCTATTTGTGGTGAAAAAATGGTAAAAATTTCATTTGGGTACAGTGTTGTATGACCGCGCAATTGTCATTCAAAGTGCGTCAGCGCTGAAAGCTGAAAATTGGTCTGGATAGGAAGGGGGTTTAAGTGCCCTGTAAGCAAGTGGTTAAATGCTTCTTCTTTCTTCTATCTTCTATCTTCCTTCAGTTTCTTCCTCCATCTTCTTCTTCTTTTGGTTCTTCTGGTTCTTCCTCCGGTGTTCTCGTCTGGCATCTTCCTCGGTGGTGTCAGCGTCTTCTTTCCTTCTTCTCCTCGGGCCGCTCCGCATCCATGATGGCATGGAGGGAGGCTCCCGCTGTGTGACGCTTCTCCTCTTCTGACGGTTCTTAAATAATGGGGGGTGGGGCCCCCGGTGACCCCGCCCCCTCTGGCGCACGGGGACTTCCCTGTGGCATTCCCCGTGATGTCAGAGGGGGGTGGGGTCACCCATTACGTAACCCCGCCCCCTTCTGACGTCACGGCGAATGCCACAGGGAAGTCCCCGTCATGTCCCCGTGCGTCAGAGGGGGTGGGGTCACCGGGTGGCCCCGCCCCCCGTTATTTAAGAACCGTCAGAAGAGGAGAAGCGTCACACAGTGGGAGCCTCCCTCCATGCCAAGACTCCGACGCCGCAGAGGAAGATGCCAGACGAGAACACCGTAGGAAGAGCCAGAAGAACCAGAAGAAGAAGATGGAGGAAGAAACCAAAGAAAGATAGAAGATAGAAGAAAGAAGATAGAAGAAAGAAGAAGCATTTAAATAAAGGAATTGTCAAAAACTGTCTCTTGTCATTTTTAACATTTTTTACACTTTTTTGTGAAATGGTAGGGGTACTTTTGTACCCCCTTACCATTTCACACAGGGTGGAGGGCTTCCAGATTCCGATAAGCCCCCCGCCCGCAGACCCCCACAACCACTGGGCACGGGTTGTGGGGATGAGGCCCTTGTCCCCATTAACATGGGGACAAGGTGTTTTGGGGGGCTACCCCAAAGCACCCTCCCAATGTTGAGGGCATGAGGCCTGGTACGGGTCAGGAGGGGGGGGCGCTCTCTCGTCCCCCCTCTTTTCCTGCGGCCTGCCAGGTTGCGTGCTCAGATAAGGGTCTGGTATGGATTTTTGGGGGGACCCCACGCCATTTTTTAAAAAAATTTTGGCGCGGGGTTCCCCTTAAAATCCATACCAGACCTGATGGTATGGATAAGCCTTTAAAATTAGAACTTTTGATTATTAATGTTCGTGTCCCATAGACTTTAACGGTGTTCACGTGTTCGAACAAATTTTTTGCCTGTTCGCAAGTTCTGGTGTGAACCGAACAGGGGGGTGTTGGGCTCATTCCTACTCAGGATAGATCTTCAGAAGATCTGGAAGATCCTTAAACTTCCTTGTTAGAAACAGACCCTGAGGACCTTTCTTCCTGTATTGAAGCTGAAATGCAAGAAACCGAAATACCGGAAGCTGAAATAAATGAACAGGAGGAAGAAGGGGATGAAGATGATACCAGTTTGCCTGAGACACCAAAACCTAAGGAACAGAGAGCGAAGAGAATTATTCCACCCAAGAGACTAACCTATGACACCTTGGATGAATGCTCCGAAGAAATTTGTTTCACTTCAAAAAGGACTCTCGAAGTGCCTGGTCCTTCCACCGCTGATTTGGTGGAGGACAACCCCATTTCACCCCCTGGCACATCTATACAGGACGCTTCGGTGTCAGTAACAGGTGGACAAAACAGTCTCCCTCCTTGTGACAATTGGTGGGAGGCTCCTCTGTCAAGTTTGTGTCATGGCATGAACTGTTTGAGTTTAAATCCCTCTTATGATAATGCAACTTGTTTGTTGTCTTGTGTGCATTAACCTATTTTCTCCGCTTGTAAGTGAAAGCATGTAACAGGTCACAAACTTTGACTGTCTTTGGGGACCAAAGATTTCAAGCAGGGGGAGTATGTAACACAGGGGTTGTGACCAGTTTAACATGCTGAACAATGTGTTACTTCTTAAGCAAGGGATTGGCTCCCTCTAGTGTCCTTTTAATGCTAATGCTGTCAAGATTTCTCTTTTAATTCTTGAGAAAACAGCGCTGCAAGGCATTAAGGGAAATGTAGTTCAATGTTCAAGTGACTCAATTGTTTAACTCTCTCTGGAACTACATACCCACAATGCTCAGTTCACCTACCCACAATGCCAAGTCACAGAACACAAAAGGGAAAAGTAAGGTGCGCCAGACTAATGCCCTGTACACACGGTCAGACTTTCCGACGGAATATGTGCGATCGGAGCTTGTTGTTGTAAATTCCGACCGCATGTGGGCTCCATCGGACTTTTTCCATCGGAATTTCCGACACACAAAGTTTGAGAGCAGGCTATACAATTTTCCGACAACAAAATCCGTTTGCATAAATTCCGACCGTGTGTGGACAATTCCGACGCACAAAGTGCCATGCATGCTCAGAATAAATTCCGAAACGGAACTGCTCAGTCTGGTAAAATTAGCATTCGTAATGGATATAGCACTTTCGTCACGCTGCAATGTTTTAAATTGTTTAATGCAGCGCACTCTCTTCTTCTTTATAATGCTAGCAGCATGAAGTTGTTTTGCTGCTCATATTCACACAGACTTCTCACAAACTTCTTTCTTAATTATTTGTTGTGATTTCATGAATATAATATTTGTATTCGTCAGATTTAACAAAATTTTTTTGGGCTTTATGTTTTTATATTTTTGATAATTTAGTGTTTGTTTTTTTAATCAAGATCTCCTGTTTTTGTGAGATTTTTTTTTTTTGGTGATCTCCATAATTATTTTTGTGGGTTTTGTGTGTCAAGTTACCACAACACCATTATTATATTGTATTTTAGAATCTCAAGGAGATTGGTTGGTGTTGGTGTCCCTTGTTAATTTCACATTATATTTTGGAAATGTACCTGCCTCCTCACAAACAAACTATCCTTTTTGAAGGAAAACACACAGGCAAGTATTTGTGAAAAATAAATAGCCATTTATTCTGGGTCATACCAAAATAAGGAGGAAGGCAACGCTGGATAAACTGGTGAAATTTGCGAAGCCTTTGTACCCCAGGGCACACATCAATAATTTTACATCCAAAATTGGTGGCCTGAGGAGTCCTTATAATAGTGAGCACAATCCGGTTAAGGACTACAAGAGATCAGGAACAGCAGCAGATGACATATATGTCCCCAGGCTGTGGTCATACAAGAGCCTGCGTCTTTTGCCAGCCCAGACTGAACCCAGAGCCATCGCTCTCTGGTCTTCCTTAGAAGCTTCCTTCCAGGCTGTGGCTCTGGTGTTGGAGGTGTGGCAGGAGGTGGAGGAGGAGGAGGAGGGCCTGGAGGAGGAGGAGAAGGACCATGGTTGAAATCACAAACGTGGCTTTGGCTTGTGAGTTCGCCCCTCAACCCCTTATTTAGGGCTTGTAAGATGAGATAGTCACATATTAGGTGTTGGCCTCCATTTCCAGCATTTTGCATGCTGTAATATAGGCAAAGTCCTCTTGAACACTGTGGGGGGTTCTGAGGGCCACAGTAGCCTTCATAAATAGGCCAATTGCTGCCTCCTTCACGTTACTCCTCTTCCTGTCACTTTTTTGTGAAAGGCGGAGGGGAGGGACCTGGGTATCGGGCAGGCTACTGGGCCCAGCCAACTCCTGGCTGCCACTTACCCCCCCCCCCCAACATCGTTTTAGTTTTTGGTTCATCAATCACACACAGTTTTTATCTCATGACTGTTGCAAATTGAATGTTAATAAATAGAAAAGACTATCATTCTGAGCCCAGCATTTTTCATTCTTGTCACAATCATTTGTGGCCACTAATGTCTATTGATTTGTAAAACACTTTGTGAAATCAGAAATTAGTTATCAAAAGTAACATATGTAGTGCTGGTAGATTTTTAATCTACTGCTGATAGGTAAATTTAGTGGGTTATCTGTTCATACATAGTCAGATTTGCCTCTGTTCCAGCTCGGCTGAGTTGCATGTAGTTTCACACTGTGCCTGTGGGTGCCGTTGTCACTATGGGCCTGTGTTGGAAAGGCAACACGTTGAAGTGTATGAGTGCTCCTCTGTCCTGGAGATAACTCGGTGGAGGTGGTCCTCCGAGTTGCATTCTGGGAGAGGGTTTTTATGGGACAGATGCCATGTTTTAGGGTTCTTTTCGTTCCACCTGCTGGCCCTCCTGGCCGACAGGTATGTGCTAGGAGTACTACCTCGTGGTCCTCCGACCGGGAGGCCCACATTGTTGCAGCGTGTGGGTGGGCCCAGAAGCCTGTCTGGGGCCTACCACAGCGGCAAGGGAATGGTCCTGGGCTGTCTGTCCTACGGGAAGAAGCTGGACAACTGAGAAGATGCCAGGGGAGGACCCGTCATGGAAGGATCATGCAGAGTGCTGGTCTGGAGAGGGGCCTGGTGACTCAGTTGGAGGACGCATTCTAAAGTTAACCTACCACATAGTACTGTCGGGTTGGCTTAAAGGTTCTAGTGCTGTGTTTGCTATTCATCGTAAACCATTACATCCTGTGGCAGAGGATCGTACGGGTTTCTAATCCATTCAAGTCTGTGGCAGACACTTTTGTTCGTGCTGCGTACTGGCTGCTAGGTTAGTGAGAGAAACCTATCCAGGCGGGCAAAGATTCAACTCTAAAAGGAGAATACATCCTACTACAAGATTCCAATTTCTAATAATCAACTAAGAAAAGGTATTTGAACTTCCCTGCAACTCTTCTTCTTCCTCTTTCCTGCTACTTCCTTTAGTCACGTTTATTAAAGCATTGGAAAAGATACTAAAGTGTCCGGTGCCTACATTGCCCGGTATTAAACTCAACGGGACCCTAGACCCGGTTCTGGTGAAATTGAGGTAACGAAGGTGACGGTAACAGCCCGCTATAAACCAGCAGCTCCACCTAGAGTTATTGCTACACATTATCATATATTTAACATCATTAATTTGACAACCAGAAATGCTATACCTGACTCAAGCTGGGCTCCTCCACATGTTGCTGCCTGGAAGGCCCAGGTTGGGCGTCTGAAGCCTCAGCTGAGGTGGAAGGAAGCGTGGAAGGAAGACTGGAGAGTGCTGGCCTGGGTTCTCTCTGGCCTGCCGGAAAATGCAGTCTGTCATAGTATCACAGCCTAGGGACATAAACGTCATCTGCTGCAGCTGCTGATCTCTGGGAATCCTGGACCTTCTTGTGCTCCCTTAGATAAGTGCTCCTCAGGCCACCAATTAGGGCCTTCAAATAGGGGATGTCTGCCGTGGGGGTCACCGGCTTCACAAATTGCACCAATTGATCCAACGCTGCCTTCCTCTTTGTTTTATTGTTATAATAGGGGTGGTTTACCTGCCACAGACAGGGCAGCTCCTTGAACATATCGATGAGTATTGGCATAAAGTCATGATCATTGACTATATCCATTTTCTCTGCAAGACACAACACAAGACAAACCATAATGTCAGGCTAAACTCTCCTAATCTTGTCCCAATATAGGCCCCAATCTATAAGCAGTATAGGCCCAAGTTCAAATGGTACTTTCGTTATCACGATCGGCGCTTCCGTTACTTCTTCCTCCGCTCACAGATCGTACGTAGGACTCACGCGTGTTACGCTTTATATACACTGCGCATGCGTGAAACTCCACCCGCCCCTGACGTTCTTTCTAGTCTATTCCCCGCCCCTTCTCTTTTGGCACAGTAGGGGTGTGCATGATAATAGCAGCAGCGAGGAGGAGGAGGAAAGCTCGGAGGCGATTTAAGGCCTCAAATGTGGCCTTTGTTGAGATGGTGGACATATTGAAAAGGGCCGACTATGACGGGAAGTATGGACCTTACCCGAACCCAAATGTCAGAAAGGCCAAGATCATGGCTAAAGTTATGAAGAGTCTGCACAGGAATTTTGGGGTCCAAGGTTCAACTGAGGAAATGGTGGTCGGACCTCAAATTAAGGGAGAACAATCAGTATAGAAGCATCAGGAGAGTACTGCAAAAAGTAAGTAGTTGTCCTGTGTTCCTATTCTTTCTTTTTATGACGTTTGTGCTGCTCCTGTGCTTTTCTTTACTATTGTACATTTTAAAATGGCAACTTTCATGTTCATGGGCACAATAATCGTTCGTAGGAAACATTGTTCATTTGGCCACTAAAATACGATGTTTTGGGCAGATGCTGTTCTATACGGTTTTTCTGGCCTACTTCTATTAATAAAAGTTTATTGTCTAGATAGGTTTGTAACTAGAATGAAATGCTAACTAGATTCTGTGTAAGGAGAGGACACTCAGCAGCTGTTTACACATCTGGACACTGGAACACTAGTGTGGGACAAAAAGAACACCCTTTTTATTAGGGGGCCCACACAGGTGCTCCAGTGAATAATATAGGGGTGTCTCCATCTGTGAAGCTTGCACAAAACAGGTAAGTATTCAAGCTTTACAAAGGACAAAAACATGTCTTCAGCTTGGAACTCTGACAAAGCAGACAATTGTACAACACTTCCAAGCAATGTTTCATATTCCTATTTCTGCCATCAAATATCTGTGTGCTAAGTATACCTATTTTTGTTCACATAGGGGAGAAAAGACTCGGAGGACACCACTCATCAGAGGAGACCACGGACCCCCCACCTCAGGAAGAAGGGGAAATCCCCCAAACCCAACCAGAGGAGGAGGAGGAAGACATTGTAGAAATTGTCACCACAACAGATGAGTGTCTGCGACCACAGCCTCAGGTAAGAGATGGATGCCGGCATATTTATAATAAATGGTGTGTTTTTTTGTAGGTGATCGGGATGTTGTGGAAGAGGAATGTATTTCACCAGTGAAAGTGCCCGAATCCTCATCGAGGAGATAATGGGGTGTAATAGAAATTTAGAAAACCTAAAGCAAAACATCAATGATGTTCAAAACAAAATGAAGAACATCATTGATGTTTTAGGGAGAATCTAAAACACCCAGAAATCCCTAAATTTCTTCTCTTTTTTGTGACAAAATGTTTTTACGTATGTTAAAAGCCAAATTTAGAAGATGCACACAGTGTGTCAACATATGCTATCTACCATCACGGGAGATCAATGTACGCGTTTTGTGGGTGCAACCCCTTCCTCAATAATAAAGTAGCTGAGAGGAAGGGGTTGCACCCACAAAACACGGCCATTGATCCCCCATGATGGCATCTAGTACATGTTGACATTAGGCAATTTGTGTGTATCTTCTAAATTTGGCTTTTACAGGGGTGACATCACCCCATCTGCTGAAGAAAAAGGCCAAAAAATTAGAACATTAATAAAAAAAACGAGACAGCTAAAAGAAAGCCAAGCAGTAAATCAAAGCAAATGTTTTTTCCGTTTCAAATATATTTTTATTTTAAAAATGTCTCAGACATTGTCTGGCATATCGATGGCCACCTACCCACAAAGTATTCCATGTATCTTATACGGACCTCGCGGGCACTCTGGGGGGGCAAGCCAGGACGGCCAGTTTCAAGCGCCATCAGGGTTGGTTCATTAATATGAATTCCGGCTTCAGGCCCAACTGAGGTAGCATAGTTTAAAGAATTTCTCCTTAAAAAGTTGTGGAGAACACAGCAACACAGGATGATGTGATTGAGTTTATATTCTGCCATGTGTATGGATGTAAGAAATAGGCGGAACCGGCTGGCCATTATTTCAAACGTGTTCTCCACCACTCTTCTGGCTCTGGCCAGCCAGTAATTAAAAACCCTCTGGTCCGGGGTGAGGGTTCTCATAGGCAATGGCCGCATAAGATGGTCCCCAGTGCAAACGCTTCATCCACAACGAAGACGAATGGGAGTGGCAAGCCCAAGCTGCCATTCTGGAGACGCCTGTAGAACTAGGTCTGGGCGATGACTCCACCATCTGACATCCGGCCATTCTTCCCTACGTCCATATACAGGAACTCGTAAGTAGCCGACACCACTGCCAACATCACAATACTATTGAACCCCTTGTAGTTGTAATAGTATGACCCTGAGTTGGTGGGTGGGACTATGTGGACGTGTTTCCCATCGATTGCCCCTACGCAGTTGGGAAAGTCCCACCGCTGGGTAAAGTGGGAGGCAACAGTCTGCCATTCCTGTGGGTTGGAAGGAAACTGTGGAGTCAAACAAGAATGAAAAAATTAGTCATTTTGCACGTAAACATTGAAAGAAGATTAGACACAAACTTTCTTGGCCAACATCAGTATAACATTTATTTTAGGGAGTATTTAAAGACAAAAGTATAAGGTCCACCTATCAGATTACCTATCAGGGGAGATGTTTTGGACAGGTAACCCTCTCCACTTCATTGAGAGATGAATGCCTAAATAATGTGTATTACTTTGGCCAGCCCCTCCTTACTTACACTAAATTGGCAGCCCACTGGACAGGTAAGAAGTGTCATAATACAAAAATATAAATACACACTGTCCAAATTGGAGCACAATTTTAACATTCTGCAATTGCCTATTAAGATAATAATAGGATACAAAAACTTTAAACAGTACCATTTGAAAGTATTCAGGCAGGCCCTTGCACTACATGCTTTAGGGAATTCATACAGAAATCTGACCACAAAAGAGGTAGGTATAGTGTGTATGGGTTTGGCAAAGTCAGCAGATAGAGGATTGTTATGGGTTGACTTAGCGGTTGGGGGGAGGGAGGGTTCCAAATGAGTTTGGGACCCAAAAAAAAAGCCTCTGGCACTCTGACAGAATTTAAGGACACAAATAACATTTGTAGACATTTTAGGGGGTGTTTAGGATAAAGCACTACTATGGAGATGAGAAAATACATTGTTCAGTGACCAGGCGAGGTGGATATAGGCCCAGGAGATCATGCTGCGGAGGTAAGTGAAGGCAAATATGTATGAAGAACAAAAAAAAACATTAAAAAATTCCAGCATGCATGAGGACAAAGGGGACATTCACAGCATATTACAATCATGGTAATTAGGGAATCATGAAAGAAATACAATATATATCAAACATTAAATACAATAAAATGTGATGTTAAAGGATAAAAATCTCACCTTAATATAGTCCTTCTGCAGGACCTGGATGATGGCAGAACAGGTCTCTGGGATAATGATCCCCAGAGCCTGGGGGGAGATGCCCGTCGAGAACTTGAGGTCCTGCAGTCTTCTCCCTGTCGCCAAGTACCGCAACGTGGCGACTATCCTCTGCTCCGGAGTGATGGCTTGCCGCATGCAGGTATCCTGCCTGCTGATATAAGGACGTAGATGTGAAAGAAAAAAATGGCGCTATTAAATATACAATACGCTAAGCTGTGACTAAAGGTGTTATAGGACACTAGACAGAAATAAAAAAACAAAAAAGTTGTGCTGAATGATGGAAATTGTGAGACAATATGGTAAATGCTCATAATAGTGGATGCCAAAAGGCCATACTAGGTAAACCTGAAATTGAAATACACAAGATACACGAGAGTGAATTAGTAACCACACTAAATAGTAAAACTCAAAAAACTAAATAGTGCATACATAAATAAATTGGGAATAAAACATATAAAATAACCAATAAAGAAACAATGTTTGTGAATTAAATCCAGTAACTAAATGAAAAAAGTCCATAGTAAAAGGAAAAATATAAAACATCGCCTTAAAATAAGTCCATAAAAACTGGTGAATCCAAATAGTGATGTGCTGTAGGGTTCCACACATAAAGTGACAAGTGAAAAATTGCCTCCACCAAAGAAAAGACTGCCGCTTACCAGAACTAGGTCGTCTAGTTACAGGGGACCAAACAGAGCGGATGGCTGTAACCCTAGCCCCGGAACTCACTGGCATACACTGGGCTCCTCAGCCTCAATAGAAGCGGTCAGCAGATGGATCGATTGGATGGGCAGTATGTTCACCATGAAAACAACAGAAGCCTCACATAGCATAAAATCCTTTACATTTATTCGTAATTAAAGTGACAAATGAAAACTTACAAGAAAGCAGACAAAGGTGGGCATGGTAAGCATAAAAAAACGAGCCGGCCAGCTTCAAACAGCCCGTAGCTTCCGGGACTGGACGTGTAGCGGTTGCGTCAGAGCGTAGCTCCTCCTCCCTACATCGTTTTGTCACTAACGGACTTGGTCATCCCGTGACCACGTGGGTATGGTGCGGTCCAGAGTCACTGGAGGGTCTGTAGGAGATGAACTGTGTCCCGATGACAATGGGGAGCTGCTGGCTGGCTGCTGGAGGAGGGGGCAAGGATGTAGTATCTATGGGCAATTATCAGGCTGGTGCCCCTGCGAATGGTGTGGAATCAGCAGCATACAGTGTCGGCAGCATCCAGAGAGCCGAGGGCTGGAACCGGAAGTGCACCTCAGCGTGGAACGCAAGCTCCGGGGACCGGAAGTGACACGACGACCAATCAGAAGACGTGTTTCACAGCATCCGCTGTTTCTTTAGTTCTAACATTCTAACCAGGAAGTCAAGTGATTTTTAGACATGCAATGAGCTTTATTGGCCAGGGGGGGTAGTAAACATACACTACACACTAATATACAGATTCACCACAATATAAACATACAGTTAATGTATATCTGAAAAGAAAAATATGTGGGTATATGATATATATCTCTGAAAGGAAGGGGGAGGGAGAAAAGGGGAGGGGGGGGAATATATATATGTATAAATGAGATGAATGGGATGTAAAAAATTGGAAAATTTATTGAGATGGAATAAGAGGACAAATAAATATAAGTATATACATATATATAGGGACTGGTCAAATAATAATCAAAAATTATGAAAAAATAATAATAGAAATAATGTGTATTTATATATACAAGTATGGGGTAAATAATAATAATAATAATAATAATAATAATGAGAAAATAATATGTATTTATATATACTAGTGTGGGGTAAAGGAAAACAAAAAATGGTAATGGGGAAAATTATATAAGGCTGAATGGGGTAAATATTAACATATATGGGCTCTCTCATAGGTGTATTGACCGAACAATAAGAACAAAAAATATCAAAAAATTAAAAAAAATAAAAAATATACACAAACCCAAGAAACTCATCAGAAGCCCCCATATTAGATGTATATGTGTAAAAAAACTGTACGTAGATATACTCGGCCTAAAGAGAAAATGTGTGCAAGGGGGGTAATCCCAGATTGTTTCCTACACATCATGTCTGCATGTATGGATGCATGCCCATGCGCAAAAAACACGCAGACATGAAACTGGACAGACTAAAAATGAAAGTAAAAAAAAAAAAAATATATATATATATATATATATATATATATATATATATATATATATATATATATATAATATACAATAATAACTGTGGTCTATAGAGATAATTATGTGACTAAACTTCGGAAATATGTGTATAGGAGTACTATAAAAGTAGAAGTACGCACGTGTACATATACAACAACTGTGCATACAAACACATGCGCACATACGCACATATGTAGATGAACCAGAAAGTATCTTATTTACAGAGGCATTAGAATCTTTTAGCTGAAGAGAATTTATCAAGTATTTCGATAATCCAAGCCTCAAGATCTGAGATTTCTTGGTGATGGTGTGCGGCAAAGTGGCGTGTAACGCTGTATTTGGGGTTTCCTGCTTGCACAGCACAACGATGTTCTCCAAACCTGGCACGTAAAGCTCTGATGGTTCTTCCTACATATAAAAGGCCACAGGGGCAGGAAATGCAATATTATTATTATTATTATTCAAGATTTATATAGTGCCAACAGTTTACGCAGCGCTTTACAATGTATAGGGGGGGACAACACAATTACAGTACAGTTCAATACAAAAGGTACAGGAGGGCCCTGCTCATAGAGCTTACATTCTAAGGGAGGGGGTGATGGTACAAAAGGTAATAGCTGCAGAGAATGATTTGATGGGAGTGGCTCGGGGACAGTTGTTAGGTGGGTGTGGGATAGGATTCCCTGAATAAATGAGTTTTCAGGGATCTCCTAAATGTGGACAGGGTAGGGGCTGATCAGACATACTGGGGCAGAGAGTTCCAGAGGATGGGAGAGGCTCTGCAGAAATCCTGAAGGCGAGCATGGGAGGTGGTAACAAGGGAGCTAGAGAGCAGGAGGTCCTGGGAGGAGCAGAGGGGACGATTTGGGCGATATCTGCAGATAAGGTTGGTGATGTAGATGGGGGCGATGTTGTGAATGGCCTTGTAGGTTATGGTTAGCATTTTGAATTTTACACGGTGGGGTAGGGGAAGCCAGTGAAGGGATTTGCAGAGAGGAGCATCAGTCATGGATTGGTTAGTGAGGTGTATTAGTCTAGCAGCAAAAGAATGGAGGGGACACTAGGGAGAAGAAAGTTGCTGCTCACCCCTTAAAGACTGGAACAGAAGAAGGAAGGTTTCCCCACATTGGGGTTTTTAGGCAGCGCAATAATGGATATAGACTCAGTTGTATGAAAAAAGTATCACAATTTTTTATTAAGTAATAATTAATTATTATTACTTAATAAAAAATTGTGATACTTTTTTCATACAACTGAGTCTATATCCATTATTGCGCTGCCTAAAAACCCCAATGTGGGGAAACCTTCCTTCTTCTATTAGTCTAGCAGCAGAATTCATAATAGACTGAAGGGGGGATAGCCTGCTTAAGGGTAGGCCATTAAGGAGAGAGTTGCAGTAGTCAAGGCGGGAAATAATCAAGGAGTGAATAAGTTGCTTTTTGGTGTCATTAGTCAGGAATGGTCGAATTCTGGAGATGTTGCGGAGGTTAAGGCGGCAGGATTTAGCCAGTGATTGGATGTGGGGGCTGAAGAAGAGGTCAGAGTCAAGGATTACACCCACCACCCTGGCATGTGTGGAGGGACCAATGGTTGTGTTGTTGATATTAATGGTGAAGTCACAGGGGGGGACCGTGAAGGAGGAACAAGCTCAGTTTTAGAAAGATTGAGTTTGAGGAAGTGGTGTGACATCCATATCGATATGTCATTTAGTAAGTTTGAGATCCGTGAGGAGATTGAGGGGGTGAGTTGAGGAGTGGAGAGATAGATCTGGGTGTCGTCAGCATAGAGGTGGTATTGGAAGCCATGGGAGGTTATCAACTGGCCCAGGGAAGAGGTATAGAGTGAGAATAGGAGAGGCCCAAGGACGGAGCCTTGGGGTACCCCAACAGAAAGAGGAAGGGGAGCGGAGGAGATGGAGGTGTAAGTGACACTGAAAGTGCGCTGAGATAGGTAGGAGGAAAACCAGGATAAAGCAGAATCACGAAGGCCAAGGGAGTGTAATTTGCTGAGGAGGAGCAGGTGGTCAACTGTGTCAAAGGCAGCAGAGAGGTCTAAAAGTATGAGTATGGAGTAGTGCCCATTGGTTTTAGCAGTTAGTAGGTCATTGGTGGCAATAAACCACATATGAAAAGGAACTTAAGGTAAAAATCCTACCATTAGTCATAAATGTTTTTTTTGCCATGAGAGACATGTGCGCAAGTAAGACAAGTAGCCTTTTTGCAATAGAACATGCCTAAAAGTGGGATTAAAGTGAGTTGTTTCAACATCTGATTTTTACGGGAAGATTTAGTTTTGCTCTGAGCAATTCTACTATTAATGTTTGGAGCCCTGCAATAAGCAAATTTAGGTTTATCCGGGAGAGATTTGGATAGAAGTGGGTCTTGATTGAGAATGGACCAATGTTTTATAAAAATATTCTCCATTTTTTTGTGGCTGGAATGATATTGTGTGATAAATCGAGTTATGGGTTCTGGATTTTGTTTTTTGGGGACAGGCAGGTTATCTTTTTGATAAAAGGTACATGCCTCCTCAATGAGATTGGGAGGATAGCTCTTATCGAGGAACTTTTTCATGAGTACTGTACTTTGAGATATATAATCTTCCAACCTGGTACAGTTGCATCTTAAGTGGTGGAATTGGCTATTGGGTACGTTGTTTACCCACCTAGGATGGTGACAGCTGGAGTAGTGTAGAAAAGAGTTACCAGCCGTTGGTTTTGTATAGTTTTTGGCTGAGATGGTATTATCACAATGACATCTGGTCTCCCACAGTCCCATGGTCAAATTGGCGTAGCTAGGGGTGAAATTTGCCCCCATGGCTGTACCCTGTTTTTGCGAATAAAAATTGCCATCAAACAAGAAGTAGTTATGTTCTAAACAAAACTGAGTGGTAAGGAGGATAAAATCAATCTGTATTGAGGAGGGAGTCATTATTAGGAAAGTGGGCTACAGCTTGGAGACCAACTGTGTGGGGTATCGACGTGTATAAGGAACACACGTCCAGACACCCACAGATAAGATGGTTCCCAGTTATATGGACTAAGGAGCTCTATCAAGTGTGTGCCATCTCTAATGTATGAAGGAAGTGCCTGGGCCTGGGGTTGAAGAAAATAATCTATGCAAAGTGAAGAACTGGTGGTAATTCTGTCCATAGAGGCTACTATGGGGCGACCTGGTGGGTTGATGGTGTCTTTGTGCATTTTCAGTAAGTGATATAAATAAGGTACTTGAAAAAAGGTTTCTGAAAAAAGCAGCCTCTGTTTTGCTTAGTATGCCATCTGTGAATGCTTGTTTTACTATAGCGTTGGATTCATTGATGAATTTGGGTAGAGGATCTGATTTCAATTTTTCATAAGTTTTGTAATCTGAAAGGAGTCGGTGTGCTTCCGCCATGTAGTCAATTTTGTTTTGTAGCACTATACCTCCACCTTTATTAGCTGATCTGATAATGATATCCTGATTGGTGCTGAGAGATTTCAAGGCTTAGTACTCCAAAGGACTGAGATTATTGGTGTAGTGGTGTGATCTGGAGGATTCAGATGCACAAAGGTCCGTAAGTTCTTTGAATACTACCTGATAGAAGGTAGATATGTAGGGGCCCTTTGAC
Organism: Aquarana catesbeiana; assembly: GCA_037953035.1. Taxonomy (NCBI): domain Eukaryota; kingdom Metazoa; phylum Chordata; class Amphibia; order Anura; family Ranidae; genus Aquarana; species Aquarana catesbeiana. The sequence goes on along the minus strand of JBBHAA010000512.1, from coordinate 4,064,281 downwards.
TGGGTAGTGTTAAAAATAGATTTAGGCCTAAACGATGTATGTAATATGGAGGGGGTGGGTTGCGAGTATTGGGACCATACTAAGAAGTCATCATCTTCATCAACATTCCATAAATCGCAAAGGTCTTGTAGAGCTTGTTGGTCGAACAAGGTATCTATAGAACTGGTAGGATCTTCAGGAGCCATACTAGCAGCTTTATTAGCTTTCATATTATAATGCCTCTTAAGGGTTAGATTCCGAATTAATTTATTAAGATCTTTGAACATGGTGAAAGAATTGGGATATGTAGTAGGTGCAAAATTTAGGCCTCTAGATAATAGTGAAGTTTCTTGCATATTCAGATTTAACGAAGATAGATTGTATATTTTCACAGTTTCCGAAGTTTGTCCGGACGAGATGAGTCCAGATTTATGTCTCCCCCCTCCTCTCCTGCCTCTTCTATGTGTTTTCTTTTTGTTTTGGTGAGTGATGGACTGAGTAGGGGGGTCTGCACTAAAAAAGATTTAGGGATAGGTGCCAGGGGGCCTCCAAAGGTAACTGTGGGTGCATTAGGAGGAACTGGTAAAGTCAGGGCACAATCCAAGGAACACAATAAAGGTGTAACATTGGGGCCCATATGGACCACTGGTTCAATGGAGGGAAGTACATTGGGTGTTGATGATGTAATATCGTTAGCTGTTCCAGTAGGGCAGATCTTATTTGATGATAATGATGTAATGTCCTTAGCTATAACAGTGAGACAAGTCATATTAGTTTTTTTGGGGACATTTTTTATGATTTTGGTAGTGTCTGTGGATTTAGAACTGGGAGTAGATTGCACTCTAGAAGGTACTAGGGGAGGGGGTATTACTCTTGGACTGGGTCCTGGGTGATGAATTGTAGTAGTATTAGTATTAGTTTTGGGTTTGGGAAGTGGCATGTAGGGATGAGCCGAACACCCCCCCTGTTCGGTTCGCACCAGAACATGCGAACAGGAAAAAAGTTCGTTCGAACACGCGAACACCGTTAAAGTCTATGGGACACGAACATGAATAATCAAAAGTGCTAATTTTAAAGGCTAATATGCAAGTTATTGTCATAAAAAGTGTTTGGGGACCTGGGTGGGAGCCCTTCTGTAAGTGACCTTAGGTCTTTGGCACAAGATGGTGTTCAAATGGGGGGTCTTGCTTTAAGATATTCCAATGTTTACGGAGTATATGTTCCATCTTTTTGTATTGACTATGGAACCCTGTAACAAAGCGTACCTCTGACTCTTCCGGGGGTTTAATGGTCTTAGGTTTCTTGCCCGGAAGATACTGATTATAGGCCTGTTCTGTCAGTTGTGGGGGATAGCCTTTCTCGGTGAATTTATTTTTGAGATGTATACTCTGGGTGACGTAATCACAAACTCTTGTACAGTTTTGCCTGAGTCTGCAGAACTGTCCTTTTGGAATATTGTTCTTCCACAACGGATGGTGGCAGCTGTCATAGTGCAGGTAAGAATTACCTGCAGTGGCCTTGGTGTAACTGCGAGAAAAATTCTATCTCCTTCATGATTGAGCTCTAAATCAAGAAAGGCTAAACTATCCTTATTCCAGACTGCTGAAAAGGAGAGCCCCAGGTCATTGGTGTTACAATGGATGACAAAGTCATCAATCCGGGAGGGAGAGCCATGACGGATGTCAGATGATGACGATGTCATCAATATAACGACATCAATATAACGACCAAAAAAGACTATGTGTTGGGCAAAGGGGTTATTATTCCAAATAAATAAATTCTCCCAATGACCCATGGACAAGTTGGCATAAGATGGGGCAAAATTGGCTCCCATAGCAGTACCATGGGTCTGTAGGTAGAACTGACCTTCAAAGTGGAAATAATTGTGAGTAAGACAAAAGGACGTGGCATCCAGGATAAAGGCAGCCTGTCTTGTGTTAAGCATGGGATCTGTTAGTAAAAAGTTTTGTACAGCTAATAGCCCCACATCGTGTGGGATGGACGTATATAAAAATTTACATCCAGGGATAAACAGAAGTAACTATCAGTCCAAGTGTAGGAAGATAAAAGTTCCATCAAATGTGTAGAGTCACGTATATATGACTGTAAAGCCTAAGCCAGGGGTTGCAAAAAGAAATCTACATATAGGGAAAAACCACTACTGATGCTATTCATGGAAGCCACAATGGGTCTACCAGGCAGATTTTGTGCGTCTTTATGCAATTTAGGTAAATGGTAAAAATAGGGCGTACTATAGAATTTTTTACGTATAAAGGCCGCCTCTTTTTTATCAAGAACACGATCTGTAATCTGTTCACAGATAGTCATTTGACTATGACTGGGTATTGAAGTGGTTAAAATATATATTTTTTTGAAAACTAAACTCATATTTCATTTGATTTACTGCTTCTGTTTCTTATCTGTCTCCTAGGTTCTCCAATGGCCTTTTATTTTTGTCCATTTTCTTCACTAGTGCAAACGTAACTTATTTGATACATGAGGTGACAATCTCTTCTTCAGCTAACTTTTATGTTGTGCTGTGGGTCTGCTACACACACACAATGTTTTTGTTGTTAATGTATGTAATGCATTAATGATAAAAATAATCATCCTTTTCAACTCCATGAATTAATTGCTTGTAGTCCATAAAATGGCCTTATTTTGTGAAATTTTACAGCACAGTAGGGGTTATTTACTTAAGGCAATTCCACTTTGCACTACAAGTGCGCTGCAAGTGCACTTGTAGTGCAAAGTGGATTTGCCTTCAGTAAATAACCCCTATTGTCACTGTAAATAACCCCTATTTTCACTGTAATTACACCAACATAAAAAATAAACTGGTATTGAGCATTAAAATAAGAAGCCACACATTGTTGAGTATAAAACATTTTACTCCAAGCACATTTACATGTGCGTTATAAATGGTTTTGGAACAAACCAACATCTTGGTGTATAACATGTATGTTTGACAATTTGCCTTTTTTGGGGCTAAGCAGGCATGTTTAAAAACATAACATACACATCCCAAACTCAGTAAATTACAAAGTTCAACTTTGCTAAAGTGAAGGCCAATGAGTATGTCAAAACTGTGTTGATTTTGCCTTCATCAGATGGGGTGATCTCACCCCTCTAAAAGCCAGATTTTGAAGATGCACACAAATTGGGACTCCAAATTTGGATTTCCCTCATGATCCCATGCCTAAAATGTGTGTATTTTCCCTACATCTATTTTGCTAAAGCCACAAAACACACAGTGTGTCAACATGTGCTATCTCCCATCATGCTGTCACGTACCTTGTAGACGAGCCCGACTTGCAGGGGATGGCCTCTCTTGCGGCTCCGACTCTAGGACCCTGGTAGGGTATACAGGAAGCACAAGAGTCAGGAGTGGCATGAGTGCCTGGCAGGATCAACAGCAGGAGGTAGGTCTGGAACTCTGTAAACACTGTGCAGTGGAGATTAAGCTGATCTGGTAGGTAGACTGGAACACTGGTGCAGCAGACTGGAACTGGATAGCAGGCTGGAACACACAGGACAGCAGACTGGAACACTGGTGCAGCAGACTGGAACCACACAGCAGACTGGAACTGGATAGCAGGCTGGAACACACAGGACAGCAGACTGGAACACTGGTGCAGCAGACTGGAACCACACAGCAGACTGGAACTGGATAGCAGGCTGGAACACACAGGACAGCAGACTGGAACACTGGTGCAGCAGACTGGAAGGTCAGACAAGCCGGATCGATAGCCAGGCGGACTGTAGATGAGCCAAAGGGTCAGGCAGAAGAGTGGTCAGACAAGCCGGGGTCGGATGCAGGCAGAAAGCAGGGATGGTCGGAGACAAGCCGGGATCAGATGCAGGCAGACAGCTAGGATAATCAGGAACAAGCCGGGTCTGGTACAGGAAACAGGAAGTGTTCTCAGGAAGTGCACACGTAACGCTGTAGAGCAGACAGCAAGATTCTCATGTGACAGATCAGTTTAAATAGCCCGCCTGGTGCGCGCGCGCATGCGTGCGACTGCCCACACAGGGCGTCTCATACTGACAGGACTTTCCTGACATTGACCCCCCCCCAAGGGGCAGCCTCCGGATGCCCAACCGAGCCCATTTCTCAGGATGGGTTCTCTTAAAGGATTGAACTAAGCTTTTAGCATGGATGTTCTCCTCAGGCTCCCACGAGTTCTCTTCCGGGCCATACCCTTTCCACTTGATCAGGAATTGGGCTTGATTGTTCCTTTTCCTGCAGTCAAGGATGGCTTCAATTTCAAATTCTTCCTCACCGTCCACTATTACAGGATCTGGAGGATTCAGATTTCGTTCAGGAAAAGGATTGGAGACAAAAGGTTTCAACAGGGAAACGTGAAAAACAGGATGAATTCTGAGTGAGTCCGGGAGTTCCAATTCAAAAGCTACTTCATTTATTTTCCTTTTTACAGGAAAAGGACCCAGGAATTTAGGACCCAACTTCTTGGAGGGACAAGTCAGTTTCAGGTTTACAGTGGATAACCATACAAGATCACCTGGTTCGAGTAGCAATTCCCCACGTCTTTTCCTGTTGAAAGTTACCTTGTTACGTTCTTGGGACTTCGTCATGGTTTCCTGTAATATTTGGTTATTGACAGAGAAAAAATTTATTGTTTCCTGGACTGCTGGTACGGAACTTTCAGGAATGGAGCTGGGCAAAAAGGTAGGGTGAAACCCGTAATTGGCAAAAAACGGACTTTGCTTTGTGGCAGAATGGACAGCATTATTATAGGCGAATTCAGCCAAGGGGAGCAACGAGAACCAATCATCTTGAGAAAAGGAAGAGAAACAGCAAAGATATTGCTCGAGAGTCTGGTTGGTCCTCTCCGTTTGGCCATTCGTCTGGGGGTGATAGGCGGTGGAAAATGATAGTTCAATTCCTAGGGCTTTACACAAGGCTCTCCAGAATCGGGAAGTGAATTGTACTCCTCGGTCAGAAATGATATTAGCCGGAATTCCATGGAGTTTAATCACTTCTCTAATGAACGTTTGTGCGGTTTCAGGAGCAGAGGGGGTACCCTTCATTGGAATGAAATGAGCCATTTTAGATAACCGATCTACCACCACAAAGATGGCAGTGTGCCCTTCAGCCGGAGGCAACTCGACAATGAAGTCAATAGACAGCATCTTCCATGGCCTGTCTGGGACAGGTAGAGGTTTCAGTAATCCCCAGGCCCTGGTTCTACTGACTTTATTCCGAGCACAGATGGTACAGGATTCCACATACTTCTTACAGTCCTTAGGCACTTGGGGCCACCAGAAGGTGCGCAGGACAAGATCAGCCGTCTTGGTAACACCAAAATGTCCTGCTAGTGCGTGATCATGACAAAGTTCTAAAATTGTGACCCGTAGGCCTTCAGGTACAAAGAACTTACTCCCGAACCAAAGCAGACCATCCTTTTCTTGTAGTTTTGTTCTCATAGCAGGTACCAACCCTACTGAAGCTTGCTTAATCCGGGAAAGTAGGTCTTCTTGCAACAGGAAAAAATTTCCAGGAGAAAGGATCGTATCTGGAGGTGAGGTTTCTTGAGGCTTGTGGAACATCCTAGACAAAGCGTCAGGTTTTATATTCTTGGAGCCTGGCGATAGGTCACGTGGAAGGAGAACCTGGAAAAGAACAAGGCCCACCTGGCTTGTCGCGGTCTCAACCTCTTTGCGGATTTAAGATATTCCAGGTTTTTGTGATCTGTGTAGATCAGAATAGGATGAGCAGCTCCTTCCAAAAGATACCGCCACTCTTCCAGAGCGGGTTTTATGGCCAGTAGTTCCCGATCTCCTACATCATAATTCCTTTCTGTGGATGATAGTTTGCGAGAAAAGAAGGCTACAGGGTATAACAGAGCTTTGGTCCCTTGTCGCTGGGAAAGAATCGCACCAACAGCACTCTCAGAAGCGTCCACTTCCAGGACAAATGGTAAAGAGGAATTGGGATGTTTCAAAACAGCAGCAGAGGTGAACAGTCTTTTGAGAGATTCAAAGGCGGATTGAGCTTCGGGCGACCAATGAAAACGCACCCCTTGTTTGGTCAATTGAGTGATGGGCTCAATGATGGCTGAGAACCCCTTAATGAATTTTCTATAGAAGTTGGCAAAGCCAATGAAACGTTGGACTCCTTTCTTGTCAGTAGGGGCTGGCCAGTCAAGAATTGCAGCAACCTTATGGGGATCCATCTTGATCCCTTCCACGGAGATAATTAGCCCCAAGAATGGAATACTCTCTTGCTCGAACTCGCACTTTTCAGCCTTAGCGTACAAGCCATGTAGCCGGAGTCGAGCTAAAACACATTTAACATGTCTGCGATGGGATTCCAGGGAAGAAGAAAAGATGAGAATGTCATCTAAGTAGACTATGACGAATAGATCCAAATAGTCCCGGAAAACATCATTTATGAAGTACTGAAAAGTTGCAGGGGCGTTACATAGTCCAAAGGGCATCACCATGTATTCAAAGTGCCCGAAGCGAGTGCGGAAAGCTGTCTTCCACTCATCCCCTTTTCTGATGCGAACTAGGCTGTAAGCCCCTCGGAGATCTAATTTGGTGAAAATAGTAGCAGTCCCCAGTCTCTGGAATAATTCTGGTACCAAGGGGAGAGGGTACCGATTTTTAACAGTTATTTTATTGAGTTTGCGGTAGTCTATACAAGGACGAAGAGAGTGATCCTTTTTTTCAACAAAAAAGATGCCTGCACCTGCTGGGGATGTAGAGGGCCGGATGAAACCCTTTTCTAGGTTCTCGTCGATGTATGCTTTTAGTGCTCCTTGCTCCAGCTCGGTCAAAGGAAATATCCTGCCAAAGGGAACTTCGGCTCCGGGAAGGAGTTCAATGGGACAATCGTAAGCCCGATGAGGAGGAAGGGTTTCAGCCCCTTTTTTACTAAAGACATCTAAAAAGTCATGATAGACCTTGGGGACCGCCTGGAATAACTCAGAATCAGTGTTGAGACATAACAGAGCAGGGGATTCACCAGAGTCCTTCAAAGTGCAGAACTGTTGACAGTACTGAGAGGAAAACGTAATTTCTCCTGTGACCCAGTTGATAGTAGGGTTATGGGCTTGTAGCCAGGGCATGCCAAGAATAATAGGAAATAAAGGAGAAGTGATGATGTCCAGGCGAAGCAGTTCTTGGTGCAATTTGAAGATGGTGACTGGAAGGGGAGCGGATTCTTGTATAACCGGCCCAGATTTTATTGCAGACCCATCGGCCAGATGAATAGAGAGTCCATGGGCCTTGTAACGCAGTGGGATCTGGTGTTTAGCTGCAAAGGATGAGTCCAAGAAGCAGCTGCAAGCCCCGGAATCAATGATAGCGGGAACCTGCAAAGTCTTTCCTGGGAGCTGCAAAGGTATAGAAAGAGTCAAGTGAGCGGAAGTCTTAGGCCAAGCAGTCACATCACCAGAGGAGACAGACAGGCACTTACGGAGTTTGTTAGGACAGTTCCTGACATAGTGTCCGGGTTCCCCGCAGTACAGGCACAGGTTGTTAGCCCGGCGACGTTGGCGTTCCTCCGTCGTGAGAGATGGGCGGAGGACTCCAAGTTGCATGGGCTCAGAGGTATCAGGTGAAACAGCAGGACCAGAGGTGGGTGCAGGATGGGTATAGCTGGGGACCCTAGGCAACATCCAGGTTGGGCGAGTAGGCCCAGCACCTCTTTCTGCTCTTCGCTCCCTCAACCGTCGGTCGATCTGTATGGCCAGATTAATCAAGGCATCCAGAGTCAGAGGAATTCCCACTCGGGCCAGTTCATCTTTTAAAGGGTCGGAAAGTCCCATACGGAACTGGTAGCGGAGGGCAGCGTCATTCCAGTCCGTGTCTGCACTCCATCAGCAGAATTCCGCAACGTAGTCCTCTACTGCCCTACGCCCTTGTTGAAGGGTGTGCAGGGCGACTTCTGCGGTTGCAGAAAGCTGTGAGTCCTCATATAGCTGGGCCATTGCATCAAAGAAGGTGGTTAAATTGGTCAACACCTCGGCTTTCAGTTCCAGAAGGCGGTGAGCCCATGTTTGGGGGTCACCCAGGAGTAGTGAGATCACAAAACCTACTTTGGTGGCTTCAAGCGAGAAGGTGCGAGGTTGAAGGGCGACGTACAGTTCGCATGCATTCCGGAATGCCCTGAATTTACTTCGTTCTCCAGAAAACTTTTCAGGAGTGGGAACCCTTGGTTCAGGGGGCAGCATCACTACTGTAGGGGAAGTAGTACTGCTAGCAGAGGTAGATGGCAGAGAAGATCCCTGGGTCTCAGTGGGACCAGACAGTACTTGGACCCATTCTTCCAGATGTGTATATCCTTCCTGGAGACTCTTAACAGCCTGTGTAAGGCCGGCCAGGTGCATACAAAGTTCTTCCATAGGAGAGGCTCCTTGCTCGGGCTCGGTCATGGCTGTCTGCTACTGTCACGTACCTTGTGGACAAGCCCGACTTGCAGGGGATGGCCTCTCTTGCGGCTCCGACTCTAGGACCCTGGTAGGGTATACAGGAAGCACAAGAGTCAGGAGTGGCACGAGTGCCTGGCAGGATCAACAGCAGGAGGTAGGTCTGGAACTCTGGAAACACTGTGCAGTGGAGATTAAGCTGATCTGGTAGGTAGACTGGAACACTGGTGCAGCAGACTGGAACTGGATAGCAGGCTGGAACACACAGGACAGCAGACTGGAACACTGGTGCAGCAGACTGGAACCACACAGCAGACTGGAACTGGATAGCAGGCTGGAACACACAGGACAGCAGACTGGAACACTGGTGCAGCAGACTGGAACCACACAGCAGACTGGAACTGGATAGCAGGCTGGAACACACAGGACAGCAGACTGGAACACTGGTGCAGCAGACTGGAAGGTCAGACAAGCCGGATCGATAGCCAGGCGGACTGTAGATGAGCCAAAGGGTCAGGCAGAAGAGTGGTCAGACAAGCCGGGGTCGGATGCAGGCAGAAAGCAGGGATGGTCGGAGACAAGCCGGGATCAGATGCAGGCAGACAGCTAGGATAATCAGGAACAAGCCGGGTCTGGTACAGGAAACAGGAAGTGTTCTCAGGAAGTGCACACGTAACGCTGTAGAGCAGACAGCAAGATTCTCATGTGACAGATCAGTTTAAATAGCCCGCCTGGTGCGCGCGCGCATGCGTGCGACTGCCCACACAGGGCGTCTGATACTGACAGGACTTTCCTGACACATGGGATGTCAATGTACGCATTTTGTGGGTGCAACCCCTTCCTCCAAACTAATGTAGGTGAGAGGAATGGGTTGTACCCCCGAAACACGTCCATTGATCCCCCATGATGGAGGCTAGCACATGTTGACACACTGGGGCTTATTTCAGAAAGGACAATCCACTTTCATTGCACTTGTAGTGCAAAGTGGTTTTACCTTTTTGAAATAAGCCATCCCCCATCATGGGGGAACAATGGACATGTTTTGGGGATGCGACCCCTTTCTCTCACCTACTTTAGTTTGGAGGAAGGGGTTGCACCCACAAAACGCGTACATTGATATCCCATGATTGGCGATAGCACATGTTGACACACTGTGTGCATTTTCAAAATTTGGCTTTGCAATTCATTTAAAAATGTAAAAATATGTACAACAATAACGACAACTTAAACATTTGTTTTTGGTTTAGATTTTGCCTAAAATATCAGTGATGTTGCTCAGTCTTTTTTGAACATCATGGATGTTTTGCTTCATCTTTTCCAAATCACGATTGCACACCATGATATCACTGATCAGTCTTTGTGCACTTGCACTGCTGAACTGAGTTTCTTCTTCCACAACATCCACATCACCTAAAATTAAAAAAAAAAACACCATGGGCGACATACAATCTGTGAGTGGAGGATGGAGGATCGTTAGCGCCGATTGTTCAAACAAAGGTACAATTGTAACTTGGGCATCAGTGGTTAGTGGCCTATACTGCTTATAGATTGAGGCCTATATTGGGGCAAGATTAGGAGAGTTTAGCCTGACATTAGGGTTTGTCCTCTGTTGTGTCTTGCAGATAAAATGGTTGACAAATTCACAGACCAGACGGAACCCAGGTTATCGCTATCAACACTTCCTTCCACATCAGCTGAGGCTCCTGAGGTCCACCCTGGGCCTTCCACCCAGGAAGAAGATGTGGAGGAGCACAGCTTGCCCAGGTATAGCATTGTTGAACATATTTCTTGTCAAAAATTGAATGATGTTAACCACTTGCTGACCGCCTAACGCAGATATACTGTGGCAGAATGGCACGGACAGGCAAAATCACGTACCTGGTACGTGATCTGCCTTCCGCGGGCTGGGGGCCCCCCCCCCGTTGCCCGAGGCAGTCGGCTTCGTTGGGGAAGCGACACAGGCAGAGGGGGAGGCCACTTATTTGTGGCTCCCCCCCTCGCAATCGCTCGCCACAAATGAAATTCTTCCTCTGCCGCTGTAATGTAAACAGCGGCAGAGGAAGTGATGTCACCTCTCCTCGTGTCGGTCTTTTCGTTCCGGCGCCGAGGAGAGAAGACATCCAAATAAGTACACCAACACTACACTTACAGTAGAACACACTAGGCACACTTTTCACCCCCTATCACCCCCCGATCACCCCCTGATCACCCCCCAATCACCCCGTCACAGTGACACCAATAGCAGTTTTTTTTTTGCATTGGTGTCAGTTTGTGACAGTTATAAGTGGTAGGGCAGTTAGTATTAGCCCCTTTAGGTCTAGGGTACCCCCCTAACCCCCCCTAATAAAGTTTTAACCCCTCGATCACCCCCCATCGCCAGTGTCACTAAGCGATCATTTTTCTGATCGCTGTATTAGTGACACAGGTGACGCTAGTTAGGGAGGTGAGCATATAGGTTCGCCGTCAGTGTTTTATAGCGACAGGGATCCCCATATACTACCTAATAAAGGTTTTAACCCCCTGATTGCCCCCTAGTTAACCCTTTCACCAGCGATCACCGTATAACTGTTACGGGTGACGCTGGTTAGTTACTTTGTTTATTATAGTTTCAGGGTACCTGCCGTTTATTACCTTATAAAGGTTTAACCCCCTGATCGCCCAGTGGTGATATAAGTTAAGTTTTAGGGTCAGATAAGGTCTGCGTCGCCCCAGGCAGCGTCAGGTTAGCACCAGTACCGCTAACACCCACGCACGCAGCATACACCTCCCTTAGTGCTAAAGTATCTGAACGGATCGATATCTGATCTGATCAGATCTATACTAGCGTCCCCAGCAGTTTAGGGTTCCCAAAAACGCAGTGTTAGCGGGATCAGCCCAGATACCTGCTAGCACCTGCGTTTTTCCCCTCGGCCCAGCCCAACCCACCCAAGTGCAGTATCGATCTGCAGCAAACTGCAGCGTTCGCAGAGTCAGGCCTGATCCCTGCGATTGCTAACAGTTTTTTTTGGTAGCGTTTTGATACGGTCGCTAACAGTTAGGAGCTTTTTTTGCCTGTGAGTCTCACTAGTGTACCCCTAAATTTAGAGCCCAAAATGGCAAATCGAAGGTACACTAGTGAAGAGGCCTACACGTTTCTGAGCATGACAGATAGTGAAGAGGAAGTCACTCATCTGTCAGATTCAGGCTCAGAATATGATCCTGTAGAGGACAGCGGCTCCATGACAGATAGCTCTGATGACGGAGTTGTGGTCCCTGCCAAGGTCAGGCGTACCAGACCCCAATCTTCTTCTTCTGTCTTTGAAGTGCAAGAACCGCAGGTCCCTCGTATGGAGCAGAGAAGTACTAGCGCTGCTATTCCTTCTGGTGAACTGGCAAGCACCAGCGGCCTAGTACACCCTGGTCGTACATCCAGCACTGCAGTAACACTTGGTGACGTGGCGAGTCCCATAAGTGCAGTTCAAGCTGGCGAGGTGGCAAGCACAAGTAGTGTCCCGCTGCCACCAAGAAGACGAACACAGGCCCATCGTGCCCATAGTGCCCTTCCTGCTGCATTTGCCAATCCGAATTGGGAACCCACCACTTCTGCAGCACCCGTACTTGCCCATTCACTGGCCAACCCGGCATTCAGGTGGAAACAGTTGATTTTACGTCACTGGATTTTTATTCGCTGTTTTTCACCGAAGATCTCTATAGATCTATTGTGGACCAAAGCAATTTGTACGCTGGTCAACACATCGCCACTATTCCCCAGTCCTCCCTTGCCAGAGATTGGAAACCAATTATGGTTTCTGAATTTAAGCTCTTTCTGGGGATTTCCCTCAACATGGGCATAAATAAAAAGAGTGAGTTGCGGTCATATTGGTCCACCGACCCAATTTACCATATGCCCGTGTTCTCTGCCTCCATGGCCAGGGCACAATACGAGCAGATTTTGCGGTTCATGCACTTCAATGACAATGAACTCTGTCATCCTCGTGGAGACCCTGGATACGATAGGCTCTGCAAAATTTGGCCCCTCGTAAACCACTTCAACCAACGTTTTGCAGACTTGTTTACTCCCCATCAAGTTGGCTGCGTTGATGAGTCCCTGATTAAATTTTCTGGCCGCTTGTCATTCAACAGTACCTTCCCAGCAAGCGTGCCAGATACGGGGTCAAGATGTATAAGCTCTGTGACAGGGCCACAGGCTATACATGTAGTTTTATGGTTTACGAGGGCAAAGATAGTCACGTAGAGCCGACAAACTGCCCTGACTACATAGGAAGCGCTGGCAAGATAGTGTGGGACTTGGTGTCACCCTTATTCGGAAAGGGGTACCACTTGTATGTGGACAATTATTACAAGAGCGTGCCACTTTTTAGCCACCTTTTTGATCATCAGATTGGAGCATGTGGCACCGTGCGACCTAATCGCCGGGGCTTTCCCCAGCGGCTTGTAGATTCCCGTCTTAGGCTGGGGGAGAGAGCCTGCTTGCAGTGTAATAACTTGCTCGCTATGAAGTGGAGGGACAATAAGAATGTTTTCGTTCTTACCTCCCTTCATGCAGACACGACAGTCCAAATTACTACGGCGACTGGTGTTGTGGAGAAACCCCTCTGTGTCCACGAATATAACCAAAATATGGGAGGGGTGGACCTCAACGACCAGTTGTTGGCGCCGTACCTAGTTGCCCGTAAGGCCAGACGCTGGTACAAAAAAGTGTCTGTTTATTTATTTCAATTGGCTTTGCTGAATGCTTATGTGCTATACAGAGCTTCAGGATGGATTGGATCCTTCATTAAATTCCAGGAAGAGATCGTCAGAGCCCTTCTGTTTCCAGACGGTGCTCCACCTCACCTTCCCCAACCAAATGCAGTAAGCCGGCTGCATGAGAGGCATTTTCTATATGTCCTCCCGAGTACCCCTACCCAACGAGCCCCCCAAAAAAGATGTTGTGTCTGCAGCAAGCGCGGAGATAGGCGTGACACCCAGTATTATTTTCCCTTCTGTCCTGACAATCCTGGTCTTTGCATTGGTGAATGTTTTGAACTCTACCATACACTAGTTGAGTATTAGCCTAGGGTACAGCACTGCACAGACTAGGACACACTTTCACAGGGTCTCCCAAGATGCCATCGCATTTTGAGAGACCCAAACCTGGTACCAGTTAAAAAAGTTAAAGTTACAAAAAAAAGTGTAAAAAAAAAAAAAAAAAAAAAAAGTAAAAAAAAAAAAAAAAACACAAAAAAAAATATATATATATATATATATAAAAAAAAAAATAGTTGTTGTTTTATTGTTCTCTCTCTATTCTCTCTCTATTGTTGTGCTCTTTTTTATTGTATTCTATACTGCAATGTTTTATTGTTATGTTTTTATCATGTTTTCTTTATGGGTATGCAATTTTTTTATACTTTGTTTTTTTATTGTCAACCACTTTTTTGTTTTCAGGTACGCCATTCAGCTGCAGAGCGGATTCATTTATTTTGACAGCAACAGCGTTTGCTCCCACGATACATAAAGCCGCGACTCCAGCGCTGTCGGAGGTGATTTCACCACCACAGTTACATACTTCAGCATATATGCCGAAGCGTGGGGGCAGCAGTGGGTGGAGGAGCGATTTGCTCCTGCCTTTTGCAGGAGGATGCCCCCATGCTTCGGCATATATATATTTTAGGCACAGGTTGCGTTAAATGTTTTATTTTTTACTATGTTTTTTTTTTGTATTTGCTTTGCAGGTATGGTAAGTCTTACTGTTATACTGTAATGTTACTTTGTTTTTTGTTAACCATCATTTGCTTAGCAGGTACGCCATTCAGTTGCAGCGCAGATTTATTTATCTTGACAGCAACAGCGTTTGATCCCACGATACATAAAGCCGTGACTCCAGCGCTGTCGGAGGTGATTTCACCACCACAGTTACATACTTCAGCATATATACCGAAGCGTGGGGGCAGCAGTGGGTGGAGGAGCAATTTGCTCCTGCCTTTTGTGGGAGGATGCCCCCATGCTTCGGTATATATATATTTTCAGGTAGGCACAGGTTGCGTTAAATGTTTTATTTTTTACTATGTTTTTTTTTGTATTTGCTTTGCAGGTATGGTAAGTATTACTGTTATACTGTAACGTTACTTTGTTTTTTGTTAACCATCATTTGCTTAGCAGGTACGCCATTCAGTTGCAGCGCGGATTTATTTATCTTGACAGCAACAGCGTTTGCTCCCACGATACATAAAGCCGTGACTCCAGCGCTGTCGGAGGTGATTTCACCACCACAGTTACATACTTCAGCATTAATGCCGAAGCGTGGGGGCAGCAGTTGGTGGAGGAGCGATTTGCTCCTGCCTTTTGCGGGAGGATGCCCCCATGCTTCGGCATATATAAACGGTGCATGTATGCACTTCATTAGAAGTGGGTGGATGAAGGGAGGTATTCTAATGGTGGGCATACCCACCGATCAATCCCTTTTTTTCATGCAGCCCACAGGCTGCATGAAAAAAAAGTTTACAATATATGCCCAACAAGGACCAGCAACGTACTGGTATGTTGCTGGACTTTGAGTGGTTATATCAGAATGATGCCTGCAGATTTAGGTATCATCTTGGTATCATTCTTTTCAGCCAGCAAGTAGCCAGCGCCAGCGGCTAATTAGCCTCTAGACTGCTTTTACAAGCAGTGGGAGGGAATGCCCCCCCCCCCACCGTCTTCCATGTTTTTCTCTGGCTCTCCTGTCCCAACAGGGAACCTGAAAATGCAGCCGGTGATTCAGCCAGCTGACCATAGAGCTGATCAGAGACCAGAATGGCTCCAAACATCTCTATGGCCTAAGAAACCGGAAGCTACGAGCATTTCATGACTAAGATGTAAACAGCGCCATTGGGAAATTGGGAAAGCATTTTATCACACCAATCTTGGTGTGGTCAGATGCTTTGAGGGCAGAGGAGAGATCTAGGGTTTAATAGACCCCAATTTTTTCAAAAAAGAGTACCTGGCACTACCTATTGCTATCATAGGGGATATTTACATTCCCTGAGACAACAATAAAAATGATTAAAAAAAATAAAAATGAAAGGAACGGTTTAAAAATAAGATAAAAAAGCAAAAAAAAAAAAAGCAAAAAAAAAAAAAAAAAGAGCACCCCTGTCCCCCCTGCTCTCGCGCAAAGGCGAACGCAAGCGTCGGTCTGGCGTCAAATGTAAACAGCAATTGCACCATGCATGTGAGGTATCACCGCGAAGGTCAGATCGAGGGCAGTAATTTTAGCAGTAGGCCTCCTCTGTAAATCTAAAGTCGTAACCTGTAAAGGCATTTAAAGGCTTTTAAAAATGTATTTAGTATGTCGCCACTGCACGTTTGTGCGTAATTTTAAAGCATGTCATGTTTGGTGTCCATGTACTCGGCCTAAGATCATCTTTTTTATTTCATCAAACATTTGGGCACTATAGTGTGTTTCAGTGCATTAAAATCTAAAATCGCTGCGCAAATACTGTGTGAAAAAAAAAAAATGAAACACCCACCATTTTAATCTGTAGGGCATTTGCTTTAAAAAAATATATAATGTTTGGGGGTTCAAAGTAATTTTCTTGCAAAAAAAATAATTTTTTCATGTAAACAAAGTGCCAGCAAGGGCTTTGTCTTCAAGTGGTTAGAAGAGTGGGTGATGTGTGACATAAGCTTCTAAATGTTGTGCATAAAATGCCAGGACAGTTCAAAACCCCCCCAAATGACCCCATTTTGGAAAGTAGACACCCCAAGCTATTTGCTGAGAGGCATGTCGAATCCATGGAATATTTTATATTGTGACACAAGTTGCGGGAAAAAGACAATTTTTTTTGTTTTTTTGCACAAAGTTGTCACTAAATGATATATTGCTCAAACATGCCATGGGAATATGTGAAATTACAACCCAAAATACATTCTGTTACTTCTCCTGAGTACGGGGATACCACATGTGTGAGACTTTTTGGGAGCCTAGCCACGTACGGGACCCCGAAAACCAAGCACCGCCTTCAGGCTTTCTAAGGGCGTAAATTTTTTATTTCACTCTTCACTGCCTATCACAGTTTCGGAGGCCATGGAATGCCCAGATGGCACAAACCCCCCCCCCCCCCAAATGACCCCATTTTGGAAAATAGACACCCCAAGCTATTTGCTGAGAGGTATAGTGAGTATTTTGCAGACCTCACTTTTTGTCACAAACCTTTGAAAATTGAAAAAAAAAAAAAAAATGTTTCTTGTCTTTCTTCATTTTCAAAAACAAATGAGAGCTGCAAAATACTCTCCATGCCTCTCAGCAAATAGCGTGGGGTGTCTACTTTCCAAAATGGAGTCATTTTGGGGGGTTTTGTGCTATCTTGGCATTTTATGGCCTTTGAAACTGTGATAGGTAGTGAGGAGTGAAATCAAAAATTTACGCCCTTAGAAATCCTGAAGGCGGTGATTGGATTTCGGGGCCCCGTATGAAGCTAGGCTCCCAAAAAGTCCCACACATGTGGTATCCCCGTACTCAGGATAAGCAGCAGAATGTATTTTGGGGTGTAATTCCACATATGTCCATGGCATGTTTGAGCAATATATAATTTAGTGACAACTTTGTGCAAAAAAAAAAAAAATTGTCACTTTCCCGCAACTTGTGTCAAAATATAAAATATTCCATGGACTCAACATCCCTCTCAGCAAATAGCTTGGGGTGTCTACTTTCCAAAATGGGGTCATTGGGGGGGGGGGTTTGTGCCATCTGGGCATTTTATGGCCTTTAAAACTGTGATAGGTAGTGAGGAGTGAAATCAAAACTTTACGCCCTTAGAAATCCTGAAGACGGTGCTTGGATTTCGGGGCCCCGTATGCGGCTAGGCTCCCAAAAAGTCCCACACATGTGGTATCTCCGTACTCAGGAGAATCAGCAGAATGTATTTTGGGGTGCAATTCCACATATGCCCATGGCCTGTGTGAGCAATATATCATTTAGTGACAACTTTGTGCAAAAAAAAAAAAGTTTGTCATTTTCCTGCAACTTGTGGCAAAATATAAAATATTCCATGGACTTAACATGCCTCTCAGCAAATAGCTTGGGGTGTCTACTTTCCAAAATGGGGTCATTTGGGTAGGGGGGTTTGTGCCATCTGGGCATTTTATGGCCTTCAAAACTGTGATAGGTAGTGAGGAGTGAAATCAAAAATTTACGCCCTTACAAATCCTGAAGGCAGTGATTGGTTTTCGGGGCCCCGTACGCCGCTAGGCTCCCAAAAAGTCCCACACATGTGGTATTCCTGTACTCAGGAGAAGCAACTGAATGTATTTTGGGGTGCAATTCCACATAGGCCCATGGCCTGTGTGAGCAATATATCATTTAGTGAAAACTTTTTGTAATTTTTTTTTTTTTTCATTATTCAATCACTTGGGACAAAAAAAATAAATATTCAATGGGCTCAACATGCCTCTCAGCAATTTCCTTGGGGTTTGTACTGCCCTGCCATTTTAGCACCTCAAGAAATGACATAGGCAGTCATAAACTAAAAGCTGTGTAAATTCCAGAAAATGTACCCTAGTTTGTAGATGCTATAACTTTTGCGCAAACCAATAAATATACGCTTATTGACATTTTTTTTTTACCAAAGACATGTGGCTGAATACATTTTGGCCTAAATGTATGACTAAAATTGAGTTTATTGGATTTTTTTTATAACAAAAAGTAGAAAATATCATTTTTTTTCAAAATGTTCGGTTTTTTTCCGTTTATAGCGCAAAAAATAAAAAACGCAGAGGTGATCAAATACCATCAAAAGAAAGCTCTATTTGTGGGAAGAAAAGGACGCAAATTTCGTTTGGGTACAGCATTGCATGACCGCGCAATTAGCAGTTAAAGCGACGCAGTGCCAAATTGTAAAAAGTGCTCTGATCAGGAAGGGGGTAAATCCTTCCGGGGCTGAAGTGGTTAACTAGATGTTATTGATCACAAATTTCTGATTTAACAAAGTGGTTTACATATTAATAGACAGTAGTAGCCAAAAATGATTGGGACAAGAATGAAAAATGCCGGGGTCAGAATGATAGTCTTTTCTATTTGTTAACATTTAATTTGCAACAGTCATGAGCTCAAAATTGTGTGTGATTGATGACTAAAAACCTAAAACTATGCACCATTTTCATACACAGGAAAGTCTCAGCCAGGTGGAGACCGTGGCAAGCAGCCTGACCGAATCCCAGGTTCCTCCCCTCCGCCCTCCAACCAAAAGGACCAGGAAGGCAAGGAACCTGGAGGAGGCCGCAGCTGCTTTCCTAAAACATGCTACTGTGGCAATTAGCATGACCCCTGGTGGCCACAAGGCATTTGGATGAGTCACTGCCAGTAAATTAGAACACATGGAGGAGGCCCAACGCACTATATGCAAATAGATTATTCTGAAGGCCCTAAACAAGGGCACAAGGAGTGAAATTACACCTCAAACACACCTCTGTGAGTTGCACCATGCTCCTCCACCACCTCCACCAACACCACAGCCACCCCACCCACCCCCACCCACCACAGCAGCATGGAAGGAAGTCTGGAAGGAAGTGTTGAGGGTGATGGCCTGGGTTTGGTGTGGTCTGGCAAAAACCACAGGCTGTTGTAAGACCAAAGCCTTGGGACATATATGTCATCTGCTGCTGATCCTGATCTCTTGGAGTCCTGGAGTGTATTGTGCTCCCTATTAAATGGACTCCTCAGGTTACCAATTTTGACAGTCAAATAATTGACGTCTGCCCTGGGGTACAAAGGCTTCACCAATTCCAACTGTTTCTCAAGCATTGCCTTCCTCTTTATTTTGTTATGACCTTGTGCCCCCTATTAAATTAAAAATGTTGGTTTTGACAAATATTTGGCTATGTGTGTTACTTCAAAAAGGACAGTTTGTTTGTGAGCAGACAGGTAAATTTCAAAAATACAATGGGGGTTATTTACGAAAGGCAAATCCACTGAAAGTGCACTTGGAAGTGCAGTCACTCTAAATCTAAGGGGTAGATCTGAAATGAGTGGAAGCTCTGCTGATTTTATCATCCGATCATGTGCAAGCTAAAATGCTGTTTTTTTATTTTCCTTGCATGTCCCCCCCTCGGATCTACAGTGACTTTATTTCCAAGTGCACTTTCAAGTGCACTTGCAGTGCAAAGTGGATTTTCCTTTAGTAAATAACACCCAATGTCAAATTAACAAGGGACACCAACATAATGGTATGTTTGAGGTTAAAAAATACAAGATAATAATGGTGTTGTGGTAACTTAACACACAAAACAAAAAAAAAATATTCTGGAGCTCACTAAAAAAAAACAAGAAAAAAAAAACAATTATTTTGGAGATCACTAGAAAAATAAACACAAAAAAAAAAAAAAATATATATATATATATATTATGGAGATCACTAGAAATAAAAAAAAAAATACGTTTGTCAGAACTCTGTGAATATCAGCAGCAAAGCAACTTCATTATTATACCATTATAAAGAAGAAGAGAATGCGCTGCATTGGGATATTTCATAATTTGCCTCGTCACGAATGTGATATCTCCATTACGAACGCTAGTTTTACAAGACCGAGCGCTTCCGGCTCGTACTTGATTCCGAGCATGCGTGTTTGTACTTTGACTTTTGTGACTTGTGTACACACGATTGGAAAGTCCGACAACAAACATTTGTTGTCGGAAAATTTGAGAACCTGCTAGCCAACATTTGTTGGAGAAAAGTCCGACAACAAATGTCTGATGGAGCATACACACGGTCGGACTTTCCGCCAACAAGCTCACATCCAACATTTCCCGTCAGAAAATCTGATCGTGTGTATGCGGCATTATAGCCAAAAAAGGGGGGTAGGGGAGTGTGGGACTTTAAATGAGGCACAATATGTGCCTCCATCCCGGGTTCAAGTACATAAAAAGGGAGTGGTGGACTTTAAATGAGGCAATTGACTTGTGGAGGTAGAGTATATAGTAATCATTTTTTATTTGTAACAATAGAATAAAAGTATTTTTATACATTTACATGCACAATGACATAAACATAATGGATACATATACATTAGCTTGGCAACACAAAAACATAAAAGATAGCAAATGTTAATAAATGTACTACAAGAGGTTTCATATTGGCAGGCATTGGTAAATCATATGCACAAGAGCTGCTATAAGATAGGTACACATACACATTGATAATTACATAGTACTCAATGAATTTTGGATGTATAAAAAGTATATATGGGCCAGTAAGTAGGTAATAAGCCAGACTTGTCTAAGCACCCCATGGAAACTCGACGCGTTTCATGGCTACATGCCATTCATCAGAAGTTGGGTACAGAAGTAAACTGTAAATATAAATAAATATGTAATGTTAGCAAATATATTCTACCCCTTTAGAGGGAGAAAAGACCTCATGGGGAAAGATCTATACTCACAGGTCGGCTGGAGCACTGTACTTGGCTGGCATCGAGGAGCATGGAACCCCAAATGTTTGTCTGTTCCTGAGCTGAGGCCAGGAACCCCACCCCAGCCAAGAAAACCTCCACATAGCATGTCCGATTGTTGCAACACATTCCACATGTGTGGGAATGATTGTAAGTGTGGTGTTCTGAAAAAAAATGTGTGAAAATGAGAAAAATATGTGTAAAAACAGTGAAAAGAAACTAACTAAAAAAGTGAAAAAATGAAAAGTGAAAAAACGTGTGTGGGAATAGAAAAAAAAAATTATAAAAATGATATTTGGCATGTGTATAGCTTCATGAGTGTTGTGCATGTATGAAAATACACACATACACCATAGTGGGTAGGTGTGTTGCATGAGTCAAAAGAAAAAGGGGAAAGGCTGAAAAAGGAAAGAGAAAATGTGCATAAATTACGTGTGTCTTTGTCCAGTGAATGGGCTGTGTGTGTTACCTCCCTGGTGTCAAACACACAGTGAAATGGTAGGCAATCAGGCTCACCTGCTTAAGTAATCCAGGTATGGGGCGGGTCCCTGACCAAAGTCATGCACACCATCGAATGAGTGTGAGAGTTGGCAGTGAAATCCAACATCGGCACAGGTGCCAAAGTGGAGCCACGCCACAGACAGGTCGTAGCATGACGCCGATGCGCAGGAGGGCCCCCCCACCAATATCTCAAAGGAGATTCAGGAGGGAAGTACTGCTGGAGGAAGGCTCCAGTGAGGAGGAGTGGGAGACAAGAGATTCCCCCTTGACAGAAACCCCGTCAGAGGCAGTGGAGGAACCACAATCCCCAGTATGGACCCCAGTTCAAACCAGCAGACTTTTCGTCAGTCGGCCTTCCACTACCCAGACCAGGGCACCCACATACAAGCAGTGGGTCATCAAGGCCTCAGACGCTTGTGTCCTGTCTGGCAGAGGGAAACCTAAAGAACTGCCCAGGCTCTCCCGTTTCCAAAGGGAGGTTCAATGGAGGGTTGCCTTGGAGTGGGGCCTAGACTACCCTTATGTCCTATCCCAAATCATGGACGTCATTGAGAACTCACGGGGGGGGGGGGGGTGGGAGGATGACCTGGTTTGGGATTATTTGCACGTTCCCAAGCCTTTAAGGGTGCCAGAGAGTGAGGTCTGGGCCCGGTTTAAGGACATTCGGGAGGAATGGAAGCTTGGGCGTGCAATCCATAGAGACCGGATTTTGGTTGTGAAGGTGGGTAGGCCTACCAGGAGCCACTTGTTCTCTGTCCGAGGAGAAGGGGATAGCCGGAGGAGGTTGCCGGATCCGTGTTTCTACCTGTGAGAGGGACTGCTGTGTTGTGTAGCCCACATGTAGGAGCGGTCACCAGGACTGCAAGGACAGGGCAGGGCTTGGGTGGTTTTCTCCAGAGACAAACTTTCTGCAGAGACAGTGATTGCCTGCCACCCAGGGTGCCTGATGGAAAGAGTATCATGGACACTAGGGTGTACTGTCTCTGCCAAGCCTCTTGCTACCTACAATTCAGGAGGGGCCCCTCCACCCAGGAGCAACAAAGAGGTTTTCATTTCCACCTGCATGTATGTCTGGCTGTGCTCTTCAGGAGGTCCCCTTAGTTCCCTCCTGGGTGGGTGACAGCAGACAGGGAAAAACATGCTAAACTTGTAAAAATGTGAAGGAAATGTGTTTTTCTTCTGTCGCCACAGAGAGGATTGTAACCCCCTCTCAGTGGTGAAGTGCTGTGTATAGTTAGTGTGAATAGTTAGGTTGTATGTTTGTTTGTGTCTTCTTTTAGGAATGCCAGGGATGGGAACAGATGAAGACCTCTGTAAGGCAGAGTATTCCTCCTGAGGGAGCAATGCTCTGGCTTCACTTGTATGTACCTAGCTGCAGGGACCTGTAGTTAGGATGTCTATGCTCAAATTGTACAGTATAAATATGTGACCAGCATGTATATATTCTATTTTTGTAGTTAATTTATTTGTGCATAGCCCCGTCCAAGTTTTCTCCCTTCCCCAACGAACTTAATTTTATGGGATGCCCTTTACTCCTGGGCCCAGGAGGTATTTTTGTAAATTTGTATTTTTTTTCCACAGCTGGTGACCAGCTGTGATTTGGTGAGGGGGTGAATGTAGCACCCTCTACCATAGGTAGGTGCTTAAGTGAGGATTTTTGTGAGGTAGCTGACAGCGCAGGTACATTTAGGCAGGCCTGTGCTTCAGGCTAGGCCTGCTTGTTTTGATCTAGGGGCAGGGAGTGGTTAGTGTAGCAGTGGGTGTGACCACCTGTGCTTTAGTTCTGGGGCGCCTCCCCTGCTTCCAGTGAGAATGTTCTGGAAGAGGGGTAGGGCACAGGACTGGAGTGACAGGGAGCTCATGTGAGGAGCTCTGACCAATCCCCAATTAGAATTGGCAGGGGGCAGGCCTCCCATATAAGCTCAGGTCCAGCCCACTGGAGGGGAGTTGTCGGCTGAGAGACATGGAGAATTGAGTGCTAGATAGCAGCAGGGGCCCCATTCCCATCTGGGGGGGGTGCAAGGCCCAACAAAGGAGCCCAGGACAGCTGGGAGGGAGCCTCATCCTTACACGGTAATGGAGGAGGTGTCCTGGAACAGAGGGGCTGGAGAAGCTATTGGAACGCATGTCCAGTTCAAGTTCTCCATCATGGACTCAGGTCAAGAGAAGGTCAGGGAGTGGACCACAGTGGATTTCTGGAAGAGGCATGCCAGGGGAGCTGGGTGCGAGGCCAGAGGAGAGACTGTGGGGTTCGTGTCAAATTGATGCGGCCTGCGGGCACAGGATTTGCAGGTCGGGTTAGCTGGGATCAGTAGTCCACCAACTAATACAAGCTGCTTATATACTAGGCCGCCGAGGAGAGGTGCTGCAGACCTCTGGCCTAGTAACTACACAGCCAATTACAGCCAGCATCAGGGATTATTCTGAGTGATCTCTTTTGTCAAGTGAAGATGACAGGACAGGAAGACTAATAGTTTACAATGGAAGTTTTGTGCAGGAGGAGAGAAGTCCTGGGAGCAACAGTCTGCAGGAGTTGATGCAGAGGAGGAGCAACAGTCTGCATGGGTTATGCAGGGGAAGTGACTGTGAATATTAAAGTTCATCAGTTCTTCAAGGCTCAATCTATTCTACTAAGTTCTTTTAAATATGATGGCAAAGCAAACTGTTCTATGGGCATCCCATGTTCCCTTACCCCCAACCAAGTTATATCCCCCAATAAACAAAAACAAAACAACACAAATTACTGTTCATTGTCTCTGAGGTGATAGATGGAGGTCTGGCAGCAGGGTGATATGGTGGATGTTAGTAACTAGTAGCAACCATCTGCTACATAAGGTTTGAAATGTTGGGTATCTATTTACTAGGTGAAACCTTGTCATTTATATTTTACCTAAAAATTGAGTAATTTTTTGCATTATTGTGCCTTAAAATTAACTTTTTAAAATTTTTGGTCTAATATCGTGTATCAAAAAAATTGGAACTACCACTATTTTATTCTTTAGGGTGTCTGCTTTCAGATAATGTTTGGGGGATTTTATGCAATCTTCAGGACTTGTGGTTGTAAACCCTCAGGAAAAAAAACCCTGCAAGACAAAGGCATAATGAGCTAGTATGCATAGCATACTAGCTCATTATGAATTACTTACCTGAGATTGAAGCCCCTGCAGCGGTCGTCGTTGTCCCCTCCGGCGGCGACATCTCTCCCGGGGGTTACTTCCGGGTATCGTGGCTCTGGCCAATCGCAGCACCGGACACTCCCGCCGGTAATGGCACACGGACTGAAGCCACGGCACATAGGTGCCATTGCTTCAGTTTGCCCCAGTGCATATGTGCCCATAACGTTGGCACATGCAGGGGACAGGGGATTATCTCCTAAATCGTGCAGGCTTAGGAGATATCCTGGGTAGCTACAGGTAAGCGTTAATATAGGCTTACCTGTAGCATAAAGTGGTTGTAAAGGGTTTACAAGCACTTTAATTGCATGTGCAAAAAAAAAAAAAACAGCTCTAGCAGCTAAAGGGTTAAAAGAATTGTGCATAAAAAAAAAAAATCTTTCCCTTTAAGAATTATTAACCACTTTCTGGACCACCCACTGTATATATACATCATTGGTTTGATGTTACATACCGGGGTTATGGCAGCAGCTAGCCATAATTTTTTTATACAGTGGGCAGTTCTCTTCCACATATGAGTAGCCCCAGCGACAGATATGCCACAGGATCATGTTTAGAGGTGGCAGGAGAGCCCCCCCCAACCGATCTGATCCTATCCTCTCCGTGATTGGGCAGGAAGCCGAGTGAGGGTGAGATAGCCCCCACTCAGCTCTATGGTCTTGGAGGAATGCAGTGACATCACTTCTGCATTCTGGCCTTAAAGGGATGATATTTTTCATCTCTTAAAGGCAAAGTTACTTTTTTTTTTTTTTTTGCTTATAAGTGTAAATGTGAAATCTGAGGTTCTGCCATGCTTATTTCTCTTACAATGGATATTTACATTCCTTGTAATAGGAATAAAAGTGATCAAAAATGTTTTTAAAGGGACAGTGTAACAATCAAAAATAAAACGTAAAATAAATAAGAAAAAAAATAAATAAAGTGCCCTATCCCTCCAGGTTTGTGCGCAGAAGCGAACACATACATGTCGCGCCCTCATATGTAAACCACACATGTGAGTTATCGCCACGTTGGTGAGAGTGAGAGCAATAATTCTATCTCCGGACCTTTTTTGTAACTCTAAACTGATAATCTGTAAAAAAAAAAAAAATTAAAGCGTCTGCTATGGAGATTTCTAAGTACTGTAGTTTGTCGCCATTCCACGAGCATGAGCAATTTTAGAGAGTGACATGTTAGGTATCTATTTACTCGGAGTAATATCATCTTTTTACATTATACAAAAAAATTGGGCTAACTTTACTGTTTTCTTTTTTTTTTAAATCCAAAACAATTGTATTTTTCCCCCAAAAATTGTGTGTGTAAAACCACTGGGCAAATTCTGTGTGACATAAAATATTACAACAATCTCCTTTTTTTCTCTAGGGTCTCTGCAAAAAAAAAAAGTATGTTTGGGGGTAATTTTCTAGCATTTTCTAGCAAACAAACAAATGTCAGAAATAGGCTTGGTCGAAAACAATGCTCTCTGCTAAATCAAAGTATTTTTTTTCAAAGGTGCATGTTCCCAAGGGCATTTCTCAACCCCAACCCCCCATGGCATTTGTTAGTGACGCACTCCTGTCACTCTCTTGATGGTTGGAGGAGGGGAGCGACATTCTCTTACTGGCATTTCAGGTTTTGCTGCATTGTTGGCAGCTGAAGGAAGAGACAGACCAATGAGGAAGAAACACATACAAAGACAACTGAACTTTACTACAGTTTATATCATCAAAACAAAATATTTGAAGTTTTACAGTTGTTTTAATTAGAAATCAGCTACAGCCTGAGTAGAAAAGCCTAGAAAAGCCAGCATGCTGCAGAGAAGCAGGGCTGCTGTTAGAAATCACCGGGGGCCCCGTGCAACCTACCTGAAAGGGTGCCCCCACCTCCTATCAAATGTTCTCTGATGAGCAATTCAAATGCTGACAGCTCTGTTGGAGGCGGGGCTTTGGTGATGTTTCACTTTTGGAACAGAGAAAGGGAATGAGGACATAGATTCCTCCATCCCCTTTTCTACAGCCTCAGAGACACAGATGAATGAATGCAGAGCATTAGAGGCTTTCTGTTCATTCACAGACTGAAGCATAGTAAATACAGTGTACTATGCTTCAGTGATGAATGAACAGTGGAGTGATCTGTACCGATCACTCACCGATCTTTCAGGAAAGGAAGGGGCTGGTAAATATGACATATCTCCATCCTGAAATTATCCCCTGTTTGCCCTCAGCAGCTGCCAGAGGGAGGGAGAGGAAAGGAGAGAAGCCGGAAGCGCTGCAAGGAAAATGGTACAGGTTGGCAGACAGCAAGGGGGGTGGGAGTGATCAGAGCAGGGGGGGGCAAATAGCAGTGGGGTGGGGGTGATCAGAGCTGTGGAAGGGGGTGAGGGTGCAGCTACTTAAACTGTTCCCCCTTCAGTGCAGCTGGAGGGAAGGAGAGGAGGAGAAGCTGGCAGTGGTACAGGGGGGAGCCACAAGAGGATCAGGGTCAGCAATAAGGCAGTACAGCCAGCTCTCCTGCTCATCAGCTACCTGGATCCCCCTATCAGCTGGATGCTTGAGCTTTACTGATTGGAGCTTTGCCCAATCAGGGTGCAGTAAAAGCTGGTTGTTAAGAAGCGGGGCTGGAAGCCGGTGTTGTGCCGATATGTAGTGCTATTTGCTGGGTGTTTGGTGTGCTGGGATGGGCTGCCCTTCAGTCCACCTACCAGCATTTATCCATTAAAATGCATGTGCCTCCACTGTGGGGACACTCATATTTTAGTGTTAGGACCACAGATATCAGGGTGCCTTGACGAGGCTCTGTGGCCTACGCATGCATTTGCAAATGCGTGCGGACTAAACCCCTGTTTTTAACGCGTACTGTTATGGGGCGTACACACGGTCGGACTTTTCGTCTACAAAAGTCCGACAGTCTGTCCGACAGACTTCCGGCGGACTTTCGGCGGACTTGCGGCGGACTTGCGGCAGACTTTCTAACGAACGGACTTGCCTACACACGACCACACAAAAGTCTGACGGATTCGTACGTGATGACGTACACCGGACTAAAATAAGGAAGTTGATAGCCAGTAGCCAATAGCTGCCCTAGCGTGGGTTTTTGTCCGTCGGACTAGCACACAGACGAGCGGATTTCGGGGTCCGTCGTAGTTACGACGTAAAGATTTGAAGCATGTTTCAAATCTAAAGTCCGTCGGATTTGAAGCTGAAAAAGTCCGCTGAAAGTCTGGAGAAGGCCACACATGATCGGATTACCAGCCAGCTTTAGTCCGTCGGCGTCCGTTGGACTTTTGTAGACGAAAAGTCCGACCGTGTGTACGCCCCATTAGACAGGTTAATTTGGTTGTCCAGGGTGGCTTTGGCCAATTATGGCTCAGGGGGTTTAGTACACGCCCCACACTATATAACGCCGCCTGCGTGGCGGCCTTGTGTAGTGTGTTGCGGCGGCGGAGAGAGATAGACAGAGAGACAGTGTCATTTGATTTAAGTTAGAGTAGGCAGGCAAGTTAGTTGCACTTACAGTGAACTGTGTATATATATATATATGCATCCTAGGTGTTGTGTATATATATATATATATATATATATACTGTATTAGGTTTAGCTAGATCCGTTCCTGTTATTCTATTCCTACTGACAGGCAGGCAGGTGTTTTTACAGTATTTACAGTTAGTGTACTGTGTCCTTTGCACAGTGTGCACCTAAAGCTATCTGAAGAAAATTGCTGGTGTTGTTCTGATAATATTAGTACCACAGGCCGGCAGCTGCAGTATTTACAGTTAGTGTACTGTGTCCTCTGCACAGTGCGCACCTAAAGCTACCTGAAGAAAATTGCTGGTGTTCTTCTGATCCTATCAATACCACAGGCAAGTAGCTACAGTATTTACAGTTAGTGTACTGTGTCCTCTGCACAGTGTGCACCTAAAGCTACCTGAAGACAATTGCTGTTATTCTGATCCTATTAATATCACAGGCAGGCAGCTGCAGTATTTACAGTTAGTGTACTGTGTCCTCTGCACAGTGTGCACCTAAAGCTACCTGAAGACAATTGCTGGTGTTCTGATCCTATTATTACCACAGGCAGGCAGCTGCAGTATTTACAGTTAGTGTACTGTGTCCTCTGCACAGTGTGCACCTAAAGCTACCTGAAGACAATTGCTGGTGTTCTGATCCTATTAGTACCACAGGCAGGCAGCTGCAGTATTTACAGTTAGTGTACTGTGTCCTCTGCACAGTGTGCACCTAAAGCTACCGGAAGACAATTGCTGGTGTTGTTATGATCCTATTAGTACCACAGGCTGGCAGCTGCAGTATTTACAGTTAGTGTACTGTGTCCTCTGCACAGTGTGCACCTAAAGCTACCTGAAGACAATTGCTGGTGTTCTTCTGATCCTATTAATACCACAGGCAGGGAGCTACAGTATTTACAGTTAGTGTACTGTGTCCTCTGCACAGTGTGCACCTAAAGCTACCTGAAGACAATTGCTGTTATTTTGATTCTATTAATACCACAGGCAGGCAGCTGCAGTATTTACAGTTAGTGTACTGTGTCATCTGCACAGTGTGCACCTAAAGCTACCTGAAGACAATTGCTGCTGTTCTGATCCTATTAATACCACAGGCAGGCAGCTGTAGTATTTACAGTTAGTGTGTTGTGTCCTCTTCACAGTGTGCACCTAAACCTACCTGAAGACTAGGGATGAGCCGAACACCCCCCAGTTCGGTTCGCACCAGAACCTGCGAACGGACCGAAAATTTGCACGAGCGTTAGAACCCCATTGACGTCTATGGGACTCAAACGTTCAAAATCAAAAGTGCTCATTTTAAAGACTAATTTTAATGGTATTGTCCTAAAAAGGGTTTGGGGACCCAGGTCCTGCCCCAGGGGACATGTATCAATGCAAAAAAACCTTTTAAAAACGGCTGTTTTTTCGGGAGCAGTGATTTTAATGATGCTTAAATTAAAAAAAAAAGTGAAATATTCCTTTAAATATCGTACCTGGGGGGTGTCTATAGTATGCCTTTAAAGTGGCGCGTGTTTCCCGTGCTTAGAACAGTCCCTGCACAAAATGACATTTTTAAAGGAATGTAATGTAATGTCGAGTCCTGGCAATATGGATGAAAATCAGTGAGACAAACGGCATGCCTCCAGTCCATTACCAGGCCCTTTGGGTCTTGTATGGATATTAACCACTTCAGCCCCGGAAGGATTTACCCCCTTCCTGACCAGAGCACTTTTTACAATTTGGCACTGCGTCGCTTTAACTGCTAATTGCGCGGTCATGCAATGCTGTACCCAAACGAAATTTGCGTCCTTTTCTTCCCACAAATAGAGCTTTCTTTTGATGGTATTTGATCACCTCTGCGGTTTTTATTTTTTGTGCTATAAACGGAAAAAGACCAAAAATTTTGAAAAAAAGTGATATTTTCTACTTTTTGTTATAAAAAAAATCCAATAAACTCAATTTTAGTCATACATTTAGGCCAAAATGTATTTGGCCACATGTCTTTGGTAAAAAAATGTCAATAAGCGTATACTTATTGGTTTGTGCAAAAGTTATAGCGTCTACAAACTAGGGTACATTTTCTGGAATTTACACAGCTTTTAGTTTATGACTGCCTATGTCATTTCTTGAGGTGCTAAAATGGCAGGGCAGTACAAACCCCAAGGAAATTGCTGAGAGGCATGTTGAGCCCATTGAATATTTATTTTTTTGTCCCAAGTGATTGAATAATGACAAAAAAAAATAAAAAATTTACAAAAAGTTGTCACTAAATGATATATTGCTCACACAGGCCATGGGCATATGTGGAATTGCACCCCAAAATACATTCAGCTGCTTCTCCTCAGTACGGGGATACCACATGTGTGGGACTTTTTGGGACCCTAGCCGCGTACAGGGCCCTGAAAACCAAGCACCGCCTTCAGGATTTCTAAGGGCGTACATTTTTTATTTCACTCCTCACTACCTATCACAGTTTTAAAGGCCATAAAATGCCCAGATGGCACAAAACTCCCCCAAATGACCCCATTTTGGAAAGTAGACACCCCAAGCTATTTGCTGAGAGGCATGTTGAGTCCATGGAATATTTTATATTTTGACACAAGTTGCGGGAATGTGACAATTTTTTTTTCTTTTTTTGCACAAAGTTGTCACTAAATGATATATTGCTCAAACATGCCATGGGCATATGTGGAATTACACTGCAAAATAAATTCTGCTGCTTCTCCTAAGTATGGGGATACCACAAGTTTAGGACTTTTTGGGAGTCTAGCTGCGTACTGGGCCCCGAAACCAAGCACCGCCTTGAGGATTTCTAAGGGCGTAAATTTTTGATTTCACTCCTCACTACCCATCACAGTTTTGAAGGCCATAAAATGCCAAGATGGCACGAAACCCCCCAAATGACCCAATTTTGGAAAGTAGACACCCCAAGCTATTTGCTGAGAGGCATGTTGAGTCGTGGAATATTTTATATTTTGCCACAAGTTGCAGGAAAATGACAAACTTTTTTTTTTTTGCACAAAGTTGTCACTAAATGATATATTGCTCACGCAGGCCATGGGCATATGTGGAATTGCACCCCAAAATACATTCTGCTGATTCTCCTGAGTATGAGGATACCACATGTGTGGGACTTTTTGGGAGCCTAGCCACGTACGGGGCACCGAAAACCAAGCACCGCCTTCAGGATTTCTAAGGGCGTAAAGTTTTGATTTCACTCCTCACTACCTATCACAGTTTTGAAGGCCATAAAATGCCCAGATGGCACAACCCCCCCCCAAATGACCCCATTTTGGAAAGTAGACACCCAAAGCTATTTGCTGAGAGGCATGTTGAGTCCATGGAATATTTTATATTTTGACACAAGTTGCGGGAATGTGACAATTTTTTTTTCTTTTTTTGCACAAAGTTGTCACTAAATGATATATTGCTCACACAGGCCATGGGCATATGTGGAATTGCACCCCAAAATACATTTTGCTGATTCTCCTGAGTACAGGGATACCACATGTGTGGGACTTTTTGGGAGCCTAGCGTAAATTTTTGATTTCACTCCTCACTACCTATAACAGTTTTGAAGGCCATAAAATGCCAAGATAGCACAACCCCCCCCCCCAAATGACCCCATTTTGGAAAGTAGACACCGCAAGCTATTTGCTGAGAGGCATGGTGAGTATTTTGCAGCTCTTTTTTTTTCTTTTTTCAAATTTCAAAACTTTGTGACAAAAAGTCAGGTCGGCAAAATACTCATTACACCTCTCAGCAAATAGCTTGGGGTGTCTACTTTCCAAAATGGGGTCATTTGGGGGGGTTTTGTGCCACCTGGGCATTCCATGGCCTCCAAAACTGTGATAGGCAGTGAAGAGTGAAATCTAAAATTTACACCCCTTAGAAAGCCATAAGGCGGTGCTTGGTTTTCGGGGTCCCATACGTGGCTAGGCTCCCAAAAAGGCTCACACATGTGGTATGTGCTCAGGAGAAGCAATAGAATGTATTTTGGGGTGTAATTTCACATATTCCCATGGCATGTTTGAGCAATATATCATTTAGTGACAATTTTGTTAAAAAAAAAAAAAAATTTCTTTTTCCCGCAACTTGTGTCACAATATAAAATATTCCATGGACTCGACATGCCTCTCAGCAAATAGCTTGGGGTGTCTACTTTCCAAAATGGGGTCATTTGGGGGGGTTTGAACTGTCCTAGCATTTTATGCACAACATTTAGAAGCTTATGTCACACATCACCCACTCTTCTAACCACTTGAAGACAAAGCCCTTTCTGACACTTTTTGTTTACATGAAAAAATTATTTTTTCTTGCAAGAAAATTACTTTGAACCCCCAAACATTATATATTTTTTAAAGAAAATGCCCTACAGATTAAAATGGTGGGTGTTTCATTTTTTTTTTTCACACAG
This sequence comes from Aquarana catesbeiana, assembly GCA_037953035.1. Taxonomy (NCBI): domain Eukaryota; kingdom Metazoa; phylum Chordata; class Amphibia; order Anura; family Ranidae; genus Aquarana; species Aquarana catesbeiana. The sequence goes on along the minus strand of JBBHAA010000512.1, from coordinate 4,031,926 downwards.
TATTTGCGCAGCGATTTTTCAAACGCATTTTTTTGGGGAAAAAACACACTTTTTAAAATTTTAATGCACTAAAACACACTATATTGCCCAAATGTTTGATGAAATAAAAAAGATGATCCTAGGCCGAGTACATGGATACCAAACATGACATGCTTTAAAATTGCGCACAAACGTGCAGTGGCGACAAACTAAATACATTTTTAAAAGCCTTTACAGGTTACCACTTTAGATTTACAGAGGAGGTCTACTGCTAAAATTACTGCCCTCGATCTGACCTTTGCGGTGATACCTCACATGCATGGTGCAATTGCTGTTTACATTTGACGCCAGACCGACGCTTGCGTTCGCCTTTGCGCGAGAGCAGGGGGGGACAGGGGTGCTTTTTTTTTTCTTTTTTCTTTATTATTTTTTTGCTTTTTTATCTTATGTTTAAACTGTTCGTTTCATTTTTTATTTTTTTAAAATCATTTTTATTGTTATCTCAGGGAATGTAAATATCCCCTATGATAGCGATAGGTAGTGACAGGTACTCTTTTTTGAAAAAACTGGGGTCTATTAGACCCTAGATCTCTCCTCTGCCCTCAAAGCATCTGACCACACCAGAGTCGGTGTGATAAAATGCTTTCCCAATTTCCCAATGGCGCTGTTTACATCCGGCGAAATCTAAGTCATAAAATGCTCGTAGCTTCCGGTTTCTTAGGCCATAGAGATGTTTGGAGCCACTCTGGTCTCTGATCAGCTCTATGGTCAGCTGGCTGAATCACCGGCTGCATTCTCAGGTTCCCTGTTGGGACAGGAGAGCCAGAGAAAAACATGGAAGACGGTGGGGGGGATTCCCTCCCACTGCTTGTCAAAGCAGTCTAGAGGCTAATTAGCCGCTAGGATTGCTTTTACATGAAAGCCGACCGCTGGCTGAAAAGAATGATACCAAGATGATACCTAAACCTGCAGGCATCATTCAGGTATAACCACTCAAAGTCCAGCAACATACCAGTACGTTGCTGGTCCTTGTTGGGCATATATTGTAAACTTTTTTTTCATGCAGCCTGTGGGCTGAACGAAAAAAAGAGATTGATCGGTGGGTATGCCCACCATTGGAATACCTCCCTTCATCCACCTACTTCTAATGATGGGCATACATGCACCGTATATATATATGCCGAAGAATGGGGGCATCCTCCCGCAAAAGTTAGGAGCAAATCGCTCCTCCGCCCTCTGCTGCCCCCACGCTTCGGCATATATGCTGAAGTATGTAACTGTGGTGGTGAAATCACCTCCGACAGCGCTGGAGTCACGGCTTTACATATCGTGGGAGCAAACGCTGTTGCTGTCAAGATAAATAAATCCGCTCTGCAGCTGAATGGCGTACCTGAAAACAAAAAAATGGTTACCAATAAAACACAGTAAAGTATAAAAAAATTGCATATCTGAAAAGCAAACATGGTAAAACATAGTAACAATAAAACATTGCAGAATAGAATACAGTAAAAAAGAGCAGAACAATAGAGAAAGAATAGAGAGAGAGAGAACAATAAAACGACAACTATTTTTTATTTTTTTATTTTATTTTTTGTGTTTTTATTTTTTTTATTACCATTTATTTTAGTAATATAAAGAAATAGTATATATAAAACAGTACATGTAAACATACACTACAAACAGGGCTAATGTTGAGCAAAAGATGTATATATCATGCGGCCAACTTCACACGAAAGTATATTGGTTGAGGGGGATCTTGTGAGATGTAAGGGGTTCATTTGAATAAATAGAATTACGCTATGTGCGCTTTCTCTTTGTCATCTATTTATTTGGAGCTGTGACCCCCCTGAACCCCCTGGAGTGGTGCTGTTAACTATGTGATTGGGAGATTTCTTCTCTTTGAGGCCTATTTAATTTGCAGCTCTGGTGAGTTTGACCCTCTAGGGGGAGAGTGTCAACACAGGGTGAAATCCAACTGACCGGTGGAAGGTGCACACTGTGATCCAGCTGTATTATCACCTATGAACATTTTCTTAATCACCTCACAGACTCTGCACCTCTCTGTTTAATTACTTTCGTGTGAAGTTGGCCACATCTTTTGCTAAACATTAGCGCTGTTTGTAGTGTATGTTTACATGTACTGTTTTATATATACTATTTCTTTATATTGTTATTATCTTTTAAACGGCTGCTGTTTTTTGGTCACTTAGTGTAGAAATTGAGTGTCATACCTCCCTTATTCTCTAGTTCTGCCCTCATTATTTTGGACGCCAGCGTTCATTCTGGCACTGAGTGGTGCGCTGCAGGCCTGAGCAAACCCCTTTTTTTTTTATATTTATTTTAGTAACTTTAACTTTTGTAACTGGTACCAGGTTTGGGTCTCTCAAAATGCGATGGCATCTTGGGAGACCCTGTGAAAATGTGTCCTAGTCTGTGCAGTGCTGTACCCTACGCTAATACTCAAATAGTGTATGGTAGCGTTCAAAGCATTCACCAATGCATAGACCAGGATTGTCAGGACAGGAGGGACAATAACACCGGGTGTCACGCCTATATCCGCGCTTGCTGCAGACACAACATCTTTTTTGGGGGGCTCCTTGGGTAGGGGTACTCGGGAGGACATAAGGAAAATGCCTCTCATGCAGCCGGCTTACTGCATTTGGTTGGGGAAGGTGAGGTGGAGCACCGTCTGGAAACAGAAGGGCTCTGACGATCTCTTCCTGGAATTTAAGGAAGGATCCAGTCCGTCCTGAAGCTCTGTATAGCACATGAGCATTCAGCAAAGCCAATTGAAATAAATAAACAGACACTTTTTTGGAACCAGCGTCTGGCCTTACGGGCAACTAGGTACGGCGCCAACAACTGGTCGTTGAGGTCCACCCCTCCCATATTTTGGTTATATTCGTGGACACAGAGGGGTTTCTCCACAACACCAGTCGCCGTAGTAATTTGGACCGTCGTGTCTGCATGAAGGGAGGTAAGAACGAAAACATTCTTATTATCCCTCCACTTCATAGCGAGCAAGTTATTACACTGCAAGCAGGCTCTCTCCCCCAGCCTAAGACAGGAATCTACAAGCTGCTGGGGAAAGCCCCGGATTAGATCGCACGGTGCCACATGCTCCAATCTGTTGATCAAAAAGGTGACTAAAAAGTGGCACGCTCGTGTAATAATTGTCCACGTACAAGTGGTACCCCTTTCCGAATAAGGGTGACACCAAGTCCCACACTATCTTGCCAGCGCTTCCTATGTAGTCAGGGCAGTTTGTCTGCTCTACGTGACTATCTTTGCCCTCGTAAACCATAAAACTACATGTATAGCCTGTGGCCCTGTCACAGAGCTTATACATCTTGACCCTGTATCTGGCACGTATCTGGCACGCTTGCTGGGAAGGTACTGTTTGAATGAAAAGCGGCCAGAAAATTTAATCAGGGACTCATCAACGCAGACAACTTGATGGGGAGTAAACAAGTGCATATAGAGTGTAGCGCTAATTATATCCAATGAACATAAGGTTGTAATATTGCATACACCAAAAACATAAAAAGGAAAAAATACATGTATCTCAAACGTTACACAACACTTAGTGTAGAAAACCCTAACGGTCTTGAAATATCTGTTGAGTGTGAAAAAAGTTCATAGTCCAATATTATAAGTAAAATGATTCTGTTCACCACGTGGATAGCTGGTATAAAGACATATGAATGTGATAGGTCCCCCACATAGAATCAGTGCAGGCTTACCGGAAGGGTTGGACTCATACGAACGTATGTTCAATGAGTCAATAAGGCTTGTATTACCAACATGCAATAAAGGAGGGTCTTTAGGCCAGACGGCGGTGAGATCCAAATTGCATCCAGAGCTTTAGAGGGACTCTTCTAGAGGTCGCTTGGTCTCGGTGGAATAGCCCATAAAGAATAGAAAAAGGGGCCACATAGCATAATTCCGTTTGGTACAACAAATTTATTAAAAGGTAAAACACTTACATTTTCCGTAATAAAAAAGCGCTTGGTATAAAATTATGGCAGGCAGTGGAGTCTCCCGACGCGTTTCATCTAATCAGACTTCATCTGGGGTACCATACCACCGCTGCCAATCTCTCATAAAGGTACTGTGACCCCCCTTGATGAGAATCCAGCTCGTGACCATTAATTTGATGCACTTCCGGGTATCGCCAAGATGGCGGACCCACGTGCGTTTCAGGCCTCTTTCTTGTTGTATAATATGCATTCCAGCACCCTCACATTAATACTAAATTGTAATATATATGTTATTTTCCCACATTATGCGTAAACTTATTATAAGACTGCTTGTGAGGAATGAATCCAAAAAGAAATGCACACAGGATTATGAACAGAGAGAGGTGGGTGGGTCAGTTACGAAGAGTAATCAGTTCCGGGTCCAGCATGGGAAATGTGACCGGTTCTGCGGACTAGGGTGGCCTATTCCGAATGACGTTTACAACGTCAGGATCAGCCGCGCCTCATGCTTGCGTGGAGCGCAAACAGGGCCGCCGTCAATCGCGTGCGTGTCACGCCTCTGTGTAGTAATAGGCCAGGCACGATGTTGTCACCAATGGCTTAGCGTAACAACAAGTCCCTGGAAGTGAGGTGACGTGTTGTCATATCAACACACAACGCTATATCGGTGTATAGGCAATTCTGACAGAAGTGGACATGGACCATCCCCCCAAGGAAGACTCCATATATGTGAAGTGATGTTTTTATATTACCTCAATGTCAAAGCATTAAAGAAACATAGCTTAAGTGAATCAGACGAAAGCAAACTAGAGTGAAAAAGGAAGTCCATAGACTTTCCATAGTGTGACAAAACAATAAACATATAAATAGAAGATCGTGCATATATTATCAGATGCAAATTATATAGTAAACTATATATGTGTATATGAGTTCCACTAAATATGAAATTGTAAAATGAACTATATGTGTGGGTATAAGTTCCACTAAATATGAAACATGATCCACACTATGTAAGGTGTAATTAGGGGATAGTACCCCTCTGTAGACGTGCATAGATGGCCTAGACAAAATATCCATATGAGGAAAAATTATGGATGTTTAAATAAATAAATTATAGTTATGAAACAGTAATCCTCAAAAATACCTAAAGAAAGAAAATAACAAAATAATAATAAAAATATGTGGGTCCAAGATAGATTCTCAATGGGTGATCCAGATTAGTGGTAAGGTATATGTACACAGCATACAGAAAAAAGTCCCAACGGGGGGCGCGGCCAACTGCCGAGCAAGATGGACGTGTAGTGACACAGCTCCTGCACCGACCGGATTATACACCGACATCCCCGCTATTCTGGTATACTCCAGCGACTGCTCAGAGCATCAGAGCATTGGATTCCTCCCTTACATCATCCGAGATGAACCGCAAAAGGAAAGAATACCGTCAGCCTAAGAAGCTGACAGATTACTACACACAGCCGAAAATCCAAGATGGCGCCCGCGGCCCTGAATGCAGGAATTCGGCGGCCTACACAGATCTTCCTGATGAGGATGAACTGCAAATAACCCCACATCCTCACTCTCCTGATGCCTCACCATCATCCCCTGCTTCATCGGCCGGTAACAGCCCTGCAAAAGCGCAATGCGCTTGGATGAAGAATCTGCAACATCTGAGGTGAGCCCTGAGTCTGATACAGCCCCAGCTCATCCATCCCCCATAGCAGCCTTCCCTACCACAAACCAGCCTGTACTAGATACCACAATAAAGGAGATGCTCATCTCCCTTCAGAGCTCCCTTCACAATGACATTTCCAATATGTTCTCCAGATTCTCCTCACAAATGAACCATATGGGACAGAAAATACACATAGTAGAGAAGCAGATGGGAGACATGACCGAAACGGTCAATGATCTAGTAGACGCCCATGATCATACACGAGACGAACAGCAATGGATGAGGGCCAAAATGGCGGACCTCGAGGACAGGTCCCGCCGTAACAATGTAAAGATCAGAGGGGTCCCTGAATCTATACTACCGCATGATTTAAACGCATATGCGAGGAAATTAATTTCCACGCTCCTGCCTGATCTCACCCCCATGGAAACCATAATCGATCGCATCCATCGCCTCCCTAAACCCCCACATCTCCCGGCCGAAGTCCCACATGATACCCTGATGAGAATTCACTTTTTTCACGCTAAAGACCAACTTCTGTTCAAATCAAGACACCTGGAACAGCTACCTGCCACGTATACTAATCTACAACTATACGCTGACCTCTCACAGCACACCCGCCAGTTACGGAGACAACTAAATACTATTACCAAACCACTCAATAACCACAAGATCCCCTATCAATGGGGCTTCCCTACCAAGATCATAGTCACCAAGAATGGGACCAAGCATAACATCTCCACAGTGGAGGAAGGCCTCAAATTACTCCACATATGGGGAATTATCCCGGACCCACCTAACTCAGCTCAACTAAACCGCAGAGGAAACTCTCCGCATTCCAATGATAACCATCACTCCGGTAAGCACCAACCTATACCTGAATAGTGGGATCGCACATGACCCACTTTACCACATTTCCGGTCGGATGCCTTGCTCGTTGCAAATTGCTCCACGAACTTACACCCCACAACAACACAGCAGTACCAGTTTTAATTAACTGCTGCCAGTTCTTACGTTTTGTTTACCCTTTTTTCCTAACTCACTTTATTTTCTCCTCACCCTAAAGTTTCCTTTAACCAACATCTCTTCTCTCCTGAGAGCGCACGGAAGAAAAAAGGACACGAGTACCACGACCACCAGATCTTTCTACATAGAAGAACCCAACTACTAACTGTGAGTAAAAACTTACCACATATTCTACCCTACACCACCCACCAAGATGCCCAAATTCCTCTCGCTAAATGCCAAAGGACTAAACCATCCGGTTAAAAGAGCTTCCTTATGGAAGACAGCCCAAAAATCTTCATGTGACATCATCTGTGTACAAGAAACACACTTTAAAAAATCTGCAATGCCACACTGCAATAACAAATCCTTCCCCAATATCTACCATGCTCCAGGCCCCACTAAGAAAAACGGAGTTCTAATTGCATTCAAACACACAATCAACTTTACGCTCCATAACAGCTTAATTGATGAAGATGGCAGATATCTGGCCCTAGATTGTACCTTGGACAATGCTAGATACACTATTGTAACTGTGTATGCGCCCAACACTAATCAAATTAGATTGCCCAAAATCGCCAAATTTCGCCAAGGAAACCTCATAATCTGCGGTGATTTCAACATAGTTCCGGACAATACCCTAGATGCCTCCTCTCGCAAAACTAGAATTACTTCACCTATGGGACAGTTCCTACGAAACAATGGCCTATATGATGTATGGAGATGCCACCACCCCACTGAGAGAGACTACTCCTTCTTTTCCCATCGACACAACTTATACACCAGAATCGACTACTTCCTAGTCGACAAGTGGACCCTACCAAAAATTTCGGAATCATCTTTAGATACGATAACGTGGTCTGACCACGCACCAATATCTATAACCCTTGAGTCATTGCCTACTTCCTCACGTACGAAGTTATGGAGAGCCAACGCTTCAATTATTCAATCACCCGAACACTCAACTACTATCCGTAAACACCTAGAAGAATTTTTTGAGCTGAATCAAGGATCAACATCAAGCAACACTATTTTATGGAACGCTCATAAAGCGGTCATCCGAGGGATTCTTATTCAAATAGGAGCTAGAGATAAGAGGAGGAGATCACAGCGTCTTGACACCATCACCTCCCAAATTAAAACAGCAGAGGCCCAAAACCAAATCAACCCTGATCCTGCCCTTAGAGAAAAACTTGTACTTCTTAGACAAGAATTAAGAAACTTACTACTAGAAACATATGAAAAAACCCAGAAAAGATTTAAGGCTAACCACTACTCCACTGGGAATAAGGCAGGGAAAGCCATGGCAGTCAGAATCAAAGGTCATCATATTAAAAGCAAGATATCTCACCTCTACCATCCCTCCATGGGACAAAAAGTGATAGACCCCCCAAGCCATAGCAGAAGCGTTTAGCCATTATTACGAAACACTCTATAATCTAAAAAATGACTCCACTATTAGTCAACCTTGCTCAAAAGATATAGAAAACTTTTTGACGAAAATTAATCTCCCCAAAGTTTCCTCAGAGCAACTAACAATACTTAATGCTCCATTCTCCCCAATAGAAACCAAAGATACCATCACAGCCCTACCATCCAACAAATCCCCAGGACCAGACGGTCTCACTGGAGAGTATTATAAAGAATTCCGTACAATTCTAGCCCCTTTTTTGGCCCAAATGTGCAACGACGCTGCCTCCTCCTCTTCTCTCCCACAGGAAATGTTAAATGCCTTAATCATTACATTGCCGAAGCCAGGCAAGGACCCTACCTCACCGCAAAACTTTAGACCCATATCGCTACTAAACATTGACACAAAAATTTATGCAAAACTCATAGCAACCAGGTTAGTAAATACTATGCCCTCACTAATCCACCCTGACCAATCCGGGTTCACAAAAGGTAGGCAAACGTTTGATGCAACCCATAGAATCATTAATATAATCCACCATGCGGAATCTGAGCGAACGCCTTCTCTGCTTCTATCACTGGATGCAGAGAAGGCGTTTGATAGAGTCAATTGGATCTATCTCCAAGCTACACTCCTTAAATTCGGCCTCCAAGGTCCCATTCTTTCCGCTATAATGGCCTTATATTCAAAACCTTCAGCCCAGGTTTATACCTCTGAGATGCTATCTAAACCATTTCCAATTTCTAATGGCACTCGTCAGGGCTGCCCCTTATCACCCATAATCTTCAACTTAATGATGGAACCACTGGCTGAACATATTAGAATAAACAAATCCATCACAGGATTCAAAATTGGTAAATTAGAACACAAGATCAACCTGTTTGCTGATGACGTCATCATAATGGTAACCAACCCTATATCCTCCCTGGCTTCAATACAATCTGTACTACAAAAATTTAGTACCATTTCTTACTATAAGGTAAATGAAAATAAGTCATATATTCTGGACCTAGGTCTAGATGCCATAACCAGCAACCTTCTACGAAACTTCTATACATATCCATGGGCAGATACAGGTATATCATATCTAGGAATCACACTCACCAAATGCACCAGAAACCTCTCTACCAACAACTACACTGAAATGAAACAGATGCTTATTAAAGAAACCTCCAAACTTTCAAAATTTGAATTTTCTTGGACTGGTAGGCTAGCAGCCTTTAAAATGCTCATACTCCCTAGATTGCTCTACACATTCCGCACTCTTTCTATTCCACTTACCAACACATACATCAAATCTCTACAATCAATTTTACACCACTACATTTGGCAAAGTAAGAAGCCTAGATGTAGTCATCTCAAAACTACTAAACATAAACTGGCGGGTGGCCTGGGATACGTAGATATTAAAGATTATTATTTAGCTACCGTTCTGTCTCAAATGAAATAATGGGTAAGCACGCACACTACTACATTATGGGGAAACATTGAAAACAACATGACTCCAGGGCCCAACCTTAAATACTGGTTATTCAGCACTACAACCAAACGCCCAAATCTTCGATTATATTCGCCAACCATACAAGCTTCGGTTAGGGCTTGGACAATACTACACTCCGCGAAATGGTCCCAATTACCAACCAAAAGCATTCCAATACCTATCCAAACCCTACAATTACTGTCACCTGATTTGACTATTCCCAAATGGATAACAGACCAAAATCCTCATACCACAGACCTCAGGGCTAAGATACTACATAAACCCTTTACCCAATTACAATCACAATACCAAGCACCCCCCACAGACTTCTTTAGTTGTACCAGAATTCAACAATGCCTATCGGCTCACCCACGATTAGAAGGAGAAATACCACTCAAAATGTGGAACTACTACTTCTCCAATAACACACCTACCAAAGGCACCTCACTAATATACTCTATCCTGCAGGAAAAAACAGTATTCCTAAAATCTAAACCATACACAGACTGGGAAAAAGAATTGCATCTACAGTTCTCAGAACAACAATGGCAAAAGGCAATTCAATCCACATATAAATCCACTAGCTGCACCTCTCTATGGGAATTAATGCATAAAATACACCTAAGATGGTACCTAACGCCACAGAGAATGGCCAAATTTCATCCACAATCCTCATCCAAATGTTGGAGAGAATGTGACCACATAGGTACCTTATCTCACATTCTATGGTCATGTCCAGTCTTAAAAACCCTCTGGCAAGAGGTGGAATACATTATACAAGACATCTGTCACCTTCCCATCAAACTCACACCACAACTGGCCATACTGAACTTGAACACTGAACTATTGCCACCACCTTTTAGACTTGTAATCACACACATACTTCTAGCTACTAGGTTACTCATAACTAGAAGATGGAAAACAAACTTATCCCCAACATTGACAGAAGTCATAACACTGGTTCACTCCCACTTCGCATATGAACTAATTATTTCAAAGGGAAAACCCTCTTATGGAAAAATTAAAAAAAACTATGGCACCCCTGGTCAAATTGGTACGCACAAAAACTTACCTGATAATTTTCTGATACTACTTACACATACTCGATCCACATTGTTCTCTTCACTCAATATATGACAATGCTCTCTACCCTCATCCACTACTCTTCATGCCCCCTTCCCTCACCCACCCCCCCTTTTCTTCTTTCTATTATTAATCCCCAACTACCTTACTTACTACTCTCTCTACTACACGTTACATACAGTTCCTTACGAGCACGAATAGCTCTCATAATTATACTCAAGTTCGATAAGTACTCTAGACAAGATACGTTCCAACACATTCCTACACTTGAAGTTATACAACCTACACTTCTGAATTATTACCATCCTTTCGTACGAATGGTTAATGATATTCTAAGTTATTAAATGATTACTGTTTAAAATGTCTTTACACCATGGGAATGAAGGTTACCACAACCACCCATGCTACAGCATGAGCCCATACGGGGTACATGGGGATAATAATTCACACACCTTATCTTACCTTCAACACCTGTTATAGTTCTATTATTCTCACCACAATTGACGAATGAATATTGATATGTAATTCTCTCAACTGTATGTAATCAGAATGTGATTTTTGACAATGTCTGTTCACTCTTTCATTTAAATCTTCAATAAAAATTATTGAAACAAGAAAAAAGTCCCAACGACTAGTTAGATCTTATGAATCGTTAATGAAAGCATTAATGTCCAATTCCATGTTCATACCCTGTGGGTGAAGAGACTGTAGTTTGTGTATCCAGAACGTTTCAAGATGAGAAACGCCTCTGGTTATGGCCCCACCCCTCCAGGGTGGAGTGTATTTATCAATCATCAAAAATAGTGAGCCTATGGGATTACTGTTATGAAATTCTTTATAGTGTCTAGGAACACTGTGTTTCGAGTCCCTATTTTTAATGAGACTGATATGTTCACTCACTCTTATAGTAAAAGTTCTAGTTGTTCGGCCAACATATTGTTTGCCACAAGGGCAAACAATTAGATATACTACATATCTAGAATTACATGTACAGAAGGGTTTGATGGTATACCTCCTCCCTGTAACGGTGGATGCAAATTCTGTCAATTTACGTCCTATTGGTGCGTTGTGTTGACAAACAACACACTTCTTGCAGGGAAAGAACCCTGTCCAATCATGGAAAAAGGACGGACGCAGTGGGGGGTTGACAACATTGGGTGCTACATGTCCCTGTAGGGATGGTGCTCCTCTAAAAATGATTTTGGCCTGTTCAGGTAGCATCTTCCCCAAAATGTTGTCTTGTCTGAGGACCCTCCAATGTTTCCTCATGATGTTCTTAATTTGTTTATGCTGTATTGAATAGGTAGTCAGCATGGCCCATTTGTGTGTGGCATCTGGTTCTCTCTCAGGTTTGGTTACAAGGAGGGAATTCCTATCCGTGTTGATAACTCTCTGAAGTTCAGCATCTAGGCCAGCACTGTCATATCCCTTATCCAGGAATCTTTGTCTTAAGACACCTGCTTGAGTGATAAATGTGTCCGTATCCGTGCAATTCCTATGGAGTCTTAAGAATTGACTGCGGGGGACTGCATTGAGCCAAGAACTATGATGGCAACTGTCCCTAGGGATAAAACTATTTCGATCTGTTGATTTGAAATAAGTGTTAAATTTGAATTGTCTATTGACAATCTTGATTTCCAAATCCAGAAAATGGATCTCGGTTTCACTGGCTTCGTATGTGAGAGAGATACCTCTGTCATTGGAATTAAGGCCCTCAAATAATTCTTTCATGGGCTATTCCACCGAGACCAAGCTACCTCTAGAAGAGTCCCTCTAAAGCTCTGGATGCAATTTGGATCTCACCGCCGTCTGGCCTAAAGACCCTCCTTTATTGCCTGTTGGTAATACAAGCCTTATTGACTCATTGAACATACATTCGTATGAGTCCAACCCTTCCGGTAAGCCTGCACTGCTTCTATGTGGGGGACCTATCACATTCATATGTCTTTATACCAGCTATCCAGGTGGTGAACAGAATCATTTTACTTATAATATTGGACTATGAACTTTTTTCACACTCAACAGATATTTCAAGACCATTAGGGTTTTCTACACTAAGTGTTGTGTAACGTTTGAGATACATGTATTTTTTCCTTTTTATGTTTTTGGTGTATGCAATATTACAACCTTATGTTAATTGAATATAATTAGCGCTACACTCTATATGCACTTGTTACTTTCACAAATTTTCTTTTTTTTGTTGTGTGAGCTGCTACTGGGTTGAGTAAGCGCAGAGTTTTTATTTTATTTTAGGGGGAGTAAACAAGTCTGCAAAACGCTGGTTGAAGTGGTTTACGAGGGGCTGAATTTTGTAGAGCCGATCGTATTCAGGGTCTCCACGAGGACGACAGAGTTCATTGTTGTTGAAGTGCATGAACCGCAAAATCTGCTCATATCGTGCCCTGGTCATGGAGGCAGAGAACACGGGCATATGGTAAATTGGGTCAGTGGACCAATATGACCGCAACTCACTCTTTTTATTTATGCCCATGTTGAGGGAAAGGCCCAGAAAGATCTTAAATTTGGAGACCGTAATTGGTCTCCAATCTGGCAAGGGAGGACTGGAGAATAGTGGCGATGTGTTGACCAGCGTATAAATCGCTTTGGTCCACAATAGATCTATAGAGATCTTCGGTGAAAAACAGCGAATAAAAATCCAGTGGCGTAAGATCAACTGTTTCCACCTGAATTCCGGGTTGGCCAGTGAATGGGGGAAGTACGGGTGCTGCAGAAGTGGTGGGTTCCCAATTCGGATTGGCGAATGCAGCAGGAAGGGCACTATGGGCACGACGGGCCTGTGTTCGTCTTCTTGGTGGCAGCGGGACACTACTTGTGCTTGCCACGTCGCCAGCTTGAATTGCACTTATGGGACTCGCCACGTCACCACGTGATACTGCAGTGCTGGATGTATGACCAGGGTGTACTAGGCCGCTGGTGCTTGCCAGTTCACCAGAAGGAATAGTACTAGTACTTCTCTGCTCCATACGAGGGACCTGCGGTTCTTGCACATCAAGGACAGAAGAAGAAGTTTGGGGTCTGGTACGCCTGACCTTGGCAGGGACCAAAACTCAGTCGTCAGAGCTATCTGTCATGGAGCCGCTGTCCTCTACAGGATCGTATTCTGAGCCTGAATCTTACAGATGAGTGACTTCCTCTTCACTATCTGTCATGTTAAGAAACGTGTAGGCCTCTTCACTAGTGTACCTTCGATTTGCCATTTTGGGCTCTAAATTTAGGGGTACACTAGTGAGACTCACAGGCAAAAAATCTCCTGACTGTTAGCGACTGATTCAAAACGCTACCAAAAAACTGTTAGTGATCGCAGGGATCAGGCCTGACTCTGCGAACGCTGCAGTTATGTGTGCTTAGTGTTTTGTAAGTGTCAGTGATCGATCGATACTGCACTTGGGTGGGCTGGGCAGGGCTGGGCCGAGGGGCAAAATGCAGGTGCTAGCAGGTATCTGGGCTGATCCCGCTAACACTGTGTTTATGGGGACCATAAACTGCTGGGGACGCTAGTATAGATCTGATCGTGTCAGATATTGATCCGTTCAGATACTATACCACTAAGGGAGGTGTATGCTGCGTGCGTGGGTGTTAGCGGTACTGACGCTAAACTGACGCTGCCTGGGGCGATGCAGACCTTATCTGACCCTAAAAACTTAACTTATATCACCGCCGGGCAATTAGGGGGTTAAACCTTTATTAGGAAATAAACGGCGGGTGCCCTGAAACTATAATAAACTATAAAAAGCAAACTAACTAACCAGTGTCACCCATAACAGTTATACGGTGATCACTGGTGAAAGGGTTAACTAGGGGGCAATCAGGGGGTTAAAACCTTTATTAGATAGTATATGGGGGTCCCTGTCGCTATAAAACGCTGACGGCGAACCTATATACTTACCTCCCTAACTAGCGTCACCTGTGTCACTAATACAGCGATCAGAAAAATGATCGCTTAGTGACACTGGCGACGGGGAGTGATCAAGGGGTTAACCTTTATTAGGGGGGTACCCTGGACCTAAAGGGGAGTACCCTAGACCTAAAGGGGGCTAACCCTAACTGCCCTAACACTTAGGCTCGGTTCACACATGGGCGGCACGACTTGCAGGTCGCCTCAGCGAGGCGACCTGCAAACGACTGCCGGGGCGACTTGCGAGACGACTTCTGCATAGAAGTCTATGCAAGTCGCCCCAAGTCGCCCCCAAAGTAATACAGGAACCTTTTTCTAAGTCGGAGCGACTTGCGTCGCTCCAATTAGAACGGTTCCATAGCACAGAACGGGAGGCGACTTGTCAGGCGACTAGGTCGCCTGACAAGTCGCCCCAGTGTGAACCGAGCCTTATAACTGTCACAAACTGACACCAATGCAAAAAAAAACTGCTATTGGTGTCACTGTGACAGGGGGTACAGGGGGGTGATCGGGGGGTGATCGGGGGGGTGATGGGGGGTGAAAAGTGTGCCTAGTGTGTTCTACCGAAAGTGTAGTGTTTGGTGCACTTACTTGACGTCTTCTCTCCTCGGCGCCGAAATGAAAAGACCAGCTCGAGGAGAGATGACATAACTTCCTCTGCCTCTGTTTACATTACAGAGGCAGACAGTGGCATAGCGTGGGGGGTGCAGGGGGTGCCGTGGCCCCGGGCGCGACATTTAGGGGGGCGCCAGTATGTGTCACTGGCTGTCTCCTCCTAATTTTAAGTTCCTGTGTCCCCGGGCTCCGGCCACCATGTTCAGTGTCCGGCGCCCTGTGATTGGGCGTATGGGGGTCATGTGAGGCGTAGAGCTGGCCTATCCTCGATCACTCCCAAAGTCCCGCCTCCGCACATGACCCCTATAACTCCCAATCACAGTGCACTGCGCCGGACACTGAATATGGCAGCTAGAGCACGGGGGAGAGAAGCAATGTGAGCCGCCGAGCCGCCGCTGTCTTCTTCTTCTTCTCCTCCTCCTCCTCCTCCGGACTGATGCAGGCCAGCCAGACACGAAGGTGAGTGAGACTTCCTCATGAGAGTCATGTTACTGGCCCCGGGGGGGGGGAGAAAGTCAGTTATTGTAGTATGGTGGGTAGTTAGTGTAGTATGGTGGGTCGTTAGTGTAGTATGGTGGTCAGTTAGTGTTCTCCCACATAGAGGAGTTCAGCTCCCATGGTTGAGACAAAGGATCTTCCATTCTATTACTAGAGTAGGACCCACTAATTCGGGGTACTTTGTCGCAGTAAGTGGGCTTAGCAATATATGACCATATAGTGTGACCAAACCTCCATACTTTTTTAATACGTTCAGGTGTTTTTAACTAGCCCTGCAGGAAATGTCATTCTTGTATGTGTGCGCTGTAAAATATTTTGTACGAAGGTGAGTGAGACTCCCTCGTGAGAGTCGTGTTACTGGCCCGGGAGGGGGGGGTAAAAGTCAGTTAGTGTAGTATGGTGGGTCAGTTATTGTAGTATGGTGGGTAATTAGTGTAGTATGGTGGGTAGTTAGTGTAGTATGGTGGTCAGTTAGTGTAGCATGGTGGGTAGTTAGTGTAGTATGGCGGTCAGTTAGTGTAGTATGGTGGGTAGTTAGTGTAGTATGGTGGGTAGTTAGTTTAGTATGGCGGTCAGTTAGTGTAGTATGGTGGGTAATTAGTGTAGTATGGTGGGTAGTTAGTGTAGTACGGCGGTCAGTTAGTGTAGTATGGTGGTCAGTTAGTGTAGTATGGTGGGTCGGTTAGTGTAGTATGGCGGGTTAGTTAGTGTAGTATGGTGGGTCAGTTAGTGTAGTATGGTGGGTAGTTAGTGTAGTATGGTGGGTCAGTTAGTGTAGTATGGTGGGTCAGTTAGTGTAGTATGGCGGTCAGATAGTGTAGTATGGCGGTCAGTTAGTGTAGTATGGCGGGTCAGTTAGTGTAGTATGGTGGGTAGTTAGTGTAGTATGGTGGGTCAGTTAATGTAGTATGGTGGGTCAGTTAATGTAGTATGGTGGGTCAGTTAGTGTAGTATGGTGGGTCAGTTAGTGTAGTATGGTGGGTAGTTAGTGTAGTATGGTGGGTCAGTTAGTGTAGTATGGTGAGTCAGTTAGTGTAGTATGGTGGGTAGTTAGTGTAGTATGGTGGGTAGTTAGTGTAGTATGGTGGTCAGTTAGTGTAGTATGGTGGTCAGTTAGTGTAGTATGGTGGGTAGTTAGTGTAGTATGGTGGGTAGTTAGTGTAGTATGGTGGATCAGTTAGTGTAGTATGGTGGGTCAGTTAGTGTAGTATGGTGGGTAGTTAGTGTAGTATGGTGGGTAGTTAGTGTAGTATGGCGGTCAGTTAGTGTAGTATGGTGGGTCAGTTAGTGTAGTATGGCGGGTTAGTTAGTGTAGTATGGTGGGTCAGTTAGTGTAGTATGGTGGGTAGTTAGTGTAGTATGGCGGTCAGTTAGTGTAGTATGGTGGGTAGTTAGTGTAGTATGGTGGGTAGTTAGTGTAGTATGGTGGGTCAGTTAGTGTAGTATGGTGGGTCAGTTAGTGTAGTATGGTGGGTAGTTAGTGTAGTATGGTGGGTAGTTAGTGTAGTATGGCGGACCCACCGCCCGCAGGAGGCAGATCACGTACAGGTACGTGATTCTGCCTGCCCGTGCCATTCTGCTGACGTATATCAGCGTGAGGCGGTCGGCAAGTGGTTAAGGGGAACCCCGCACCCAAATTAAAAAAAGGAAAGGCGTGGGGCCCCCAGGCCCTATATACTCTGAACAGCAGTATACAGGCAGTGAAAACAAGACAGGGACTGTAGGTTTGTTGTTAAGTAGAATCTGTTTGTAATTTTGAACTGGTACATTTTTAAAGTGTAGCTCCAGCCAAAAAATCTGTTTTTAAGCTTTTTGGAAAACATAGGGAAGGGTTATCACCCCTGTGACATTTGTTTTGCTGTCTGTGCTCCTCTTCAGAAGATTTCACCTCACTTTTTGTCCCAATGACAAATGTTCTTTGAAAATTTGGGGTCTTTAGTGAAACAAGGATTGGTGATAAAGCATCAGTGGAAAGGAGAAAAGTTTTTCCCATATTAACTCTTACAAGAGAGAATTTCCCACCCTAGGGGTAGATTTCATCTCACTTCCTGTTGTCTCCTTCCGTTTGCAAGTAGGAGTCGTTTGTAAGTTGGATGTTTGAAAGTAGGGGCCTGCCTTATATACTCAGCAGAAATTTGGGCCTTAGTTGTGGCCTCAACACTGTAAGCCCTCACAGGGCCCTGCTGTGAAATATTAGATCAAGAATTGTAATTACATGCCCCTGTTGAACAGGGCCAGAAAAATTGGGCCTTTGGTGATGGTGGTGGTGGTTGTGCTGGTGCCACAACACTGTAAGTCCTCACAGTTACTCTTGGTGGGTGCTGGAACGGGCCCTGCTGTGAAATATTAGATCAAGAATTCTAATTACATGTCCCTGTTGAACAGGGGCTGAAAAATTGGGCCTTAGGCACTGGTGCTGGTGCCACAACACTGCAACCCCCTCACAGATACTCTAGTTGTAACGCAGGAACTAGCCCTGCTGCAAAGTATTACATCAAAAATTGTAATTACACGCCCCTGTTAAACAGGGGCTGAAAAATTGGGCCCAGGCACTAGACATGTGCACACTGAAATATTTTGTTTCGGAATTTCGTTTTCGTCTGAAATATAAATTTATTTAGTTACTCCCAAAATTCGTTTTTATTTATTTTGTTTTTCGTTAAAAATTGCATTTGTCCGAAAATCCAAATTAAGGTTGAATCTGTCATTGAAGGCTTATGGTGTCTGTCGAATGTTCAAAGAAGATTCGACAGAGCAGCTAAACTGTACGACGCTGTAAAGTTTACCTGCTCCGTCAAATCTTCTTAGAACATTCAACAGACACCATAAGCCAAAGTACGTGTGTACTTAGTTCTAGCTATTTTACTGCTCCTCCTCTTTGATTACAATCAGCCAATAACATTCATCATCATCATTATTTTTATTTATCTTTTCTCCCCTACGTCGAATCTTTTCTCCCCTACGTCAAATCTTTTCTCTATGTCAAATCTTTTCTCTCTATGTAGAATAATCTTGGACTAATAGAGTTAAGGTTAGGCACAATCGACCACAGGTTTGATGGACACAGATTGTTATTGTCATCATCATGTCGAATCTCCTATCTATATTGAACTGTTGTAGCAACGAAAACGAAAATAAAGCATATGTTTATGTTGGATCTTTCGTTTTTTGGATTCTGCACTTTCGTTATCGTTTGTTAAAACGATAACGAAAATACCTAAAATTCGGACAAAAATGCATTCGGAAGAAAACGAACGCACATGTCTATTAGACACTAGTGCTGGTGCCACAACACTGCAACCCCTCACAGATACTCTAGTTGGAATGCAGGAACGAGCCCTGCTGCAAAGTATTGCATCAGAAATTGTAATTACACGCCCCTGTTAAACAGGGGCTGAAAAATTGGGCCTTAGACACTGGTGCTGGTGCCACAACACTGCAACCCCTCACATATACTCTAGTTGGAATGCAGGAATGAGCCCTGCTGCAAAGTATTGCATCAAAAATTGTAATTACACGCCCCTGTTAAACAGGGGCTGAAAAATTGGGCCTTAGGCACTGATGGCGGCGCCCAGAACCAAAAATTTTCTTACAAGCTATCAGCATGATCATTGAGGAGGAAGAGGATAATTACTCAGCATAACAGGATAGTCACTCAGCATCAGCATAGGCAGTCTTTGAAGGGATCTGACATTTCAAAAGAAATTATTCGGTTACACCAGCATCAGGTGCTTGGTAGCTGGTGGTGATCCAAGACTGATTCATTTTTATGAAGGTCAGTCGATCGACCAAGTCGGTGGACAGACGCACCCTGTGATCGATTACAAAGCCTCCAGCAGCACTGAATGTGCATTCCGAAAGAATGCTGGATGCATGACAGGCCAGTAGCTCAATTGCATACTGTGATTGATGGCCCTCTGCTGCGTGTGCAGCCGCTGCAGTATGGCCAATGTTGAGTTCCACCTGGTGGGCATGTCACAGATTAGGCGGGTCTTGGGCAGGTTAAACTCTTTTTGTAGGTCTGCCATCCGAGCACTGGCATTATATGACCGGCGGAAATGCACACAGACTTTCCTGGTCTGCCTCAGGACATCCTGTAAGCCCAGGTACCTGCCCAAGAACTGCTGCACCACCAAGTTAAGGACATGAGCCAAACAGGGCACATGGGTCAGTTGTCCCTGTCGGAGGGCGGAGAGGAGGTTGGTGCCATTGTCGCAAACCACCATTCCTGCCTTAAGTTGGCGTGGCATCAACCACCTCTGAACCTGCTACTGCAGAGTTGACAGAACCTCTGCCCCAGTGTGGCTCCTGTCCCCCAAGCACACCATCTCAAGCACCGAATGGCAGCTTTTGGCCTGCGTACTTGCGTAGCCCCTTGAACGACTACTAGGCAGCGCTTGTTCTGAGGACAAAGCACAGGAAGAGGCCATGGAGGAAGAAGAAGAGGAGGGGGTGGAGGAGAGAGGTGTGTCACAATCATTAGTAGTGGCATTTTGGAGGCGTGGTGGCGGAACAACCTCCAACACTACTGCACCTCGTCCTGCATCCTTCCCAGCTGCCAGCAGAGTCACCCAATGCGCGGTGAAACTTAGGTAATGTCTCTGTCCATGCCTGCTGGACCGTAGTATGCACCTTACCGCTGACCGCCCTGTCCAGCGAGGCATGGACATTGCCTTCCACATGCCGGTAGAGATCCGGAATCGCCTTCCGTGAGAAAAAGTGGCGTTTGGGTACCTGCCACTGAGGAACCGCACATTCCACAAACTCACGGAAGGGGGCAGAGTCTACCAACTGAAAAGGAAGCAGTTGAAGTGCTAGCAATTTTGCCAAGCTAGCATTCCACCGCTGGGCATGTGGATGGCTGGGAGCAAACTTCGTTTGGCGGTGCAGCAGCTGGGGCAGGGAAATTTGCCTGGTACAATCTGACGTCGGTGTACCGAAAGCAGATTGCCCACAAGTACTTGGCTGTGACACACCTAATTCTACACCTACATTCCTCTCAGTGCAGGTCTCAGAGAGGACTGAAAGTATAGTGATGTTGGAGATCTCAGCTGATGAGGAGCAAGGAGAGGTCCTCTTTGTTCTTTGGTGTGGGTCTTTTAGATACGCTTGCCAACGAACTGCATGGCAGGTCAACATATGTCTGGTCAAGCATGTGGTGCCCAAGCGGGAGATGTTTTGGCCACGCGAGATACGCTTGAGACATATGTTGCAAATAGCAGCGGTGCGATCTGATGCACTCGTCTCAAAAAAGGCCCACACCAAAAAACTTTTGGAATAACGCGCAGAGAAAGCAGCGCCCTGCACATGCGGA
The DNA here is from genome assembly GCA_037953035.1 of Aquarana catesbeiana. Taxonomy (NCBI): domain Eukaryota; kingdom Metazoa; phylum Chordata; class Amphibia; order Anura; family Ranidae; genus Aquarana; species Aquarana catesbeiana. The sequence goes on along the minus strand of JBBHAA010000512.1, from coordinate 4,010,973 downwards.
GCTTTGCGGTGTGATGCAGTCAGTGTGCTGCCCTTAGGCTGGCCCCTGGAGGGCATCCTGCCTCGTTGGTGATGTGCCTCCTCCTCCTCCTCTCTCCTATCAGGCACCCACATTGAGTCAGTGACCTCATCATCCCCTCCCTCCTCATCACTGGAGCAAACCTGGCAGTATGCTGCAGCAGGGGGAGCATGACTGCCAGATTGCTGTCCCTCTTGGGCACCCCCTCTGTCCGTGCTCACGTTATTGCCTTTATCTAGCTCAGTATCATCATCAGAGCCTTCTAAACGCTGGGCATCCTCCTGGAGCATGTACCCAACACTGTGGTCAAACAATTCGAGGGACTCCTCAGGAGGACATGGTGGGGCTAGGGAAGGAGTCACTGATGCCATTGAGCCGAGGGAAGAGTGTTGGCAGCAGCTTTGCCAGACAAAGTACCCTGAGCATAGGTGAGAGAGGATGAGGAGGATGAGGACGGCTTGGTCATCCACTCCACCAACTCTTCCGCATGTTGGGGCTCAACACGGCCAGCTGCCAAAAAAAAGGCCAAGCATGTCCCATGGCCACGTGCTGATGAGGATGCACCGTCTCCACGACCAGCACTGTTGCCTCTAGACACAGAGCCTGCTTGCCCTCTTTTATTGGCTTGTGACTGTCTGCCTCTCCCTGTTGGCCTTCCAGACATACTAATGGCCTTTAGCTGCACTAAGCTGATACTGCAGCTAGCAAAATCAACTGCCTGATTGCTGCCTGTAGTATGAGAACACCACCAACCTTCTACGGGTAGCTTTAGCTGAACACTGTGCAGAGGTTGCACTACACTAACTTGTAGCTTAATTAGCTGCCTGCGGTAGTGATAGGATCAGGAAAACACCACCAATCTTCTACAGGTAGCTTTAGCTGAACATTGTGCAGAGGTCGCACTACATTAACTTGTAGCTTATTTAGCTGCCTGCGGTAGTGATAGGATCAGGAAAGCACCACCAACCTTCTACAGGTAGCTTTAGCTGAACACTTTGCAGAGGTCGCACTACACTAACTTGTAGCTTATTTAGCTGGCTGCGGTAGTGATAGGATCAGGAAAACACCACCAACCTTCTACAGGTAGCTTTAGCTGAACACTGTGCAGAGGTTGCACTACACTAACTTGTAGCTTTAGCTGAACACTGTGAGGAGGACGCACTACACTAACTTGTAGTTTTAGCTGAACACTGTGCAGAGGTCGCACTACACTAACTTGTAATTTTAGCTGAACACTGTTCAGAGGACGCACTACACTAAGTTGTAGCTTTAGCTGAACACTGTGAGGAGGACACACTACACTAACTGTAAATAGTCTAGCTGCCTGACTGTGGTATTAATAGGATCAAAAGAACACCAGCAATTTTCTTCAGGTAGCTGTAAATACTGTAACAACACAAGCCTGCCTGTCAGTAGCAAGATAACAGGAACGGATCTAGCTAAACTGAATACAGTGTATATAATATAAATATATATATATATATATATATATATATATATATATATATACATATACAACACCTGGGATGCATATATATACACAATACACTGTAAGTGCAGCTAACTGACTGACTGTCCTGCCTAATCTATGTAACTTAAATCAAATGACACTGTCTGTCTCTCTCTCTCTCTAACTATGAACGCCGGAACACACTACACAGGGCCGCAGTGCAGTCGGCCTTATATAGTGTGGGGCGTGTACTAAATCCCCTGAGCCATAATTGGCCAAAGCCTCCTTGGCTTTGGCCAATTACGGCTCTCTGTTCAGACGGCGCTGTGATTGGCCAAGCATGCGGGTCATAGTGCATGCTTGGCCAATCATCAGCCAGCAATGCACTGCGATGCCGCAGTGAATTATTGGCCGTGACGCGCCACACGAATTTGGCGTGAACGGCCCATATCATTCGCAATTCGGCGAAGTCAATGTTCGATTCGAACATGGGTTCGACTCGAACACAAAGCTCATCCCTACTGAAGACAATTGCTGCTGTTCTGATCCTATTATTACCACAGGCAGGCAGCTGAAGTATTTACAGTTAGTGCACTGTGTCCTCTGCACAGTGTGCACCTAAAGCTACCTGAAGACAATTGCTGGTGTTCTTCTGATCCTATTAGTACCACAGGCAGGCAGCTGCAGTATTTACAGTTAGTGTACTGTGTCCTCTGCACAGTGTGCACCTAAATCTACCTGAAGACAATTGCTGGTTTTCTTCTAATCCTATTAATACCACAGGCAGGCAGCTGAAGTATTTACAGTTAGTGCACTGTGTCCTCTGCACAGTGTGCACCTAAAGCTACCTGAAGACAATTGCTGGTGTTCTTCTGATCCTATTAATACCACAGGCAGGCAGCTGCAGTATTTACAATTAGTGTACTGTGTCCTTTGCACAGTGTGCACCTAAAGCTACCTGAAGACAATTGCTGGTGTTCTCATACTAATATTACTATAGGCAGGCAGTTGATTCTGCTAGCTGCAGTATCAGTATACATATACATCCCAGCTTTGTGCAGCTACATCTCACTGCAGGCCATTAGTATGTCTGGAAGGCCAACAAGGAGAGGCAGACAGTCACAAGCCAATAAAAGAGGGCAAGCAGGCTCTGTGTCTAGAGGCAATAGTGCTGGTCGTGGACATGGTGCATCCTCATCAATACGTGGCCCCGGGACATGCTTGTCCTTTTTTTCGTCAGCTGGCCATGTTGAGCCGCAACATGCCAAAGACTTGGTAGAGTGGATGACCAAGCCGTCCTCATCCTCTCTCACCCAGGCTCAGGGTACTTTGTCTGGCAAAGCAGCTGCCCACGCGATCTCTTCCCTCGGCTCAATGGCATCAGTCACCCCTTCCCTAGCCCCACCATGTCCTCCTGAGGAGTTCTCCAAACTGTTTGAGGACAGTGTTGGGTACATGCTCCAGGAGGATACCCAGCATTTTGAAGGCTCTGATGATGGTAACCAGCTAGAGGAAGGCAGTAACGTGAGCCCAGAAAGAGGGGGTGCCCAAGAAGGACAGCAGTCTGGCAGTCATGTTCCCCCTGCTGCAGCATACTGCCAGGTTTGCTCCAGTGATGAGGAGGGAGGGGATGATGAGGAAGTCACTGACTCCACGTAGGTGCCTGATAGGAGAGAGGAGGAGGAGGAGGCACATCTCCAACGAGGCAGGATGCCCTCCAGGGGCCAGCTTAAGGGCAGCACACCGACTGCATCACACCGCAGAGCTCCGCATGTGCAGGGCGCTGCTGTCTCTGCACGTTATTCCAAAAGTTCTTTTGTGTGGGCCTTTTTTGAGACGAGTACATCAGATCGCACCGCTGCTATTTGTCTCAAGCATATCTCGCGTGGCCAAAACAACACCCGCTTGGGCACGACATGCTTGACCAGACATATGTCGACCTGCCATGCAGTTCGTTGGCAAGCGTACCTAAAAGACCCACACCAATGCACAAAGCGGACCTCTCCTTGCTCCTCATCAGCTGGGATCTCCAACCCCACTATACCTTCAGTCCTCTCTTAAACCTGCACTGAGAGGAATGAAGGTGTAGAATTAGGCTTGTCACAGCCAAGTACTTGCGGGCAATCTGCTATTACCCAGACGTACCCAGACGTCAGATTGTACCAGGCAAATTTCCCTGCCCCAGCTGCTGCACCACTGAAAGAAGTTCGCTCCCAACCATCCACGTGCCCAGCGGTTGAATGCTAGCTTGGCTAAATTGCTAGCACTTCAACTTCTGCCTTTTCAGTTGGTAAACTCTGCTCCTTCCGTGAGTTTGTGGAATGTGCGGTTCCTCACTGGCAGGCTCCCAAACGCCACTTTTTCTCAAGGAAGGCGATTCTTGCTCTCTCGGCATGTGGAAGGCATCACTGGACAGGGCGGTCAGCGGTAAGGTGCATATTACCGCTGACTCATGGTCCAGCAGGCATGGACAGGGATGTTACCTGTCTTTCACCGCGCACTGGGTGACTCTTCTGGCAGCTGGGAAGGATGCAGGACAGGGTGCAGTAGTGTTGAAGGTTGTTCTGCCACCACGCCTCCAAAATGCTACTACTGGTGATTCTGCCACACCTCTCTCCTCCACCCCCCCTTCTTCTTCCTCCATGGCCTCTTCCTGTGCTTATTTGTCCTCAGAACAAGTGGTGCTCCGTAGGCGTTCAAGGGGCTACGCAAGCACACGAAAAGATGCCATGCAGTGCTTGAGCTGGTGTGCTTGGGGGACAGAAGCCACACTGGGGCAGAGATTCTGTCAGCTCTGCAGGGGCAGGTTCAGAGGTGGTTGCCTGCCAGCAGAGCCAGCTTAAGCCAGATATGGTGGTTTGCGACAATGGCACCAACCTCCTCTCCACCCTCCGACAGGGACAACTGACCCATGTGCCCTGTTTAGCTCATGTCCTTAACTTGGTGGTGCAGCGGTTCTTGGGCAGGTAGCCGGGCTTACAGGATGTCCTGATGCAGGCTAGGAAAGTCTGTGTGCATTTCCGCAGGTCATATAATGCCAGTGCTCGGCTGGCTGACCTCCAAAAGGAATTTAACCTGCCCAAGAACCGCCTAATCTGTGACATGCCCACCAGGTGGAACTCAACTTTGGCCATGCTGCAGCAGCTGCACATGCAGCAAAGGGCCATCAATGAGTACCTATGCGACTATGGCACCAGGACAGGGTCAGAGGAGCTTGTTTTTTTTTTCCCCACACCAGTGGGCTATGATCAGGGATGCATGCACTGTCCTGTCACCATTTGAGGAGGCCACGAGGATGGTGAGCAGTGACAGTGCATGCATCAGTGACACTGTCCCTCTTGTCCACCTGTTGGAGCACACGCTGCGTGGAATAATGGACAGGGTCTTTGAGGCAGAACAGAGGGAGGAAGAGGAGGACTTCCTTACCTCTCAAGGCCCCCTTTATCCAGACAGTGTTCCTGCGTGCCCGCCGATTACATAGGAAGAGGATGAGGAGGAGGAGGAGGAGAATTGTGTCAGCATGGAGGTGGAGCCTGGCACTCAGCATCAACAGCAGTCTACAAGGGATCATTTACAGTCCGAAGAAACCCATGGACTTGTACGTGGCTTCTAGGAGGTGGCTGCGGATCATGTCGTCCTTAGTAGGGATGAGCCGAACACCCCCCTGTTCGGTTCGCACCAGAACATGCGAACAGGAAAAAAGTTAGTTTGAACACGCGAACACCGTTAAAGTCTATGGGACATGAACATGAATAATCAAAAGTGCTAATTTTAAAGGCCTATATGCAAGTTATTGTCATAAAAAGTGTTTGGGGACCTGGGTCCTGCCCCAGGGGACATGGATCAATGCAAAAAAAAGTTTTAAAAACTGACGTTTTTTCAGTGATTAGTGCAGTGATTTTAATAATGCTTCAAGTCAAACAATAAAAGTGTAATATCCCTTTAAATTTCGTAGCTGGGGGGTGTCTATAGTATGCCTGTAAAGGGGCGCATGTTTCCCGTGTTTAGAACAGTCTGACAGCAAAATGACATTTTAAAGAAAAAAAGTCATTTAAAACTACTCGTGGCTATTGCATTGCCGGTCCGACAATACACATAAAAGTTCATTGATAAAAACGGCATGGGAATTCCCCACAGGGGAACCCCGAACCAAAATTTAAAAAAAAAAAATGACGTGGGGGTTCCCGCTAAATTCCATGCCAGGCCCTTTAGGTCTGGTATGGATTTTAAGTGGAACCCCACGCCAAAATTAAAAAAAAAAACGGCGTGGGGTCCCCCCAAAAATCCATACCAGACCCTTATCCGAGCACATAACCTGGCAGGCCACAGGAAAAGAGGGGGGACGAGAGAGCGCCCTCCCCTCCTGAACGTACCAGGCCACATGCCCTCAACATTGGGAGGGTGCTTTGGGGTAGCCCCCCAAAACACCTTGTCCCCATGTTGATGAGGACAAGGGCCTCATCCCCACAACCCTGCGGGCTTAACAAGGGGACCCCCAGATCCCGACCCGCCCTGTGTAAAATGGTAAGGGGGTACAAAAGTACCCCTACCATTTCACTAAAAAACTGTCAAAAATGTTAAAAATGACAAGAGACAATTTTTGACAATTCCTTTATTTAAATGCTTCTTCTTTCTTCTATCTTCCTTCATCTTCTTCTTCTTCTGCTGGCTCTTCTGGTTCTTCCTCCGGTGTTCTCGTCCAGCATCTCCTCCGTGTCCGCGTCTTCTATCTTCTTCTCCTCGGGCCGCTCTGCATCCATGGCATGGGGGGAGGCTCCCGCTCTTCTCTTCATCTCTTCATCTTCTTCTCCTCTTCATCTTCTTCTCTGGGCCTCTCCGCATCCATGCTGGCATGGAGGGAGGCTCCCGCTGTGTGACGCGTCTCTTCTGACGGTTCTTAAATAACGGGTGGGCCACCCGGTGACCCCGCCCCCCTCTGATGCACGGTGACTTGACTGGACTTCCCTGTGACATCACGGGGAATGCCACAGGGAAGTCCCGTCATGTCCCGTGCGTCAGAGGTGACGGGGTCACCGGGTGGCCCCGCCCCCCATTATTTAAGAAAAGTCAGAAGAGGAGACGCGTCACACAGCAGGAGCCTCCCTCCATGCCAGCATGAATGCGGAGCGGCCCGGAGAAGAAGATGAAGAAGAGAAAAAGATGAAGAAGAGAAGAAGATGAAGAAGAGAAGAAGATGAAGAGAAGAGCGTGAGCCTCCCCCCATGCCATGGGTGCGGAGCGGCCCGAGGAGAAGAAGATAGAAGATGCCGCGGAGGAGATGCTGGACGAGAACACCGGAGGAAGAACCAGAAGAGCCAGAAGAACCAGAAGAAGAAGAAGAAGAAGATGAAGGAAGATAGAAGAAAGAAGAAAGAAGAAGCATTTAAATAAAGGAATTGTCAAAAACTCTCTCGTCATTTTTAACATTTTTGACAGTTTTTTAGTGAAATAGTAGGGGTACTTTTGTACCCCCTTACCATTTCACACAGGGGGGGATCTGGGGGTCCCCTTGTTAAAGGGGGCTTCCAGATTACGATAAGCCCCCCCGCCCGCAGACCTCCACAACCACCGGCCAGGGTTGTGGGGATGAGGCACTTGTCCTCATCAACATTTGGACAAGGTGTTTTGGGGGGCTACCCCAATGTTGAGGGCATGTGGCCTGGTACGGTTCAGGAGGGGGGGCACTCTCTCATCCCCCCCCTTTTCCTGCGGCCTGCCAGGTTGCGTGCTCGGATAAGGGTCTGGTATGGATTTTTGGGGGGGACCCCACGGCGTTTTTTTTTTTAATTTTGGCGTGGGGTTCCTCTTAATATCCATACCAGACCTGAAGGACCTGGTATGGAATTTAGGGGGACCCCCACGTCATTTTTTTTTTTTAAATTTTGGCCGGGGTTCCTCTTAATATCCATACCAGACCTGAAGGGCCTGGTATGGAATTTAGGGGGACCCCCACGTCATTTTTTGTGTAATGTCAGACCGGCAATGCAATAGCCGCGAGTAGTTTTAAATGACTTTTTTTCGTTTGAAATATAATTTTGCTGTAAGACTGTTCTAAACACTGGAAACATGCGCCCCTTTACAGGCATACTATAGACACCCCATAGCTACGAAATTTAAAGGAATATTACACTTTTATTGTTTCACTTTAAGCATTATTAAAATCACTGCTCCCAAAAAAACTAACGCTTTTAAAACTTTTTTTTGCATTGATCCATGTCCCCTGGGGCAGGACCCGGGTCCCCAAACACTTTTTATGACAATAACGTGGATATAAGCCTTTAAAATTAGCACTTTTGATTTCTCCCATAGACTTTTAAAGGGTGCTCCGGGCATTCGAATTTGCCGCAAACACCCCAAATTGTTCGCTGTTCAGCGACCTTGCGAACAGCCGATGTTCGAGTCGAACAGTCCTTAGTGACCCAGAGGACTCTGGACCGAATGCCTCAGCAAACCTATGCTGCATGGCCTCCCTTATCCTGCAAAGCCTGCGGTAGGATCCTTGTATTCGTGGTATCAAGGGGAGGGATCATTACTGGCTGGCAACCCTCCTTGATCCACGTTACAAGGGTAAGGTTGCGGACCTTATCTTGCCGTCGCAAAGGGAGCAGAGGATGAAACATCTTCGGGAGGCCCTGCAGAAAGGTTTGTGCAACACGCTTCCAGAGCCTGGGAGGTTACAATTTCCTGGTCCTGGACAACGTGTTGCTGAGGCTTCGGTAAGTCACAGAAGGAGCGGTGGAGAAGGTGGCCGTCTGACCAATGCGTTCATACAATTTTTTAGTCCGCAGCCCCAAGGTATGATCGGTTCCAGCAACCATCACCAGCGTCTGTTTTACATGGTGCAGGAATACCTAGGGGCAAGATCAGACTTGGACACCTTTCCCACCAAAAATCCTCTGGGTTACTGAGTCTTGAGGATGGATCACTGGCCAGAGCTTGCACAGTATACAATTGAGCTACTGGCCTGTCCTGCATCCAGCATTCTATCGGAACGCACATTCAGTGCTGCTGGAGACTTTGTAACTGATCACAGGGTGCACCTGTCCATCGAATTGGTCGATTGGCTGACCTTCATAAAAATGAATCAGTCTTGGATTACCAGCTACCAAGCACCTGATGCTGATGTAACTAAATAATTTTTTTTGTTAATGTGAGATCCCTTCAAACTGCCTATGCTGATGCTGAGTAACTATCCTGTTATGCTGAGTGACAATCGTCTTCCTCCTCAATTTTCATGCTGATAGCTTGTAAGAACATTTTTGGTTCTGAGCACTGCCACCAGTGGCTAAGGCCCAATTTTTCTGCCCCTGTTGAACAGGGGCGTGTAATTTCAATTTTTGATGCAATACTTTGCAGCAGGGCTTATTCCTGCGCTCCAACTAGAGTATCTGTGAGCGGTTGCAGTGTTGTGGCACCAGTGCCTAAGGCCCAATTTTTCTGCCCTTGTTTAACAGGGGCATGTAATTACAATTTCTGATGCAATACTTTGCAGCAGGGCTCATTCCTGCGCTCCAACTATAGCATCTGTGAGGGGTTGCAGTGTTGTGGCACCAGTGCCTAAGGCCCAATTTTTCTGCTCCTGTTCAACAGGGACATGTAATTACAATTCTTGTTCTAATATTTCACAGCAGGGCCCATTCCTGCGCCCACCAAAAGTAACTGTAAGGGCTTACAGAGTTGTGGCAACACCACTACCACCACCACCACCACCAAAGGCCCAATTTTTCTGCCCCTGTTCAACAGGTGCATGTAATTACAAATCTTGATATAATATTTTACAGCAGGGCCTGTTCCAGCGCCCACCAATAGAAACTTTGAGGACTTACAGTGTTGTGGCACCAGCACCACCACCACCAAAGGCCCAATTTTTTCTGCCCTTGTTCAACAGGTGCATGTAATTACAATTCTTGATATAATATTTCACAGCAGGGCCCGTTCCAGTGCCCACCAAGAGTAACTGTGAGGACTTACAGTGTTGTGGCTCCAGCACCACCACCACCACCAAAGGCTCAATTTTTCTACCACTGTTCAACAATGGCATGTAATTACAATTCTTGATCTAATATTTCACAGCAGGGCCTGTTCCTGCACCCACCAAGAGTAACTGTGAGGGCTTACAGTGTTGTGGCAACACCAACACCTAAGGCCCCAATTTCTGCAAAGTATATAGGGCAGGCCCCTACTTTCAAATATCCATCTTACAAACGACTCCTACTTGCAAACGGAAGGAGACAACAGGAAGTGAGAGGAAATCTACCCCTAGGAAGGGAAATTCTCTCCTGTAAGAGTTAGTATCGGAAAAAACGTGTCTCCTCTCCACTGATGCCTTGTCACCAATCCTTCTTTCACTAAAAACCCCAAATTTTAAAAAAACATTTGTCATTGGGACAGAAAGTGAGGTGAAATCTTCTGAAGAGGTGCACAGGCAGCAAAACAAATGTTACAGTGGTGATAACCCTTCCCTATGTTTTCCAAAAAGCTTAAAAATAGATTTTTTGGCTGGAGCTACACTTTAAAAATGTACCATTTCAAAATTACAAACAGATTCTACTTAACAACAAACCTACAGTCCCTGTCTTGTTTGCACTGCCTGAATACTGCTGTTCAGAGTATATAGGGCCTGGGGGGGCCTTTCCTTTTTTTAATTTGGGTGCGGGGTTCCCCTTAATATCCATACAAGACCCAAAGGGCTTGGTAATGGACTGGGGGGGGGGTACCCATGTCGTTTGTCCCACTGATTTTCATACATATTGCCAGGACCCGACATTACATTAAAGCCACAAGCAGTTTTAAATGAATTTTATTCCTTTACAAATGTCATTTTGTGCAGGGACTGTTCTAAGCACGGGAAACACACGCCATACTATAGACACCCCCCAGGTACGATATTTAAAGGAATATTTCATTTTTTTTTTTTTCACGTTAAGCATCATTAAAATCACGGCTCCCGAAAAAACGGCCATTTTTAAAACTTTTTTTTGCATTGATACATGTCCCCTGGGGCAGGACCCAAACCCTTTTTAGGACAGTAACTAGCATATTAGCCTTTAAAATTAGCACTTTTGATTTTGAGCATTTGAGTTACATAGACTTTAACAGGGTTCTAAAGTTTGCGCAGTTTTTCGGTCCGTTCGCAGGTTCTGGTGCGAACCAAACCGGGGGGTGTTCGGCTCATCCCTACCTCTGACTCCTTGGGTTCCATTCTGCAATGTTGCGTTAGTAATGAGAAACTCACACAATATCACTCAACCACTAACAAATGTTTACTGAGGCAAAAAGAATAAACACAACAAAAGGGTATGAATGGACACAATGTATGATTGACAGAAAATATCACTTAATATAGATATGCAAAATGTGTACCTCTATGACCTGAATAGGTGTATGTGAACAGGTGCACAGAGAGATAAATATCCAACACCTCTAACACATGTGTTGAATACCTCTCCTCTGAGGCCTCGGCACACAAACCAGCATACAGTGCACAGCATATACATACAGTAACACTAATCAGATTCAAAGAATATCTCACAAAATGGCTCCCCCTAGATTGTAATTTAGTGATTGGCCTTAAAATGGAGAGCAGTAAAGCACAATAAAAGAAGAAGGTGGTGAATGTTCTTTAAATTCCGGATTTCTTCAGCTAGCCTGATGTTTATACTGCAGTGTAATTTTGTACTTTGTAATCCAAGTAGGTAAAAGACAAAAAAAGACTGAAGAACAAAAGGTGCAACTGATGAACACTTAAACTGAAGAAATATTACCACTTGTAGGTTCCTCTTTAAATGTGAGTGTAATGCCCCGTACACACGGTCGGATTTTCCGACGGAAAATGTGTGATAGGACCTTGTTGTCGGAAATTCTGACCGTGTGTGGGCTCCATCACACATTTTCCATCGGATTTTCCGACACACAAAGTTTGAGAGCAGGATATAAAATTTTCCGACAACAAAATCCGTTGTCGGAAATTCCAATCGTGTGTACACAAATCCGACGGAAAAAGTGCCACGCATGCTCAGAATAAATAAAGAGATGAAAGCTATTGGCCACTGCCCCGTTTATAGTCCCGACGTACGTGTTTTACGTCACCGTGTTCAGAGCGATTGGATTTTCCGACAACTTTGTGTGACCGTGTGTATGCAAGACAAGTTTGAGCCAACATCCGTGGAAAAAATCCTAGGATTTTGTTGTCGGAATGTCCGAACAAAGTCCGACCGTGTGTACGGGGCATAAGGCCATTTTAAGGCCCAACTCTGGCTGTAGGATGTCTGTGAAGAAGTAGATTCACATCCGTGGAACTACAAGTCTCACCAGCAGTCTGTAGAAAAGAACTCACTCAGCAATACTGTACTCTCTAGCGGTATGGGCAGGTGCCCTCTCACCACAATGGATCCCCATAGATGTAGGGCTCCGGCCGGAATCCCCTTCTGGTGCCTCCGTTTGGTGAGAATGGCGACAACATGCCGCGCTGCGACTCCCGGTGGGCTGGAGGGCAGGTGATCCCAGATGCTCTAGAACGCAGGCCAGTCCATTTGCTGGAGTAGCGGTGCTGTCCTCCGAGGCCCCTTTGAGGCGGGCGATCCGGCTCTCTGCTGTATAGGCCGCAGTCTCTCACTCCCTGTCACACAGACCTCCTGCTGGCAGGTGTTGAATGGTGTCCAGAGAGAGGCTGAAAACAGGCAGTGCCTGTCCTTTTGTCACTCCTCCCAGCAGGCTGTTCTGCATGCTTTGCATTGTGTGTCTTGTAGTCCAGAGCTGATCCAGCCAACAGATTCACTTCCTCATATAGACTACATGTCCCACAATGCATCGCTCTGCTCACTTCTAAAAGAGGAAGGAAAATTCTGACAGAGTTCAGCAGACACTAGGGGGAGCCAAACTCATATACAAAAAAAATGAACCTTTCAACAATAATAACTATAGTAGCAACCCCTGGCTACATTGGCAAACAAAAGGTATCAATAATCATCTTTTTTTGGGAATGGGGGTTCCCTGAATGGTAGTTTGGAAATGTGGTCACCCTACACAGAACTCCCCCTGGCAGGGCTGAAACGGGGGGGGGGGCAGGGGGGAACCTGCTATATGAGGGTGGCACTGCTGACAGGAGCAGTGACAGCTGTAACACTTCTCCTGTCAGCCCAGTGCTGGGAACGAGGAGGAGAGAGCCAGTCACAGTGAGGACTGTGTTCTTCCTCTGCTATTCCTAGCCAGATGCCACCCCTGAAGCTGTTTTTGAGTCTGCTCAGAACTTGTAGCAAGGGCAGACTTCGGGCACTGCCTGGCAGGAGGGTAAAGGAGAACAGGATAGGAGCAGAGGAGAAGACCATCAAGGGATACTCCTGTAGGGGCTCAGACAGCAGGGGGACCAGTGGGGCGGGGAGGCGCAATACCCTGTACTGGTCTCTTCAGCAGCTGAAAGCCGGTTCCTCTTCTAAAAGACATGGTCCCTTCCTGCCCTTCCTTGAATGCTATGTGAGCGGCCGCTGATCTCTCTCCACCCCGCCCGCACTCAGAGCCGGGACAAGGGAGCGGCATCCTGGGGCAGTGAGCGGAGAAGTGGCGGAGTGGAGAGTGCCGGAAGGAGCTCTCAGCTCTCCTGTCAGAACAGCGCTCCTCCAGCACATGAGACAGGATCGCTCTCACATCGCATCGGACTGTATACACAGTTTGATTACTGTCCCCTATCTCCTCCAAGGACTGCTAATTGCAGCAGGAAATGTGGGTAGGGGGCTGTAATCAAACTGTGTGTGTGTATACAGTCCGATGTGATGTGAGAGCGATCCTGTCTCATGTGCTGGGGGAGCGCTGTTCTGACAGGAGAGGAGAGCGGGAGACATCCTGTCTCATGTGCTGACAATAGATGGTGAACAGGAGCCGGCGGACAGCGGAAAGGTGAAAGGAGTCAGTGATATTAGATGGCATAACAAAGCACTGACTCCTTCACCACGGATAGTGTAGTCATCGGATAACCATGCTGATAGCACACAGGATCCAGGTACATTACAGGCATCAGTTTTCTAAAAGCTCTAATTTTTGGGGGATGTGGGTGGTCTCCTGGTGTAGTATGGGGGGATAGGGGAGTCCTCTCCTCTCTCTCACTCCTACCCCTCTCACCCCCATTCTCTCACCTCTCCTCTCCCTCTGGCCCCCCATTCTCTCTCCCCCACCCCCTTTCTCCCCCCCTTTTCTCCCCCCGACTCTCTATCTCAATCCTCTCTCTCTTCCACTCCCACCTCTCTTTATCTCTCACCTCCCCTCTGCCCCCTCACCTCTCTTTTTCTTCCCCCCCCCTCTCTAACCCTCCGTCACACCATCTCTCCCCCCCCACTCTCTCTGTCTCTCTCTCTCTCTCTTTCACACCCCCTTTCTCACCTCCCTTCCTCTTCCTTCACCTCTTTCTCCCCCTCCTCTCTCTACTTTCCCATCTCTCTCTTCCCCTCCTATTCCTATCGCTCCTCCTTCTCTCTCTCCCTCCACCCCATTTTCCTCTCTTAGATTATAATAGGAGTTTCTGTCATATTTCAGGTTCTCAGTAAAAAATGTGTTCTGTTAGTAAATTGTCCATGTTTTGTACAAAGTAATAAAATAATAAAAATTGAAAACTACTGACACTGTCCACTGCCCTATTGACACCAACCTTTGTCCTACTGACACCAACCTCTGCTCTGCTGACACCAACCTCTGCTCTGCTGACACCAACCTCTGCCCTACTGACACCACCCTCTGCCCTACTGACACCAACCTCTGCTCTGCTGACACCAACCTCTGCTCTGCTGACACCAACCTCTGCCCTACTGACACCAACCTCTGCTCTACTGACACCAACCTCTGCCCTACTGACACCAACCTCTGCTCTACTGACACCAACCTCTGCTCTACTGACACCAACCTATGCTCTGCTGACACCAACCTCTGCTCTACTGACACCAACCTCTGCTCTACTGACACCAACCTCTGCCCTACTGACACCAACCTCTGCTCTACTGACACCAACCTCTTCTCTGCTGACACCAACCTCTGCCCTACTGACACCAACCTCTGCTCTTCTGACACCAACCTCTGCTCTGCTGACACCAACCTCTGCCCTACTGACACCAACCTCTGCCCTACTGACACCAACCTCTGCTCTGCTGACACCAACCTCTGCTCTACTGACACCAACCTCTGCCCTACTGACACCAACCTCTGCTCTGCTGACACCAACCTCTGCCCTACTGACACCAACCTCTGCTCTGCTGACACCAACCTCTGCTCTACTGACACCAACCTCTGCCCTACTGACACCAACCTCTGCTCTACTAACACCAACCTCTTCTCTGCTGACACCAACCTCTGCTCTGCTGACACCAGCCTCTGCTCTACTGACACCAACCTCTGCTCTACTGACACCAACCTCTGCCCTACTGACACCAACCTCTGCCCTGCTGACACCAACCTCTGCTCTGCTGACACCAACCTCTGCTCTGCTGACACCAACCTCTAGACCAGGGCCAGGGAGCCCAGACAATGGCAGCACAAGGATAAGAAGAGGAAGCATTGCAGGGAGAGGAGACAGATTCAAATAAAAAAAAAAATTGTGCAGATTCAATTGTGCCCATCAATGCAGCGTGACCAGTGCCCATCAATGCAGCCTGACCTGTGCCCATCAATGTAGCCTGACTTGTGCCCATCAATGCAGCCTGACCTGTGCCCACCAATGCAGCCTGACTTGTGCCCATCAATGCCCAACACACAGGGATTTCTTCATAACAAAAGGGTCACATCACTCTGCTGAGAGCCCGATTTCTCGTTGATCCATCCACACCAAGGTCCCTGAGGTTCCATCCCAGCTTTCCATCTTGGCTTTATGGTGGTCCGGAGCAATAGGATTCAACAGCTCACTCAGACCCTCTGTAACGGGGGTCATGGGTCTCTGGTAAGCGGCCAGTCACTCTACACATGGTGGTGGACCCAAGCACTTGTGTTTTCATACAACAGGACTTTCACTTCATCCAATTCAACACTCGGGTGTTCACATATAGACTCACATCAATTTTTCTTTATTGCTGCACATTGAGATTGTAGCGTTTGACGTTAGTTTTATTGTTTATTGCACATGTTTATCTATATGATATATGATTATACATATATATTTGGATTCAGTCTAAAGGCGATGTATTATCACTTTTATACACATTTGTTTGTCATTAGCACGGTTCAAGAATTTTACAATATCCATGTTTTGTGTTTGTGTCACATATAGGAATTTGCCGCTTTTATAATATTTCATTTATTTGTTAATTCTACTTGATTTTTTGATTATTTATTCTCACTTATGCGCAGTTAATCCCCCCCTTTTTTTGTGCCCATCAATGCAGCCTGACCTGTGCCCATCAATGCAGTGTAACCAGTGACCATCAATGCAGCGTAACCAGTGCCCATCAATGCAGCGTAACCAGTGACCATCAATGCAGCGTAACCAGTGACCATCAATGCAGTGTAACCAGTGTCCATCAATGCAGCATAACCAATGTCCATCAATGCAGCGTAACCAGTGCCCATCAATGCAGCGTAACCAGTGACCATCAATGCAGCGTAACCAGTGTCCATCAATGCAGCGTAACCAGTGCCCATCAATGCAGCGTAACCAGTGACCATCAATGCAGCGTAACCAGTGCCCATCAATGCAGCGTAACCAATGTCCATCAATGCAGCGTAACCAGTGTCCATCAATGCAGCGTAACCAGTGTCCATCAATGCAGCGTAACCAGTGTCCATCAATGCAGCGTAACCAGTGCCCATCAATGCAGCGTAACCAGTGCCCATCAATGCAGCGTAACCAGTGCCCATCAATGCAGCGTAACCAGTGACCATCAATGCAGCGTAACCAGTGCCCATCAATGCAGCGTAACCAGTGTCCATCAATGCAGCGTAATCAGTGTCCATCAATGCAGCGTAATCAGTGTCCATCAATGCAGCGCAACCAGTGTCCATCAATGCAGTGTAACCAGTGTCCATCAATCCAGTGTAACCAGTGTCCATCAATGCAGCGTAACCAGTGCCCATCAATGCAGCGTAACCAGTGTCCATCAATGCAGCGTAACCAGTGTCCATCAATGCAGCGTAACCAGTGTCCATTAATGCAGCGTAACCAGTGCCCATCAATGCAGCTTAACCAGTGTCCATCAATGCAGCGTAACCAGTGTCCATCAATGCAGCGTAACCAGTGTCCATCAATGCAGCGTAACCAGTGTCCATCAATGCATCGTAACCAGTGTCCATTAATGCAGCGTAACCAGTGCCCATCAATGCAGTGTAACCAGTGCCCATCATTGCAGTGTAACCTGTGCCCATCAATGCAGTGTGACCTGTGCCCATCAATGCAGCGTAACCAGTGCCCATCAATGCAGCGTAACCAGTGCCCATCAATGCAGTGTGACCTGTGTCCATCAATGCAGCGTGACCTGTGCCCATCAATGCAGTGTAACCAGTGCCCATCAATGCAGTGTAACCAGTGCCCATCAATGCAGTGTGCCTGTGCCCATCAATGCAGCGTAACCAGTGCCCATCAATACAGTGTGACCTGTGCCCATCAATGCAGCGTGACCTGTGCCCATCAATGCAGCGTGACCTGTGCCCATCAATGCAGCGTGACCTGTGCCCATCAATGCAGCGTGACCTGTGCCCATCAATGCAGCCTGACAATGAGCTGATGAGAAAAGGTATTTAGCAGTTTATATTTACTAAAATAATTGCATTTCCATGTTCTGTGTACTGGGGGAGACCAGATATAGTGAATGCAAGCTCATGGGTCTAGTAACACTTTACTTTACTTTACTTTACTTTAAGCTTATTATCATTGATTGTAACTTGTTTCTCATACAGGAAAATGGCGGGTGTGGGTTGTAATTGATGACATGGATGACAACAGTGAAGAAGTGAAGACTCTCATACTGCATAGTCAGCCCAAAATCCAGAATCTGGCCAAAGATCTCTACCTCATTAAACATGGACCCCAAAGCAGAAAGTCAGAGACTTGGAACAAAACAAACTCATATTCAGTTCCTAGTATGAAGGTTGGATTCTTAAATATCTGTGACTGCAATAGCCTCGATCTCAGTTCAATATTTGGCAGAAAAAAAAAGTAATGTCAGCGCAGCTCATAATGTGACCTTTTATAGATTTTTGCCATTTGCAAAGAGCCATCCACCTTCCCATTTATACTTTATGTTCTGTTTTTTTCTGTGATTTGTTATTGTGTCTATGTTGATTTGATATTGTAAATAAAGAAGAACAAAAATTGTATAGTGAATAGTGTTGGGAAATGGTTCCGCCCGGGCTGAACATGTGCCTGTTTGGCCATTTTCTGCACAGTGCATTCTGCGCCCTGATTGAGCAAAGCTTTTCCCAATCAGGGCTCAGTGTAAGCTGGTTGTTAAGGAGTGGGGCCGAGAAGCCGGCCATGGCGTCCTTTACAACCGATGAGTCATCAGCTGTCAATGGGTTTCCCCGCTGACAAAAATGAAGAATATCATTGATGTTTTAGGGAGAGTTTAAAACCCCTCAAAATCCCTTCATTTTTTGGTGCTTTTTGGGATCTAAAAATTTCAAACATTTTTTGACATACAGTACCTGACTGCGAGATTGTGTTTCCAACGCGATCCCATCGCGCTGGTTCTCGGCGACAGGGTACTGTGCATGTCGCGCTGGCTCACTCATCGGGAAAGGAAAACTTTGTTTTCCTTCCGCGATGAGTGACAGGCAGTGCTGACAGCTGTCTGGTATGAATCCTGAGGGGGAACGCCGCGCCAAATTTTAAATGAAAAAAACGACGTGGGTTCCCCCCCAGGAGAATGCCAGGCCCTTAGGTCTGGTATGGATTGTAAGGGGAACCCCCTACGCCGAAAAATCAGCGTGGGGGTCCCCCCAAAATCCATACCAGACCCTTATCCGAGCACGCAGCCTGGCCGGCCAGGAAAGGGGGTGGGGACGAGCGAGCACCCCCCCTCCTGAGCCATACCAGGCCGCATGCCCTCAACATGGGGGGATGGGTGCCTTGGGGGAGGGGGGCCCCCCCACCCCAAAGCACCTTGTCCCCATGTTGTTGAGGACAAGGGCCTCTTCCCGACAACCCTGACCGTTGGTTTTCGGGGTCTGCGGGCGGGGGGGGGTTATCGGAATCCGGGAGCCCCCTTTAATAAGGAGGAAGGAGTTGCACCCCCAAAACACGTCCCTTGATCCCCCGTGATGGCAGGTAGGACATGTTGACATTCGGCAATTTGTGTGCATCTTCAAAATTTGGCTTTTCCAGGGGTGACTTCACCCCATCTGAACGCAATATCAAACACAGTTTAGAAATACTCATGTCTGATATTGCCTTCAATTTCTACAAAAGTTGAAGTTTGTAAGTTCCAGATTTGTGTCTTTCTAGTTGGATTTAAACATGCTTGTTTTACCTTAAATGGACATTTCTACTTTTGGTAGCGCGACCCAAAAAATTGTTATACAACAAACATGTTGGTTTGTTTTAAAAACCATGTGATTGTGCAGGTATTAAAAAGATTGATAATCAAGAATGTGTGGATTATTGTTTCAACGCTCCAAAACTTTTGTTGTGCTCAAATTAATGTTTTCTGTGACAATGGGGCTAATTTCCTAAGGGCAAATCAATTGCAGTTTCAAGTGCACTTGTAGTGCAAAGTGTCTTTGCCTTTAGTAAATAACACCCAACAGTGCTTTGTAATGTTACCCAATCACGCCATTTTCAGGACTCACCACATTTCTGTCAGGGTCAGTTAAAAGAAACACAAGCAGTAAATGTCACCAAAGATTTAGGTAGTTAAAATGATTTTTTTATTTTAAAAATGTTTCAGACATTGTCTGGCATATTGATGGCTCCCCTACCCGCAAAGTATTCAAGGTATCTTAGACGGACCTCACGGGCACTCCGGGGGGGGGGGGGGGCAAGCCAGGACAGGCACTTTCAAGCACCGTCAGGGATGGTTCATTATGAATTCTGGCTTCAGGCCCAACTGAGCCAGCATAGTTGGCAGAATTTTGCCGTAAAAAGTTGTGTAGAACACAGCACACCAGGATGATATGATTCAGTTTGTACTCCGCCATGTGTATGGGTGTAAGAAATAGACGGAACCGGCTGGCCATGATTCCAAAAGTGTTCTCCACCACTCTTCTGGCTCTGGCCAGCCGGTAATTAAAAACCCTCTGTTTCGGGGTGAGGGTCCTCATCGGGAATGGCCGTATAAGATGGTCCCCTAGCGCAAATGCTTCATCCGCAACGAAGACGAATGGGAGTCCTTCCATATTGTCCTCTGGAGGTGGCAAGTCCAAGCTGCCATTCTGGAGACGCCTGTAGAACTCCATCTGGGCGATGACTCCACCATCGGACATCCGGCCATTCTTCCCCACGTCCACATACAAGAAGTCGTAATTAGCCGACACCACCGCCAACATCACAATACTATTGAACCCCTTAGAATTATAATAGTACGACCCCGAGTTGGGCGGTGGGACGATGTGGACATGTTTCCCATCAATTGCCCCTCCGCAGTTAGGAAAGTCCCACCGCTGGGCAAAGTGGGAGGCCACAGTCTGCCATTCCTGTGGCGTGGAAGGAAACTGTCAAACAAGAAAAAAAAATAATAATTTTGCACCTAAACAGGGAAAGCAGATTAGACACAAACATTTTTGGCCAACAACAGTATAACATTTATTTTAGGGAGTATTTAAAGACAAAGGTATAAGGTCCACCTATCAGATCCCCCCCCCCCCCTTCGCTCATGGGCCATTTGTAAAATTTTATGTTGGGGAGAGGTAACCATCTCCACTTCATTGAGAGATGAATGCCTAAATAATGTGTATTACTTTGGCCAGCCCCTCCTTACTTTACACTATTGGCAACCCACTGGACAGGTAAGAAGTGCCATAATACAAAGATATAAATACACACTGTACACATTTTAGCACATTTGGACATTCTGCTATTACCGATCAAGATAATAATAGTATACAAAAACTTGAAACAGTACCATTTGAAAGTATACAGGCAGGCCCTTGCACTACATACTTTGGGGAATTCATCCATACATCTGACCACAAAAAAGATGGGTATAGTGTGTATGGGTTTGGCAAAGTCAGCAGATAGATGATTGAGGATAGATAGAGAATTGGTATCAGCTGACTTTGCAGTTGGGGGGAGGGAGGGTTCCAAATGATTTGGGGACCCCCCAAAAAAAAGCCTATGGCACTCTGCATGAATATAAAGCACAAATCACATTTTTACACATTTTAGGGGGTGTTTAGGGTAAAGCATTACTATGGAGCTGACAAAATACATTGTTAAGTGACTACATGAGGTGAATATAGGGCCAGGAGACCATGCTGGGGAGGTAAGTGAAGGCAAATATGTATGAAGGACAAAAAAATAATTACATAAAAATCCAGCATGCAAAGGGGACATTCACAGCCTATTACAATCATGGTAATTAGGGAATGAGGAAAGAAATACATGTAGCGCTGGTAGATTTTCAATCTACCATTTATAGGTAAATTTAGTGGGTTACCTGTTCATACATAGTCAGATTTGCCTCTGTTCCAGCTTGGCTGGACTGCATGTAGTTTCACACTGTGCCTGTGAGTGTCGTTGTCGCCATGGGTCGGTGTTGGAAAGGCAACACGTTGAAGCGTATGAGTGCTCCTCTGTCCCGGAGATAACTCGGTGGAGGTGGTCCTCCGAGTTGCATTCTGGGAGAGGGTATTTATGGGACAGAGGCCATGTTTTAGGGGTCTTTTCAATCCACCTGCTGGCCCTCCTGACCAACAGGTATGTGCTAGGAGCACTACCACGTGGTCCTCCGACCGGGAGGCCCACGTTTCTGCAGCGTGTGGGTGGGCCCAGAAGCCTGTCTGGGGCCTACCACAGCAGCGAGGGAATGGTCCTGGGCTGTCTGTCCTACGGGAAGAAGCTGGACAACTGAGAAGATCCCAGGGGAGGACCCGTCATGGAAGGATCATGCAGAGTGCTGGTCTGGAGAGGGGCCTGGTGACTCAGTTAGAGGACGTATGCCAAAGTTATCCTATCGCATAGTACTGATGGGTCAGCTTAAAGGTTCTAGTGCTGTGTTTGCTATCCATTGTAAACCATTACATCCTGTGGCAGAGGATCGTACGGGTTCCTACTTCATTCAAGTCTGTGGCAGAGACTTTTGTTCGTGCTGCGTAGCGGCTGCTAGGTTAGTGAGAGAAACCTATCCGGGCGGGCAAAGATTTAACTCTAAAAGGAAAGTGCATTCATCTACAAGATTACAAGTCCTAATACTACACTAAGAAAAGGTATTTGAACTTCCCTGCAACTCTTCTTTTACCTCTTTTTTTCCTGCTACTTCCTACAGTTACTTTTATTAAAGCATTGGAGAAGATACTCAAGTGTCCGGTGCCTACATTGTCTGGAGTTAAACTCAACGGGGCCCTAGACCCGGTTCTGGTGAAATAGAGGTAACAAAGGTGACGGTAACAGCCCGCTTTAAACCAGCAGCTCCACCAAGAGTTATTGCTACATACAATATATTATCAAACATTATATAAAATAAAATGTGATGTTAAAGGATAAAAATCTTACCTTAATATACTCCTTCTGCAGGACCTGAATGATGGCAGAACAGGTCTCTGGGATAATGATCCCCAGAGCCTGGGGGGAGATGCCTGTCGAGAACTTGAGGTCCTGCAGGCTTCTCCCCGTCGCCAAGTACCACAGGGTGGCGACTAGCCTCTGCTTCGGAGTGATGGCTTGCCTCATGCAGGTATCCTGCCTGCTAATATAAGGGGTCAGCAAAGCCAACAAACGGTGAAATACGGGGTCCGTCATCCGGAGAAAGTTCCTGAAATCATCAGGATTATTCTCACGGATCTCACGGAGCAAAGGCATATGAGAGAACTGGTCACGCTGAAGCAACCAATTCTTGGTCCATGAACTCCTCCCCACCCTGTTCATGGACTGGACTTGTGTCAAGGTCAGGACCCCAAAACCAAGCCCCCGCACAGCACGAACTCTACGAGGAGTACGTATACGCAACATGGCTAGAATACAGTTGGCTGCTCAGAACAAAGTAACACAACGCACTGAAGAATAGCAAGGCCTGTGAAGAGCGACCTGAAAAACAGCAACGAGCGGACAAGATTGCACAGAAAATTCCAACACGAACTGACTGCATGCACTGTAGAGCAGATACAAACCCACAAGCACAAACTGAACAGCAGAAAACGATCTGAAAGCCACGAGTCTGAAAAAGCGCGAATCGTCTCTCACCAAACTTTTACTAACACGAGATTAGCAAAAGGAGCCCAAAGGGTGCCGCGCTTGGTTCTGAACTGCCCTTTTATAGACTTGTCGTAAGTGGTGTACGTGACCGCGTTCTTGGCGATCGGAAATTCCGACAACTTTGTGCGACCGTGTGTATGCAAAACAAGTTTGAGCCAACATCCGTCAGAAAAAATCCATGGATTTTGTCGTCGGAATGTCCGATCAATGTCCAATCGTGTGTATGGGGCATTAGTGTTCCTGCTTAGTGCTTAGCAGAAACACAAGATCTCCATCTTCCCCTCTGACAGAATGGCGATCCGCCTTGTTTACATAGGCAGACCGCTGTTCTGTCAGCCTCAGGAACGATCAGCGGACATGGGGTCTGCCAAACATGCTGATTAGTTCCCCACTGTGTCCAATCACAGCGGGTTGCCGGCGGTGTGCACACGCCCCAGACTTAAAGAAAAAAGTCATGTACAGGTATGTGATTTTGTGCTTAAGTGCCGCCCTGCCGCAGTATATGTACGTGGGGTGGTTCTTAAGCAGTTAAAATAGAAAGAAAATGCAAAACATTTTTGTATACATATAAAACAAACACATTATAAATACCTTTTTTCTCTTTTTTTTGTAAGTGATCACATTCCTCTGTTCCCAGTGAATGGCTGTGCAGTGGGAGGAGGGGGGGTGTCAGGACAAGTCTGATCATTGAAAGAGAGGACACAGAGTTCCCAGCATAGCTAGAGAACTGACCACCCAAGTGCCTGCTGCAGTGTGTTCTGGCAGCACCGGTGGGGATCTGGTGAAGGCAGTGCCTGAGAGCGTGTTGTGTGATGTCATGGTGCAAGGGAGCTGAGCGGAGCGGCCGGAGCCTCGTGTGCGGGACGGAAGCAAGGCAAGCCAGGAGCGGGACTGTCAGCGCTGTTTGACCTCATTTGGACTGAAGGGACCCCCTGGCATGGAGAGAGACTGTCACTATGACTCAGGAGGGGACGTGTCGTGTCAGTGATCTGTGCTGCTGCACAATGCTGTCAGTGTCACTGTGAGAGTCAATTTCATGTATGTGTGTGTCGCACATTCTAATTTCTTATCCTCCTGAGTCCTGTCCCTGAGCTACTTACTTACTATATCAAAAATAAAATAAGAAATTAGTTTTTTGCCTTAACCGCTTCAGCCTCGGAAGATTTTACCCAGACCAGAGCACTTTTTGCGATACGGCACTGCGTCGATTGCGCGGTCGTGCGACTTGGCACCCAAACAAAATTGACGTCCTTTTTTTTCCCACAAATAGAGCTTTCTTTTGGGGTATTTGATCACTTCTTGCGGTTTTTATTTTTTGCGCTATAAACAAAAAATTATTAAAAAAAAACGCATTATTTTTTGCTTTTTTCTATAATATCCCCCAAAAATATATTAAAAAATTATTTTTTTCCTCAGTTTAGGCCGATATGTATTCTACATATTTTCAGTAAAAAAATTGCTATAAGCGTATATTGATTGGTTTGTGCAAAAGTTAGAGCGTCTACAAAAAAGGGGATAGTTTTATGGCATTTTTATTTATTTATTTTTCATTAGTAATGGCGGCAATCTGCGATTCTTATTGGGACTGCGACATTATGGTGGACACATCAGACAATTTTGACACTATTTTGGGACCATTGTCATTTAAACAGCGATCAGTGCTATAATAAAGCATTGATTACTGTGTAAATGACACTGGCAGTGAAGGGGTTAACCACTAGGGGGCGATGAAGTCATATGACAGCGATCACCGCTCCCGATGACAGGGAGCAGTGATCTCTGTCATGACACAAGCCAGAACGGGGAAATGCCTTGTTTACATTGGCACCGTTCTGAGGCTTCGTGACATGATCGCCGGGAGACTGCCAGACATTGAGTCCGCCGGTCCCGCGGACATGGTCACGCTGCACGTGGAGGCGCACGCCTGATATCCCCGCCTCTTAAAGGGGATGTACAGGTACGCCCATTTGCCCACCGCTGCCATTGTGCCGACGTATATCGGCGTGCAGCGGTCGGCAAGTGGTTAATATCTACTTTAAGCACTTGCCGACCAGCCACCATCATTATGTGCATTATACGACAACAGGTCGGCTCTCCTGCGCAAATCGCCATAGCTGTACGGTGGCTTGCGCAGGTGCACCTGCAGGCTGGTGTGCGCCATTGGCCGTGCCCGTGCCTGCTGTGGGGGCATGCCCGTGGGTCGGACGGACTCGATGTCTGCTGGTGACCTGCGATCGCCTAGTACAGAGGCAGAACGAGGACCTGCCTTTATAAACAAGGCGATCCCTATTCTGACAAGGGATATGACAGGGACTTACTGTTCCTAGTGACCGGGAACAGTGTTCTCTGTCATATCCCTGACAGCCCACCCCCCCCCACAGTTAGAACACACCCAGGGAACACACTTAACCCTTTAAACGGCCCCTAGTGTTAACCCCTTCCCTGCCAGTGCCATTTTTACACTGATCAGCACATTTTTATAGCACTGATCAATGTAGTAATGTCACTGGTCCCCAAAAAGTGTAATTTGGGGTAAGATTTGTCTGCAGTCCCGCTAAAAATCGCAGCTGCCATTACTAGTAAAAACAATAAAAAAGTCACTAAATCTATCCTATAGTTTGTAGACTTTTGCGCAAACCAATCAATATACGCCTATTGTGAATTTTTTTTACCAATAATAGATAGAATAAGGATGAGCTTCGAGTTCCCTTGTTCGACCGTTCATCGAATTGCGAACGATATGGGCCGTTCGTGCTAAATTCGAGTGGCACATCACAGCCCATAATTCATTGCGGCATCGCAGTGCATTGCTGGCTGATGATTGGCCAAGCATGCAGTATGACCTGCATGCTGTACAGAGAGCCGTAATTGGCCAAAGCCAGGGTGGCTTTGGCCAACTATGGCTGAGAGGGTTTAGTACACGCCCCACACTATATAAGGCCGCCTGCACGTCGGCCCTGTGTAGTGGGTTCTGGCGTTGATTGAGAGATAGAGAGAGAGAGAGACAGTGTCATTTGATTTAAGTTAGATAGAGTAGGCAGGCGAGTCAGTTAGCTGCACTTACAGTGTATTGTGTATATATATGCATCCTAGGTGTTGTATATATATATATATATATATATATACACTGTAATCAGTTTAGCTAGATTCGTTCCTGTTATTCTCTTCCAACTGACAGGCAGGCAGGTGTTTTTACCGTATTTACAGCTACCTGAAGAAAATTACTGGTGTTCTTCTGATCCTATTAGTACCACAGGCAGGCAGCTACAGTATTTACAGTTAGTGTATTCCTCTGCACAGTGTGCACCTAAAGCTACCTGAAGAAAATTGGTGGTGTTCTTCTGATCCTATTAGCACCGCAGGCAGGTGCAGCATTTACAGTTAGTGTAGTGCGTCCTTTGCACAGTGTGCACCTAAAGCTACCTGAAGAAAATTAGTGGTGTTCTTCTGATCCTATTAGTACAGCAGGCAGCTGCAGTATTTACAGTTAGTGTAGTGCGTCCTCTGCACAGTGTGCACCTAAAGCTACCTGAAGAAAATTGGTGGTGTTCTTTTGATCCTATTAGTACCGCAGGCAGCTGCAGTATTTACAGTTAGTGTAGTGCGTCCTTTGCACAATGTGCACCTAAAGCTACCTGAAGAAAATCGGTGGTGTTCTTCTGATCCTATTAATACCACAGGCAGGCAGCTACAGTATTTACAGTTAGTGTACTGTGTCCTCTGCACAGTGTGCACCTAAAGCTACCTGAAGAAAATTGGTGGTGTTATTTTGATCCTATTAGTACAACAGGCAGGCAGCTGAAGTATTTATAGTTAGTGTACTGCGTCCTCTGCACAGTTTGCACCTAAAGCTACCTGAAGAAAATTGGTGGTGCTCTTCTGATCCTTTTATAACAACAGGCAGGCAGCTGCAGTATTAACAGTTAGTGTACTGCATCCTCTGCACAGTGTGCACCTAAAGCTACCTGAAGACAATTGCTGTTGTTCTGATTCTATTAATACCACAGGCAGGCAGCTACAGTATTTACAGTTAGTGTACTGTGTCCTCTACACAGTGTGCACCTAAAGCTACCTGAAGACAATTTCTGGTGTTCTCATACAAATAATACTACAGGCAGGCTGTTGATTCTGCTAGCTGCAGTATCAGTATATATATACATCCCAGCTTTGTGCAGCTACATCTCACTGCAGGCCATTAGTATGTCTGGAAGGCCAACAAGGAGAAGCAGACAGTCACAAGCCAATAAAAGAGGGCAAGCATGCTCTGTGTCTAGAAGCAATCGTGCTGGTCATGGAGACAGTGCATCCTCATCAGCACGTGGCCGTGGGACACGCTTGTCCTTTTTTTTTGGCAGCTGGCCGTGTTGCGCCGCAACATGAGGAAGACTTGGTAGAGTGGATGACCAAGTGGTCCTCATCCTCCTGATCTTCTCTCACCCAAACTCAGGGTACTTTGCCTGGCAAAGCAGCTGCCAACGCGGCCTCTTCCCTCGGCTCAATGACATCAGTCACTCCTTCCCTATCCCCACCTTGTCACCCTGAGGAGTCCCCCGAACTGTTTGACCACAGTGTTGGGTACATGCTCCAGGAGGATGCCCAGCGTTTTGAAGGCTCCGATGATGGTACCCAGCTAGAGGAAGGCAGTAAGGTGAGCCCAAAGAGAGGGGGTGCCCAAGAAGGACAACAATCTGGCAGTCATGTTCCCCCAGCTGCAGCATACTGTCAGGTTTGCTCCAGTGGTGAGGAGGGAGGGGATGATGAGGTCACGGACTCCATGTGGGTGCATGATAGGAGAGAGGAGGAGGAGGCACATCACCAACGAGGCAGGATGCCCTCCAGGGGCCAGCTTAAAGGCAGCACACCGACTGCATCACACCGCAGAGTTCCGCATGTGCAGGGCGCTGCTGTCTCTGCACCTTATTCCAAAAGTTCTTTGATGTGGGCTTTTTTGAGACGAGTTCCTCAGATCGCACCACTGCTATTTGCAACATATGTCCCAAACGTATCTTGCATGGCCAAAACATCACCCGCTTGGGCACCACATGCTTGACCAGACATATGTCAACCTGCCATGCAGTTTGTTGGCAAGCGTACCTAAAAGACTCACACCAAAGAACAAAGAGGACCTCTCCTTGCTCCTCATCAGCTGGGATCTCCAACCCCACTATACCTTCAGTCCTCTCTGAGACCTGCACTGAGAGGAATGAAGGTGTAGAATTAGGTGTGTCACAGCCAAGTACTTGCGGGCAATCTGCTATCGGTACACCGACGTCAGATTGTACCAGGCAAATTTCCCTGCCCCAGCTGCTGCACCGCCAAAAGAAGTTCGCTCCCAGCCATCCACATGCCCAGCAGTTCAATGCCAGCTTGGCTAAATTGCTAGCACTTCAACTGCTGCCTTTTCAGTTTGTGGACTCTGCCCCCTTCCGTGAGTTTGTGGAATGTGCGGTTCCTCAGTGGCAGGTTCCCAAACGCCACTTTTTCTCATGGAAGGCGATTCCGGCTCTCTACCGGCATGTGGAAGGCAATGTCTTGGCCTCGCTGGACAGGGCAGTCAGTGGTAAGGTGCATATTACCGCTGACTCATGGTCCAGCAGGCATGGACAGGGACGTTACCTATCTTTTACGGTGCATTGGGTGACTCTGCTGGCAGCTGGGAAGGATGTAGGACAAGGTGCAGTAGTGTTGGAGGTTGTTCCGCCACCACACCTCCAAAATGCTACTACTGGTGATTCTGACACACCTCTCTCCTCCATCCCCTCCTCTTCTTCTTCCTCCATGGCCCCTTCCTGTGCTTTGTCCTCGGAACCAGCGGTGCTCGATAGGCTTTCAAGGTGCTACGCAAGTACGCAGGAAAAAAGATGCCATGCGGTGCTTGAGCTGGTGTGCTTGGGGGACAGGAGCCACACTGGGGCAGAGATTCTGTCAGCTCTGCAGGGGCATGCTCAGAGGTGGTTGATGCCACGCCAGCTTAAGGCAGGAATGGTAGTTTGCAACAATGGCACCAACCTCCTCTCCACCCTCCGACAGGGACAACTGACCTATGTGCCCTGTTTGGCTCATGTCCTTAACTTGGTTGTGCAGCGGTTCTTGGGCAGGTATCCGGGCTTACAGGATGTCCTGAGGCAGGCCAGGAAAGCCTGTGTGCATTTTCACCGGTCATATAATGCCTGTGCCTGGCTGGCTGACCTCCAAAAGGAATTTAACCTGCCCAAGAACCGCCTAATCTGTGACATGCCCACCATTTGGAACTCAAAGTTGGCCATGCTGCGGCGGCTGCACACGCAGCAGAGGGCCATCAATGACTACCTGTGCGACTATGGCACCAGGACAGGGTCAGGGTAGCTTGTTTTTTTCCCCATGCCAGTGGGCCATGATCCGGGATGCATGCACTGTCCTGTCACCATTTGAGGAGGCCATAGGGATGGTGATCAGTGACAGTGTATGCATCACTGACACTGTCCCTCTTGTCCACCTGTTGGAGCACACGCTGCATGGAATAATGGACAGGACACTTGAGGCAGAACAGAGGCAGGAAGAGGAGGACTTCCTTAGCTCTCAAGGCCCCCTTTATCCAGACAGTGTTCCTGCGTGCCCGCTGATCACACAGGAAGAGGAGGAGGAGGATTGTGTCAGCATGGAGGTGGAGCCTGGCACTCAGCATCAGCAGCAGTCTTCAAGGGATCATTTACATTCCCAAGAAACCCATGGACTTGTACATGGCTGGGAGGAGGTGGCTGTGGATCATGTTATCCTTAGTGACCCAGAGGACTCCGGACCGAATGCATCAGCAAACCTACTCTGCATGGCCTCCCTGATCCTGCAAAGCCTACGGAAGGATCCTCGTATTCGTGGTATCAAAGAGAGGGATCAATACTGGCTGGCAACCCTCCCTGATCCACATTACAAGGGTAAGTATGCGGACCTTATCTTGCCGTCGCAGAGGATGAAACATCTTTGGGAGGCCTTGCAGATAGGTCTGTGCAAGGCGTTCCCAGAGACTGGGAGGTTACAAACTCCTGCTCCTGGACAACGTGTTGCTGAGGCTTCAGTCATTTAAAGAAGGAGTGGTGGAGAAGTTGGCCGTCTGACCGATGCGTTCAGACAATTTTTTAGTCTGCAACCCCAAGGTATGATTGGTTCCAGCAACCTTTGCCAGCGTCGGTTTTACATGGTGCAGGAATACCTAGGGGCAAGATCTGACTTGGACACCTTTCCCACCGCAAATCCTCTTCTTTTGGAACGCACATTCAGTGCTGCTGGAGGCTTTGTAACCGATCACAAGGTGCGCCTGTCCACCGACTCGGTCGATCGACAGATCTTCATAAAAATGAATCAGTCTTGGATCACCACCAGATACCAAGCACCTGATGCTGATGTAACCGAATATTTTTTTTTGAAATGTCAGATCCCTTCAAGACTGCCTATGCTGATGCTGAGTTACTATCCTGTTATGCTGAGTGATTATCCTCTTCCTTCTCAATGATCATGCTGATAGCTTGTAAGAACATTTTTGGTTCTGGGCGCCGCCACCAGTGGCTAAGGCCAAATTTTTCAGCCCCTGTTTAACAGGGGCGTGTAATTACAGTTTTTGATGCTGTGGCACCAGCACCAGCGCCTAAGGCCCAACTTTTCAGCCCCTGTTTAACAGGGGCGTGTAATTACAATTTTTGATGCAATACTTTGCAGCAGGGCTCGTTCCTGCGCTCCAACTAGAGTATCTGTGAGGGGTTGCAGTGTTGTGGCACCAGTACCAGTGCCTAAGGCCCAATTTTTCAGTCCCTGTTTAACAGGGGCGTGTAATTACAATTTTTGATGCAATACTTTGCAGTAGGGCTCATTCCTGCGCTCCAACTAGGGTATCTGTAAGGGGTTGCAGTGTTGTGGCACCAGCAGAAGTGCCCAAGGCCCAAATTTTCAGCCCCTATTTAACAGGGGCGTATAATTACAATTTTTGATGCAATACTTTGCAGCAGGGCTCATTCCTGCGCTCCAACTATAGCATCTGTGAGGGGTTGCAGTGTTGTGACACCAGTGCCTAAGGCCCAATTGTTCTGCCCCTGTTCAACAGGGACATGTAATTACAATTCTTGATATAATATTTCACAGCAGGGCCCGTTCCTGCGTCCACCAAGAGTAACTGTGAGGGCTTACAGTGTTGTAGCAACACCAACATCTAAGGCCCCAATTTCTGCAGAGTGTATAGGGCAGGCCCCTACTTTCAAACATCCAACTTACAAACAACTACTTGCAAACGGAAGGAGACAACAGGAAGTGAGATGAAATCTACCCCTAGGAAGGTAAAATCTCTCCTGTAAGAGTTAATATGGGAATAACGTGTCTCCTCTCCACTGATCTTTTATCACCAATCCTTGTTTCACTAAAAACCCCAAATTTTCAAAAAACATTTGTCATTGGGACAGAAAGTGAGATGAAATCTTCTGAAGAGGAGCACAGACAGCAAAACAAATGTTACAGGGGTGATAACCCTTCCCTATGTTTTCCAAAAAGATTAAAAATAGATTTTTTGGCTGGAGCTACACTTTACAAATGTACCAGTTCAAAATTAAAAACAGATTCTACTTAACAACAAACCTACAGTCCCTATCTTGTTTGCACCGCCTGTATACTGCTGTTCAGAGTATATAGGGCCTGGGGGCCCCACACCTTTCCTTTTTTAATTTGGGTGCGGGGTTCCCCTTAATATCCATACAAGACCCAAAGGGCCTGGTAATGGACTGGGGGGGGGTACCCATGCCATTTGTCTCACTGATTTTTATTCATAATTGTCAGGACCCGACATTACAGTAAAGCCGCAAGCAGTTTTAAATGACTTTTATTCCTTTAAAAATGTCATTTTGTGCAGGGACTGTTCTAAACATGGGAAACATGCGCCACTTTACAGGCATACTATAGACACCCCCCAGATACGATATTTAAAATAATATTTCACTTTTTTTTCACTTTAAGCATCATTAAAATCATTGCTCCTGAAAAAACTAACGTTTTTAAAACTTTTTTTGCAGTGATACATGTCCCCTGGGGCAGGACCCGGGTCCCCAAACCCTTTTTTAGGACAATAACTTGCATATTAGCCTCTAAAATTAGCACTTTTGATTTTAAACATTCGAGTCCCATAGACTTCAATGGGGTTCTAAAGTTTGCGCAAACTTTCGGTCTGTTCGCAGGTTCTGGTGCGAACCGAACCGGGGGGGGGGGGGGGTGTTCGGCTCATCCCTAATGTAGAAGAATAAATATTGACCTAAACTGAGGAAGAAATTATTGTTTTTCTATTTTTTGGGGGGATTTTTATTAGAGCAGTAAGTAATAAATATTGTTTTTTTTTCAAAATTGTCTGACTTTTTTTTGTTTATAGCGCTAAAAATAAAAACTGCAGAGGTGACAAAATACCACCAAAAGAAAGCTCTATTTGTATGAAAAAAAGTAGTCAATTTTGTTTAGGTACAATGTCGCATGACTGCGCAATTGTCAGTTAAAGGCACGCAGTGCCGAATCGCAAATAATGGCCTGGTCAAGAAGGGGGTAAAACCTTCTGGGGCTGAAGTGGTTAAAGAGGCCCTGTCCTGCTTATTTCTATTACGAGGGATGTTTACATTCCTTGTAATAGGAATAAAAGTAATCAAAACACTTTTTTTAAAAAGTAAAATAAATAAGAAAAAAATTTAATAAATTTAAATCCTCCCGTCCCTCCGAGCTTTAGCTCAGAAGCGAACGCATACTCAAGTTGCGCCTACATATGTAAACGATGGTCAAACCACACATGAGGTATCACCGTGATCGTGCAAATTAAAAAAAGCGGACAATACTGAACTGTTTTTTTTTCACTACAATCTTTACTGACATTTCAACAAAGACAGTACACCTAAAAATAAGAGATTATTTTGCAAAGTGTAGTTTTTATGTCCATATCAAACAAGGCTATTACAATAGCATACAATACACAAGAAGGCACCATAAAATGTGAAAATATTTTTTCTGTATTTGATGTTAAGTCCAATTTCTGCCTTTGAAAATTGCTGATACTGTACTAGTGACTCTGGCTGGGAAGGGGTTAACTGTGTGCCTGACAATATGTAATGTGTGAAATGTGTGCTGCTTTTACTAACAGATCTGTCTGTTTTTTGTCCTTGCTTTTCAAGGAGAAGAAACAGCCAGATCGGTGCTCTGTGTACAGAGCCCTGTGTGTTTGTAAACACTAGACATGTGCATTCATTTTCGTCCGAATGCATTTTCGTCCGAATTTCAGGTATTTTCGTTTTCGTTTTAACAAATGATAACAAAAGTGCAGAATCCGAAAAATGAAAGATCCGACATAAACAAATGCTTTGTTTTCATTTTTGTTGCTACAACAGTTCGATATAGATAGGAGATTCGACATGATGCTGACAATAACAATCTGTGTCTATCAAAACCTGTGGTCGAATGTGCCTAACCTTAACTTTATTAGTCCAAGATTATTCTACATAGAGAGAAAAGATTCGACATAGAGAGAAAAGATCGCTGCTGGAATTGGGTGGGGGAAGTAAAATAAAAATAATGATGATGATGAATGTTATTGGCCGATTGTAAAAATAGAGGAAGAGCAGTAAAATAGCTAGAACTAAGTACACACGTACTTTGGCTTATGGTGTCTGTTGAAAGTAATAAGAAGATTCGACGGAGCAGGTAAACTATACAGCATCGTACAGTTTAGCTGCTCCGTCGAATCTTCTTTGAACATTCAACAGACACCATAAGCCTTCAATGACAGATTCGACCTTAACCCCTTCCCGCCGACCGTACGCAGATATGCGTACTCGGCTTTCCGGGGTTTTACCGGGATGATGCCCGCAGCTGCAGGCATCATCCAGGTACCGTTGTTTTCAGCGGGCGATCGGCTACCCAAGTATAACAACTGATGTGGCTAAAAGCCGCTTGGCTGTTATACCGGAGGAGCAGGAGGGGACATCCCCCCCTCCCGCCGCCTCCCGCCGCTCTTACCGGGCCTCCCGTGCGATTGGGAGGCCCAGCGTCCAATCGTGTGCCTTCGGCAGCTGGGGGCGGGCTGGAACGAAGCTGTGGGCGGCTTCGTTCCATCCTTCTCATTGTAAACGCGGAAGCGACGTCATGACGGTTTTTTAAAAAAATACAGTATTCAGAATCGCCGTTTTCGGTGATCTGAGTACTTTGAAGTGCAAAGGAGGGATCGGGGGTCTTTTAGAGTACCTGTCACCACCTAATACTGTCACAAGGGATGTTTACATTCCTTGTGACAGCAATAAAAGTAAAAAAAAAAAAAAAAAAAAACATTTTTAAACACAATTTATAAATTTAAAAAAATAAATAAAATAAATAAAAAAAAAAAAAAAAATTTAAAGCTCCCCTGTCCCCGCGAGCTCGCGCAGTGAAGAAAACGCATACAGAAGTCACGCCCGCATATGTAAACGGTGTTTAAATCACACATGTGAGGTATCGCCGCGATCGTCAGAGCGAGAGCAATAATTCTAGTACTAGACCTCCTCTGTAACTCAAACCTGGTAACCGTAAAAAAAATTTAAAGCGTTGCCTATGGAAATTCATAGATACCGTAGTTTGTCACCATTCCACGAGTGCGTGCAATTATAAAGGGTGAAATGTTTGGTATCTATTTACTCGGCGTAACATCATCTTTCACATTATACAAAAAAATTGGGGTAACTTTACTGTTTGGATTTTTTAAAATTCATGAAAGTGTCCCTTTTCCAAAAATGTGCGTTTAAAACACCGCTGCACAAATACCGTGTGATAAAAAATATTGCAACAATCGCCATTTTATTCTCTAGATTCTCTGCTAAAAAAATATATATATAATGTTTGGGAACTCTAAGTAATTTTCTAGCAAAAATTACGGATTTTAACTTGTAAACACCAAATTTCAAAAATAGGCTTATGGGGCAGACAGACTTCCGACGGACTTTCGGCGGACTTGCGGCGGACTTGCGGCAGACTTTCCAACGAACGGACTTGCCTACACACGACCACACAAAAGTCCGACGGATTCGTACGTGATGACGTACACCGGACTAAAATAAGGAAGTTGATAGCCAGTAGCCAATAGCTGCCCTAGCGTGGGTTTTTGTCCGTCGGACTAGCACACAGACGAGCGGATTTCAGGGTCCGTCGTAGTTACGACGTAAAGATTTGAAGCATGTTTCAAATCTAAAGTCCGTCGGATTTGAGGCTGAAAAAGTCCACTGAAAGTCCGGAGAAGCCCACACACGATCGGATTACCAGCCAGCTTTAGTCCGTCAGCGTCCGTTGGACTTTTGTAGACGAAAAGTCCGACCGTGTGTACGCCCCATTAGTCATGAAAGGGTTGGATTTTCGGAGGAATGCAATTTTTAACGAAAAACGAAATAAATAAAAACGAATTTCGGGAGTAACTAAATAAATTTATTTTTCGGACGAAAACGAAATTCCCAAACAAAATATTTCAGTGTGCACATGTCTAGTAAACACAGGACTCTGTGCTGTGATTGGACATAGCCGATCAGTAGGTTGCAGCCATAAATCATTGGCCAGGACCTGCTGACCAAATCCTGCTGTAGCCAGAGATCAGTGCTCGCGTGCAGAAGTGAAAGGATACCTAAGTCACACATGCATATGTAAACTGTGTTTGCACCACACATGTGAGGTATCGCTACAAATATTATAGCGAGAGCAATAATTCTAGCACTAGATCCTCTGTAACTTTAAACATGTAACCTGTAAACATTTTTAAAGCGTCGCTTTTAGAGATTTTTAAGTATCGTAGTTTGTCGCCATTCCACGAGTTTGCGCAATTTTAAAGCGTGACATGTTAGGTATCTATTTACTCGCATAACATAATTTTTCATATTTTACAAAAAATTGGGGTATATATTGTGTTTTTTTTTATTTTATGTATTTTTTTATCCATTAAAGTGTATTTTTTCCAAAAAAAATTGTGTTTGAAAAAAATGCTGCGCAAATACCATGCGACATAAAAAATTGCAATGAATACCATTTTATTCCCTAGGGTCTCTGCTAAAATATATATAATGTTTGGGGGTTAAAAGTAATTTTCTAGCAAAAAAACTTATTTAAACTTGTAAACAAAAAGTGCCAGAAAAGGCCTGGTCTTCAGGTAAGCATTCTGGAAATAATACATTTTATTGAATTTTATTGCACACGGAGGTGCATTGGTGGAGCCTAGCGGAGCAGACATGCATTGTTAGAGCTCCACACCGCTGAGGAGAGAAGAGAAGGACAAAGCGGAGCCTGCAGGCTCAAAAGGTATCCATTTGAACCTTTTTGCCCCAGGGAACAAACTGTGAAAGTTTGGGCAGGAAATATGGTACTGGGAGGAAACCGTGGCAGAAATAAAAATCACCTCACAAAGAGCTCACAGGCACTCACTGCAGCTGAAGCAGCTCCAGTCACCTCACAAGATACAGCATCAGGGCGCTCTCACAGACAGAAAATGTCACAGCAAGACTCTCCATTTGAGTCAGATACAGAACAAATCCTCTCACAAACTTCTCCACAAGCCTACTCAGCATCCCCAGTAATATTATTACAATTTGAAAAGATGCTTCATAAGGCTTTAAAACAAACCTCAGACCAAATAACAAAAAGCCTAACCAAAGAAATAAGAGAGCTGGGAAACCGCACCGCAGCCTTAGAAATAAAAATGGATGAAATTGAAATTACAACCCAAGAAAATATAACAGAATTGGAACAATTAAAAGAAGAGAATTCAATACTTCAAACTAAGCTCGAAGATTACGAAAATAGAGCCAGACGTTCAAACTTGCGCATAAGGGGAATACCTGAAACTGTGACAGACCTGCAATCTACTATTACTGCTCTATTACAAGAACTAAAGCCAGATATCCCTATTGAACGTTTAGAACTGGACAGAGTACACAGAGCCCTCACAGCCAAAAAGAAAGATGGACCCCCACGTGATATAATCACAAAATTTCATTATTACAGAACGAAAGAACAAATACTAATTGCTGCAAGAGAAAAAAAGGAACTTATTTTTCAAGGACACAATTATCAAATTTTTGCTGACCTATCCCAACTTACTATTACTAAAAGACGATCCATGAAACCCCAACTAATGGAACTGCAACATTATGTATCAATGGGGCTTCCCCTTTTCAGTCAGATTTAACTACCAAGGTACAATTTACAGAAGCAGATCAGCAGATGAACTACAACAAACCCTTTTAAAATTAAATCTGACAGAACCCACAAGCAGCAACTCTCCCACACGCAGAAGAATGGCATCATCTTCACCTTCAGGTAGCACCCAGAAAATTCCAGAACAAAATGGGAATCATCATTCTCACAAAAGGGGCCGTTATGCCACATCATCCATGGACCAAGAAGTTTCAATGGACTGACATCCTAATTCCTGATATCTCTTCATTTATTATACTAAGAGATGGTTCTCTATAAAAAAACCTGTATTTATAACTGAATGTAACTGCATTCTGATAGTCACACACTGTGTGGGATCATGTTACATTCCAGTTATATTTCTCATTACTTCTCATTCTTATAGCCTTAGAATATATAAGTGAAATAAGGAAATTCTTGTTCAGTTATATATTTTCAGGTAATAACAATAGATTTATTACTTTTTAGGACAAATATGTTCAATAATCCAGAAGTAATGGAAGCTTTTTCTTTCTTTTCTTAAAACAAATATATTATTACCTAACTAGTTCCTAGAACTATGTTTTTGTTTATTCTAATCTGAAGCAATACAACCTCAATTTTATGAGTTAGCATATCTAAACAGTTACATATGAATAAAATATGTAATTGTTTATTCTAAAAGGGTTAAAATCCCAAAATAATTCAAACTATCTTCATCAATACCAAAGTTATTAACAGTACCTTTCTAACTGAATTATTTAGCCTAGGGCAAGACTAACCATATACAACCACCCTGGAATAAATAATTTCAACAAAAACTATATTCTGCACTCCAATTAATGAATCATCATTTTGATGTCTTTTGACATAGCACTTCTCTCCTGTAAGCGGAAGATCCATGTACCCCCATTAGCCCTCCTCATTCTCCCAACCATATTATGTGGGAGTGTGACGAAGGCACTTATTCCCCTGAGAGAGATATTTATTCTCTTTCACGGGTAAATTGTGATTACTTGCAAAAAATAATTTGTACAATGTATCATCTAATCTCATATGTTTTTTGTTTACTCTTTACTCCAGAATTCACTGGTTTCTTTTCTATCTTTTCATCTCTTCAGTCCACACAGGTTGATCTGCGCAGTCAGCTCTGCATAACAAAAAGTAAGTCAAAACTATTTGATCTGTTGCCATGGCACCACTGAATATACTTTCCCTGAATGTTCAGGGAATAAATGTCCCTCAAAAAAGGACCAAAGCCTTCCGTACTTTCCATAACAAGAAGGCTCACATAGTATGCCTCCAAGAAACACACTTCACCAAAGATTCTACTCCAAAATATATTTCTCCTTTTTATCAACAAATTTACACGGCTTCTGCCTGTACCAAACAAAGGGGTACTCTAATTGCATTTCACCGATCCACACCATTCACCTTATCATCAGAAATTAAAGACCCAGAAGGTAGATACCTGATACTAATGGGTTATATAATGGATACAGCAATCACGGTGATTTCCTACTACGCTCCTAACAAACAACCTACACCATTCCTCTCACATATATTACAAGTGATTAATACACACAAAATAGGAACAGTGATAATGTGCGGGGATTCGAACCAGGTCCTCCTCCCATTTCTAGATAAATCACCTTTTACACCATCCAAAATAACCTCTAGATTACCTTTTTCTCAACTTCTTTCCAAATACAATCTGGTAGATTCGTGGAGAGAAAGTAACCCAATGAAAAAGAAATTCACTTATTTCTCGCACCCTCATCAAACCTTCACCAGAATAGATCATATTTTTCTAACAATAGGAATGATACCAGAAATTATTGCATCAGATATAATTCCGATTCCGTGGTCTGACCATAATGCAGTATACACTACTATAGCCTCAGCCATACCAAAAGCGCATGACCCAACGTGGTACTTACCGGACATAATGCTCAAACACCCACTACATCAGATGGCCATTGAACAAGCTTTAAAGGAATACATATCAATTAATAATACAACAGACATCTCCCCAATAACACTGTGGGAAGCTCATAAGCCTGTCTTGCGTGGTACAATACAAAGAAAAATGGCACTATTTAAACTGGAACGCAAAAATCTAGCAAAAAAACTAGAACTCAATTTTAATGCAGCCTACATATCATTCCAAGATAATCCATCTCAGAGTACCAAATCTCATCTGGAAAAATCTAGATTGGAATACAATCTATTTCTCACTGAGTCAGTTGATAAATCCCTCAAACGCTCCAAACACAATTTCTACATGAATACAAACAAACCAGGTACATATTTGGCTCGGGCATTAAATTCAACTAACAAATCTTTCAAACCAATACGTTTGAAATTATCAAAAAATGTTTATACTTGTAATCCAGTTAAAATAGTCCATAAATTTCACTCACATCTCGCAACTTTATACAAGACAAACAATTAATTTAATCCTACAGAGGCTGAATCCTTCTTCTCAAAAATAACCTTACCTGAGTTGTCTCAGAATCAAAAAAGCAGTTTGGATGAGCCTATAACTATAGATGAAGTTGCTAACGCCATAAAAGACCTAAAACTTAACAAAAGACCAGGCCCAGACGGCTACTCGGCTTTATACTATAAAACATTCTCAGAAATACTCTCTCCCATTCTCACTGAAACTTTTAACAAACTTCTAGATGGACATTCTTTTCGGCAAGAAACACTAATGGCAATTGTTTGTATGATCCCAAAACCCCTTTCTGATGATACTTCCTGTGTGAATTATCGGCCTATCTCTCTGTTAAACCTCGATATTAAATTATTAGCAAAAATAATAGCAAAACGCCTCAATAGCATTATAGGAAAATTAATACATAGAGATCAAGTAGGCTTCATGCCAAATAGACAGGCAGGCGATAATATACGCAGGGCAGTGTTATTGGCACATATTGCTAAAAAACGGAAAATCCCTTTATGTTTTCTATCTTTCGATATTAAGAGGGCATTTGACACAGTATCCTGGCAATATATGCAATATTCATTACAAAAATGGGGTTTTGGACCCCACTTTTTAACATGGATCAAAGCATTATATAATAAACCCAAAGCCTATATAAAATATGCTGGATACAAATCTGAAGCCTTTAATATCGAAAGAGGTACCCGACAGGGTTGCCCATTATCTCCCTTATTATTTGCCCTTATACTCGAACCCATGGCCCAATACATCAGAACAAACCAAACTATAACTGGCATTGAAGTAGGAGGTATTACACACAAATTATGTATATTTGCAGACGATATATTACTTTTTCTATCATCACCACAGGTCTCTGGTCCTAACTTAATACCAGCTCTTGATGGATTTGCAGCCCTATCCGGCCTTATGATTAATCCTAACAAATGCCTAGTGCTTAATATTTCACTCACAAACATGGAATTGATCCCGGCTAGGGCTGCACTTCCATTCACATGGGCAGAAAAATCAATCCCATATCTTGGAATTCATTTAACAGCATCTCATTCTGACTTATTCTCAACCAATTATCCTCCTGTATTAAGACAGATCACAAATCTAATAAAACAATGGTCGCAACTTCCTTTATCCTGGATAGGGAAGATTAATGCAATCAAAATGACTATTCTACCCAAATTGCTTTATCTATTCAGAGTCCTCCCTATTCC
Organism: Aquarana catesbeiana; assembly: GCA_037953035.1. Taxonomy (NCBI): domain Eukaryota; kingdom Metazoa; phylum Chordata; class Amphibia; order Anura; family Ranidae; genus Aquarana; species Aquarana catesbeiana. The sequence goes on along the minus strand of JBBHAA010000512.1, from coordinate 3,970,351 downwards.
AATTCCTTCCTATTTTTTGAGAATAGTACAAAAAAGAGCATCTTCGTTTATATGGGGCTCTTCTAAACCACGTATACCTATACACACACTACATCTTCCAAAAAAATAAAGGAGGCCTGGGATACCCTAATTTTACTAACTACTATAGAGCAGCACATTTGGCCAGTCTGTCCAAATACCATGCAAAACAGGAAATCCCATTATGGGTATTTATAGAGGCTTCAGAAAATGACCCTCTATTAATATCAAATTTATTATGGCTTGATCCTAAAGACCGCTTTAAAATTCATAATCCCATAACTAAACACTTCTTATCTCTCTGGGATAAACTAAAAACCAAATATCAGTTACAATCTCCACACAATCCTCTCCTTTCTTTTATCAGAAATCCGGCCTTTTATCCGGCATGGATCTACCAAAATTCTTTTAAAGCTTGGACAACATCAGGCATTCAGACACTAAATGACTTCATAGCATCTAAATCATTCCTTTCATTCCCATCGCTTAGAGAAAAATATGATCTACCAAACTCTGAGATATTTAGATATCTCCAAATCAAAAATTTCTATACACCGTTCCTAAAGGGGGATACACCATTATCCCAATTATCCATTTTTGAATCAATCTGTACAAAAGATCCATTTGCTAAAGGTACAATTTCATCACTTTATAATCAATTATATGGAGTAGCAAATCTTAATAGACCCTCTTACGTTCAGAGGTGGGAGGAGGACCTGGGACGAACTTTAGAAGACACGGACTGGTCTAGCATATGGCTCACATCTAAGTCATCTTCACCCAACATCTTAGCACTGGAGACAAATTATAAAGTCCTAACTCGCTGGTACCTTGTACCCGCTAGAGTGGCAAAATATTCACCTAATACCTCAGCTCTTTGTTTTCGAGGATGCCCAGAAATAGGCACATATTTACACATATGGTGGACGTGCCCAGTAATCCAAACCTTCTGGAAGGAAGTCTTCGTGATTGCATCTAAAATATTAAAAAAAATAATACAACCAGATCCATATTTAACTTTACTTAATCTAAAACCGGAATGGTTAACACTCTCTCAATTCAAACTTATGATCCAACTAATAACGGCTGCAAAACAAACAGTGGCCAAGGCATGGAAATCTCCTACATTGGTACTAGCAGAAACAATTCACAGAATGAATAATACAATGTCCCATGCTAAGATGGTAGCCATCGATCAAAATCAAATTCCAAAATTTGAAAAACTTTGGCATCCTTGGATAAAACAACAGTTCCTGTCAAACTTTAATGACTCTGTCCTGTTGCCATGGTAACAGATTAAATGACTTACAGAGACACCCATTCTAAGGCTTCAAAGAGAACTAGAAAGAATAATAAACTGACGAGCGGGACAACCTTGTGGACCATACCTCTGCCTTTCAACCCTTTTTCTTCTTTCTCTTTCCTTTTCTCCACCTTACGATTAAAGCTCATTATCAGAATTTATTTGACCTATATACACTCTACTTGTAAACAATATGTATAGTAGGTATAAATCATTTAAATACCTACAAAAGTAACTAAGGAAATGATAAATATCTTTAAGTTAGGTTTACGTGAACCCAATGTTTAATATTTGAAATTTCATGATATTTACCTATATAAACCCTACTGTAAAACAATGAGCTTACTTTATAGATCCTTGTAAACTTACTTTATGTATCTTTATAACATTGTATACTCAATAAACTTCTTTTGACAAGGAAAAAGGTTGTGCTCGGGCGCATAGCATTGCATAGCATTGCACCCTGAACGCACCCACTTGTGAGTTGTGACAATAGCGAATTAATATTCGCTATTGTCTTACGGTTTCTCCTCCTGGCCAATCAGGATGGATAGGGCTGGCTGGGAGGAGAAGCTGAGGCATCCGTGGAGGGATGAGTGCCGGCGGACCAGGGGGGTCTTACTACGTTTGTGTTTTTTGTTTTTTTTATTTACTTTTTCCTTTTTTTTTTTTTTTTTTTTTTTTTACAGTTATTTAAAAAAAAAAATTGGGGGGTGGGGGTACTGCCTGTAAAGCGCCTGAAAAAAGCCTCATCTGCAATCCCAGTGTGAAAGCCCGAGTGCTTTCCCACAGGGGTGCTGCACTCACAGGATGTCAAAAAAAGTCCTGCAACCAGCTCCTTTGAGGCGCTTTAGGAGCGGTGTATACACCGCTCCTAAAGCACCCCTGTCCATTGAAATCAATAGTTTTTGCGGCGCTTTGTGGGCACCTTTAACCCTTTAGTCAGCCGCTAGTGGGGGTTAAAAGCACCCCCCTAGCGCCCGCAAAAATTATGGTTTAGTGGCGCTTTACTGCCTATGCCTGGGAGTTGAATGTGTGAAAGGGCTCTTTGTGGTTTTTTATTTTTTTTACTTTTCCTATTTTTTTCAGTGATTTATTTATTTATTTATTTATTTTTTTTGGGGGGGGGGTCTTTGGTGAGATATAAACAGACCTCCATATCTATTTTTTTGAGACAGAGAAGGGGACTGAAGATAGTCCCTTTTCTCTGTATCACTTGAATGAATGAGAATCTGTACAAAGATTCCATTCATTCAGAAAATTACAGTCTGATACATGGTAATGCCCCGTACACACGGTCGGATTTTCCGATGGAAAATGTCCGATCGGAGCGTGTTGTCGAAAATTCCGACCGTGTGTGGGCTCCATCGGACATTTTCCATCGGATTTTCCGACACACAAAGTTGGAGAGCAGGAGATAAAATTTTCCGACAACAAAATCCAATCGCGTCAATTCCGACCGTGTGTGGCCTGTTCCGACGCACAAAGTGCCATGCATGCTCAGAAGAAATTCCGGCACGGAACAGCTCGTTCTGGTAAACTTAGCGTTCGCAATGGATACAGCACTTTCATCACGCTGCAATGTTAAAAATGGTTTAATACAGCGCACTCTCTTCTTCTTTATAATGTGACAAGAAGTTTTATTTGTGTTTTTTTATTGGTATTCCCTGAATATATTGTTATTAGTTGTCACATCTGACCTATTTTTTTTTTTTTTTATTGACATTTTTTTGGGATTTGAAGCCTTTTTTTTTTTTTTTTAAATGTTTGTATTTTTTCAAAGGCTGATCTTTGTTCAATGTTATTTTTATTTTTAATACAGAATATTTTTGGGTGTGTTTTGTGTGTCAAGTTACCACAACACCATTGATATCTTTTATTATTTAATCTCAAGGAGATTGTTTGTTGTTGGTGTCCCTTGTTAATTTCACATTGTATATTTGAAATGTACCTGAATCCTTACAAACAAACTATTATTTTTGAAGTAAAACACATAGGAGAGTATAATTCAAAACAAAAATCCTTTATTAAGGGCTCAGAACCAAACAAAGAGGAAGGCAACACTGGATCAACAGGAGAAATTAGTGAAGCCTGGGACCCCCATGGCAAACATCAATTCTTGAACAGCAAAATTGGTGGCCTGAGGAGTCCATATGTAAGGGAGGGCAGTCTGGTCCAGAATTGGCAGAGATCCGGAAATCAGCAGATGACATGTATGTCCCCAGGCTGTGGTACCACAAGAGGCTGCATTTTTTGGCCAACCAGACTGGATCCAGGGTCCTCACTTTCTGGTCTTCCTTTCACGCTTCCTTCCCGGCTGTGGCTGTGCAGTTGGAGATGTGGCAGGAGGAGGAGTAGGACCTGGAGGAGGAGGAGGACTGGGAGGACCTGGAGGAGAAGGAGGAGGAGGAGGAGGACCTGCAGGAGGAGGAGGAGGACCATCGCAAAGGTGTGTCTGAGCTGTAATTTGGCCCCTCATACCTTTCTTAAGAGCCTCCGATATGAGCGCCTCACACATGACTTGTTGGCCCTCCTCCATCCTCTGCATTTTATATGCAATGACGGCAGCAATGTCCTCCTCCACGGTCTGTTGTGCTCCCAGGACCTCTGTAGCCCTCCAAAAGAGTCCTCTGGCAGCCTCCTCTAGGGCACTCCTCCTACTGCCACTTTCTCTTTTCAGGGGGGGTGGAGGGACCTGCAGATCAGCCAGCCGGCTCGGCCCGGCCACCTCCTGGCTGAGACTTCCCTGTGTATGAAAAAGGGACATGGTTTTAGATTTTGCTTCATCAATCACAATCATAAATTAGTACTCCCAACTAACATCTAGTTAACATCATTGATTGTACAAGCAGAAATATTTAGAGGAATGCTATACCTGGCTCAATCTGGGCTCCTCCACATGCGGCCTGGAAGGCCCAGGTTGGGCGTCAGAAACCTCAGCCGGGGGGAAGGAAGCGTGGAAGGAAGACTGGAGAGGGATGGCCTGGGTTCAGTCTGGCCTGCCAGAAAATGCAGCCTGTCGTAGTACAACATCCTGGGGACATAGATGTCATCTGCTGCTCCGGATCTCTGTGAATCCAGGACTTTCTTGCGCTCCCTTAGATATGTGCTCCTCAGGCCACCAATTAATATCTTTAAATAGGTAATGTCTGCCGTGGGGATCACCTGCTTCACAATTTCACACAATTGAACCAGTGCTGCCTTCCTCTTTGCTTGGTTCTTGAAATGGGGGTGTTTAATCTCCCACAGACAGGGCAGCTCCCTTAACATATCCCTTAACATATCTACGAATACTGACATGAAGTCATTATCTTTCAGTAGCATATCCATGTTCACTGCAAGACACAACACAAGACAAAGCCTAATGTCAGACAAAACTCTCCTAATCTTGTTACAATATAGGCCACAATGTAGAAGCAGTATAGGCACAAGTTTGTCTCTTACCTTCGTTCTAACGATCGGCGCGTCCAATGTTCCTTCCTCCGCTCACAGATTGTACGTACTACGCACGCGTGTTACGCTTTATATACACTGCGCATGCGTGTAACTCCGCCCACCCCTGACGTTCTTTCTATTCTATTCCCCGCCCCTTTTCGTTCGGCGCAGTGGGGGAAGAGCACATGGCGGAGTCACAGCAGGTGCGTGCTAATTACAGGAACGAGGAGGAGGAAAGCCCGGATCCGGACACGTCCAGAAGGAGACATTTTAAGGCCACAAATATGTCCTTTCGGGAGATGTTGGAGATGGTCGACATCATGAAGAAGGGCGACTATGACGGGAAGTATAGGCCTTACCCCAACCCCAATATCAGAAAGGCCAAGATCATGGCGAAAGTGGTCAGGAGTCTTCACAGGAATTTCAGGGTACGAAGATCGAAAGATCAGCTCAGGAAACGGTGGTCTGACCTGAAATTGAGAGAGCCAGAGCAGTACCGAAAGATCCGGAGAGTGCTACAAAAAAGTAAGTAGTTGTGCTGTGTTCCTATTCTTTCTGTCTTTATTCCGTTCGTGCTGCTCCATATGCTTTTATTAATTGTAACGTTTAAAAGGGCAACTTTAATGTTCATAGGCCCATTATTCGTTCGTATCAAACATTTTTCTTTCGGCCTCTAAAGCACCATTGTTTAGGCCATATGCATTTTCCCACATTTTTTTGGGCCTACTTGGATGCCAAATATTTGTTTGTGTAGATGGGTTTGTTCCTTGAATGAAATGCAAACTAGATTCTGTGTAAGGAGAGGACACTGAGCAGCTGTTTTCACATCTGGACACTGGAGCACTAGTGTGGGACCCCAGAACACCATTTTTATTAGGGGAGCCACACAGGTGCTCCAGTGTATACTATAGGGGGGTCTCCATCTGTGAAGCTTGTACCAAACAGGTAAAGTATTGCAACTTGACAAAGGGCAATAATAAAATTACATCTTGAAACTCGGCTAAAATAGACAATTGTACCCCACTTCCAAGCAATGTTTCCTATTTCTAGTTCTGCCATCAAATATCTGTGTGCTAATTATACCATTTTTGTTTTACATAGGGGAGAAAAGACTCGAAGGACACCCTTCATCCGAGGAGACCACAGACCCCCCACCTCTGGAAGAAGGGGAAATAACACCAACCCAAGAAGAGCAGGAGGAAGAAGAAGATGTGGTGGAAATTGGCACCACAACAGGTGAGTGTCTGCGACCACAGGCTCAGGTAAGAGATGGATGCTGGCAGATTTTTGATACCTGTTTTTGTTTTGTTTGTCTCTTTTTAGGTGATCGTGATCCAGATCCTTTCACATCAGAAAGTGCCCAGATCCTGATCGGGAAGATCATGGGGTGTAATCTCGAATTGCACAACATACAGCAAAAAATCAATGATGTGATTAAAAAAAATGACATCATTGATGTTTTGGGGCGAATTTAAACCCCACAAAATCACTTTTTGGATTGTGGTCCAATCTTTTAAATATTTTTGCAATGTTTTGAAAAGCCAAATTTGGAGGATGCACACAGTGTGCCAACATGTGCTATCTGCCATCACGGGAGATCAATGGACGCGTTTTGGGGGTGCAACCCCTTCCTCAATCATAAAGTAGCGGTGAGGAAGGGCTTGCTCCCCCAAAACACGTCCCTTGATCCCCCCTGATGGCAGATAGCACATGTTGACATTCGTAAATTGGTGTGCATCTTCCAAATTTGGCTTTTCCAGGGGTGATTTCCCCCCATCTGAATGCAATATCAAACACAGTTCCTAAATACTGATGTCTGATATTGCCTTCAGGTTTTACCTAATGTGAACTTTGTAAGTTCAAGTTTTTTGGCTTTCTCGTTGGTTTTACACAGGCCTGTTTTATCTTAAATGGACATTTCTATTTTTGATAATGCTACTCCTAAAATTGTTATACAACAAACATGTTGGTTTGTTTGAAAAACCTTTGGTAAATGCACATGTGATTGTGCAGGTATAAAAAAGTTGGTTAATCAAGAATGTGTGGATTATTGTCTCAACAGTACAACACTTTTGTTGTGATGTAATTGCTGTTTTCTACGAAAATGGGGGTTATTTCCTAAGGGCAAATCCACTTTGCACTACAAGTGCAGGTTCAGTGCAGTTGCAAGTGCACTTGTAGTGAAATGTGTTTTTGCATTTAGTAAATAACAGCCAACAGTGCTTTGTATAATAATAAGGTTACACAATCAGGACATTTTAGGGACTCAACACATTTCTGTCAGGGTCAGCTAAAACAAACACAAGCAGTAAATGTCCACAAAGATTTTCTTTTTTTGTTTTATTATAAAAAGGCTTCACAGATTTTCTGGCATATTGATGGCCCCCCTACCCGCAAAGAACTCCAGGTAGCGTAACCGTACATCACGGGCACTCAGGGAGGGCAAGCCAGGACATCCGCTTTCAAGCACTGTCAGTGTGGTTTGATGTATCATTCCAGCCTCAGGCCCAACTGAGCCAGCATAGTTGGCCGAATGTTTTCTTAAAAAGTAATGGAGAACACAGCACGCAAGTATTATATGGTTCCGTTTATACTCCGCCATATGGATGGGTGTCATAAATAGGCGGATGTGTTCTCCACCACTCTTCAGGCTCTGGCCAGCCGGTAATTAAAAACCCTCTGTTCCGGGGTGAGGGTCCTCATCGGGAATGGCCGCATCAGGTGGTCCCCCAGCGCAAACGCTTCATCAGCAACGAACACAAATGGGAGTCCTTCAACATTGTCCTCTGGAGCTAGCAAGTCCAAGCTGCCATTCTGGAGACGCCTGTAAAACTCCGTCTGGGCGATGACTCCACCATCGGACATCCGGCCATTCTTCCCCACGTCCACATACAGGAAGTCGTAATTAGCCGACACCACCGCCAACATCACTATACTATTGAACCCCTTGTAATTATAATAGTACGACCCCGAGTTGGGTGGTGGGACGATGAGGACGTGTTTCCCATCAATTGCCCCTCCGCAGTTAGGAAAGTCCCACCGCTGGGCAAAGTGGGAGGCCACAGTCTGCCATTCCTGTGGCGTGGAAGAAAACTGTTGAGGAAAAAACAATAAACATTACTATTTTTTCACAGAAACATGGCAAGCAGATTAGGCACAAACATTATGTGGCAACCTCCAGATAGCATTTAGTAAGGGGAATTTAACAAGGCCAAAGTATAAGGTACACCTATCATATTCCCCCTCTCCCCCTCTCATGGGCCATTTCTAACATTATAGGGGGGGGGGATCTTGGACAGGTAACCCTCTTCACTTCATTGAGAGATGAATGCCTAAATAATGGGTATTACTTGGAACAGCCCTCCCTTAGTTACGCTATTGGCAGACCACTGAACAGGTAAGAAGTGTCATAATACAAAGATATAAATACACATTGTACACATTTGAGGACATTTGGACATTCTGCTATTACCTATGAAGATAATAATAGAATACAAAAACTTGAAACAGTACCATTGGAAAGTATACAGGCAGGCCCTTGCACTACATGCTTTGGGGAATTCATCCATAAATCTGAGCACTAAAGAGATGGGTATAGTGTGTATGGGTTTGGCAAAGTCAGCAGATAGATGATTGAGGAAACATAGAGAATTGGGATCAGCTGACTTAGCAGTTGGGGGAGGGAGGGTTACAAAAAATTATTTGGGGACACCAACAAAAAAAAGCCTCTGGCACTCTGCCTGAATTTAAATCAAAAATAACATTTCCAAACATTTTAGGGGGTGTTTGGGGTAAAGCACTACTATAGAGCTGATAAAATACATTGTTAAGTGACTACATGAGGTGAATATAGGGGCAGGAGACACCATGCTGGGGAGGTTATTGCAGGGCAAATATGTATGAAGGACCTAAAATAATAATAACATAAAAATCCAGCATGCATGAGAACAAAGGGGACATTCACAGCATATTACAATTATGGTAATTAGGGAATGAGGAAAGAAATACAATATATTAGCAAACATTAAATACAATAAAATGTGATATAAAAGGATAAAAATCTTACCTTCATATACTCCTTCTGCAGGACCTGGATGATGGCAGAACAGGTCTCTGGGATAATGATCCCCAGAGCCTGGGGGGAGATGCCTGTCGAGAACTTCAAGTCCTGCAGGCTTCTCCCTGTCGCCAAATACCGCAGGGTAGCGACCAACCTCTTCTCCGGAGTGATGGCTTGCCTCATGCAGGTATCCTGCCTGCTGATATAGAGGGTCAGCGAAGCCAACAAACGGTGAAACACGGGGTCCGTCATCCTGAGAAAGTTCCTGAAATCATCAGGATTATTCTCACGGATCTCACGGAGCAAAGGCATATGACAGAACTGGTCACGCTGAAGCAACCAATTCTTGGTCCATGAACTCCTCCCCACCCTGTTCATGGACTGGACTTGTGTCAAGGTCAGGACCCCAACACCAAGCCCCCGCACAGCACGAACTCTACGAGGAGTACGCATAGGAAACATGGCTAGAAAACGGTCGGCTGCTCAGAACGAAGTAACAGAACGCACTGAAGAACAGCAAGGCCTGTGAAGAGCGACCTGAAAACCAGTAACGAACGAACAAGAATACAATGACTACTTAAAGTCATGCGGAACTTGCTTGCACGCACTGAAGAGCAGATACAAACCCACAAGCACAAACTGAACGGCAGATAACGATCTGAAAGCCACGAGTCTGAAAAAGCACGAATCGTCTCTCACCAAACTTTTACTAACACGAGATTAGCAAAAGGAGCCCAAAGGGTGCCGCGCTTGGTTCTGAACCGGCCTTTTCTAGTCTCGTCGTACGTGGTGTACGTGACCGCATGGTTGGCGATCGGAAATTCCGACAACTTTGTGCGACCGTGTGTAGACAAAAAAAGTTTGAGCCAACATCCGTCGGAAAAAATCCTAGGATTTTGTTGTCGGAATGTCCGAACAAAGTCCGACCGTGTGTACGCCCTATAACACTGGCGGTTACAATATATCAGCTGTCAGTGGGCACATAGTAGTGATCAGTAGTGATCGCTGCATGTGCCCTCTTTTCTACTGGGGGGATCTTAGTAAACACATGTTTACTAAGCCCCCCAAGCTCCAACTTCCCCCTGCCGTGATCCCTAGCCTTAAAGATCATGGGAAATCTGTGCAGGGAGAAGATGCAGGCGGAGGGAGGGAAGGGGAGATGGCACTCGGAGCAGTAATGGATCGGGGGTGTGGGGGCAATTGGGGGGTGATCTAATTGGCGGGGGGACACATCTGGACCCCCCCAAGCCCCATGAAGCACCTGAAGCTGGCGGGAGTGGAAGAGGAGAGATGCTGGCTAATGATGCTGGCTGCGGGGAGAGGGTTTACAGGGGGGTCGGATCGGGTGGAGGGGATTAATTAGTGCTGGGGGGGAGAAGGGAGGTGAAGGGGATAGGATTGGAGAGTGGGGGGCAGTTTTAGATGGAAGGGTGTTGCGGGAGGCGGTGGCGGGGGGTCATATTAGGGGTTAATAACTCTGATCAGCGGGTTGTAATCCGCTGATCAGAGTTACAGAATCGTTCAGCAGAGTCTGCTGAATAATTCTGATATAAGCTTATGGTCATTGAAGTGACCATAATCTTATAGGAGAGGAAGAAATGAGGTCCATACGACGTACGGACCTGGCAGTGAAAGGGTTAAATTAAAAAATGATTTTTTTTTTTTTGTCCTGAAGTTTATGTGCCTCACTTAAGCACAAGTTTGAAAGTGAAATTTATGAGTACAAGGAGTACAGATACCATATAGCCATGCCTACCTTTCCTTGCTGTGCCCCAGGGTTCCCCTGGTTTTTTACAACCCTAGCAACTTTCCTTGTTTTCACTGAAAGAAAATTAGGGGGAAATTCAACAATTTTGAATCATCACTAAAGTAATAATTGAGGGAAAATCTTCTTTTACTATAGTTTTTATTGAAATATTTTAAAAGAAAAACAAGTACAAGTTTCCATCAAATAAGCATAAGAGAGCTTAAAGGAATACGCCAGTATGGTATAAAGATACATAGAAGCTCAAAAAGTTTTAAAAGTAATATACATGCATGCATTTCAATGAGTAATTCTTATATAAAACTTAGCTCTATAAAGAAACATAACATAATATAACATAGTCATATATTAGGCATGACATCACTCATTTTCCCTATCACTCCTATAAATGTAGTATGAAGAGAAAGAGAGAAAGTGAGACAATATGACCATGATATATTCTCATTAATTTCAATGGATTAAAGTGATTGTGTAAAGGCTTGTTTTTATTTTTTTTAACATGTTATACTTACCTCCTCTGCGCAGTTGGCTTTGCACAGAGCAGCCCCCATCCTCCTATTCTCAGGTCCCTCTTTGCTGCTTCTGGCCCCTCCCTCCCATCGAGTGCCCCCACAGTCAGCAGCTCTCTATGGAAGCACCGGAGCCGAGTCAAAGCTCTGTGTATCCATTCAGACATGGAGCCCCGACCTGGCCCTGCCCCCTCTCTCCCCTGATTGGCTGACTGACTTTATTAGGGGGTGGTGGAGAGGCTGCTACACACAGAAGGTTTTTTATCTTAATGCATAGAATGCATTAAGATTAAAAAAAAAACTAATGCCTTTACAACTCCTTTAAATATTACTTTATTTAGAGGGCATATAGGAAGGTATGACAATTATCAGAAATCTACTATATTTCTTATCTTACTATACTAAAATTAAATATCTTTTAAAGTCTAACTAACCAGCTGTTCCAAAGATACCTGTACTACCCTGTTTCCCCCAAAATAAGACCTAGCGTGATTGTCGGTGATGGCTGCAATATAAGCCCTACCCCCCAAATAAGCCCTAGTTAACGTCCTTGTAGGTCTTATTTTCAGGGTAGGGCTTATTTTCGGGGAAACAGGGTAGGGCTTATTTGGGGGGTAGGGCTTATATTGCAGCCATCACTGACAATCACGCTAGGTCTTATTTTCGGGGGGACAGGGTAAAAGAGAAGGAGTCCCTAAGAGGGATATCCCAAACAAAAACAAAAATCTTCTAAAGAAGACAACTGTCTAAGGTCAAAATTACCTTTTAATTTGGAGATTTTTCCTCTTATTTCCCATTGCATCTCCAAGACAGGGAGTGAAGAGAAATATCCTCAGTGGGACACCTACAGCAAAAAACTCACAACTCTTCCCCGCTCTTAAGCATCAAAAGTTTGGTCTTTATATACACGTTATTGTCTTAATCACAAATATTACATAGTAAGTAGTGTATATTATAAGAGTTTGTATATGTGGCTATAAGTGAACTCCACCCAGTTGCTGTAGGAAAAGGACCTAATGATAGCATTTAAGAAAATGTTCAATGGTAAGTTTGTTTTTAGAAGACTGGGGTAATCCACATCTAACAGTAATTATTAAAAGCTCAATTGTATGTTCAGTTTAAATCAGATAAATACATACCAGATACAACAATACAGAAGGTGTGCAAAGACCTATGGTTACTTACAGAAAACAGCCACAGCCTGAGTAGAAAAGCCTGTCCCCTGCCTGCATTACGCAGAGAAGGACCATTGCTTACTATTTGGATGCAGTGATCTCTCTGCAGAGCTAGAGCTTTCCAATAAGCAAAGCTCATTCTCCTGGATTTAAATATTTGAACAGGAGTACAATCAGCTTTGCATGCATGGAAATATGTTCATGGTTTTTTTTTTGTTTGTTTGTTTTTTTAGTTCAAGCATAAAGTCGGGATCTTCTCCAGACCAACAAATAGTGATCATTCCTGGTCCTGGATAAGAAATTGCCTTCAATCAGATCATTTCAGGGATCATGTATCAGATGTCACATATTCTGATATCAGTAGTGACACAATCTGCACTGAGAGATGCTCCTTTGCTATCTTGTACTTCAATGAGATGGATGCTGCAGATGTTCAGCCGATACAACAGTACAGAAGTCATCTTGGTAAGAGATATGATAATATCCCTATTTAAAAATGGATGTAAACCCAATCAGTAAAATTCCATATAAGCTTTAATATGTTAATGTCATTTCAAAAGTATGGTAATTTTCAATATTTTTAAATCTGCAGCTTTCATTACATATACCCCTGGTGATCTTGCCATGGAGGTGTTTGTTCAGGCTCTTCCTGCCATAGGGTGACATCACAGAAACACAATTGGGAGGAAGTACTTCTCAGCTGTACTCCTGTGATGTCACCTTTTCACAATCTCCCCCAAGCAATTGGCTATGCATTCATTGTCCACCATTTTTCAGGGCATTATTCAACACAGGAGACAGGTTCATCTTGAGGCAGGAAAGAGATACAATGGTGGACAACTCCCGATTGAAGGTTCATGTTGCAGCCAGAGCTGTTTTTTAATCTATTGTGCCATATTAAAATAAATAAATAAAGCTACAGTTTTATAACAACTATGAGCGGTTTCACACTGTCCTGGTGCGGCACAGTGTATACATAGTTTTCATTCGGGTTACCCGCACTTTCCCATAGACCTCTATTAGATTGGATGCATTTTTTGAAAGCCCACCAAAACTCTTGCATGCTGCATAGACCCTCAATATAATGGAAGTCTATTGGCTATAGTCTATAGTCTATAAAGCATGAGTAACCCACAAATCACAGCAGGGTAGTGTGAAACAGCCCATCACCTTTAAGCTGAAATGTGCTAATCCTTCTCCGCAGCTGCCTACTAACCTTAGTTCTTAAACCATGGTCTCATCCAGAGTTTACAGCTTGTTTAATGAAAATTTCTTCCGTTTTGGTAATGCCAGAACACTGGGTCTCTCTTGCGTTGAATGGAAATACAAACCTGCGCAGGAACTAGCCCTGCTGCAAAGAATTGCATCAGCATGATCACTAAGGAGGAAGAGGATAATTACTCAGGATAGTCACTCAGCATCAGCATAGGCAGTCTTTGAAGGGATCTGACATTTCAAAAAAATGTATTCAGTTACATCAGCATCAGGTGCTTGGTAGCTGGTGGCGATTCAATACTGATTCTTTTTTATTAAGGTCAGTCGATCGACCGAGTCGGTGGACAGACGCACCCTGTGATCGGTTACAAAGCCGCCAGCAGCACTGAATGTGCGTTCCGAAAGAACGCTGGATGCAGGACAGGCCAGTAGCTCAATTGCATACTGTGCAAGCTCTGGCCAGTGATCCATCCTCAAGACCCAGTAACCCAGAGGATTTTCGGTGGGAAAGGTGTCCAAGTCAGATCTTGCCCCTAGGTATTCCTGCACCATGTAAAACAGACGCTGGCGATGGTTGCTGGAACCGATCATACCTTGGGGCTGCGGACTAAAAAATTGTCTGAACGCATCGGTCAGACGGCCACCTTCTCCACCGCTCCTTCTTTGACTGACCGAAGCCTCAGTAACATGTTGTCCAGAAACAGGAGTTTGTAATCTCCCAGTCTCTGGGAATGCGTTGCACAGACATTTCTGCAAGGCCTCCCGAAGATGTTTCATCCTCTGCTCCCTCTGCGACGGCAAGATAAGGTCCGCAACCTTACCCTTGTAATGTGGATCAAGGAGGGTTGCCAGCCAGTTTTGTTCCTTCTCCTTGATACCAAGAATACGAGGATCCTTCCGCAGGCTTTGCAGGATCAGGGAGGCCATGCAGCGTAGGTTTGCTGAGGCATTCGGTACGGAGTCCTCTGGGTCACTAAGGACAACATGATCCGCAGCCACCTCCTCCCAGCCACGTACAAGTCCATGTGTTTCTTGGGACTGTAAATGATCCCTTAAAGACTGCTGCTGATGCTTAGTGCCAGGCTCCACCTCCACACTGACACAATCCTCCTCCTCCTCCTCTTCCTGTGTGATCGGTGGGCACGCAGGAACACTGTCTGGATAAAGGGGGCCTTGAGAGCCAAGGAAGTCCTCCTCTTCCTGCCTCTGTTCTGCCTCAAGTGCCCTGTCCATTATTCCACGCAGTGTGTGCTCCAACAGGTGGACAAGGGGGACAGTGTCACTGATGCATACACTGTCACTGCTCACCATCCTCGTGGCCTCCTCAAATGGTGACAGGACAGTGCATGCATCCCTGATCATGGCCCACTGGCGTGGGGAAAAAAAACAAGCTCCCCTGACCCTGTCCTGGTGTCATAGTCACACAGGTACTCATTGATGGCCCTCTGCTGCGTGTGCAGCCGCTGCAGCATGGCCAACGTTGATTTCCACCTGGTGGGCATGTCACAGATTAGGCGGTTCTTGGGCAGGTTAAATTCCTTTTGGAGGTCTGCCAGCCGAGCACTGGCATTATATGACCGGCGGAAATGCACACAGACTTTCCTGGCCTCAGGACATCCTGTTAGCCCGGGTACCTGCCCAAGAACCACTGCACCACCAAGTTAAGGTAGTGAGCCAAACAGGGCACATGGGTCATTTGTCCCTGACGGAGGGCGGAGAGGAGGTTGGTGCCATTGTCGCAAACCACCATTCCTGCCTTAAGTTGGCGTGGCGTCAACCACCTCTGAACCTGCCCCTGCAGAGCTGACAGAACCTCTGCCCCAGTGTGGCTCCTGTCCCCCAAGCACACCAGCTCAAGCACCGCATGGCATCTTTTGGCCTGCATACTTGCGTAGCCCCTTGAATGCCTATGGATCAGCGCTGGTTCTGAGGACAAAGCACAGGAAGAGGCCATGGAGGAAGAAGAAGAGGAGGGGGTGTAGGAGAGAGGTGTGTCAGAATGATTAGTAGTGGCATTTTGGAGGCATGGTGGCAGAACAACCTCCAACACTACTGCACCTTGTCCTGCATCCTTCCCAGCTACCAGCAGAGTCACCCAATGCGCCCTGAAACTTAGGTAACGTCCCTGTCCATGCCTGCTGGACCATGAGTCAGCCGTAATATGTAACTTATCGCTGACCGCCCTGTCCAGCGAGGCATGGACATTGCCTTCCACATGCTGGTAAAGAGCCTTCCATGAGAAAAAGTGGCGTTTGGGTACCTACCACTGAGGAACCGCACATTCCACAAACTTGCGGAAGGGGCAGAGTCTACCAACTGAAAAGGTAGCAGTTGAAGTGCTAGCAATTTAGCCAAGCTAGCATTTAACCGCTGGGCATGTGGATGGCTGAGAGCGAACTTCTTTCGGCAGTGCAGCAGCTGAACACTGCACTACACTAACTTGTAGCTTTAGCTGAACACTGTGCAGAGGTCACACTACACTAACTTGTAGCTTTAGCTGAACACTGTGCACTACACTAACTTGTAGTTTAGCTGAACACTGTGCAGAGGTCGCACTACACTAACTTGTAGCTTTAGTTGAACACTGTGCACTAAACTAACTTGTAGCTTTAGCTGAACACTGTGCAGAGGTCGCACTACACTAACTTGTAGCTTTAGTTGAACACTGTGCACTAAACTAACTTGTAGCTTTAACTGAACACTGTGCAGAGGTCACACTACACTAACTTGTAGCTTTAGCTGAACACTGTGCACTACGCTAACTTGTAGCTTTAGCTGAACACTGTGCAGAGGACGCATTACACTAACTTGAAGCTTTAGCTGAACACTGTGCAGAGGTCGCACTACACAAACTTGTTGCTTTAGCTGAACACTGTGCAGAGGTCGCACTACACTTACTTGTAGCTTTAGCTGAACAATGTGCACTACACTAACTTGTAGCTTTAGCTGAAAACTGTGCAGAGGTCGCACTACACTAACTTGTAGCTTTAGCTGAACACTGTGCAGAGGTCACACTACACTAACTTGTAGCTTTAGCCGAACACTGTGCACCACACTAACTTGTAGCTTTAGCTGAACACTGTGCAGAGGACGCATTACACTAACTTGTAGCTTTTGCTGAACACTGTGCAGAGGTCACACTACACTAACTTGTAGCTTTAGCTGAACACTGTGCACTACACTAACTTGTAGTTTAGCTGAACACTGTGCAGAGGTCGCACTACACTAACTTGTAGCTTTAGTTGAACACTGTGCACTAAACTAACTTGTAGCTTTAGCTGAACACTGTGCAGAGGTCGCACTACACTAACTTGTAGCTTTAGTTGAACACTGTGCACTAAACTAACTTGTAGCTTTAACTGAACACTGTGCAGAGGTCACACTACACTAACTTGTAGCTTTAGCTGAACACTGTGCACTACGCTAACTTGTAGCTTTAGCTGAACACTGTGCAGAGGACGCATTACACTAACTTGAAGCTTTAGCTGAACACTGTGCAGAGGTCGCACTACACAAACTTGTTGCTTTAGCTGAACACTGTGCAGAGGTCGCACTACACTTACTTGTAGCTTTAGCTGAACAATGTGCACTACACTAACTTGTAGCTTTAGCTGAAAACTGTGCAGAGGTCGCACTACACTAACTTGTAGCTTTAGCTGAACACTATGCACTACACTAACTTGTAGCTTTAGCTGAACACTGTGCAGAGGTCACACTACACTAACTTGTAGCTTTAGCCGAACACTGTGCACCACACTAACTTGTAGCTTTAGCTGAACACTGTGCAGAGGACGCATTACACTAACTTGTAGCTTTAGCTGAACACTGTGCAGAGGTCGCACTACACTAACTTGTTGCTTTAGCTGAACACTGTGTACTACACTAACTTGTAGCTTTAGCTGAACACTGTGCAGAGGACGCACTACACTAACTGTAAATAGTGTAGCTGCCTGACTGTGGTACTAATAGGATCAGAAGAACACCAGCAATTTTCTTCAGGTAGCTGTACTGTAACAACACCTGCCTGCCTGTCAGTAGGAAGATAATAACAGGAACGGATCTAGCTAAACTGAATACAGTGTATATATATATATATATATATATAACACTTTGGATGCATATATATACACAATACACTGTAAGTGCAGCTAACTGACTGACTGTCCTGCCTAATCTATCTAACTTAAATCAAATGACACTGTCTCTCTGTCTCTGTCTCTCAACACCGGAACACACTACACAGGGCCGCTGTGTAGACGGCCTTATATAGTGTGGGGCGTGTACTAAATCCCCTGAGCCATAATTGGCCAAAGCCACTCTGGCTTTGGCCAATTACAGCTCTCTGTACAGACGGCGCTGTGATTGGCCAAGCATGCGGGTCATAGTGCATGCTTGGCCAATCATCAGCCAGCAATGCACTGCGATGCCGCAGTGAATTATGGGCCATGACGCGCCACACGAATTTGGTGCGAACAGACCATATTGTTCGCAATTCGGCGAACGATCGAACAGCTGATGTTCGAGTCGAACATGAAGCTCATCCCTAGTCAGTAGGGTTCAATATTGAGTTGGCCCACCCTTTGCAGCTATAACAGCTTCAGCTCTTCTAGGCAGGCTGTCCACAAGATTTAGGTGTGTGTCTATGAGAATGTTTGAATATATATATATATATATATATATATATATATATATATATCCCTTGTTTGTGCTCAGTGTTACACTTTAGTCTTCTGCTTTACTTTATAGAGATGCACCTTGTATGCTATGGCCCGAAATGGGAAGACAATAATTGTGAAATAGAATTCTGCTAATTGAAATAGAAAACTATATTTTGAAGTCTCAAGATGACTTTGCAAATTGTGGTTCAAGGAAATCGTCGTACATTGATACTTCTGAATTAGAGATAAGGCTATTTTTTTTTAGTCAGTGTTACACTCTTTAGCAGAATGACTAATGGGTTTCTGAAATCAGATCTTTATTTTCCCACCCTTAAATAACAACATGGACTGTGTGAGATGGACTGTAATCAGCCACAGTAAGCTTTTATTTAAAAGAAATGTACTGGTATGTATAATAAAACATGATGTAGATGATGATGATGATGATTTGTACATAGAGGAGGGTGAATTTATTTATTTTTTACAATAAAAGGTTTTATTGAACATCATTGAAAAACATAGGAATTAAAAAAAAAAAAAAAGATTGACAGGAAATACCAGCATCAATACAGTTAGATTTGCTTTAAACGTAATGTCAACAGAGGATGTAATAAGAAATTATCTGAAATATACATCTCAATATAATAAGGTCATCTATTTTCATTAGATATGAAAGAAACAGAAAACTTCAGTTAAGAAAGAACTTAAAGAAAGGTAATGAAGAATCAAAGTAAAAAGTAGAGAAAAGTAAAAGATAGATTACACCGCCAAAGGGGGACACATGTATGATCATAATCTACCAATGACAGAGGTGGTCAGGTTTCTGGGTGATACATATCAAAGTCATCATTTAATAGATAGCTCACTCACCCTGTTATCAAACTATCATAAACTTCAGAATATTTGAACTGAAACCAGGCGGTTCACGTTATGTGGTACTTATCAGTAGGGATGGTCCCAATGTGCTAGTCGAACGTAAGTTCGAATTGAACATCAGGTGTTCGTCTGGTCGCCGAATAGCAAACAATTTGGGGCGTTCGTGACAAATTCGAAAGCCGCGGAACACCCTTTAAAAGTCTATGGGAGGAGTCAAAAGTGCTAATTTTAAAGGTTAATGTGCAAGGTATTGTCATAAAATGTGTTTGGGGACCCGGGTCCTGCCCCAGGAGACATGTATAAATGCAAAAAAAGTTTTAAAAACAGACATTTTTTCGGGAACAGTGATTTTAATAATGCCTAAAGTGAAACAATAAATGTGTAATATTCCTTTACATTTCGTACCTGGGGGGTGTCTATAGTATGCCTGTAAAGGGGCACATGTTTCCCGTGTTTAGAACAGTCTGACAGCAAAATTACATTTCTAAAGGGAAAAAAAAGTCATTTAAAAGTGCTAGAGCTAGTGCTGGCTATAATGAATTGTCGGTCCGGCAATACACATAAAAGTTCATTGATAAAAACGGCATTGAATTTCCCCACAGGGGAACCCCGAACCAAAATTTAAAAAAAAAAATGCACGGGGGTCCCCCTAAATTCCATACCAGGCCCTTCAGGTCTGGTATGGTTATTAAGGGGAACCCTGTTCCAAATTTTTTTTAAGAAAAAAGCGTGGGGGTCCCCCTCAAAATCCATATCAGGCCCTTCAGGTCTGGTATGGATTTTAAGGGGAACCCCGTGCCAAAAAAAAATGGCATGGGGTCCCCCCAAAAATCCATACCAGACCCTTATCCGAGCATGCAACCTGGCAGGCTGCAGGAAAAGAGGGGGGGTGAGAGAGCACCCCCCTCCTGGACTGTACCAGGCCACATGCCCTCAACATTGGGAGGTAGCTTTGGGGTAGCAGCCCCCCAAAAGCACCTTGTCCCCATGTTGATGGGGAGAAGGGCCTCATCCCCACAACCCTTGCCCGGTGGTTGTGGGGGTCTGCGGGCGGGGGGCTTATTGGAAACTGGAAGCCCCCTTTAACAAGGGGACCCCCAGATCCTGGCCCCCCCTGTGTGAAATGGTAAGGGGGTACAAATGTACCCCTACCATTTCCCAAAAAAATGTGAGAATGGTAAAAAAAAGACACTACATGCCTTGGGACAAGTTCTTTTTAAAAAAAAATAAAACTGTCCCACGGAGTATTCTTCTTCTTCTTCTTGCTCTCCGACGGGCCAAAAAAGAAAAAAATAAAGAAAAGCCGCAAGCCGCCTACGATCTGCCTCCATGGGAGGCACCTGCCGTAATGACGGGCCTCTCAGGTGACAGTTCTTTTATAAATGAGGGTGGAGCCACATGAGCCACCGGGTGACCCTGCCCCCACAGCATCTGTTGATGGCCTGAAGGTGCAGTTTGGGGGCCTCACAGAAACAGTATCTCTCCTGCGACAGGATCTCCAAAAGATCAGGGAGAGGACCACGGCTGTGGAAGGCAGAATCAGTGAGGTGGAGGATCTGCTACCTCCCCTCACCAGAGATGCCAGGACTGCACTACAACAATCAGCACGTGCTAACGCCAAAACTGACGACATTGAGAACCGCCTCAGGCGAAACAATGGGCGCATTGTGGGGCTCCCTGAGAAAGTGCAGGGCAGGGATCCCACGGCTTTCACAGAGGCATGGCTCCAGGACATATTTGGCAAAGACGCCTTCACCACGCTGTTTGCGGTGGAACGGGCGCAGCGCACGCCACCAAGACCCCTTCCCCCCGGGTAACTCACCAAGATCCATGCTGGCCAGGCTCTTGAACTACAAGGACAGAGAGATCATACTCAGATTAGCCAGGGAGAGAGGCGCAGTACACTACAACGAGGCCAAAGTTTCATTCTACCCTGACTTCTCGGCAGAGGTACAGCGCAAAAGGGCCAAGTTTGCTGAGTTGAAGAAAGGCCTGCAGAGAATTCAAGTTACATATGCCATGTTGTACCCGGCCAAACTACGCATCACTGCAAGAGGGCAGTCAACCTTCTTTGAATCTGCCTCAGACGCATCCGCTTGGCTGGACCGCAATGAACAGGATCTCAGGAGACACCGAGAGGCCGACATAGGAGACTGATGTCCATTAAGCATAGCCACAGGGTCAGTATGTAACCTACAGACATTTTAAGTCTACTATTTACACTGACACTGTTCCCTTTCTCAAAGTTAGCGTTTGACAAGAGCTTTGTTAATATGTGATTCACTATGAAACTAAAACTACTGTGGGACAGCTACACCCACAGGGATTTTTGGAAATACAATGTGCCCCAGTTAAGGGGGCGGGTTATTTGGTGCCCTGCTGGCACAAGTTTACTGCATGATTCTTGGCGTGAGAGCGGAAAGATGAAATCTACCCCTGCCTCGTGCGGGAATGCTGTTTGTACCCGACAGACCAGCTCAGGTCAGTTCTCTGCATTCTCATTGATCACAATGAAGCACTTTCTTTTGGAACTTTTACGTATCCGCTTCTTACGACGACACAGGCTACCATGCCAAACCACTGCCTTAAGGGAACTGTGTACTTATGTTGTGTGAATTGATTTTCTACTGCCCGAGATGGGGCGAAGCGGCCCTCAGGCCCTAGATGCAATATTTTATCGCACCGAATATGGCGACCACTCCGGTATTGACGTGGAACGTCCATGGTGTCCATGACCCTCTGAAACGCACTATGATAAGCACATGCCTGAAAAAGTTTCACCCTGCTATAGTGAGCCTCCAGGAGACTCACCTTACAAAAGACACGGTTGGATTTCTGCAATATTTCTGGATGGGCAAGGCATACCATTCCACTCACACTGCATATTTGCGCGGGGTGAGTGTGATGGTACACAAATCCTTGGCCTACCAGGAATTTATGCAGTCACAGACCCTTTGGGTAGATTTGTATTTTTGTACTGCAAATTATTTACCTTAACAGTGATAATGGCCTTTGTGTATATACCTCCCCCATTCTCTAGAGAGGTACTGCAGCTTCTTTTGGCTTACCTGGTCGACAAGCCTGATGTCCCTACAATGATTATGGGCGACTTTAATGGCTACCTGGATCCCAGACTGGATAGGCATCCCCCAGCTCAGCCGCCTTCAGGGAGCAGAGGCACCATTTTGAGCCGATTGCTGCTGGAGGTGGGCTGGACGGATGTGTGGAGAGCAAAACACCCAACAACTAAACAATTTGCATGCTTCTCCAAGACGCATGGTCGCTATCCCGTATTGACCCCTGTGTAGGGTCCCCGCAACTTTTAAATATGGTCAATAGGGTGGAATATTTCCCCAGGGGGGTATCTGATCACTCCCCACTGGCTGCATACCTTATTACCAGTCCAGTGGCCTCCCTGCCCAGGGCACCATGGAAGTTGAATGCCTTTGGGCTAAAACTTTTCACCTCGCATGATTGAGTGATGAAACAAATAGAACAATACTTTTCTGACATCCAGCCGCAGAACAATCTAATAATGAGCTGGGACGCCTTTAAGGCCTGTCTATGGGTACATTCATAGCTGAAATTGCCGTCATTAAACACAATTCCTCGGCCCTAATGGTACAGATGGAAGACCAGGTGAAGCAACTGGAGCTTGCATATGTCTTAGACCCATCAGATTCTGCGAGGGAGGCATGGATCTCGGGCCAGGACTCCCTGGACCAGTTGAGATCCTCCGCCGCAGAACGCAAAAGGTTCTTCACCAAACAAGCATTCTATGAAGAAGGTGAAAGGACTGGCAGACTGTTGGCCAGAATCGCCAGATCTCAGCAGTCGTCCCCTGCTATAGAAGCGATACGTAGCTCTTCGGGATGACTGGTGAATGATCCTGAGCAAATAATAGCCAAACTGGCATCTTTTTATGTTGAGCTATACAAACAATGTGACAACTACACGCAGGGCCGATCCTGGACGGGGTGCACGGGGTGCAGTGCACCCAGGCGCCACAGAGGTGGGGGCGCTGCAGCGCCAGAGTGCTTCCCTCCCTCCTCCTCCTCCTCTGCTTGTCCGTAGCTCTCTCCGCTGGTCACCGCCGCTGCTTTGTTTTTTGCCGAAGCCCATCCCCCCTCCCTTCTCCTGTCAGAGGAGGAGAGCAGAGATAGCTGGAGATCAGAGCGGCTGTGTCTCTGTGTGCAGAGAGACCAGCCGTGCAGTGATGTCATGGGGGGCGGTCCGTGCCCGTGTTGCAGACAGTTCTCCTACTCCTGTGTGCAACTCCCGCCTGCTGCCCAGGCCTGACACGCTCTGTTCTCCACCCGGGTGTTTTTTAATCAGCTCAATGGGGGGGGTTTGTCGGGGGTCCATACTAATGGGGGGTTTGTCCTGGGGGGTCTATACTAATGGAGGGGGGATTTGTTCTGGGGGAGTCTATACTAATGGAGGGGGGGTTGTTCTGGGTGGGGTCTATACTAATGGAGGGGGGGGTTGTCCTGGGGGGGCTATACTAATGGAGGGGGGTTGTCCTGAGGGGTCTATACTAATGGAGGGGGGTTGTCCTGGGGGGGTCTATACTAATGGAGGGGGGATTTGTTCTGGGGGGTCTATACTAATGGAGAGGGGATTTGTTCTGGGGGGAGTCTATACTAATGGAGGGGGGGTTGTTCTGGCTGGGGTCTATACTAATGGAGGGGGGTTGTCCTGGGGGGTCTATACTAATAGAGGGGGGTTGTCCTGGGGGGGTCTATACTAATCGAGGGGGGTTTGTCCTGGGGGGTCTATACTAATGGAGGGGGGTTTGTCGTGGGGGGTCTGTACTAATGGGGGGTGGTTTGTTCTGGGGCGGGTCTGTACTAATGGAGGGGAGGTGGTTTGTCCAGGGGGGTCTGTACTAATGGAGGGGGGAGTGGTTTGTCATGGGGGGTCTGTACTAATGGAGGGGGGTGGTTTGTCCTGGGGGGGTCTGTACTAAGGGAGGGGGGTGGTTTGTCCTGGGGGGGTCTGTACTAATGGAGGGGGGTGGTTTGTTCTGGGGGTCTGTACTAATGGAGGGGGGGTGGTTAGTCCTGGGGGGGGTCGGTACTAATGAAGGGGTGGGTGGTTTGTCCAGGGGCGGGTCTATACTAATGGAGGGGGGGTGGTTTGTCCTGGGGGGGTCTGTACTAATGGAGGGGGGGTGGTTTGTTCTGGGGGGTCTGTACTAATGGAGGGGGGTGGTTTGTTCTGGGGGGCTGTACTAATAGAGGGGGGGTGGTTAGTCCTGGGGGTCTGTACTAATGGAGGGGGGGTGGTTTGTCCTAGAGGGGTCTGTACTAATGGAGGGGGGTGGTTTGTCCTGGGGGGTCTGCGCTAATGGGGGTGGTTTGTTCTGGGGGGTCTGTACTAATGGAGGGGGTGGTTTTGTTCTGGGGGTCTGTGCTAATGAATGGGGGGTGGTTTGTCCTGGGGGTCTGTACTGATGGAGGGGGGTGGTTTGTCCAGGGGGGGTCTGTACTAATGGAGGGGGGGTGGTTAGTCCTGGGGGGGTCTGTACTAATTGAGGGGGGTGGTTTGTCCTGGAGGGGTCTGTACCAATGGAGAGGGGGTGGTTTGTCCCGGGGGTCTGTACTAATGGAGGGGGTGGTTCTGTACTAATGGAGGGGGGTGGTTTGTCCTGAGGGGGGTCTGTACTAGTGGAGAGGTGGTTGGTTTGTCCTGAGGGGGGTCTATACTGATAGAGGGGGGTGTTTTGTCCTGGGGGGGTCTGTACTGAGGGAGGGGTTTATACTTAGTGGGGGGTCTGCACTGACGGAGGGGGGTCTATACTTAGTGGAGGGGGGTCTGTACTGAGGGGCGACTATAGTTGGTGGAGGGGGGATGATACCATGTTTTATCACACCGAGCGACACCCCTCTCCCTCTCCTCTTCACGCGCTCTGCTGTACTAGTGAGCGGCGCACTATGTTTCTTCCCCTGCCTTCATATCGGCGAGGGAAGAAAAAAAAATGGAGCAAAGAAGAGGATTGTGGGATATGTAGTCCTGAGGACTGGCAGCCCCACTAACACAGGAACTGCAGCCCACACAGCATGCTCAGCTGAATGGGAGAGAGAGAGAGCCAGGAGCCCGGGAAAGCTTTCAGGGAAGTACACCAAGGACTCCAGAGGGAAAGGACAGTGCTGAGGGAACACCATCAGAGAGAGAACCCCGCTGCCCTGCGCCACATGAGGGAAAGCCACACAGCCGAGCGCCATCCCTGGCGGAGAAAGGAATGGAGTCATTTCCAGAATACAGATCTGGGTGCTACCCAGCGGAGTCGCCACGGGCAATTCAGAGTGAGCTGACTCCTGATCAGAGGAACCGTTGTTGCTGTATCGCTGGGTCAGGTGAGAGGGCCGATCGGCCATTATTTACTAACGTCCATAGGAACTTCAGTCTCTGACCATCTCTTGTAACATGTCTGCAGTCTCTGATCATCTCTTGTAACATGTCTGCAGTCTCTGACCGTCTCCTGTACTATGTCTGCAGTCTCTGACCATCTCCTGTATTATATCTCTAGTCTCCAACCATCGCCTGTATCATGTCCGCAATCTCTGACCATCTCATGTATCATGTCCGCAATCTCTGACCATCTCCTGTAGTATGTCCGTATTCTCTGACCATCTCCTGTAGTATGTCTGCAGTCTCTGACCATCTCCTGTAGTATGTCTGCAGTCTCTGACCATCCCCTGTAGTATGTCTGCAGTCTCTGACCATCCCCTGTAGTATGTCTGCAGTCTCTGACCATCCCCTGTAGTATGTCTGCAGTCTCTGACCATCCCCTGTAGTATGTCTGCCGTCTCTGACCATCTCTTGTAAAATGTCTGCAGTCTCTGACCATCTCTTGTAACATGTCTGCAGTCTCTGACCATCTCTTGTATCATGTCTGCAGTCTCTGACCGTCTCTTGTATCATGTCTGCAGTCTCTGACCGTCTCCTGTACTATGTCTGCAGTCTCTGACCATCTCCTGTACTATGTCTGCAGTCTCTGACCATCTCCTGTACTATGTCTGCAGTCTCTGACCATCTCCTGTAATATGTCTGCAGTATCTGACCATCTCTCATAACATGTCTGCAGTCTCTGACCATCTCTTGTATCATGTCTGCAGTCTCTGACCATCTCTTGTATCATGTCTGCAGTCTCTGACCATCTCTTGTATAATGTCTGCAGTCTCTGACCATCTCTTGTATCATGTCGGCAGTCTCTGACCATCTCTTGTATAATGTCGGCAGTCTCTGACCATCTCTTGTATCATGTCGGCAGTCTCTGACCATCTCTTGTATCATGTCTGCAGTCTCTGACCATCTCTTGTATCATGTCGGCAGTCTCTGACCATCTCTTGTATAATGTCGGCAGTCTCTGACCATCTTTTGTATAATGTCTGCAGTCTCTGACCATCTCTTGTATCATGTCTGCAGTCTCTGACCATCTCCTGTAGTATGTCTGCAGTCTCTGACCATCTCCTGTAGTATGTCTGCAGTCTCTGATCGTCTCTTGTATCATATCTACAGTCTCTGACCATCTCCTGTACTATGTCTGGGGGCTCTTTCTAACAGATTCTCTAACAGAAGCCATCTCTGTGTGCATCAGAGAGACTCCCCTCTAGGTCTCAGTGTACGCTCTTCCTGTATTTTCTTTATTGTTAAAAGATCATGGGAGGATCCTAGGGTAACAAAGACTTCTTAGGGGAGCATCTGTGTTTCAGGCATTGCCATAGTAACTGTTGTAAAGGGGAGGAGTTGGTAAAGATGACCACGCCCACGTGGGGGCGCCAGAAATATTTCTGCACCCAGGCGTCTGTGACCCTAGGATCGGCTCTGACTACACGGACGAGGAACTGCAGACATACATGGGTACAATAACAATTCCGACTCTGACCCACCAAGCACGCGCAGAGATGGAAGCACCACTCACACTGGACGAGCTGAGGGAGTCGGCTGCCTCCTTTCCTACCTGCAAAGCTCCGGGTGATGATGGGATCCCTATGGAGGTTTATACCCAATATGGCAAAGTAATATTACCCAAATTGTTAGAAGTATTTAACGCCTCATTTAAGTCGGGAAAGCTACCCACTACCATAACTAGGGCCAACATTATACTACTGCTCAAATTGGGTAAACATCCATTAGACCCCAGTTCATATAGGCCTATCTCGCTGCTACAAAGCGATGTTAAAATTCTAGCCTAGGTGCTGGCCATGCAGGTCAATAGGATAATCCGATCCATTGTTCACTTGGACCAGGCAGGTTTCATGCCACAAACGTCTACAGCGACCAATCTCAGACGACTATACCTGAACATGCAGACTCCTCCAGATTCAGCCGGCCGCAGAGCACTGCTGTCTCTTGACGCCAATAAGGCATTCAACAGTGTTGGCTGGCGATATCTGTGGGCTGTGCTGGCCAAGTTTGGGTTCGGACCCAGGTTCATCGGGTGGGTGAGTCTGCTGTATGACACACCACAGGCAGCCATATGCATGTCGGATAGGCTGTCACGCACCTTTGCACTGGGCAGGGGAACTAGACAGGGGAGCCCCCTGTCTCCCCTGCTCTTTGCGCTGGCCATCGAGCCCCTCGCAGCGCAGGTGAGGGACTGCCCACCGATTAGGGGATTTCGTTATGGCAAACTGCATGAAAAAATCATGCTTAATGCCGATGACATGCTTCTATTTTTGGAGGATGTGGAGGAGTCCTTGAATCAGGTAATGACCCTTATAATAGAGTTCGGCCACTTTTCAGGCCTCACTATCAACTGGACCAAATCAGCCTTAATGTTTATAGACGAGTCCCCCTCACCCGGCGAGGGGCCCTCATGCCAGATACCCATAGTATCCACTTTCAAATATTTAGGTATATAAATTTCCCCTAAACTAACTGAATTTTGCAACCTGAACATACACCCCCTGCTATCTCATTTTAGAGATAAAATAAACATATGGAACAAACTTAAAATGTCCCTAGCAGGGAAAATAAACCTCATTAATATGATTCTGATGCCGCAGTTTTCATACCTACTCCATAACACACCAATAGTTATCACGCTAAAGATATTCAGAGTGGTTAACTCTTTATTTAGGCTGTTACTATGGCACACCAAGCCCCCCAGAATTAAACTAGAGCAACTGCAGTACCCGAAGGAGGGAGGGGCCTTGCCCTTCCCAACCCTTGGATATATTACCTGGCAGCACAGCTATAACGCCTGATAGGTGCCATGGCCCCCTTGCCGACGGGCTCATCGGCCAAGCTCATGCTGATTGGCTCGGGGGCGGAATCTATACCCGAGGGACTAGAAGCCCATCACTTCCAAAGTCCCAACAAACAAATGCCCACGTATACACTCCTTCAGAAGGTATGAAACAAGACTAAACAATTACAAAATGTGACAGGGCTCACAGCATATAGCCCACTATGGGGAAATAAAACATACGCAAAATTAGCTAAGATCCGACAGGGACCCAGGTGGCGCCCCATGGGTATTTCCCACACATTTTTCATAATGGGACCTTGCCCTCTTTTAAGGATCTACAATCCAAATATGCTCTGCCTTCCAATATGCTATTTTATTATTTACAATTACAACGTGCTGTTAGAGCTCAAGGGGATGCAATGGACTGGACTCAGTCCCCCTCCCCTGTCTTTCATATGTTACAGGACGCGTCAGATACTAAAGGTATAATTTCACAATGCTACATTATGCTATTATTGTCATTCCTAGAAGGGTACCCTACGAAGGCAGTGACACAGTGGGAGACAGACTTGGGCCCCATTGCAGGGGAGCTGTGGGAAGAGGCCCTGCAAGCAGTTAATACATGTTTGTTAAATGTGGCTCAAAAGATCTCCCAACTATATATATTATTAAGAGTACATTATACCCCTGTGAAGCTTTACAAAATGGGCAGAGCACCCAATCCCTTATGCGGCAGATGCAGAATGGTGCCTGGGGATCTGATTCACCTCCTCTGGTGTTGTCCCAAACTCCATAGATATTGGACGGAGGTCCTGGCTACACTGAATCAGGTGCTCCAGACCAATGTCCCCCTTGACCCACTGAGTTGCTTCCTGGGAGTTCTGGAGGGGGCATTTGCGGAGGAGGTGACAAGAGTCGCCTTTGTCAGAGCACTGTTTCAGGCCAGGAAAACAATACTTATGTGCTGGAAATCTGCTATACCGCCAAGGAGCACAACATGGATACAACACATGGGAAAAACACTCATAATTGAAAACTACATATATCTGCACAGGGGAAGCCCTGGAAAATTTGCCAAACTATGGGACGCATGGCTTGACACGCCAGGAATAAGCCCCATAGAGCTAGTTCATATGAGGCTGTTAAGAGGCGTTTAGGTGTAAAAAAAGACGAGGGAGACATCCGAACGGTTGTTAGATTACATGACGAGAACAATACAAGGACATAGGTGGCGGGGAGCTGACGGCAGAGGGTGGAGATTTGACGTAAAATGAGACTAAATTAATAGTCTAAGCAGAAGGGATACACGATCAGATGCTGAATTTAGGAATTGACAATTGTAACAATGGATCGTAAATTGGATAATCCACTATATGGATGAAGTGTACTGTGGTTCATGTTTGATTGTATTGTTTGTTTTCTGAGCAATAAAAACCTTTTGATTCAAAAAAGAAATGTCATTTTGCTGGCAGACTGTTCTAAACACGGGAAACATGCGCCCCTTTACAGGCATACTATAGACACCCCCCATGGACAAAATGTAAAGGAATTTTACACTTTTATTGTTTCACTTTAAGCATTAATAAAATCACTGCTCCCGAAAAAAATGGCGATTTTTAAACCTTTTTTTGCATTGATCCATGTCCCCTGGGGCAGGACCCGGGTCCCCAAACACTTTTTAAGACAATAACTTGCATATAAGCCTTTAAAATTAGCACTTTTGATTTTTCATGTTCGTGTCCCATAGACTTTAATGGTGTTCGCGTGTTCGAACAAATTTTTTGCCTGTTCGCATGCTCTGATGCGAACCGAACGGGGGGGGGGGGGTGTTCGGCTCATCCCTACTTATCAGTTGTTTTGTTAGCTATAGCAAGCGTTTCTTACATTTCGGAAATATGATTTACAGTACATATCCATTCTCTGGTTGAAGGTACACTCGACAATTTCCAGTGTTTGGGGATCAAGGACTTTGCAGCAATCAATAGGTATTTAGTCAAAGATCGCTTATATCTACTGTGGTGATTGAAAATGTGCAATAGACAGCAGGGTGAGGTTAATCTTATAATCCATCGACTATTCTGCCCAGATATGTGGCATGGTAGTATAACCTAAAGTTTGGGAAACCCAAGCCTCTCGCCACTTTAGGTTTCACGAGTAAGTGTATATTTATACAGGGTTTTTAGTGTGCCCACAGAAATTTCCAAAGCACAGAATGTAGTTGTTTGAAAAAGCTGGCAGGTATGTTAACTGGCAATGTGTGGAAAAAATATAACAGTGAAAAAAGGGAAAAAATACCACGCTAAAGCACATAGGTGAATAATTTATAAAGAAGCAGCTGCTACAACTATGAGATACACATAGAAAAGATACAATAAAACAAAGTAGCAGCGCTAATGAACGTGAAAAAATCAAAAATGAATAAGTCCAAAACAATAATTAAATGTGACTAGCACGAATGGTAAAAATCACAGTCCAGGGATGGCACATAGATAAATGCTAACCAAAACACCTCTTGACGACAGTGCACCACCATCACATAAATAATGCGCTTACCAGAGGCAAGCTTATAGAGAGCCTGTGGCTAATACCCAGCCAGGGCCTTTATCCACACGGAAAATGATATGCACAAGGAAGAGGATATCCGGCGACCGAGCTCCAGCATGGAAGCCTAACTAGAGAGCTCCGCTCGGCCGCCGGAGAGAATCCACAATCATCCACTTCCACCGACCCCATCCGAACAGCAAAGAGCGTCCACGGACTCACTGAGACCCGCTGGGCACGGCGAGATGCCCAGAAACAGGAAAAACCCACAGAACCTACAGAAAATGCAGGACTTTTTCAAAGGGCGCGAGCCCCAACAAAATGGCGCCGGCGCCTCAGGCAGACGAACGGAGCCGCAGGCCATGACTAACAACGGCCGCTCCGGTTCAGCAACACCACATCAAAGCTCCCACCTGAACAGCGGATCTTCCTCTGGCACCTTGAGCCCCTCCACCAGGAGCCCAGCCAAACAAAAGCAGCGGATAACGTCCCCGGACCGGCCGCTGGCGGACCCTGAGATGGAGGTAAGCAGGCCTCAAAAGGCCGCAGACACAGCGGTGCATGTCTCCCAGGACCCCATAGCAGCTTTCCCTACCTCTGACAGGCCAGTGTCAGACACAGTCCTTAAAGAGATGCTGCTCTCCCTAAAAGCATCCCTGCATGCTGATATGACTGCTGGCATTAATCACTGTCAGAGAGAAGTTCAGGCCTTAGGCAGTAGAGTGGATCATATAGAAAAGCGAATGGGAGAATTCACTTCCTCATTCAACACAATGGTAGATGCCCATGGTAACCATGATGAAGAAATCGCATGGCTAAAAAATAAGGTCGCAGACTTGGAAGACCGTTCCAGAAGGAACAACCTAAAAATCAGGGGGATCCCAGAAACCATATCTGCCGCACAGCTACTGCCATACACGCAGGCACTATTCTCAACTCTGCTACCATCCTTATCAGCACAAGACCTAATAGTGGATCGCATACACCGTTTACCCAAACCTGCATTCCTTCCTGAAAACACTCCTAGGGATGTGTTGCTCCGGGTGCATTACTACCATATCAAAGAACAAATTCTCACCACATCCCGAAAAGCTGATGATAGGCACCCACAGTATGCAGAAATACAAATCCTCCCGGACCTGTCCCGACATACGCTCCAACAGCGTCGCAACCTCGCGACCATAACTAAGGCCTTGAGGAACCACCACATACTACATAGGTGGAAGTACCCCGCCAAGCTCTCAATTACCCACAATGGAGTATCAGTTATGGTATCCACACTGGAAGAAGGTGTAGCAGCACTACGCAAGTGGGGTATCTTAACTGACCCAGACAACTTGCCTTCCCAAAACCCTACACCTAGCCCATTACAAGAGGACTGGCAAGTGGTATCCCGCAAATGCTCCTCAAGGAAAGCTACTGGTGGAAGTGGCTAAAGAACAAACGTTAAGCAAAACTCAAATCTCTCCGGACAACAGGGGTCACATGATTGATCACCCTGTTCACCTCCAGTTATTTGAAGCAGATACATCTGCCTTTGGATCAGTTTATGGATCCCTTTCTTATTGAATTCACAGTCAGTTTAATAACATTCTTTTTTTTTCTCACCGCTTTTATTTTTTACTATATGTTTGAAGCACGCCATCCAGCAGCGCGCATCCATCCATATCCAGAGGAAGACGGCACAATCATCTTCTACCTGATCTTCTACTACAGCCACAGTGAGTACCTACTCCTCATAATACAACAGACACCAAAACCACCCTCAAATGCCCATTAACTGCTTATCCATAAATGCTAGGGGTCTCAACCACCCCGCAAAGAGACTCTCCATGTGGAAGGAGGCAATAAAGCACAAAGCAGACGTCTTATGTGTACAGGAGACCCACTTCCAAGACACAAAAGCTCCTAACTGCTCACATAAAGACTACCCACATCTATTTATGGCATGTACACCAGAGAAGAAAAAAGCTTGAGTATTAATAGCACTAAGGAACACTGTCTCATTTCAACAAAAGGACATTATCCTTGATCCCAACGGCTGATACATCATCCTGACAGGAGACATCAACTCAAAACCGTACACATTAGTCTCCCTATACGCACCGAATTCACATCAAACCTGCTTCATCAACAGACTTTTCAAGAAACTGCAGAACCATATATACGGAAATATTATTGTCTGTGGTGACTTTAACCTCATAATAGATCCCAAAATGGATACGTCTGCTCCAAAACCACACAGATCCTCCTACCTGAGCAAAACAATACACCAAGCGGAACTATACGATGTATGGAGATGTATGAACGCGAACGCAAGAGACTATACCTTTTTCTCCCACAGGCATTGCTCATATTCTCGCATCGACCTATTCTTGACAGACAAGTGGCTGTTACAGAATACCTCAAGTGCGAAGATACATGACATAACATGGTCTGACCATGCTGCTATTACTATCACCATCAATGACCAGGTTGTCTCCTCCTCCTCACCCATCTGGCGTAGCAATGTAAAATTATTACAAGATCCCCGAACCTCTAAAAAGATCTCCCAACATATCAGAGAATTCTTTCTAAACAATGTAGATTCTGTTGAAAACCCCTTCACCCTATGGAACGCCCATAAGGCGTACATGAGAGGCATTCTCATACAAATAGGAGCAAGGGAAAAAAAAAGGCATAATGCCCATATTGACTCAATCTTAAAAAATATCCACACCTTAGAAGAACAAAATAAACAAAAACCTAATGTAAATCTTACCCAAAAAATATCAGCTCTCAGAGATGACCTCAGAAAAAGCCTATCTCAACAATATGACTACCACCTTAGACGTCTGAAACTACAGTCCTATGCCAATGCCAACAGAGCAGGCAAATACTTAGCTAATAGACTGAAAGCAGTAAAAACCAAAACGAGAATAGCCCATCTGCTACACCCTACCCTCAAACATAAAGTCACAAACCCGCAGGACATAGCTAATCAGTTCGCTGACTACTACAGCAACCTATATAACATTAAAGACGACCCTTCCACATGCCAACCCACACACGACAACATCCAAAACTTCCTCCAAAAATTAAAATTACCAACATTAACAGAATCCCAACTCCTTACTTTGAACTCCCCATTCACTACAGCTGAAATTGCCGCTACTATAGAAACACTGCCAAATGGCAAATCACCCGGACCTGACGGGTTTTCCAACGAATACTTCAAAACATTCAAACCATATCTCTCACCGCACCTACAAAAAGTCTTTACAAAAGCAGCAACTACAGCGACATTTCCCCCAGAGATGCTACAAGCGTATATAGTTACCTTACCCAAACCAGGTAAAGACCCTACTACGCCATCCAATTTCCGCCCAATATCTCTTTTAAACTCCGATATTAAAATCTATGCCAAACTAATAACCAAAAGAATAACTACTTATATTCCATCATTAATCCAAAAAGACCAGATGGGCTTCGTGAGGGGGAGACAAACCTCAGATGCTACGAGGAGAATAATTAACATCATCCACCATGCCGAAATGACAAAAACGCCTTCTCTGCTGCTCTCCATAGACGCAGAGAAGGCGTTTGATAGAGTGAACTGGAAATATATGTCAATGACTTTATCTAAATATGGTTTTAGCGGTCATATACAGA
This sequence comes from Aquarana catesbeiana, assembly GCA_037953035.1. Classification (NCBI taxonomy): domain Eukaryota; kingdom Metazoa; phylum Chordata; class Amphibia; order Anura; family Ranidae; genus Aquarana; species Aquarana catesbeiana. The sequence continues at coordinate 3,935,946 of JBBHAA010000512.1, read as the reverse complement.
ATGCGATTCTGGCCTTGTATTCCTGTCCCTCGGCCCGGGTATACACGTCCAGTATGCTTTCCACTCCTTTCCAAATAACAAACGGAACTCGCCAGGGATGTCCCCTATCCCCGACGATTTTTAACCTCATGATTGAACCCTTGGCGGAGGCCATTAGATCACATGCAGGTGTAACTGGTTTTCAATTTGGAGCTACCACACACCTTATCAACTTATTCGCTGATGACGTGATATTATTTTTGACAAATTCGTGTACATCACTCCCCACAGCACATGAGATACTAACTTCCTTTGGGAATGTATCATACTATAGGGTGAACTGCTCCAAATCTCTCATTCTGGACCTTGGTGTGACCCCCAAAGACCGTAACACGTTACAACAATCACTTCCGTACACTTGGAGCTCCAAAGGAATACCATACCTAGGCATTACACTTACTAATCATACCAGATCCCTAATTGATGCGAATTTGAAACCCCTTATAACCAAATTAACGACCCAAATCAACAACATAGCCAAGCACAAGATATCTTGGTTGGGCAGGTTAGCAGCATTCAAAATGCTAATACTCCCCCAAATCCTGTACACCTTTAGGGTACTCCCGATCACCATCCCGGAACACTATCTTAACTCCCTTTCTAGTCTTCAATGGAAACTCCTGTGGGGTACTAAGAAAGCGAGATGCTCACAAGCCACTCTAACTCCTCATAAACGAGTAGGAGGGGCGGGACTAGTAGATGTTCATGATTATATGTGGGCAACTAGGTTAGACCAACTCAAATACTGGTTTTCTCCCAATGAAGTACCACTGTGGGTAGAGATTGAAAAAACCTTAGCCCCTATATCAGACCTACCGTCGATCCTAATAGGTGATAGTTGGATACCCTGGAACCTCAAGAATATGCCCCCCACTATCAGCATATCAATCAAAGCCTGGAGATTCCTTTTATCTCGGCATAGCACTGATAATAGAGAAATAGACTATAAACTCCCATTAAGTGTGGTTGAAGCCAATATACCAATGATATCCCTGAAAAGCTTCCCTTCTACACAGATTAACAATGTGCAAGACTTATACCACAACAACAGACCAAAATCTGCAGCCTGCTTAATGAAGGACCACAACATGCCACATAATATGCTCTTTACCTGTTTACGTGTAGCTCACCTAACACACAAACACCCGTGGAACAATATCCACCTGCCAACCCCTGCATGGCAACACCTAACCCGAGGATCACTCCACAACAAAGGAATATCTCTAAACTACAATTTGCTTCAGGGGAAAACAAAGTTCCAAAAATCAAAAACACACTTTAGGTGGGATATGGACATGAAAACTTCAATAACCGACAATCAATGGCACTTTGCGTTTAAGACCATACAAACTGTATCACACTGCATCACACACTGGGAAACATCCCTCAAGATAATACACCGCTGGCAATACACCCCTTCTAGACTCTCAAAAATGTTTCACAACACCTCACCTTTATGCTGGAGAGAATGTGGACATAAAGGCCATCTTCTCCATATGTTCTGGGAATGCCCTAACGTCACCAGCTTCTGGAACAACATCTTTAAACTTTTAGGGGAAATTACAGGCGTTATAACACCCCCAGACCCTAAACTAGCTATATTACTAATTGGACTAGAAAGATTCCCTTACTCTGTGAGACATGTAGTAACACACGTATTATTGGTTGCTAGGTCCCTAATACTCAGTAACTGGAAAAAGGCTCCAACACTTAACGTAACGGATGTGACTAGGAAGGTCCAACAAAACTATATTTTTGAACGACTTATAGCAATTAACTCGCTTAGATGTGAAACATTTGACAAATTATGGGAAACATGGACTGACAAATATCATTATACCTAAACAACTGTATACATAACCTGAAGATACAATATATGACAGCTCTGGATAAGTGCTTCCTTTATGCTTCTTTATGCTTATTATTACTATTGTTTTATCCTATTTTCCCCTATTATCATTTGTGTATTCTTATTCTAACCTTTTTGTTCAACAATCTAAAATCAATAAAAATCTTTAAATGAAAAAAAAAAAAAAAAGGAAGAGGATATCCCACCACTGGTAAAGGGAAGAGCTCATACACACTCTAAATTGCCCAAAGATACTCAAGCGTCAGCCATCGGGAGTCAATAAGGATATTGCCCAGAAAATATAAAAGAGAACTCCATAGTGTATACTGTACTACAACGGAATTTATTATAATAAAAGTAATACACTTACAATTCGGAAGATAAAAGTAATCATATAAAACAGCTGGCCAGCAAGCGAACACCCATCCACTGAGAAGCGCAATGACATCAGCACATCCACCTCCCTATGCGCATTTTGTCACAATCTGACGTTGTCTCGGGGAAAAAATATAACAGCCTTGGAAGTATGGACATTTTGACAATGGCAGCTCTGCCAAACCAGGAGAAATGTTTTTAGCAAACCATTTGTAAAGATCCTGTTCAAAAATATGGTTGAACGTAGGGGTGAGCCATACGCCTAGGTAATTGAGAGCATTGGGTACCCACTTAAAGGAGTTATTCTGTTGCACTCTTATCACTACACTTGGGGGGGTAAGGTTCATGGCCTCTCATTTAGTGTAATACATTTTAAGATTAGAAATATATCAATAATTGGTAAAAGCTTGAAGTAAGGGATAGACGTGTGGTTGCGTTAGGAAGGATAAAAGATTGCCCACATATGCAGCAATTTTATAGGTTCTATTACTTATTTCAAAACCCATGATCGAGGGACTCTTGTTAACTGTACAGATAAACGGCTCTAACGTTAATAATGAATAGCAGGGGTGACAATGGGCACCCCTGTCTAGTACCATTTTTAATTGATTCTGGCCCTGACAGGGTGCCATTGAACTTCAGCTTAGCTATAGGATTCTGGTATGAAGAAGAAATCCAGGTGATCATATGAGATTTCAAGTAGGAGCAAGTAACCAGCAAAAAGTCCAGAGGAGGATGAATTTAACTCTTAATATGAATACTTTGTGTGTCTACAGGGAAGGATAAAGTGATCATAGTAATAGGTGATGTGGAAAACAGCAGTGATCAGAAGAAGATCCAGATATTGAAAAGTCACCCTGACATAAAAGATTTGTACCACAATCTGTTTTTATTTAGTCACCAGGAAATCTCATCAGAGTATGGAACCTTATTGTCATCTCTGCTGAACATAAATGAACCTCCCCAACAGGCTGATGTATCCAAAACTGAAAGAGGTAACATTTCAACATTTGAATCATTTTAGTTTATTGGCTGACATTTTTTTTTCACTTTAAGGAATGATTTTTTTGGTTTCTTTTTAAAAGTAAGAATTTAGGTATCTTTTCACATGTTCACTAGTAGAAGTGTGTGTGCAGAAAAGTGTGTTGATGTAGTGACATAGAGTGCAGTCGTTCCCGTCAGTACAGTGGCGGTGAGTGGAGAAGTTCCTGTTATTGAAAATAAAATAAAGATGATTTTAAAAAATGTGATGTATTGGAGCAGAAGAGTGCAGAGTCTTATCTTTCAAGAGTGACAGGCACCTTTTATGCAGCTGCAAATTACATTCTTCCTACATTTTGCTGCTTCCAGTACCAGGATAAGCTCTTGTTCACACCCGTGCAGCTTTTAAAAGGGGTAATAGGCTGCACGATCTTGTTCACACCCATGCAGCTTTTAAATCGTGCTACTTCAGCACAATTTCAAGGCTACCAATTAGTGCGATTTCATGTGCGGCATGCTGACTTCTGTGGGACTTCATTTATGCAGATGTCAATGCAAGTTGCACATGAAATCGGACACAAATAATGCAGGAACATTTTTCAAAGTCCCTGTGACAAGAGTCACAGCAATTTGAACGGTTCAATTGCCGGCAAAGGGATGCGACTTGTCATGCAATTTTGAACTGTCAAATTGCATGACAAATCGGGAACCAGGGCTGAGGGACGTGGCTCCCTTCTGGAACTATACAGGCAGTGTAGGGCAGATCACTCTGTGATCACCTGTGGACATGTGCTGTCAACAATAGCTACCTTTATGATGGGAAATTATAACTGCACTTGTGGATCTTGCATGTTATAGGGTGTCCAAGAGTTACAAGACCAGATAGCACAACAGGTGAGTGGGTCAAGGTGGGCAATAGATGTTTAATTCCTTTCCTGGATTTTTACTGTACAATCACTATGCTGTATGTTAAATGTTCTGTGAGCTGGTCAGGGGACAAATGGTTAGCAGGACACTTAAAATGTGCTGTTTAATTGCTAACATCCAGGGAAGTAGATTTATGACAACTAATAATAAATTGCCTGAGTTTACAAAATTTATGAATAGACCACTCTGTGGGAATTAATAACAGACTGCAATGAGAAGGTGATGTGCCTTTTTCTCCACACCCCAAATCCCAAATCACTTTTATTATAAATTGAAATAAAAATATAAACTTTCAAAAACTCCTGTGGCACAAAAATGTGTTCCCAACAGAGTACAGAAACTGAATTGTGGAGAGAATCCATCACATCTCACCCCAAACTGGAACATCTACTCCCTGTTTCACTGATATTGTCTTCATCAAGAAGCCCTAAGGAACCCTTCTCTGTCCATAATATTCTGTTACTTCTAATAAAATAAGTATTTTCCTGTACTCACAAAATATATTGTTAAATATCTGAATTTCTCTCTGTATTCTGTAAATTTATAGAAAAGACACAATTTTGTTGCGCTGGGATCATATAAATTTAAATCAGCAAGTAATTAATTAATGAATTATGAAGTATAAAAGCAGCTAATACAATATGCAAGCACAATAATTGATATAGTAGTAGGTGTAGTGCTAAAATAAAAGTGAACTTTCAATGCTTAGAATGAGTTTGATTAAAACATCATTTTAAAAGTCCATAAAGATCTGGATTAACAGTGGAAAGTCAAGTGTAAGGACACCACCACCAACACCCTGTAAACTTATATTGGTGAGAAAAGTCCAAAATAGAAAGTCCTTCCAGTTCTCGTGTAAAAACTCAAAATGGATTCAATAAAAAAAAGCATAAGATTACAAAAAAAAGATATTAAAATAAAGAATGTAAAAATAATATCAGTAATGTATTTATATTCTTGAGATAAAAATGTTGTATATATAATCAGATGTGTATGTGTGTGTGTCTCCTCCAGTCAGCCCAATGTGACAGTCGTCTTTGTTCCCCTCGTTCAGTCAGCTTCAAGGCACATCATGCCCCCACCCTCACAGAAGCTGGGTCATGTAGTTCTACCCACATATGAGAAGCAAGTAGACATGTGCATTGCCGAAAAAATGCATTCATTTTCGTTTCATTCATTTTCTTTTTTTTTCGCTCTTAGGGTCATTCGTTATGATCGAAATTTGTTATTTCGAATAAATATATAAATTCAGAAAAATTTTAATTTGTTATGTTCCATTCGTTTAGATGCGGTATTCATTAGTTCGATAATTTTGAAAAATCTGAAATTCGAACATCAGAAAATAAGAACAAAAATTTGAAAGAACGAAATTTCAAAAATCAGAAATAATAACTAACTATTAAATTATAGGTATTGGAATTTCCTTTCTTTTCAAATTTGTCTGTTAGTGAACGTAACGAATACGAATTTATCCGAAGTTACAAATTATCCGAAATAACGAAAGCCGCATCTAAACTAATGGAATGTAACAAATCAATACTAATAAATAATAGTAATAATAATAATTTTTCATTACTATTATTATTATTTATTATTATTATTTGTTACTTTCCATCTGTTTAGATGGGTCATTTGTTATGTCGGATAATTCGTAACTTTGGATAAATTAGTATTCGATACGTTCACTAACAGATAAATTTGAAAGGAAATTCCAATACCTATAATTTAATAGTAATTATTATTATTAGTTAGTTACTATTTTGGATTTTCTAATTTTTGGATTTTCGTTCTTCTCTTTGGATTTTCGTTCTTTTGAATTTTTGGATTTTAATTCTTATTTTCAAATTTTGAATTTTCGAATTTCCGAATATTTGAATTTCCGAATTTTCATTTTTGGAAAAGTTTGCTAAACGGGTTTTCGTTAATTTGAATATTGCCGAATTAACAAATTTGTCGAATTTAGTCGAAAAACGACTTTGGAACTAAACGAATTGCACATGTCTAGAAGCAAGAAATGTGAGACTCTCATGTCTGCTAGTCCTCCAGAATGTACCCCCCCCCAGGTTTAAACCAGGCCTTTTCTTTCAATAATTGCAGGCTTCGGTTAAACCACCTCCCCCTGTGACATAACAATGGAGGTTGACTTAATCACTTGAGCTCCTGAAGATTTACCCCCCTTCTTGACCAGGCCATTTTTTGTGATACGGCACAGCGTTATTTTAACTGACAATTGCGCTGTCTGGCGATGCAGTACCCAAATAAAATTGATGTCCTTTTTTTCCCATAAATAGAGCTTTCTTTTGGTGGTATTTGATCACCTCTGTGGCTTTTATGTTTTGCGCTATAAAAACAGACTGACAAAAAAAAACAATATTTTTTACTTTCTGCTATAAACCATATCCAATAAAAAAATTAAAAAAATATAATTTCTTCATAAATTTAGGCCAATATGTATTCTGCTGCATATTTTTGGTAAAAAATCCCGATAAGCGTATATTGATAAGTTTGTGCAAAAGTTATAATGTCTACAAACTATGGGATATTTTTGTGGAATTTTTTTTTAAATGTATTTTTTAATAGTAATAGCGGCAATCAGCAACTTATAGCAGGACTGCAACATTTTAGTGGACAAATCGGACACTATCTTACAATTTTGACACTTTTTGGGGACCAGGGACACAATACAGTGATCAGTGCTAAAAAATATGCACTGTCACTGTTCTAATGACACTGGCTGGGAAGGGGTTAACATCAGGGGTGATCAAAGGGTTAACTGTTTTCCTAGGGAGTGCTTTCTAACTATGGGGGAGGTGCTTTGACTGGGGGAAGGCAGAGATCCATGTTCCTGCTTAGAAGAAACACAGGATCACTACCTTCCCTTCTCACAGAACGACAATCTGCTTTGTTTACATTCACAGGGACACAATACAGTGATCAGTGCTAAAAAATATGCACTGTCACTGTTCTAATGACACTGGCTGGGAAGGGGTTAACATCAGGGGTGATCAAAGGGTTAACTGTTTTCCTAGGGAGTGCTTTCTAACTATGGGGGAGGTGCTTTGACTGGGGGAAGGCAGAGATCCATGTTCCTGCTTAGAAGAAACACAGGATCACTACCTTCCCTTCTCACAGAACGACAATCTGCTTTGTTTACATTCACAGACCACCGTTCTGTTTCTCTCAGGAATGGTCGGGGTGTCCCAGCAGACATCGAGTTCGCTGGACCTGCTGATTGGCTCCCGCTGTGTTCAATCACAGCGGGAGCGGCTCGCAAGTGCGCTCCGGGCCCAGTAGTGCAAAATCACGTACAGGTACGTGATTTTGCACAGGAGAGCCGCCTTGCTGCCGTATATGTACTGTATATGGTTGCAAGCGGTTAATACAAGACTACTGAAATACAATAATTTGAATTCTTAGGAATGTATCTGCAAAGCTGAAGGAAAGACTCCAAACCTAAGCAACTATGTAGCTATTTATGATCTAACTCAAACAATACATATATTTTTCACATAGATGATAAAATCTATATACTGTGTTACTTTACCCAATTTGGAAGAAAAAAAATATAATAACTCAATTGTTCTGTTAAGATCCAAGACATTCATACATATGTTAGTAATGTTAATAAGCAAATATTGGATAAAAGGCTGCCAACAGATATCAGCTCAAAAAGATGCTAACAAAACCCAAAAGTCCCAAAAAAAGACCCAATATGTTTCACCATTAACTGGTTTCATCAGGTGTGAAAGCGGCGCATTATGTAACAAAAATGTGACCAAAGAAATCCACATGTATAATGTCAGCTGCTAGTAAACTTTCCTCTATTTATAACTGTGTTTGCATTGACATAGGGTCATTATCACACTACATAAGTGCATCACAACACACCTAAGCTCTTACAATGACATCACTACATCATGCACAGCGTCTGCTGCCACAACACCATGCATGCGCACAATGCTGTACTTAATCCCATATGTACAATAGCTCTCCAGGGAGATATTTCTATATATCATTGGGGTTAGCCCATTCACATTCAGGTCATCTAAAAAAAAAAAAATCCATCCTTTTGAGGGGGCATTATTGGAGGAATTGAATAACTTGATAACAATAGCATTATTTTATAATACAATTGCATTTACTATTTATAAGATTCCAACTCTTTGCACATAATATTTCCTTAATTATATAATGCTATCGTGGTTGCCATCTTATACTCGAAGGTTGGTTATCCATGTTTTGTTATTACAAAATATTTACATAGTTGCAATGTTCAGCATGTAACCAAAAACAGACTTCTTTACATTTTATGAAAAAAATACTAATTATGTACAAAAGGTAGAAGTGTGAAGCCTTCGTTCAGGCTATGGGGGGTGGGGGAACCAAGGCAGAAAATCCATTCAGCTTCCATTTTAATAAAATTTTATTCAAATCTCCCTTTCCCAAGGATTTAGACACACATTCAAGAAGCTATGGGCAGCTGCAGCTAAACTATTGGAACATACTTGCCTAATAGTCTCTGCTTTTGGTCTGGGGGATATTACAGTAGGATGTGGACATTTGGTCTCCAAAAAAACCTCTTTATCTACTTCCTTCCTCTGGGATTTTTAACCCAGCCTCCAGAGTCATGAAGTGCATGTATACTGTAAATGTGTAAAATTTAGAGCACAGGTATTCACAAACACATATAGTAGAGGGCAGTAGTTCTCTACACTTTTATTGCCACAAACTTTAGGCAATCGGGTTTTCCACCATGTTTCTCCACAACATGTCTGAACACCAGCTTATCCTTTTTAATATTACAACATTGACATGTTTAAGTACTCTCCTTCTCAGTTGCCTGATTGCTTTTTCAACATACAGAAATGAGCAAGGACACTTTGCTATATAAATTAATCAGTTGTATTGATGTAGAATAATAACGTATTGAACCAGGCAGGACCTCAGTGATGCAGGTTTATTAACAGCTGGGAACATACAGGTTTATGTTCAAAATATTACAAGATGCAGGTTTAATTTATACAGTTTCTTGCAATGCAAGCATATTAGGTACAACATGATTGGTTGCTAAGATCTACGCCAATGTAACTAACCATAAATCTGACACCTGTCAGACAAACTTATTCATTCCCAGAATTCCTACATGTTTATTAAATTGATTTATAACTGTTTTTGTCTATGGCTTTACTCATTAAAATACTTGTATAGAGACAATATGGCACCCAGTCATGTTAACTCAAACCCTCCTTGTCCTGATAAGACTTTACCAACTCAAAGATAACAGATTTACCTTATGTGTTAAATGTATTGTTGTTTTTCACTATACAATCCTATGTGTATGTATTCATACTGTATATTGGTTTCACAAAAAGGTTCAATAATTAATATATATATATATATATATATATATATATATATATATATATATATATATATATATATATATATATATATATACACAAAGCTGACTACTTTATTCAATGTATTTAATGTATTTTAACAGTTTTAATGAGGGCACAAGCAGACCTTTTGACCCTGTCAAACTAGATTAATGTACATAACTTTCCCATATTCCCATAAAACTTCTTAATTTGACAATGTTTAGGTATTACCTTTATTGGAATGTTATCTTATTAGGCTATAGTTCAACTGCTGTCAAAGCGTTTCATTTCTAATTAGTGCTTACTTAAAAACTAAAAATGAACTATCCCAATACACTTTCATCCAGTAAACTTTTGACTGTCTTATAAAAAATACCATCATGAAGCAGAGAGGTCATCTAAAGTTCAACATTTAAAAATTAGGACTTTCTAAATTTTTTGGAATAACATAGTATACATTAATAAAGATTAATAACTATTGCTTTGCTATTGAATAATAATATTGATAATACCACTACTATATAATAATAATAATATGAATAATAATTATATTATCATTAAAACATGTGCAATTTAATATGAATAACATAAAATATATTGGTTAATATGAAATTCTACTACAGTATCTACAGTTATAGAATGACATCATTTTTATTCTCCATTTTTAGGATTAGCAAATTATGTTACTGTACGTAATTAAGCACATGTCTTGCAGTTACATCAATGGAAGAGGCCTTTTTTCAGATCTTGACCATGGCTGTCTTTTTGTCCTCATTTCCTCAAAATGGCTATGCACCAATATGGCACAGTAGACCATAACCATTGTGGTCTGTGATGCCCTAATAAACCCCCATTCTACAGGAGTGCTCTGACACTTATTTACACATTTATGTTCCTCAATTTAAGAATTCCTGGCTAAACTTGGGGAAATTTGTTTTATGTCTATCAGTGTCCCAGGCGATGTGTCCTATAGGAAATCACACTGTCCACTGCCCAAGGGCCAATCCAATGCAGCTGTCAGAATTAGTACACACAGTGACTAAGAATGCAAACAGGAATGTAGACAGCGCTATATGGATAGATGTGGTAGACATTGAATCCTCAGAGTATATAAATGCAAGCCAATTGTAAGGGCTAAAAAGAGATGATTTATTGTCATATGATACCAGGTCAGTGTGGCTGGATCCGGTGAGCAGGGGGATAAAAGACATCTCCCATGATGTATAGCAACCAGCCGCTGAAACCAAGTCGCAGATGCTTGGGAGCCGAGACGGAGTCTGTCAGCACTCCTGTGCGGTGTCAATGTGACATAGAGGCGGTGTGCCGGTGATGTCATACAGGAGCGCTGATGGACTCCGCTCGGCTCCTGAGTGTCTGCGGCTTGGTTTCAGCGGCTGGTTACTATACATCATGGGGGACTCCTCTTATCCCCCTGCTCACTGGACCCAGCGGATATTAACCCATCCATATCCATCCACACTGGCCTGGTATCGTATGACCCAGTATGGCTTTTAAACCTTACTGTGAACAATAAATCATCTCTTTTTAGCCCTTACAATTGGCTTGCATTTATATACTCTATATAAGGATTCAATGGCTACCACATCTATCCAGATAGCGCTATCTACTTTCCTGTTTTATGACTATGGATACCTTAGAATTCATGTAACCCACAAATCAATCTTTCAGTATGTTTGGCCTCATGCCTCGCTGTGTAACATTTATAGTGAATTTGATGCAATTTTTACATTTTTTTAATCTCCTGTCTGCAAGTAAGTCTTTATCACAATATGCTAATCATCAGACGGGAGATATGATATGACTCTTCACCTCAGTTATATCTGTTTAGGATTGTAATCACACTTTTGTACATCTTGGATTGTGTATTCTGACATTATTATACTGTTTCCACAGAAGAACCGGATAAAAGGAGGACTAATCGACCTACCAGGGTATGTAAACCTCACGTCATACATTAACTTTGTAAAACACTCTGGCAGAAAAAGCAGCATAAATAATGCTCGTAGTAGCTCATATTTCACAAAAGTTTATGAGAGTTTATGGGCATTTGCTTTTATAAGCGCTTTTTTCCAAAAGATTCCCCTCTACTCATTTTTCACTATAAACGATGTACTCTTGAAAACGCTGATGCTCCTAAATGCCCTGTCAGGGCACGTTTAGGCGCTCTTATGAGTGTCTAGCTTGTTTTCTGCCTGAAAAGTCCTTTCAAAAACACACTTGTGACAGGCTTTTTTCTGCCTCTAAACTCTCCTCCTAAAATATGCCTCTAAATGCTCTAATGTGCATGGATACATAGGATGACATTGAGCTGCTTATACAAGCAGCAGAAAAAAAGGCAAAACACCCATAAAAGCAGTGTTTTTCAAGCCCATTGTGCATGGACCCTAATGCCATGTACACACGGGAGGACTTTTCGGCATTAAAGGTCCGACGGTCTTTCCAACGGACTTTCAACGGAGTTATTACAGACTTTCAACGGACTTTCTAACAAACGGACTTGCCTACACACGATCACACCATAGTCCGATGGATTCGTATGTAATGACGTACGACCGGACTAAAATAAGGAAGTTCATAGCCAGTAGCCAATAGCTGCCCTAGCATTGGTTTTCGTCCGTCGCATTAGCATTTCTCTATAGAAACTGGGTCCGGCGGAGTTCTGGCGGAAAGATTTGAAACACGTTCCAAATCTAAAGTCTGTCTGATTTTTGACAGAAAAAGTCCACTGAAGATCCGATGAAGCCCACACACGGTCGGATTGTCCAACGGATTTGTTCCGTCGGACCAGTGCGGTCGAAAAGTCCGCCTGTGTGTACACGGCATAAGATGTCCATTTAAGCCCAGTAGTAGTATTCCTTATATATCACCTTGAACCCTCAGACACCTGTGATTTGATTATGGTTATATAATAAAAAATGCAGCATTACAGTGCCTTGCAAAAGTATTCACCCCCTTGGCATTTTTTGTGTTTTGTTGCCTCACAACCTGGAATTAACATGGATTGTTTGAGGATTTGCATTATTTAATTTACAGAACATGCTTACAACTTTGAAGATGTTTTTTTTATTGTGAAGGTGGATGATTTCCCTCTTTTTTCGGCACTATTCTGTGATGTTTCTTCACTCATCCGAGGTGCCTCCCAGTGAATGTCTCATTGCACATTTTGTATGGACTATTGTGAAGGACTTTTTTTCTTCTCTAAATTTTTTTTGTGTTTAATATACAGTGCCTTGCAAAAGTATTCACCTCCTTGGCTTTTTACCTATTTTGTTACATTACAGCCTTTATTCAATGTTTTTTTTTAATCTGAATTATATGTGATGGATCAGAACGCAATAGTCTAATTTGGTGAAGTAAAGTTAGAAAAATATATACATAAAACTATTTTTCAGAAATAAAAAACTGATAATTGGCATGTGCGTATGTATTCACCCCCAGCACATAAAGCCTCTTACCCCAAGATTTTGACCACCCTCTCCTTATGCATACATTGAGTAAACATTACTGCTGCATTGACTCCCAAGAGCAGGCTCACACTCTGTGTAGGGAAAGAGCTCTTGGAAGATGTCATTCTGGGGGAGTGCCTACGTCAGTAGGAATTAACTTTTCAGCAGCTGTCCCTGCAAGTTTTACAAGCCTGGGGATAATGTAATAGGGAATAATACAATATTTTTCTTGTTATAAGAACAAGGTAAAAGCAAAAAATAATGGGGGTAAAGAGCGATGAGAATGAGAGTGATTTTGGCTAGTGCCTAGATATTCTCTTGAAGGACATCTATGCTTTGGAATGTGCATATGAACCCATATCAGCCCAAATCCTCATCAAAGCTTTGATGGCACCTAAAGTTAACTGAACAAACCTATAAACAGAAAAGTGTGTCCAAATAGATGTAATCATAGATCACTGATACAAAGGTCTGACTTTTTTTATTATTATATGGATTTATATAGCGCAGTGCTTTACAACATGAGGGCAGACAGTACAGTTACAATACAATTCAATACAGGAGGACTCAGAGAGCCCTGCTCCTTAGAGCTTACAATCTAGAAACTATCTTTCAAATCCTGTTCCTGATTTCTACTCCTCACTATGCTGACTTCTGGTTTCCTTACCCCAGCTCATCTGATTACCCTCTCTGGCATCCTAAATCTGGCTTCTGTTTTTTACTACGTTCCTATACTGTGTTATTTTTGCCATTTCATTAAAGGTGTGATTTTAACTGCACTTTCTGTCCCCAACTGGTTTATGGTTCCTGACATTACCCAAGGGCCATGAATTAAGAAGCTGCAGGCAATCCACCTAGTTGTAATATTTTTTCCAGATTGGACTAGCAAGACCACTGCATGGATCAGTTTGCCAAAGCATTAAAAACACCCCCTGTTTTGAACTGCTTATCTGGATCCTCCTACTCTGGCTTATCCGATACAACCAGTGTTGCAAGCTATCACTGCTGATGCTCATGTTTTGGTTCAGGCAGCTACCTCTAATGCCGTGTACACACGGGTGGACTTTTCAGCATCAAACATCCGACGGTCTTTCCGACGGACTTTCGGCAGAGTTACGATGGACTTGCGAACGACCTGCACACACGGACTAAAGTCCATTCGAAAGTCCGGTCATTTGAACGTGATGACATACGACCGGACTAGAATAGGAAGTTCATAGCCAGTAGCCAGTAGCTGCCCTTGCATAGTTTTTTGTCTGTCGGACTAGCATACAGACGAACTGATTTTTCGATCGGACTCGAGTCCGTCGGAAAGATTTGAAACATGTTCTAAATCTAAAGTCCGTCTGATTTTTGACAGAAAAGGTTAGCTGAAGGTCCGATGTAGCCCACACACGGTTGGATTGTCCGATGGATTCGTTCCGTCGGACCAGTCCGGTTGAATAGTCCGGTCGTGTGTACACAGCATTACACTACCACTATAAGAGGTATCACTGGTTCTGCTCCACTTCCCCAGCATTTTGGGGGCGATCCAGATCACTGCAGAGGGTTTCTCAACCAGGTTGGAATATATTTTGAGATGTTGCCCCAGGAGTTCCCTACTGACAGAAGCAAAGTAAGTGTCATTATTTCTTTGCTTTCTGTCTAAGCCCTGGCTTGGGAAATTAACAAGAAAAAAATCTGCGCTAATCTGTAAACGACTAATAAATACAAGCAGCCAGCATAGTTGGTTGATATCCAAACACAAAAGTCCAAATTCTACAAAATGCGGCACTAAAAATAGCAACTAATGGAATGTCCAAAAGAACAAAAAAGGTTGGGGTAATCCAATCACCAGCTATAGTGCGTATATAGAGCAGCACTCGGCACCACGTGATAAGGTAGTCTGCTTACCACATGACAATAAAAGATAGGCATGTGAAAATAATCCCAGGCTCATCCCACACATTCGGCTCTCTGGAACCCCTCATCCATTAAGAAGCAGCAATATCCAGATGTAATTCTCCCTCTATCAATTTCTCCCAGATGTCTCACCAGAAGCAGGACTTCAAAATCGTGATCAGCAAATGCTCAATGGAGAAAATAAGTGAGCAATAGTGAAGCCCGTAATGAATTGAAACAAATTTATTGTAGTAACTTACAGTTAAGATTGCATGCATCAAATAAAACGATCGGCTGCAGCGTTCAGCGTGCTGGTGTCAACCTGCCTGACATGTTTCATCACAACGGATGCACGCCTCTGAAGACATCCGTTGTGATGAAACATGTGGATGTGGATGAGGGGTTCCAGAGAGCCGAATGTGCGGGATGAGCCTGGGATTATTTTCACATGCCTATCTTTTATTGTCATCTGGTAAGCAGACTACCTTATCACGTGGTGCCGAGTGCTCCTCCATATACGCACTATAGCTGGTGATTGGATTACCCCCACCTTTTAGTTCTGGACATTCCATTAGTTGCTATTTTTAGTGCCGTATTTTATAGAACCTTGCTTGGGAAAACCCACTATGGGAGACACAAAAACCCATTGTCCAGAATTACCCTGAGTTTGTGGCCTCCTTTAAAAGAATATTTGCTATTCCGGCTCATTCTACCTATGCTGCCAAATTCTCATGTCCCTTAAACAGAGTAAGAGAACTGTTGCCGACTATTGAATTCCGTACTCTGGCAGCAGAGGTTGGTTGGAACAATGAGGCTCTCATGGCTGCCTTTTCCCATGGCCTCTCTGATAAAATTAAAGATGATATTGCGGCCCGGGATATACCTGGGAACCTTGACGAGTTGATCTCGTTTACCATTCTCATTGATACCAGTCTTATGCCCCATACACATGGTCGGATTTTCCGATGGAAAATATCCGATCAGAGCGTGTTGTCGGAAATTCCGACCGTGTGTAGGCTCCATCGGACATTTTCCATCGGATTTTCCGACACACAAAGTTTGAGAGCAGGCTATAAAATTTTCCGACAACAAAATCCGATTGCGTCAATTCCGACCGTGTGTGGCCTGTTCCGACGCACAAAGTGCCACGCATGCTAAATTCCGACATGGAACAGCTCGGTCTGGTAAACTTAGCGTTCGCAATGGATACAGCACTTTCGTCACGGTGCAATGTAAAAAATGGTTTAATACAGCGCACTCTCTTCTTCTTTATAATGTGAGAAGAATTAAGTAGTTTTGCTGCTCATATTCACACAGACTTCTCACAAACTTATTTCTTTACTATTTATCGGGATTCACTCAATATATTTTGATTTGTCACATCTGACATCATTATTTTGGTGTTGTTTTTTTTTTTTTTTTTTTGGTTTTAAGGCAGATTAGTTATTTTTGGTTTGTATTTTTTTCAAGGCTGATTTTTTTTTTTTTTTTATTTGTACTCCAGAAAATTTTTGTGTGTGTTTTTTGTGTCAAGTTACCACAACACCATTGATATGTTGTTATATTTATTAATCTGTAGGAGATTGTTTGGTGTTGTCCCTTGTTAATTTCACATTGTATTTTAGAAATGTACCTGAATCCTCACCAACAAACTGTCCTTTTTGAATGAAAACACACATAGGAGAGTATAATTTTCCAACAAAAAACATTTATTAAGGGCTCACAACTAAACAAAGAGGGAGGCAATGCTGGAGAAAGAGCAGAAACGGGTGAAGCCTTGAACCCCCAGGGCAGACATCAACTATTTTCAAGCAAAATTGGTGGCCTGAGGAGTCCTTATCTAAGGGAGTGCAATCTGGTCCATCAGTCCCAGAGATCTGGAAAGCAGCAGATGACATCTGTGTCCCCAGGCTGTGGTCATACAAGAGACTGCAGCTTCTGTCAGACCAGACTGAACCCAGGGCAATCACTCTCTTGTCTTCCTTCCACGCTTCCTTCCACGCGGTGGCTCTGGTGGTGGAGTTGTGGCAGCAGGAGGAGGAGTAGGATGGTCCAACTCAATCACGTCGGTCTTGGGTGTTAGTTCCCCACTCACCCCCTTACTTAGGACTTTATAAAGCAGGTCCTCACATAGCTTGCGTTGACCCTCCTGCATGCCCTGCAGTTTTGTGGCAGCCATGCAGGCAAAGGCTTCTTCAGGAGTGGGTAAGGCTCTGAGGGACGCAGAAGCCTCCTGAATGAGCCTGAGCGCTGAATCCTGCATGGGAGTCGCCTTCCTCGCTCTTTTGTATGGAAGGCGGAGGGGAGGAACCTGCGATTCAGTCAGGCTGCGACTGGTCCCAGGCTTCTCTTGGCTGACACTTAGCCCTGCCTCCTCCTGGCTGCCACTAATCCCCGCCTCCTCCTGACTGCCACATTTCACAACCTCCTCCTGGCTGAGATCTTCCTGTGTATGAAAAAGGGACATAGTTTTAGTTTTTTATTCATCAATCACACACAATTTTCACCTCCTGACTGTTGCAAATTGAATGTAAACAAATATAACAGACTATCATTCTGAGCCCAGCATTTTTCATTCTTGTCCCAATTTTGGGTGCCCACTACTGTCTATTGATATGTAAAACACTTTTTTCAATCAGCAATTAGTGATCAATAATAACATCTAGTAAACATCATTTATTTATTGACCAGAAATCTGTAGAACAATGCTATACCTGACTCCAGCTGGGCTCCTCCAGTTCTTCCTGGCTGGAAGGCTCAGGTTGGACATCGGAAGCCTCAGCTGGGGTGGAAGGAAGAGTGGAGAGGGATTCCCTGATTTCAGTGTGGTCTGACAGAAAACAAAGTCTCTCATAGTACCACAGCCTAGGGACATAAACGTCATCTGCTGCAGCTCCGGACCTCTGGGAATCTGTGACCTTCTTGCGCTCCCTAAGATAAGTGCTCCTCAGGCCACCAATTTTGGTTTTTAAATAGGGGATGGTTGCTGTGGGGACCACCGGCTTCACCAACTCCAGCAGTTTCTCCAGCACTGCCTGCCTCTTTTGTTTATTATTGTATTGGGGGTGTCTGACCTGCCGCAGACAGGGCAGCTCCCTGTACTGGTCTATGAACAGGGGGAGGAAGTTGTGGTCATTGAAGCCATCCATTTTCTCTGCAAGACACAACACAAGACAAACCCTAATGTCAGGCCAAACTCCCCTAATCTTGTTACAATATAGGCTTCCATTTCGAAGCAGTATAGGCCCAAGTTTAGATCTTACCTTCGTTATCACGATCGGCGCCTCCGATGCTCCTTCCTCCGCTCACAGATCCTACGTAATACGCACGCGTGTTACGCTTTATACACACTGCGCATGCGTGTAACTCCGCCCGCCCCTGACGTTCTTTCTAGTCTATTCCCCGCCCCTTTTTGTTTGGCGCAGTGGGGGGAGAGCACATGGCGGATACACAGCAGGTGTGTGCTAATTATAGCAACGAGGAGGAGGAGAAGGAAAGCCCGGAGCCGGAAACCTCCCGATCCAGAAGGAGATTTAAGGCCTCAAATATGTCCTTTGGGGAGATGTTGGAGATGGTGTACATCCTGAAGAAGGCCGACTATGATGGAAAGTATGGACCTTACCCCAACCCCAATGTCAGAAAGGCCAAGATAATTGTGAAAGTGGTCAAGAGTCTTCACCGGAATTTCGGGGTATGACGATCGAAAGATCAGCTCAGGAAACGGTGGTCGGACCTGAAATTACGAGAACATGAGCAGTACAGAAAGATCCGGAGAGTGCTGCAAAAAAGTAAGTAGTTGTCCTGTGTTCCTATTCTTTATGTTTTTATTACGTTCGTGCTGCTCCATGTGCTTTTCTTACAAGTGTACATTTTTAAATGGCAACTTTTATGTTCATGGGCACATTATTCGTTCGTATCAAACATTTTTCTTTCGGCCTATAAAACACCATTGTTTAGGCCATATGCATTTGGCCACAATTTTTACGCCCTACTTGTATGAAACTAATTTGGTTGTGTAGATGGCTTTGTTACTAGAATGAAATGCAAACTAGATTCTGTGTAAGGAGAGGACACTCAGCAGCTGTTTTCACATCTGGACACTGGAGCACTAGTGTGGGACACCAGAACACCATTTTTATTAGGGGGCCACATAGGTGCCCAAGTGTATACTATAGGGGGGTCTCCATCTGTGAAGCTTGTACAAAACAGGTAAAGTATTGAAGCTTGACAAAGGACACTGAAAATGCTCCATTTTGGAACTCGGCCAAAATAGACAATTGTACCCCACTTCCAAGCAATGTTTCCTATTTATAGTTCTGCCCTCAAATATCTGTGTGCTAAGTATACCATTTTTGTTTTACATAGGGGAGAAAAGACTCGGAGGACACCCCTCATCCGAGGAGACCACAGACCCCCCACCTCTGAAAGAAGGGGAACTCCCCCCAACACAAGAAGAGCAGGAGGAGGAAGAAGATGTGGTGGAAATTGTCACCACAACAGGTGAGTGTCTGCGACCACAGACTCAGGTAAGAGATGGATGGCGGCATATTTTTGATACCTGTTTTTTTTTTGGTTTCTCTCTTTTTAGGTGATCGTGATGTTGTGGATCCAGATCCTTTCACATCAGAAAGTGCCCAGATCCTGATCGGGGAGATCATGGGGTGTAATTTACAACTGGAAAACCTCAAGAAAAACATCAATGATGTTATTCAAATAAATAAAAACATCATTGATGTTTTGGGGCGAGTTTAAAACCCCTCCAAATCCCTTTGTTTTTTGTGTGCTACAATGTTCTAAATGTTTTAGCGATTTTTCAAAAAGCCAAATTTGGAGGATGCACACAGTGTGCCAACATGTGCTATCTGCCATCATGGGAGATCAATGTACGCGTTTTGGGGGTGCAACCCCTTCCTCAATAATAAAGTACAGTAGGTGACCGCGATATTGTGTCAATCTCGCTGCATTTCTCGGCGAGATTTGACACCTGCGAGCCCCGTCGCAGGAGCCAGCGTCGAGATGGCTCACTCATCGGGAAAGGAAAACTTTGTTTTCCTTCCGCGATGAGTGACAGGCAGTGCTGACAGCTGTCTGGTATGAATCCTGAGGCGGGAACACCGCGCCAAATTTTAAATGAAAAACCGGCGTGGGTTCCCCCCCAGGGGCATACCAGGCCCTTATGTCTGGCATGGATTGTAAGGGGAACCCCCTACGCCGAAAAATCGGCATGGGGGTCCCCCCAAATCCATACTAGACCCTTATCCGAGCATGCAGCCCGGCCGGCCAGGAGAGGGGGTGGGGACGAGCGAGCGCCCCCCCCTCCTAAGCCGTACCAGGCCGCATGCCCTCAACATGGGGGGGTGGGTGCCTTGGGGGAGGGGGGCGCCCTGCGGGGGTCCCCCCACCCCAAAGCACCTTGTCCCCATGTTGATGAGGACAAGGGCCTCTTCCCGACAACCCTGGCCGCTGGTTGTCGGGGTCTGCGGGCGGGGGGCTTATCGGAATCCGGTAGCCCCCTTTAATAAGGGGGCCCCCAGATCCCGGCCCCCCACCCTGTGTGAATGAGTTTGGGGTACATGGTACCCCTACCCATTCACCTGGGGAAAAGTGTCAATATAAAAAAAACACAGTACACAGGTTTTAAGAGTCATTTATTAGTCAGCTCCGGGATCTTCTTCTGACTTGGGGGGGTCTCCTTCCGACTTCTACCGGTGTTCGGCCTCTTCTCCCGGGCCCCGCCGCTATCTTCTTCCAGCTCTATTGCCAGCGAGGGGCCCGGTCTGCTGCCGCTGTCTTGCCGCCGCTGTCTCGCCGCCGCTGTCTCGCCGCCGCTGTCTTGTCGCCGCTGTCTCGTCGCTTCTTCTCTTCTTCTCTTCTTCTCTTCTTCCCCGATGTTGACACGACGCTCTCTCCGGCTCGAATGCTGTGTGCGAGCTGCGGAGCCATTTATATAGGCGGTGACCCCGCCCCCTTACGACGTCATTGTCCCAGCGGCGGCGAGACAGCGGCGGCAAGACAGTGGCAGCAGACCGGGCCCCTCGCTGGCAATAGAGCTGGAAGAAGATAGCGGCGGGGCCCGGGAGAAGAGGCCGAACACCGGGAGAAGTTGGAAGGAGACCCCCCGAAGTCGGAAGAAGATCCCGGAGCTGACTAATAAATGACTCTTAAAACCTGTGTACTGTGTTTTTTTTTATATTGACACTTTTCCCCAGGTGAATGGGTAGGGGTACCATGTACCCCAAACTCATTCACACATGGTGGGGGGCCGGGATCTGGGGGCCCCCTTATTAAAGGAGGCTCCCGGATTCCGATAAGCCCCCCGCCCGCAGACCCCGACAACCAACGGCCAGGGTTGTCGGGAAGAGGCCCTTGTCCTCATCAACATGGGGACAAGGTGCTTTGGGGTGGGGGGCCCCGCAGGGCATCCCCATCCCCCAAGGCACCCACCCCCCCATGTTGAGGGCATGCGGCCTGGTACGGCTCAGGAGGGGGGGGGCGCTCGCTCGCCCCACCCCCTCTCCTGGCCGGCCGGGCTGCATGCTCGGATAAGGGTCTGGTATGGATTTGGGGGGGACTCCCACGCCGATTTTTCGGCGTAGGGGGTTCCCCTTACAATCCATGCCAGACCTAAGGGCCTGGTATGCCCCTGGGGGGAACCCACGCCGGTTTTTTCATTTAAAATTTGACGCGGTGTTCCCGCCTCAGGATTCATACCAGACAGCTGTCAGCACTGCCTGTCACTCATCGCGGAAGGAAAACAAAGTTTTCCTTTCGCGATGAGTGAGCCAGCGCGACATGCACAGTACCCTGTCGCCGAGAACCAGCGCGATGCTATCGCGCTGGAAACAAAATCTCGCGGTCAGGTACTGTAGCTGTGAGGAAGGGGTTGCTCCCCCAAAACAAGTCCCTTGATCCCCTGTGATGGCAGGTCGCACATGTTGACATTTGTAAATTGGTGTGCATCTTCCAAATTTGGCTTTTCCTGGGGTGACTTCACCCCATCTGAACGCAATATCGAACACAGTTTGTAAATACTCATGTCTGATATTGCCTTCAAATTCTACCAAATGTGAACTTTGTAAGTTCAAGATTTGTGTCTTTCTTTTTGTTTTTACACATGCCTGTTTTAGCTTAAATGGAAATTTTTATTTTTTATAATGCCACCCCAAAAATTGTTATACAACAAACATGTTGGTTTGTTTTAAAAACCTTTTCTAAATGCACATGTGATTGTGCAGGTATTAAAAAGATTGCTCATCAAGAATGTGTGGATTATTGTCTTAACGCTACAACACTTTTGTGGTGATGTAATTGCTGCTTTCTGTGAAAATGGGGGTTATTTCGTAAGGGCAAATCCTCTTTGCACTACAAGTGCAGTTTCAGTGCAGTTTAAAGTGCACTTGTAGTGCAAAGTGTCTTTGCCTTTAGTAAATAACACCCAACAGTGCTTTGTATAAGGTTACACAATCACGCCATTTTCTGGACTCACCACATTTCTGCCAGAGTCATCTAAAACAAACACAAGCAGTAAATGTCAACAAAGATTTTCTTTTTTTTTTGGTTTTTTATTTGATAAAGGCTTCACAAATTTGCTGGCATATTAATGGCCCCCCTACCCGCAAAGAACTCCAGGTATCGTAACCGGACATCACGGGCACTCAGGGAGGGCAAGCCAGGACGGCCACTTTCAAGCGCCGTCAGTGTTGTTTCATGTATCATTCCGGCCACAGGCCCAACTGAGCCAGCATAGTTGGCCAAATGTTGGTGTAAAAAGTTATGGAGAACACAGCACGCCAGGATTATATGATTACGTTTATACTCCGCCATATGGATGGGTGTCAGAAATAGGCGGAACCGGCTGGCCAGGATTCCAAATGTGTTCTCCACCACTCTTCTGGCTCTGGCCAGCCGGTAATTAAAAACCCTCTGTTCTGGGGTGAGGGTCCTCATCGGGAATGGCCGCATAAGATGTCCCCCAGCGCAAATGCTTAATTCGCTATGAAGACGAATGGGAGTCCTTCAGGAGGTGGCAAGTCCAAGCTGCCATTCTGGAGACAACTGTAAAACTCCGTCTGGGCGATGACTCCACCATCGGACATCCGGCCATTCTTCCCCACGTCCACATACAAGAAGTCA
Organism: Aquarana catesbeiana; assembly: GCA_037953035.1. NCBI lineage: Eukaryota > Metazoa > Chordata > Amphibia > Anura > Ranidae > Aquarana > Aquarana catesbeiana. The sequence goes on along the minus strand of JBBHAA010000512.1, from coordinate 3,912,913 downwards.
TAATTAGCCGACCCCTTGTAATTATAATAGTACGACCCCGAGTTGGGTGGTGGGACGATGTGGACGTGTTTCCCATAAATTGCCCCTCCGCAGTTAGGAAAGTCCCACTGCTGGGCAAAGTGAGGGGCCACAGTCTGCCATTCCTGTGGCGTGGAAGGAAACTGTTGAGGAAAACTTAAAAAAATGAGTATTTTTGCACATAAACATGGAAAGCAGATTAGAGACACAAACATTCTTGGCCAACATCCAGATAACATTTATTAAGGGGAACTTTATACAACACCAAAGTATAAGGTACACCTATCATATTCCCCCTCCCCCCCTCTCATGTGCCATTTCTAACATTATGGGGGGGGTCTTGGACAAGTAACCCTCTTCAATTAATTGAGAGATGAATGGCTAAATACAGGGTATTACTTGGAACAGCCCCTCCTTAGTTACACTATTGGCAGACCACTGGACAGGTAAGAAGTGTCATAATACAAAGATATAAATACACATTGTACACATTTTAGCACAATTGGACATTCTGCTATTACCTAGCAAGATAATAATAGGATAGAAAAACTTGAAACAGTACCATTTGAAAGTATACAGGCATGCCCTACTACATGCTTTGGGGAATTCATCCATAAATCTGAGCACAAAAGAGATGGGTATAGTGTGTATGGGTTTGGCAAAGTCAGCAGATAGATGATTGAGGATAGATAGAGAATTGGTATCAGCTGACTTAGCAGTTGGGGGAAGGGAGGGTTAATAAAAATGATTTAGGGACACTACAAAAAAAAGCCTCTGGCACTCTGCCTGAATTTAAAGCACAAATCACATTTCTAAACATTTTAGGGGGTGTTTGGGGTAAAGCACTACTATGGAGCTGATAAAATACATTGTTAAGTGACTACATGAGGTGAATATAGGGGCAGGAGAGCATGCTGGGGAGGTTAGTGAAGGCAAATATGTATGAAGGACATAAAAATCCAGCATGCATGAGGACAAAGGGGACATTCACAGCATATTCCAATCATGGTAATTAGGGAATGAGGAAAGAAATACAATATATTAGCAAACATTCAATACAGTAAAATGTGATATTAAAGGATAAAAATCTTACCTTCATATACTCCTTCTGCAGGACCTGGATGATGGCAGAACAGGTCTCTGGGATAATGATCCCCAGAGCCTGGGGGGAGATGCCTGTCGAGAACTTGAGGTCCTGCAGGCTTCTCCCTGTCACCAAGTACCACAGGGTAGCGATGAGCCTCTGCTCCAGAGTGATGGCTTGCCTCATGCAGGTATCCTGCCTGCTGATATAGGGGGTCAGCGAAGCCAACAAACGGTGAAATACGGGGTCCGTCATCGTGAGAAAGTTCCTGAAATCATCAGGATTATTCTCACGGATCTCACGGAGCAAAGGCATATGAGAGAACTGGTCACGCTGAAGCAACCAATTCTTGGTCCATGAACTCCTCCCCACCCTGTTCATGGACTGGACTTGTGTCAAGGTCAGGACCCCAACACCAAGCCCCCGCACAGCACGAATTTTATGAGGAGCACGTATACGCAACATGGCTAGAAAACGGTCGGCTGCTCAGAACGAAGTAACAGAACGCACTGAAGAACAGCAAGGCCTGTAAAGAGCAACCTGAAAAACAGCAACGAGCGGGCAAGATCGCACAGAAAACTCCGATACGAACTTACTGCATGCACTGAAGAGCAGATACAAACCCACAAGCACAAACTGAACCGCAGAAAACGATCTGAAAGCCACAAGTCTAGAAAAGCGTGAATCGTCTCTCACCAAACTTTTACTAACACGAGATTAGCAAAAGGAGCCCAAAGGGTGCCGCGCTTGGTTCTGAATTGGCCTTTTCTAGTCTCGTCGTACGTGGTGTACGTGACCGCGTGGTTGGCAATCGGAAATTCCGACAACTTTGTGCAACCGTGTGTACGCAAAACAAGTTTGAGCCAACATCCGTCGGAAAAAATCCATGGATTTTGTTGTCGGAATGTCCGATCAATGTCCGATCGTGTGTACGGGGCATTAGAATGAGAGACCTTCCTGTAGCCTCCCTGATGGTTTTCCCGAGTGTGCCTCAGGGTTAAATTTCAGCACCATTAGCGGTAACCCCGAGCCACACTCAGGATTATGTCTCAGGATCCTGGTGCGGCGTTACTTACCTTGTCCCCAGAATCCTGCGATGTCCCCCGCTGTGTCTGCGGGCTCCGTCCTCTGCCCAAAGCCTCTCTGTGCCAGACTCCATTCCCTGCAAGCGTCGCGACGCACGGGGATGGAGCCTGGTGGCAAATTAAAAAAAAAGTAAAAATCATAACACATACAGTACTGTAATCTTACAGATTACAGTACTGTATGAAATTATTTCACATCCCTTTTGTCCCCAGTGCTTTGTCCAATGCTCTGCATGCAGTTTTATATTATATATACTGTTCTTTCTGCCTGGAAACTGGAGATTGTCCATAGCAACCAAAAAGTGTCCCTTTATGTCAAAAGTGGCTTTAGACCAGCTAGAAAACAGCAATAGTAAATTAGAACACTTGTAGAATTGAGCGATAGTGAATCGTGGGGAAATTTATTTTATTATTATATTATTTTTTTAAATTATTTATATTTATTTATTATATTATAATTTATGTTTTTGTGTTTCAAACTTCATCATACCCGGGATATCTACTAGACTCTTGGTGGACAGATATAATGCTGCGTACACACAAGCAGACTTTATGGCAGACTTTGCCCGGCGGACTTTTCGACGGACTTTACGACAGACTTTCTGAATGAACGGACTTGCCTACACACAATCAACCAAAGTCCGTCGAATTCGTATGTGATGACGTACGACCGGACTAAAACAAGGAAGTTCATAGCCAGTAGCCAATAGCTGCCCTAGCGTGGCTTTTTGTCCGTCGAACTAGCATACAGACGAGCGGACTTTTCGACCGGACTCGAGTTCGACGGAAAGATTTAAAACATGTTTCAAATCTAAGTCCGTCCAACTTTTGAGAAAACAAAGTCCGCTGGAGCCCACACACGATCGAATTGTCCGACAAAATCCCATCCCCTGGGCAAAGTCTGCCATAAAGTCCGCTCGTGTGTACGCGGCATTAGTGTGTTATTGTTAAGAATTACAGGCCTACAATATAAAATGCCAAATTTCCATGCAAAATAATGGTTCCGCTTTCAGCACCTAAAATCCAAAATAATCATACCGCCAGGGATGTTAAGGAGTGCTTGCGGAAGCCTCATTTACGTTTGGCTATGAACTATGCATTCACACCCATGCCTCCCTCACCTCCCATGCCTCCTGGGCCTGAGTCCTCTAGTGAAGTAGAACCCATGCAGCTGGGGTTCACACGTCTCTCTGCCAAGGAGAGGGCCTTTAGGAGAAGAGAGAGATTGTGCCTTTACTGTAGCCAATCCTTGGTTACAGAGGCTCAATCATTTATTTGATTGGCGCAGAGCTGAGCTTCTTTCATAGTCGCCACAGTGCACTAATACATGTTTTCAGAAAGTGATTAGGATCATGTGCAGGTCTTCAGTCTCTTCATTGCCAGAAAAATACTGTGAATTCTGTGATGTCTTTTACAAAGGTCAGGCCAGTATTTTGCAGCCACATTGGCCTTATGACTGCACGATTAACCTTTAACCTGATGCCATTCTTTCACATGGCCAGGTTTACCCGCTGTCTGTCTTGTAAGATAAGGCTTTGAAGGAGTATATTACGAACGAATGGAAAACTGTATTTAATACTAGGAGCAGACACTACGAATACCTTGTAATGCCCTTTGGTCTCTGCAACGCTCCTGCAGTTTTCCAGGAATTTATTAACTATGCCCTGTGATATATGCTGCAGCAATGTGTGGTGGTTTAACTCGATGATATTCTCATATACTCAAAATCCCTAGAGAACCATCACACAGACGTCTCCTCTCCTACAGAGGTTAAGAGAGAACAACCTGTATTGAAAGCTGGAGAAGTGAGAGTTTCATTGTGAACAGGTTACATTTTTAGGTTACAGTACCTTGAAAAAGTATTCATACTCCTTGAAAATTTTCCACATTTTGTCATGTTGCAACCAGAAAAATAAATGTATTTTATTGGGATTTTATGTGATAGACCAACACAAAGTGACACATAATTGTGAAGTGGAAGGAAAAGGATAAATGGTTTTCAATTTTTTTTTACAAATAAATATGTCAAAAGTGTGGCGTGCATTTGTATTCAGCTCCCCTGAGTCAATACTTTGTAGAACCCCCTTTCACCACAATTACAGCTGCAAGTCTTTTTGGGGATTCTTCTTTACAAAATAACTCAAGCTCTGTCAGATTGGATGGAGAGCATCTGTGAATAGCAATTTTCAAGTCTGGTCACAGATTCTCAATTGGATGTAGGTCTGGACTTTGGGCCATTCTAACACATGAATATGCTTGTATCTAAACCATTCCATTGTAGCTCTGGCTGTATGTTTAGGGTCGTTGTCCTGCTGGAGGGTAAACCTCCACCCCAGTCTCAAGTCTTTTGCAGACTCCATCAGGTTTTCTTTTAAGATTGCCCTGTATTTGGCTGTATCCATCTTCCCATCAACTCTGACAAGCTTCCCTGTCCCTGCTGAAGAAAAGCATCCCCACAACATGATGCTGCCACTACCATGTTTCACCGTGGGGATGGTGTGTTCAGGGTGATGTGCAGTGTTAGTTTTCTGCCAAACATAGCGTTTTGACTTTTATGCCAAAAAGTTCAATTTGGGTCTCATCTGACCAGAGCACCTTCTTTAACATGTTTGCTGTGTCCCCCATATGGCTTCTCGCAAACTGAAAATGGGACTTCATATGGCTTTCTTTCAACAATGGCTTTCTTCTTGCCACTCTTCCATAAAGGCCATATTTGCGGAGTGCACGACTAATAGTTGTCCTGTGGATCTCTGCAGCTACTCCAGAGTAACCATGGGCCTCTCGGCTGCTTCTATGATGCTCTTCTTGCCCGGCCTGTCAGTTTACATTTTTTGGGTGATGGATTGAACAGTGCTCCGTGAGATGTTCAAAGCTTGGGATATTTTTTATAACCTAACATTGCTTTTAACTTCTCCACAACTTTATCCCTGACCTGTCTGGTGTGTTCTTTGGCCTTAATGATACTGTTTGTTCTCTAACAAACCTCTGAGGGCTTCACAGAACAGCTGTAAATATACTGAGATTAAATTATACACAGGTGGACTCTATTTACTAATTAGGTGACTTCTGAAGGCAATTGGTTCCACTAGATTTTAGTTAGGGGTATCAGAGTGAAGGTGGCTGAATACAAATACACGCCGCACTTTTCAGATATTTATTTGTAAAACATTTTGAAACTCATTTATCCTTTTAATTCCACTTTACAATAATGTTCCACTTTGTCTATCACATAAAATCTATTTACATTTTTGATTGTAATATTACAATATGTGGAAAATGTGTGAATACTTTTTCACGGCTCTATATGTCATATCTGTTGAGTTTTCTATGGATGCAGAGAAACTATCTGCAGTCTTACATTGGCCTCAACCCATAGGTCTACCTCCTCTACAACGTTTTCTTGGCTTTGCCAATTAATATCAGAAATGTATTCATAATTTCTCTTCTCTGGTCAAACCCATGACTGATATGACCAGAAAAGAGGGTATCCCACAGAATTGTTCCCTGATTCCATTAAAACCTTTGAATCCCTCAAGGCCGCTTTTGCTGCAGCTCCAGTGCTGGCAAATTCTGTTCCTATGTTACCCTTCATTCTTGAAGTTGATGCGTCTGAGACTGGAGTTGGCGCTCTCCTGTCTCAACGTCCTACCTCTGAGAGCTCGATGCATCCTAGTGGCTACTTTTTAATAAAAATTGTCTCCTGCAGAATGCAATTCCGAAATTAAGGACAGAGAATTATTAGCCATCATTTTAGCTCTTAAAGAATGGAGGCATTTCCTCGAGGGTACCCCTGTGCCGGTCCTCATTTTGACTGATCAAAAAAATCTCACACCAAGTACGAAGACTATAAGGGCAGATGCATTATCACGGCAGTTTTCCTCCTCTTCCAAAATGGAGTCAGTTCCTACTCCTGCCTCTGGATCACATTTTGGCCACTGTTCACACTAGTCTCACATCTCCTTTGGGTGAGAGAATTCTGGCCTCTCAGATCCATTCTCCTGCTGGAAAACCTCATGACCCCTGCTTCTCCCTGAGAATCTCTGCACTGCTTTGATGCAGACCTACCATTCTCCTAAAGCCTCTGTGCTGATGTAACCACCTTTGTAGCCATGTGTTCTCAGAAAAAATTACCCCAACACCTTCCAGTGGGCCTCTTACAACCCATAACCAGTGGAGAGACGCCTTGGACCCTCCTTGATTTTATTGTGGATTTACCTAACTTCCAGGGCAACACAGTTCTTCTCATGGTGGTAGATCGGTTTTTGAAAATGTCACATTGCATTCCTGCTAAAGAGGTTGCCTATGACCAAAGAACTGGCATTAATTTTCACTCAAGAGGTCTTTCGGTTACATGGGTTACCTAAAGGTATCATCTCGGACAGGGGTAGCCAGTTTTTCTTCAGGTTTTGGTGAGCCTTTTGTGCACAGTTGGGAGTTCAGCTTTCCTTCTTCTTGGCATATCACCTGCAGTCCAGTGGGGCCGCAGAACGGCCTAACCAAGCCTTGGAGCAGTTCCTATGTTGCTATATTTCAGACCACCAACAACTGGTCGGACTTGTTATTTTGGGTAGAGTTTGCTCACAATAGTGTCATCAATGCCCCCTCCTGATTATCTAGTTTATGTTGAACTATGGGTTCCAGCCATCCATGTTGCCTTGATACATTCATTACGCAAGAAATTCCTGCTTTAGAGGAATACTCTTGGTGTATTGGGACTTTCCACATACTCTGTAAGGTTAACCCAGTGGCATACGCATTAGATCTTCCTTCCAACATGCGTATTTCTGATGTGTTCCATGTTTCCTTATTAAAACCTTTGGTGTGTAACCTCTATACCACCTCGGTACCACGCCCTTACCCGGTTCAGGTTGATAACCTAGAGGAATATGAGACACAATCTATCATTGACTTCATTCTGTAGGTTTCGTGGATGCATACAATATCTAGTTCACTGGAAGGGTTCCGGTGCAAAAAAATGCTCTTGGGCCTCATCCTCGGAGATATATGTCCTGCTCGCCTCCGTACTTTCCACATACGCTTTCCCCTCAAGCCTGGTGCTCCCCCAAGGGGGAGGGGTCATTAAGAAGGGGGTACTGTCAGGGTTGGCTCCTGCTACTTAACGAGCAGCTCTTTTCTTTCAGTGCTCAGAAGCTGTTCTGCTGTTGGTTAATTACCAGCCACTCATTGTTACCACAGTGACTCACCTGGTTTCCGATAACCTGCCTCATTAGTCCAGCCTACAGCCAGCCCCGTTTTGCTATTTAAACAGCTTAGCTCATTTCCTCCTGGCCCTTGCATGGTCTATGATCTCTAGTATAAACTTAAAGGAAGACGGAATGCATGGGCTCCTGGTGCAACACCGTTTATTTGAATTCAAATGGAGAATAAAATTAATGCACTTACAAAAGTAAAATTGTGGCAAGCGTCAATGTCCCTCAGTTTGACTCCCTTGATGATGAACACTCCAGTTACAGTGATCGCTGAATCATCTGAGGGCTGAATCCAAGTGTCAGCATGCAGCCACCGACAAGCTGCATGTGAACCGCTCATTGTCTCCAAAGGCTTGCCAGCCACGATAGGGCTGGGGCAATGTCACGTGACTCAGGAGGAATGCCAGCTGACAGAGGACGCTAGTGGTTGCCAGGACAATGTGTTTCAGAGGGCGTATCCTCCTTCTTCAGGTCCACCCTGTGTTGTCCAGGTAGTCCTTTTGTTGTCTTTAGTCAGCAGGCAGGGAATAAACCCTTGAACTGCTGGCTGCTTTGCTTCCACAGGCAACACACTGGCAAAAACTTTACAAGGCAACTATCAATAGATAAACCTGCAGGGAAACGACTTAACCCTTTATTACTGGGCAAGTACTTAAATATACCTACTGATACTATTGAATGTACAAGAAGTCATTTAGCGGTATATGAGCCTGTGTTTTACCTATAAGTTCCTATTAAGAGCACTCATCTCCTATGTTACAAATGTATTAATAAAAATTTAATGTATATGCTCAAGATTATTTTTCAAAAAACTATTAAGATTAAAAATCATATCTAAAATTCAGAATTATCTAATCACAATTTAGTATGGCACAAGACTAAATGTAACATGCAATACAGTTACATGCATGTAAATACGCATATAAGATTTCATAGTTATCATTTTTTTTGTTTGTTTATGACTATTATTTTTGAGTTTATTGAGAGGCAAGCTTCTGGTGCCAATAGGGATAGGTATGAAAATTATAAAAAAAAGTAACAATACTGATTGTGAACATGACTGCACATCTATGCACACACCCGCTTTGGCTTGTGTATACATATGGATACACACACACGCAAATACAATATGTGCAACCCCCACATATAAAGCGCCCATAGGGGGATAATTATTATTAGTCTGACTGAATGTATAGTGAAAACCCTTGTGGATCCAGTAAATCTAAGGAAGAAACCATAATTTACCCATAAATCCCGAGGGGAGGGGGCATGGCCAGTATTTCCTAAGAGTGTTTTTGATTGACCAGTGCTAGCTATTATAATTGGTGATAAATTTTGTAGAGAAATCTCTGGGTCTTTTTGTGTTATCATGGGTCCTCATTTCATTAACCTGTATATCCCGATACCTATTAGACACATCCTGGATGTGTTTCTCACTATAGCCTTTCTCTATACGTTTCTTGTGCAGAACTTTCCCTTCCAAGTAATCTACAGTATTTGTACAATTTCTCCGTAGCCTATGGAATTGGCTATAGGGTATGTTCCGTTCCCAACTAGATATATGGCAATTTTTGTGGTGCAGTTAAGAGTTGCCAGCAGTATCTTTGAAGGGGGTTTTAGAGATGATGTTCCCAGCCTCTTCCCAAGACAATAGTAAATCCAGAAATATCAATATTTTGGGATCAGCAACAAACATAAATTGAGCATTATATGGGCTACTGTTGCAATATTCAACAAATTTGGGGATCACATCCGGAGGCCCCTCCCAAATGATGATAATATCATCAATAAACTGTCCATAATAGAGGGTCCCTCCTCCCAAAAACCCATAAAAAATGAGCATAACAAGGTGCGAAATTAGAACCCATAGTTGTTTTGAATTTTTGTAAATAATGGGTGCCTTGAAAATGAAAATAATTTTGCTCTAATGCAAATTCCATTTTGGTACTAATAAATTGAGCTTGAAGAGAATTTTCGATGTAAAATAAAATAATTTTAAAAAGTAATTTGGTGCCTCAATTCCTACTGTATTGGGTATGGACATATACAAAGGAACACATGTCCAAAGACAGACACATATATTGTGGAGACCATATGTAGTGTTCTAATAGTTCCAGAATACAAGGCAAATCCCTCACATATGCTGGAAGTGATCTTCTAATAGGCTGCAAAGTTTTTGCCCGTGTGTTGCCTGTGAAAGTCCAGCGGCCAGCAGTTCAAAGGTTAATTTCCTGGGCGCCAAATAAAGACTACAAAAGGACTCCCTGGACAACACAGGGCAGATGTGAAGAAGGAGGCCATGCCCTCTGAAATGCGTTGTCCATGCTGCCTATCCATGCTGCCTATCAGTGCCCACCAGTGCCACCTATCAGTGCTCATCAGTGCCGCATATAAGTGAGGCATATTAGTGCCACCTAATCAATGCCCATAAGTGCTGCCTCATCAGTGCCCATAAGTGCCTATCAGTGCAGGCTATCAGTGCCCATCAATGCAGCCTCATCAGCGCACATCAGTGAAGGAGAAAAATTACTTCTTTACAAAATTTATTGACAAACTAAGAAAACTTTTTTTTTTTTTTTTTTTTTTTATAAAGAAATAAAAAAAACAGCAGTGATAAAATACCACCAAAAGAAAGCTCTATTTGTGTGAAGAAAATTATTAAAAATGTATTTGGGTACAGTGTTGCATGACCGCGAAAAATGGGCAGGAAGGGGGTGAAAGTTCCCTCTTTTGAAGTAGTTAAAGGTGTGATTTTTTTTTTTTTTGTTAAATATTTTTATTGGTTTTTAAACAGAAGTAACAAGGAGAAATACAGAAAAGGGAGAGTGCAGCACAAGGGTAAGTTAAATACATTACAGTATGCCTTTGCGGACGCAGCCGCTGATCTCGTGAGGGAGAAAGTTGAGTTATTATATATAAACCGTAATATTAGATCATATAGTTAGGGTAAGTATTCTGTGAAGCTTTAAAGAGTTTATACAATAGAGATGTTGTTACTGAGACCTAGAGCTCTAGCTTTACATTTCATCGAGGATGTTGGTTGATATAGGGTGGGTGAGGGTGGGGGTGGGGGTATGATTTATCTAGTTGTGATGTTTACTCGGGAAATCTTGTTTTTAAAGCTCGGTTTGGGTGATTGTAGACGTAGGTAGTTGTTCGTAGAAGGGATTTGTAGGGGATGAGTTGGGAAAGTATTAGTGTGTGGGTTGTTGTGAGTATTGTCAGCAGAGGGTATAGCTTTTGTGAGTGTCAGCTTGAGTTTGGGTGTTTTTAGATTCATCAGCAATGGAAAGGGAAATGAGAGGGACAATGTTTATCCAGGGTAAGGAAATATACGTTATTCTAGACTTCGTCACAGCATCTATACTGCTTTTATTTGAAATATTGTTTGTATTCATCAGTGGTAGTGAAGTGTATCCAGCATGTTCATGTTTTGATGAACTTAGGTTGTGTTTCTTTGGCCTGATGTATGAGGTCCTCCATGACCATCGTTTTTTGTATGCGTGTAAACCATTCTGCGATGGATGGTTGGTCTGTTGAGCACCATTTGAGAGGGATGCATAGCTTAGCAGCGTTCACCATGTGCGTGGCCAGAGATCGGAGGTAAGTCGACAGTGGCAATTTGGAGTGATGGAGCAGGAATAATGCAGGGTTGAAGTCTAACGTGTATGTCGTTATTTGGCTGATCAATTTGTGTACTTCTGACCAGAAGGGTTGAATTTTTGTGCAGGACCACCAAATATGTAAGAACGATCCAATCTCAGTTTTACATCTCCAACATGTTTGGGTAATTGACGGGTCAATGTGATGCAACGTCAGTGGTGGTCTGTACCATCTTGATAGTATTTTAAAGGCGTTTTCCTGTACTTGCACATTGATTGATCCTTTGTGGTTTATTGAGAGGTCCTGTTCCCATTGTCTGGTGGTCCAGTGTTTCGTTGGTGTGCGGGCTGTGAATAGGAGTGCATATGTCTGGGATATCAGGTGTTTTTGTGGTTCCCCACTGGAGCATAGGTTTTCAAATGTGGTGGTTTGCCTGGACCAGTCTGGTCTGGGTTTAGGTTTGTTAAAATAGTGTCTCAGTTGGACATATGTCCAGAATGGGAAAGATTTCATGTTCATTTTTGACGCAAGCGCTGGTTGGGATAAGAAATGATTTCCTTTGAAAAAAATGCTCTGCTCGTACAGTAGGGTGGGCCAATGGTCTGCTAAGAAGGTGGGATGCATCCCTGGCAAAAAATCTGGGGTCATCCGTAATGGGGTCATTGGGCCATTAGGTGAAGAGAGTTTGTGGAGTTTACAGGTTGTGTGGAAGGAAGCCAATGTGGGATTAATTAATGGGTGATGTTTGGATTCAGGAGGGATATTAGAGTTAGTGATCCAGGGGAGATGAGACAGTGGGAGGTCTGAGAATGATTGCTCTATGTGGATCCAGTCTTTATGTGCAGAGTGTATGTTCCAATCTATAATTTTTGTAAGATGGCACGCTTGTTGGTATTTGCGTAGATCAGGAAGACCTATGCCCCCTAAAAGTTTGGGGGCGGTCAGTCTCAGGAAGCTTAGTCTCGGGCGTAGTTTGGCCCATACGAATGAGGTACAGGCTTTTTGATAGGTTAAAAAGAATGTCTTCGGAAGTTTAATGGGAATAGTTTGCAAAATATATAAAAGTCTGGGCAGAATATTCATTTTGATTATTGCGGCTCTACCGAACCAGGAAAAAAGTCCTGTGGACCATTTTTTTAAGTCTAATTGTATTTTTTGTAAAATTGCCGCATGGTTTAGGGTGTATACGTTTTTCAAGGAGGTCGGTAAGAGAATACCTAGATATTGGATTGCTCTAGCGTTCCACGAGAACGGATAGTTGAGTTGGCATTGTCGACAAATTTCAGGGGCGAGGGTAATATTCAGGGCTGTCGATTTTGAGTAATTTATTTGGAGGTTAGAAAGGGTATGAAAATTATTAAAGTCTTTAAGAAGGTTGGGTATTGTCGTGAGGGGGTCAGTGAGAAAGAGGAGTATGTCATCCGCGAAGGCAGCTACTTTGTATGTGCGTCGTTTGATGGTAATTCCCTTAATGTCTTGATTGGCTCTCAGGCGTCGCAGGAAGGGTTCCAGGGATAAAATAAAAATTAAAGGGGAGAGTGGGCATCCCTGACGGGTTCCATTCGACACGGAGAAGGCGTCCGACAGGTGGCCGTTTACATGGACCTTGGCAGTAGGGTTAGAGTAGAGGGCCGATATGAAATTGAGCATCGTTGGGGGAAGACCTATCATCCGTAGAGTTTCTGACATATAGTCCCAGGCCACCCTGTCAAACGCCTTCTCCGCGTCGAGAGAAAGCATAAATCCGCTAGAACGGTTGGACGTAAGCCAATGGTGGATATTAAGAGCTTTTAGAGTGTTATCTCTCGCCTCTCTTCCTGGAACGAAGCCAACCTGGTCCAGATCAATAAGTTGGGGCAATAGTGGTAGTATACGGTTCGCTAAAGTCTTTGCATACCATTTTAAGTCCACATTAAGAAGCGAGATGGGCTTGTAATTGGTAACTAGGGAGGGGTCTTTGTCTGGTTTTGGAATTACAGCTATATGGGCAGTTAGAAGGTCTCGAGGCGGCGTCGTAGGGGTTGCGAAGGAGTTAAAGGCTTTTAAGAAGAAGGGGGTGAGTGTTTCTGCATAAGTTTTATAGTAGCCGACTGTCAAGCCATCGGGGCCGGGGCTTTTACCTGATTTTAGTTGTTTCAAAGCAAGGTCTATTTCTTCTCTGGTTAGGGGGGAGGCCAGATCTTGGGCCACGGAAGCTGGGATAGGGGTAGGGCCATATTGGTGCAAAAAATCGACTATCATTTCTGTTTGTTTGGTTTTATCTGAGGAGGAGTTAGATGGGTGAAGGTTATATAGTTTACTATAATATTGGACAAACTGTTGTGCAATGTCTGGGGTTTTGGTACATTTGCCTCCTGCTGGATCAGTGATGGAGTGAATCGTTGTGTGAGCTTTTGTCACTTGTAAAGCCCGAGCTAGCATTTTACTGGCTTTGTTGCCGTATTCATAAAACGTTTTTTTGGAAAGGATATATTTGCGTCGAATTTGGGTGTCTAATATATCAAGGAGATCTTTTCTAGTTTGAATCAGTTCTGTCATAGTGGAGAGGGCTTGGGTTTGTTTGTGAGCATTTTCTAGCCTATGGATTTTGTTGATGAGGTCTAAGTATTGTTTTCTGCGTATTCGATTGCGTTTAGCAGCCACCGCAATTAGGATTCCTCTGATTACACATTTGTGTGTTTCCCAGATGGTAAGTGGGGACGTGTCCGTCGAAACATTCTCTTGAAAGAAATGTTTGAGGTTAGATTCGACCTCAGCCATGATGGAAGGGTCATTCAGTAATGATAGATCCAATTTCCATGTTTGTGAGCGGGGTGTCGTGCTTGGGATTTTAAGTGTTAGAGAGGTGGGGTGATGATCGGAGATAAGCATGGGGTCAATTGAAGCGTGGTGGATTAGAGATAAATCTTTTTGTGTTAGAAAGATGTAATCAATCCTTGAATATCTGTCGTGGGGAGCGGAATAAAATGTGAAGTCTTTAACGTTTGGGTTCAGGGTGCGCCAGGAGTCATGTAGTAATAGCTGATTGAGGAACGATTTATTTTCTTAAGGGCCGAATACGGGAGTGAGGAGGAGCCGGTAGATGTGTCTTGGATAGGGTTAAGTGGAACATTGAAGTCTCCTCCCAAGATGAGGGTTCCTTCTTGGAAGGTTGTGAGTGTATCCGTAATTTTCCGAAAGAAAGGTACCTGACAGCAGTTGGGGGCGTATATATTAGCTAATGTGAATTTTCTATTGAGGAGGGATCCTTTGAGAAATAGGTATCTGCCTTCCACATCTATTAAAGAGTCCGTAATTTGAATGGGGCAGGATTTAGCAATGAGTATTGAGACTCCTTTTGTTTTGTGCAATGGGTTGGTAGCGTGGTATACCGTGGGATACCAGTGATTTTGTAGTTTTGGCGTAGAGTCGGATCGAAAGTGGGTTTCTTGAAGGAAAATAATATCAGCCTTATTGTGGTACATGGTGAGGAGTAGTTTGGAGCGTTTCTCTGGCCTGTTGAGGCCTTTTACGTTTAGTGAGATGAGTTTGAGCTTGGTGCTGTGGGTGAAGCTGGATGGATTCGTCATTGTATAGGTGTGTGAATGTATTTAGGAAGATAGTACGCGCTGCGGTGGTGGAGGTGATGGGATGGGCTGAAGGGTATGTGCGTGTGGGTAGGGCAGGTCGGGGGACAGGGGTAAGGGAGGGTTAACAATACCGGTATTGAATGTGACCCTAATCACCTAATTCAGTGACCAGGATCACAGTAATTTACTAACCGGATAAGGTCAGTGGTGTGTGTAGGTTCTTATATAGGAGATGCTAGATAAAATTTGTTTAACCACTGTGTGGGGGTTGGTCTATCAATCGAGAGATGTCTACAGCAGGTGGGAAAGTCTGCCTGTGAGGTCTAGCTCACCAGCAGCCTTATTTTATGTATGTGGTGGAACAGGGGGGATAAGTATGTAGTATACATGTTGAGAAACTTGGCGGAATGAGGTCACATAATTGATAGGATGGCCGATAATTTGTGTTTGCGGGATAGTTAGACGAGTAACAATATCAGTGGTTAGTTATACCTTAGATCGAGTTGGGGGGGAGTGATCGTTTGGGTGATGGTTACGGGTAGGGTCGTATCAGTGAGGGGGAAAGGCACAAAGAAGGATAACCTTAATAAACATTGCTACACAAGTATATAAACATCTATTTCTAGATAATTGGTCCATATAGTAAACTAGCCTAAGGTTGAGTAAGCGGGGTAACATATCATGTGTGGTGACAATCATCTATATTAATACATCTATGTTTGTATAGAGTGGTTATTTATTGGAAATAAATATAACTTAACCTGTGTGGTGTGTGAGTATAGGCATGTGTAGTCAACCCAGGCAAAGACAACATTTCAGGAAGGTTTTAATTCTCAAATTGTTTGTGTGTGTAGATTCGTAAGGGATGGACGGAGTTTGATGAGTGCAGTAGTAAGTGCAGTCCCCCAGTGTATTTCAGTGTAATGACAAGTGTGGTGATGCATGGTGAATGTACTGTCAATCGTGTTTGTTTCGGTATATGAAGGTGAAAGAGGGCATATAATGTGTAGGAATGTAGAGAAGATGTGTCCAAAGCCAGTAGATGGCAGTAAAGAGCTGAGGTTCAGAAATTTCGTCAGTTTGAGAGGAGTGAAGCTGATAATGGGATTGCAAAAGAAATCTTCATCTCAGGTGATGTCAGTGTGTGTTGCTATGTATCAGTGTCTTCCCTATACGGGAGGCAGAAATCTCTTAAATCATTCAGCTTAAAACTGTTAACTATAAACTTTAACAATTCACCCTATTGGTGTTACTCAGGATATAAAGGGTGTACAGGCAGCAAGTCCAACGAGGTATATAGTACGTGGTCCGGTGTTAGAGAGCTTACATTTATACCAATGACTGTATGGGGAGTAGGAGGAGCAGATCCTGGGGATAGGGCGTTCTGCAGTGGGGAGAGGTAACTACAGTATGAGTTTCGCTTCTGGTGCAGTTCGGTAGTCCATGAGTTGAAGGGCCGTGAGGAATTAAAAGTGAAGGAGTCTGTGTTTTGTTGTATGGGAAGGTAGCAGAGTCAATGTGTAAATGGGAAGGGGAATCGCAAACAGGAGGACCGGTTCCCGGGTAATGCTGCAAGGCATCCAAGTGTAACGGTGTGTTTTCCGTAGAATGATGATAAGAGTGGTATAGTGCGGTGGTAAATTTCCATGAATAGGTTAATCATTAAACAGAAATTAAATTGAATGGAGCCTGAGTGGGGAGGGAGTGTAGGTGTATGTGGCAAACCCAGGTATAAGCAGCATAGCTAGGGGGGCCAAGTCTCTGATGGTATGTATGTGTAAACACATAGGTGAGTAACGGACTATAATAGTTATAGTAATAAGTATTTTACCTTGTTGTAATCAGTGTGATGGCAAGTGTTGGGTGTACATGCTATAATCAGTGTTGATCGTGTCTGTGTTTATGTATTAGGTTAAATGAGGGTATAAGGCTTATTGGAGTATAGATATTCTGGACTGAAGGTCAGTAGATGGCAGCAGAGAGCGAAACTGCAGAGAATGGGTTGTGGCTTAAGGAGTTAGGCAGTATGAGGGAGAATAAACTAGTATAACGATTGCGTATAAGATATTTCTCTGATACGGTGTCAGTGTGTGGTGTAGCATAACAGTGTCTTCCCTAAATAGGAGGCAGTAACCACTTAAAGCTTATAACTTCTAACATTAAACTATAACAGTTAGCATGTTACCCTTCAGACTTTGCACAGGGTACAGAGGATCCGTAGATGTTAAGTCCGGTGGAGCATACACCGTAGGTCCCGGTGCCGAAGTAAAGCATCGGTGCATACAAGTACCTGTAAAGAAAGCAGGAGGTGTAGTCCACGGGGATTGAACGGGTTTCAGTGGGGAACGGTGTCTGCAGCACATAGTCCATGGTTGTTCTGGTCCGGTGATCTGTCAAGTGGGAAAGTGACAAGGAGGGAAAGTTTAAGGCGTCAGTTTTCTGTTGTAGGGGTAGTCAGCAGAGGCAAGCAATGCGTAAGTGGGAAAGATCCTTGCAGGCATGAAGATCGGGTCTCGGGTGATACTGCAAAGTGTTCAGGTGAAGCGGTTGTTCCTCCATGGAATGTTGGTGAGTGTGGGAGAGGTAGTCGAGATAGGTCCGGATATATGTAGAAAGGAGAAGGTGGTAGAAGTGGAGTAGGGGCTGTCAGCTGGAGCGTCTGGTGGGGACAGCGTACTCAACGGCCTGGAAGTAAATTAACAATCACGGCGAGCTCTGCGAGGCAGAGGCGCTGTCATGGGGCTAGGAGGCGGGTGACGGGGCCCCCCTGAAGAATAGGGTCTGATCGGTGAGGGCGATCTGCGTCTGCGGAAGCTGGTGTTGTGAGCATCCATCGGTTCTTCTGCTGGAGGGTGACGGGTATGAGGTAAGATGTTGAATTCCTCATACCAGTTTGGGACCGACACAAGTGGAATGTCCAGGGTGCGGCAGAATCCATCAAGGTCTTCTGGAACTCTCAGTAAGGCAGAACGGCCTTGGTGGGAGGCAGAGAGGCTGAACGGGAACTTCCAGCGGTAGCGGATTCCATTGTTCCGCAGAACTTCTAGTAGGGGCTGGAGGTCTTTGCGGTGTCGTAGCGTAATCGCTGAAAGATCTTGATAGATGTGTATATGGCTCCCATCATATTCCAGCTGCGATTTTTCTCGTGTTTTCTTGAGGATTTCTTCTTTGGTTGTATAGTCATTTACAAAGCAGATGACATCTCGTGGGGGGTCTGCTTCTCTGCCTCTGGGACGGAGCGCTCTGTGTATACGTTCCATAGCTACCGGAGTATGACGAGGCCTATTGAGGAGTTGGTTGAAGAGGCCTGTGACAACTTGGAGGAGTTGGTCCTGGTCCACGGATTCGGGTAGGCCTCTCACCCTAAGGTTATGTCTGCGACCTCGGTTGTCGAGATCTTCAACATGGCGTTGAAGATCTCTAAGTTGCATGGTATGGGAGTTCACTTTATAGTGAATTGCTTTTGTTGCTGAGCCTTGTAGTGCTACATCGTCTTCGACGCGCTGCATTCTCCCTGAGATAGCCTGTAATTCGTGGCGCAAGTCTGAGATGGCCGAGAACAGAGTATCTTTAATGTCAGCTGCCACAACTTGGAGATCACGTAGACTCGGTTGACGGAGAGAAGTGCTGTCATTCTCCATTTGTGAATTGTGAGGTTCGGTTGGAGTGAGGAGAATTCCTGTCAGTTCCTGAGAGGGAGTTGAGGCGGGAAGAGGAGCCGCCATATTAGGCCTCTGGGTGCGGAATATCTCCGGTATAGTGTGGTTCGTGCGGCCGGTAAGTTCCCTCGGGGAGCGGGATCGGGACTGCGAGCTTCCGCGGGAGGAAGTTCCCATAGTGGGTAGCTAATAAAATTCGAAAGTCCCCAGTTTTAGCTGATGAAAAGGCTGTGGTGAGCGGGAGCCAAGGGATCAAGCAGCCATCTTCTCTCAAGGCAAACCACGCCCCCCACCGGTGTGATTTTTAACTGCACTTTCTGTCTTAGTCTGCTTTTTCTCTACTATCAAGGGGGTGTTGTCAGGGACCATCTGAAAATTAAATATTTGAGGAGTGGCCATGGGGGTGTCACCATGCTTATGACTGTATAATTGGGCCTCCCTTACACACAGTTTTATACAGTTTGCATTTGGAAACTGGTAGATTATAGTTAAGCATTATTTTCAGGGATACCAAACACAGTATTTTGGATGGGCCTGTCAGCCAGGAGGTATTTGACTGCTATCTCACCCTTTGTATGTGCTAGGTTAGTCATGTATGACCTTGATTTGTTCAATATGATATTCCCCATTCAAATATATACTTAATATTAATCATGTCTGATTTTATGAATTGTGTGTGGATTTTGTTAACCACTTCAATACTGGGCACTTTCACCCTCTTCCTGCCCAGGCCTATTTTAAGCTTTCAGCGCTGTCGCACTTTGAATGACAATTGTCAGTTATGCAATGTTGTACCCAAACCAAATTTTTATGATATTTTTAAGACAGATAGTGATTTCTTTTGGTCGCATTTAACCACTGAGTTTTTTATTTTTTGATAAACAAATGAAAAAAGATTGAAAATCTTGACGAAAAAAAAAAGTTTTTCTTAGTTTCTGTTACAAAATGTTGTAAATAAGTAATTGATCTCCTTCACTGATGTGCACTGATGAGGCTGCACTGATAGGCACTGATAGGCTGCACTTATAAGGTGGCACTGATGAGGTGGAACTGATGAGGAGGCACCAATATGCAGTACTGATGGGCACTGGTATGTAGCACTGATGGGCATTGATAGGCGGCACTGATATGCAGCACTGATGAGCACTGATAGGCAGCACTGATGAGCACTGATAGGTGGCACTGATAAGCACTGATAGGCGGCACTGATAGGCGGCACTGATGAGGAGGCACTGACCGTTATCACTGATGGACACCGAAAGCCACCACTGATGGTCACTGGTGGGCATCACTGGTGGGCACAGGTGGGCATCGCGGATGGGACTGCACTGATAATCAATGCACTGATTATCAGTGCAGACCACCCTTTCAGGAGAGCAGCTTATCGGCTCACCTCTACTCATGCCCTGTCAGCGTGAGTAGAGGAATGCCGATAACCTGCACTTCCTAGGTACACTGTGATCAGCTGTGTTTGGACACAGCCAATCACGTGCTATAGAGCCATAGGCTCCTTACTGTGATCAGAGATGCAGTGTGTCCAAGCGACACACCACACCACCGATCACTGTGCTGCGCACCCCAGTGGGCGCTCACGAGTGGCTTGTTCTGAAGGACTTTATGTAACATCCAGTCAGGACAATGGAGCCCCCGCCCGGCTGTCATTCTGCTATAGGCCGGGTGGGAAGGTGTTAAATTGGAGGTCTCTGCAGGGTCACTTCTCAGCCCTAAATGCCTTTTATGATCCCCATTAGTTCTGGGTAGACATTTTATGGCACGCTATGTATTCTTAAAGTGGATGTAAACCAGAATTTTTTTTTAATTAAGGCCTGTACCTTGTACAGTATAGGATTTTATGTCATCTGTGCCCAGTCTTGCCATAAAGAGTTAATCCAGTTCTGAGCAGTCCTCTTATCTTTTTTTAGTGAGATAAAAATGGTCAGACAGAGAAATAAATGTCTGTTTCACCCCCTTGCTGTGAGTGATTTACATATCTCATGCACAAGTGTGACAGAGCCATTCTGTGTACTTCCCATCCCCCCTCCTTTCTTCTGGATTTTAGTGATCATGGGGCATAATCCACAAGACCAGAAGAAGTTGGGTGAGAGTGGGTTTACATCCACTTTAATGGATTTAATTGACCTACAAACCAAGGGTGACAGAACTGAAGGATTCTGTTATAGTTTTACGATAGGTCACTTCCAATCCTCTCTGGAAAGTGGTAAGCTGTAGGAGATCATTGCTAGCAGATACTGACAGATCTCTAGCCTAAGTGGAGATAAGTTTTTTTGAACCCCAGGCTCCTGTTTGAACTAAAGCTAATGTTCTGGAGAGGGGGGAATCAGAGCTGCTGGATCTCTGGTTTTAAAACAGAGAAGGAAATTAGAAATAAAATCTAAAACAAAAAATAAAAATTTGTTTAGTTTAGTTTGGTTTCTTTATTTTCGAACAAATTCCAAATTTTCAGAAAAATGTAAGTTTGAATCAGTTAAAAATTGATCAATCAATTTGATTTCTGTGTGAAGAATAACTGGTTCTTAAGGAGTGGGCCGGGAAGCCAACCACCGCATCCTTAACAACCGATGATTCATCAGCCTTTAGCGGGTTTCCCCACTGAACGCTGAATGCAAAATTAAGAATAGTATGGGTCTTCCTGTTCGAATTCAAGTTCCTTTTTGAAGAATTCTTTGTGGGAAACTTCCCCTCCCCTTTTTCTTGTAAGAATAGTATGGATCTAGTATGGATTTTAAGGAGAACCCCACGCCAAGATTAAAAAAAAAAATGTGGGGTTCCCCACCAAGATCCATACCAGACCCCTCCTGAACCATACCAGCTTACATGACCTAAACATGGGGGGGGCTGCCTTGGGGAAGGGGGGCTTCCCCCAAAGCACCATGCCCCATGTTGATGGGGACAAGGGCCTTTTCCCCACAACTCTGCGGTTGTGGGGGTCTGTGGGCGGGGGGGCTTATCAAAATCTGAAAACCCCCTTTAACAAGGGGGCCCCCAGATCCCTACCCCCATGTGAATGAGTTTGGGGTACCCATTCACCAAAAAAGTGTAAAAAGTGAGTAAAGACACAACATGAGTTTTTGACAAGTCCTTTATTAAACAAATACAACATTTTCATAGGTGTAGATCCTCTGTAAATTACTCCGCACGCCGCAACCTCCCACCCGAAAAAAGGAAAAAACTTCTGGCCCCGACAAAGGCTCCCGCCGTGTGACAGCTCTTAAATAACTAAGGGGTGGGGCCACCTGATGACATCCCTGTCAAGTTTTGGCATAGGGTTCCCTTTGAGGTGCATACCAGACCCAAGGGACCATTGGAGAGGGGACCTATGCAGCTCAGTGCCGGCATTCTTTTCATAAGTCGCATCCAAATCCCATCTATATCATGGAGGTGTGACTTTCATGCAACTTTTGTGGGTTTACATTGAGGTCTAATGACTTGAAGTCGCATTAAAGTCGAACCAAAGTAGTGCAGAAACTACTTTAAAGTCGCTGCAACCTGAAGTCACACAGATATGAACAGTTATCATAGGGAAACATGGGGTGTGACTTGCCCCCCCCCCCCCCCCCAATGTGTTTTATTATTAATATTATTAATATTGTCTTTTTTCATTTACTTCTGTTCAGGGAAAGTACTCTAACTCAGTTCTAGGGATCTTCTCTAGTTCACCAAAAGAAGAGTATGATTGGCTGGAAGCAAAGCTCAAGTCCCAATTCAAAGAGGTGAAATGCTTTGAAATCATTAATGAATTCCATCAGTTTATGGACGATGTGGCTCAATGTAAGTTTGGGATTCTCTATCACACCAAGAAAAAAGGAAGAATTAATGTGACGGATATCACTGACTCTCTGTATGACCAGGAGCTGGAATATATGTCTACAGAACTTGGTATGGATTATCTTTTCATAACTCAATTCAAATGCAGAAATGTTCCTAAATGATAATACCACTTTTTTTTACAAAATGAATACAGCGTACATGCTGTATCGTTACACAATTCATGTATATAACTAGTGAAATTGGCTTTTCTGTTTCTATTTGCAGCCAGCTACAATGGTATAAAACTGGAAAAGGATTCCAATATGGCTTCATTTTGAACCACATCCCGCCTGCGCTATAGCGGAAAGATGGCTACAGCTCGGGCTTAATTTGCCGGGAGGGCGTACATGGACGTCCTTCCGTGATCGTGCTGCCCGCGCCGGTGTGCTATGTGATCACTGAGTCCTTCGTACTCAGCTGAACCCATATTTGGGTAAAGGGCCAATTATGACTGCCCTTTACCACGTGATCAGCTGTGCCCAATGACAGCTGATCATGGAAGTAAACACAAGCTCGTAATCGGCTTTTCTTTCCTCACGCTAATAGCATGAGGAGAGAAAAGGAAAGCCGATAGCTGGGTTGTTTTAAAGAGATATCAACACTGATAATCAGGGCACTGATTATCAGTGTTAATTGTGTTGACTAAAATGACTAAAACATTTTAGTCGACTAAATGAACTTTTTTTAATCGAATAAAATACAACTAAAACTAAAACAACTGAGATGACTAAAATAGGACTAAAACTAAAATGGCATTTTAGTCAAAAGGCTAAAATGGGACTAAAACTAAAATGCCATATTAGTCAAAAGACTAAGACTAAAACTAAATTGAAATTTGACTTCAAAATTAACACTGGTCTGTAGTGCATGTTCATACCTCAATGCCATAATAAATAACACATTAGATTTTTCACTCCAGCAGTATATAATGAGTTTGGAAATTCTAGAGAAATGTTAACTAATGCATTACAATTTAATTACACCCATTAGATTTTCAATGACTAAAATGAGTTTTAGTCGACTAAAATATACTGGAGATTTAGTCGACTAAATACGACTAAAACTAAAACAATTGCAGAAGATTAAAATGGGACTAAAACTAAAATGCCATTTTAGTCCTAAGACTAATGCCCTGTGCACACGATTGGACTTTCCGATGGAAAATGTGTGATTGGAGCTTGTTGTCGGAAATTCCGTGTGTGGGCTCCATCTGACTTTTTCCATCGGAATTTCTGACACACAAAGTTTAAGAGCAGGCTATAAAATTTTCCGACAACAAAATCTGATTGCCTAAATTCCGATCGTGTGTGGACAATTCAGACGCACAAAGTGCCACACATGCTCGGAATCAAGCAGAAGAGCCGCACTGGCTATTGAACTTCATTTTTCTCGGCTCGTCGTACGTGTTGTACATCACCGCGTTCTTGATGTTCGGAATTTCCGAAAACATTTGTGTGACCGTGTGTATGCAAGACAAGTTTGAGCCAACATCCGTCGGAAAAAATCCTAGGATTTTGTTGTCGGTATGTGTGACCGTGTGTACCGGGCATAAGACTAAAACTGAATCGAAATTTACTGCCAAAATTAACACTGCTGATTATCAGTGTCCTGATTATCAGCGCAGTCCTGATCAATGCCCGTCAGTGCCGCCTCATCAATGCTACCTATCAGTGCCCATCAGTGAAGGAGAAAAATTACCCGTTTGCAAAATTTTTTAACAAATTTTGCACATTTTTGGTCTTTTTTCATTTAGCAAGTGGTGATTAAATACCACCAAAAGAAAGCTCTATCTGTGTAAAAGAAATGATAAAAAATGTATTTGGGTACAGTGTTGTATGACCGTACAATTGTCATTCAAAGTGCGACAGCGCTGAAAGCTGAAAATTGGCCTGGGCAGGAGGGGGGTGATAGTGCCCGGTAGGCAAGTGGTTAACCACAGCAGCATTTAGGACATTTTGTGTTTTGTGTTTCAGAAGTCAACTCAAGTAATTTAATTTAATTTAATTTCTGTTCCCAGCAGTTCATTCTCTTAATACAATAATGGAATTGGTCATGTGACTATAGCAGGCAACGCCAACCCCCACCCCACAGATTAGGTAAATGCAGCCCATGTGTCAGACACAGCATCAGGTAGAACTACACAGTGAAGATTGCTAATATCCTTGCAATGTACTGTATGTAACTGACCAGCAAATTGGAGTTGCGCTTTATTTGTGAATACAGTATTAAAGAAACCCATGACATGATTTAATAAAAAGCTGAACAAACATCCCTGCTAGACATGTGCAGAACAAAAAAATTGGTTTTGTTTTGATTCGTTATTTAGAAAAATGTGTTTAAATTAGTTTAATTCTTTTCAGGAATTTGTTTAGTTTATTCTTTTTTGAATCGATTCAAATTTGGACCAAAACGTTTTCGAATCACTTTCGAATAGTTTTCAAATGCGAAAAGTTTTCGAATTCGAGTCGTTTTCCAATTTCCAAAGAGAATAAAATAGAATAGCAAATAAAGGAATAGAATAGAAAAGAATAGAAAAGAAAAGTAAAGGAAAGAATAGAATATGATAGACTAAAACATAACAATATAGGATAGAAAATAGAAGAACAGAATAGAATGGAATATAATAGAATAGAAAATAATTAAAAAAAGAATAGAATTAAATAGATTATAACCATCTTCTGAAATTCAAATATAATAGTAAAGAATAGAATTTAAAAAATAGAATAGAATAGAAATAATATAACCTTTTTTTTTCCAAAATTAAAATATAATCAATTCAAATTTGAATAAAATAGAAAAGAACAGAGTAGAATGAAATAGAAAATAACACAATAGTATAGAAAAAAACAACAGAATAGAAAATAATTAATTTAACCATCTTCCTATTCTAATCTATTCTATTCAAATTCGAATCGATTCTGTTTCCATTTTGGGAAATGGTTATATTCTTTCTATTCTATTGTTTTTTTAATTGTATTCTTTTTTTCTATTTTTTATTCTATTCTTTTCCATTCTATTATTTTATTTTCTATTCTATTCAAATTTATTCTATACGAAATTCGAATTTTAGAAGATGGTTATACTCTTTTTATTCTATTCTGTTGTTTTCTATTCTATTCTAATCTATTCTTGTCTATTCTTTTCAAATTCGAATTGATTCTATTTCAATTTTGGGAAATGGTTATATTTTTTCTATTGTATTCTATTTTTATTTTTTGTATTCTTTTCTTTTCTGTTTTATTATAGTCTGTTCTTTACTATTTTTATTCTATTCTATTCTTTTCTATTCTATTATTTTCTTATGTATTCACATTTATTCTATTTGAAATTCAAATTTCAGAAGATGGTTATATTCTTTCTATGTTTTTCTATTCTATTTGTTTCTATTATATTCTAGTCTATTCTGTTCTTTTATTTTCTATTCTATTTTGTTCTGTTTTACTCTATAATATTGTATTCTTTTCTATGCTATTATTTTTTTTTCTATTCTATTCCCTTATTTTCTATTCTATTTTATTCTCTATAGAAATTCAAAAACTATTCAAATTAAATTCAAATTAGAAAACTATTCGAATTTGAAAATATTTTTCATTATTTCGGATTCGTTTAAATTCTGTACATTCTATACATCCAAATTTCCGAAAATTAAAATTTGTCAGAATTTCAACTTGGAGCGGAATGAACTGCACATGTCTAATCCCTGCAATAGAAGAGGTATTTCTACTCACGTCTATGGCGGCCCGTGTCTTCTACCTTCACTTCCTTCTCATGTTGCAGCCAATGCTAGAATCTTCACTTCAATCCTCTTTGGAATTGTCAGATTCCTGTGTCCCCCATTCTCAAATTATTGAATGTTGGCCAATATAAGTTTAATTTAAAGTATATCTAAAGCGAAGAATAAAACTGTAACATGTTGCAGATTACCAACCCCAAGATATGATGTCTGCATTGATTACATTTTTTAGGCTTTTTTTCCTTTATTTTCACCTGGTGATCCAGCCAGTAACACACTTTGTGTCCCAGGGTCACAACACTAAGGGCACTTTCACACTGGGGTGGGCGGGAGTCGGAGGTAAAGCACCGCTATTTTTAGCGGCGCTTTACTGCCAATTTTGCCACACTTTTCGGCCACTAACGAGGTGCTTTTAACCCCCGCAAATGGTCAAAAAAGGATTAAAAGCGCCCACAAACGCTGCTGCAGCAGTGCTTTGCGGGTGCTTTTACTCCCTTTTTTAAAATTTCAATGGACAGGGGCGCTGTAGGAGCGGTGTAAACACCGCTCCTACAGAACCTCAAAGATGCTGCTTGTAGGACTTTTTTTAGCGTCCTGCCAGCGCACCGCTCCAGTGTGAAAGCCCTCAAGCTTTCACACTGGAGTGAGAGGAGAGGCGCTTTGCAGGCGCTATTTCGACTGTAAAGCGATTCATTGTAAAAGTGGCCTAACTTTACTGTATTTATAGAAAAACAGCAGGACAAAGTCTGTAAGACTACAGAACACCCCCCACTCTCCTTATTTCTATAACATAGGGAGCATGTGTTCTGTAGTTCTCACACTTACTGATAATATTATTCAGGGGCTGACTGAAGAGTTTTGGCCCAGAGGCAAATACAACCCAGAGGCGCACGGTGCAATGGCTCAGCCCCCCTCCAGCTATCCCTCTTCCCTGCCTCCTCCCAACCTCTATCCCAGGCTGAAGCTCTGCTCACTAGGCAGGTCAGGCTGGACAGCACCTTCTGCACCGACTCCGGGTTCCCGAACTGGCCGGCAGGAGGTGGCCAGGGGCTGCAGGGGAGAAGAGCCTCTGGGGGGCACAGAGCCAGCCTCTGCTTGGACACGGTATACATCATCCATGCCATTGGCCTGCACTCTGTCTTCCCCCTCATCCCGCACTCAGAAGGACACCGGCAGGGAATTTTTACTCCCCTTCACTAGGAAGCCTTTAGACGTGTCTGCAGTGGGGCATCAGAGCGGCCTGGGGGCAATTGCCCCTCAGCCCAGCCTGCCCCTTACATTGTTTAAGATAACATTCCAGAGAGCACAGAAGTTATCAGAGCAAAGATTTCTGCTGGATCAGCAGGCATTTTTTCACTTATCAAACAGCTATAACTAACTTTTACAGGAAGTCCCCGAGTTACGAACGGGCTAGGGACTGTAGGTTTGTTCTTACGTCAAATATGTTCGTAAGGCGGAAGCGCATGCGCAGAACGGCAGAGACATCGTTTTCCTATGTTTTCCGATGTTCTGTCGAAAGTGCCCGCCGTCAAAAAGTGGCCGCGCATGCGCAGAACGGCAGAGACGTCACGCCGCCTCCCGTTCGTAAGTAGGAGTCGTTCGCAAGTCGGATGTTCGTAAATCGGAGACTGCCTGTATTGATATATTTAACAGACCAAAAACAGACTGAAATAGGAAAAGTTCATTTTTGGGGTTCACATAGGCGTGAGCACGGGGCCTGGGCACACCCTAATGTGTGTCCAGAGATATGCTGTAAGATGCTGCAAGAGACTGTTTAGGGAGCTTCCTGTGAGACAGTTTCCCATTGAGCAGCCAGGGAGGCATTTAAGAGCCGCTTAGTGCTTTAAACTGTAATATAATGTCACTGCCTGCGGATACTCGGGGCTGATGTCGGGGGTAGTGGGACCAAACAGCTAGCCTATAAAACACACTGATGTCGAGGGCCGAGTGGGCCGCTCCGTGTATGTGGCTCCCACTCCTTTCTATCAGCTAATAAACACCAGCCAATGATTGGGCTATTTAAGAAAGGGGGCAGAGCCATATACACGGAGCAACCCGCCCAGCCCCTATTCCTTTGGCTGGTGTTTGATAGCTGATAGAAAGGGGCGGGGCCACATACACAGAGTGGCCCGCCCAGCCCCTATCCCATTGGCTTGTGTTTGATAGGCTAGCTGCTCAGTCCCACCCACCCCCGACATCAGCTCCGAGTTCTGACAGCTCCTCTCTGCAAGCAGTGACATTACATCACAGTTTCACGCACTGAGCAGCTCTTACATGCCTAGCTGACTGCTCAATGGGAAACTTCCCCTCTCCTAGATCAGTGCCAATCGGTGCCGCCTATCAATGCCCATCAGTGCCACCTATCATTGCCAACCAATGTCACCCAATATTGCCACCTGTCAGTGCCCATCAGTGCCACCTGTCAGTGCCAATCAGCGCCCACCAGTGCCACCTGTCAGTGCCCACCAGTGCCACGTGTTAGTGCCCCTCAGTGCCCACCAGTGGCACCTGTCAGTGCCAATCATTGCTCATCAGTGCCACCTGTCAGTGCCAATCAGTGCCCACCAGTGCCACCTGTCAGTGCCCACCAGTGCCCATCAGTGCCACCTGTCAGTGCCAACCAATGCCACCTATCAGAGACAATCCATGCCACCTGTCAGTGTCAATCAGTGCTGCCAGTCAGTGCCAACCAAAGCCACCTATCAGTGCCAATCAGTGCCCAACAGTGCTTCCAATCAGTTCCACCTATCAATGCTGTCTATCAGTGCCCATCAGTTCTGTCTATCAGTGCCCATCAATGCTGCCTAGAAGTACCCATCAGTTTTGCCTATCAGTGCCAATCAGTGCCCATCAGTGCTGCCAATGAGTGCCCATCAGTACTGCCTATCAGTTCCACATATCAGTGCCAACCAATGCCATAAATCAGTGCCCATCAGTGCTGCCTATCTGGGCCCACTTGTGCTGCCAATCAGTGAAGCCTATTAGTGCCAACCAATGCCACCTATCAGTGCCAATCAGTGCCAATTGGTGCTGCCTATCAGTGCCAATCAGTGCTTCCAATCAGTGCCAATCAGTGCTGCCTATCAGTGCTTCCAATCAGTGCCACCTATCAGTGCCCATCAGTGTTGCCTATCAGTGCCCATCAGTGCTGCCAATCAGTGTTGCCTAACAGTGCCATCTATCAGGGACAATCAGTGCTCATCAGTGCTGCCTATCAGTGCCCATCAGTGCTGCCTATCAATGCCCATCAGTGCTTCATATCAGTGCCGCCCATCAGTCCTGCTTATCAGTGCCAATCAGTGCTGCCAATTAGTGCCAATCAGTGCCACCTATCAGTGCCACCATGCTGTGCCTATCAGTGCTGTCAATAAGTGCCCATCAGTGCTGCCAATCAGTACTGCCTATCAGTGCCCATGAGTGCTGCCAATCAGTGTCACCTATCAGTGCCAATCAGTGCTGCCTATCAGTGCCTATGAGTGCTGCCTATCAGTGTTTCCAATCAGTGCTCATCAGTGCACTGAGTGCAGGGATGGGCAGTTGAACTCAGCAACTAGGAACATTGTCTATGGGGGCTGTCCTGGTGGGGCACAACTGAAATCCGTCTGTTTATTAATGCCAAATGCCGATCTTTCGTATAATACGTAATCACCACACTACTATTTACAATAAACTACTGGAGGTAAAATAAAAAGTGTCAGTAAAAGGCCTGCCACTAAGCACTGTTATGTGTTCCCAAACCATGAAAAAAGTGCAGCGCTAACTTACTAATCAATAACTTAACAATAATTGTGGAACCCTCTAATGTACGGAAATCTCAAAAAACATCAATATTACCACAATACCGGTGATATGTAACATCACATATAATACACATCAAACTGAAAAAATAAATAAAAAATGAAACTTAGCAGGGATGGTGGAAACCCCTCCTATAGATATTTGCCATACAGATTAACTACAAGTGTAAAAATTCCAGTGATATGTGATTTCACATGTAATACACATCAAAATGATAATAAGACATCTTTTTTTTTTTTTTTTTAACTTAGCGGCAATGGTGAAAACCCCTCTACAGATAATTGCAATAAAAATTACCATCAAGTGCAACAACTTTTTAGTTGGGAGGTTCTCACCATTATAGCTCTTTTTTAGATTGTTACACATTGTTAGGAATTTTTATTTTTTAGATTGTTACACTTAATTTTGTTTTAGTTACTATTATAATGTGAATTTTTGCACTTGAAGTTAATTTTCCACCACCCTTGCTCAGTCCATGTCTTTATGGACCTTGCTTTGGGCACTGGTGCGCAGTCATGTTAGAACAGGAAGGAGCCATCCCCAAACTGTTCCCACAAAGTTGGGAACATAAAATTATCCAAAATGTCTTGGTATGCTGATGTCTTAAGAGTTCCCTTCACTGGAACTAAGGGGCCAAGCCAAACCCCTGAAAAACAACCCCACACCACAATCCCCCCTCCACCAAATGATTTGGACCAGTACAAAAAGCAAGGTCCATAAAGACATGGATGAGCGAGTTTGGGGTGGAGGAACTTGACTGGCCTTAATATTAAAGTGGAGACTGCGACTGTGACTCATGGACAGCCTTCCCAGAAGAGTTGAAGCTGTTATAGCTGAAAAAGGTGGGCCAACTCAATATTGAACCCTACGGACTAAGACTGGGATGCCATTAAAGTTCATGTGTGTGTAAAGGCAGGCGTCACAATACTTCTGCTAATACAGTGTATATGTGTATATAAATATATATACCCTGTTTCCCCGAAAATAAGACCTAGCGTGATTGTCGGTGATGGCTGCAATATAAGCCCTACCCCCCAAATAAGCCCTAGTTAAAGTCCTTGTAGGTCTTATATTCAGGGTAGGGCTTATTTTCGGGGGTAGGGCTTATAGTGCAGCCATCACCGACAATCATGCTAGGTCTTATTTTCGGGGAAACAGGGTATATAATATATATACGCATGTGTGTTTGAGCTTTGGGGTGCACACCCTAATGCAATAGGCTGCGTACGCCTATGGGGGTTCATGTATGCTTTAACAGAAAAATAATCTTGGCCAAATCCACAGCTCAGGACTTCTTTTAGTCAAAAGACAGGACCAGATTCAGTTACATATTCCACCATGTTCTGTGCCAAGAAAAGTGAGGCAGATACCACTGGAAATATCCTCATACGGGGCTCAATTCACAAAGCTAACACACCCAGATGAGGAAACGTTTTCTTTCCAAAATGTGACAGTTATTATTTGCAGATTTAAATAGTATTTGAAAATTATAGTCATGGCTAAATTAGACCACCTCATCCTTGTGCTAAATCTTTGTGAATTAAAGGGAAACTCCAGCTATGTTACCTGACACTCACCTCCCCTTCTCCTCCCAAAGTCCCCTTGTATTTTTTTAAACCCCAATACATAATTTTTCCTCTGCAGTCTTCCAGCAGAAGCGAGGGGGGAGGCCTAGGAAAAAAAAAAAAAAGAAAGATTTTAAAGTTTTACTTTAAGCCTGCTTTCATTTATTCTGTGTTGTTTCCCATATAGGAAAGCAGCAGGTGTGTGTGGTCATTGATGACCTGGCTGACAACAGTGAAGAAGTGAAGACTCAAATACTGCGTGATCAGCCCAAAATCCGGAATCTGGACAATGATCTCTACCTTATTAAATGTGGAACCCCAGAGCAGAAAATGGAACAAAACAACGTTCTGTTCAGTTCTTTGTATGGTTTTCATGGATTTCTGTGACTGCAGTAGCTTGGATCTCAGGTCCAAATTCGGCAGAAGATATTTAGAGTCATCACGGCTCATAATGTGACTCTGTATAGATTTTCACAGTTTACACAGAGCCATCTAATTTCCTCCTTATACTTTGTTTTTCCCCTGTGATTTGTTATTTTGTTTATCTTGATTTGATATTGTGATTAAAGTAGAACTAAACAATACTAGATAAAATTAATTATATTGTTAATAATTGTCCCCATGTTGGAATCCTCAAAATTTTCTGTAAAAATCGTACAGAAAAATCTGATTTCCTAAATCTTACCTCTGAACCTGTACTTCCTTATTGGACACCCATGCTTAATCCACAGGTGCATATTCATAATCCCATATGTGACATTGCTGTTTAGACTACATATTCAAGCATCCCTAGAGCCACTGTACAAGTATGAAATGTAGAAGCAGCAACATAGACGGGATGTCAATCGTTTACTTCATGGGTGTGGGAAGGTGAGAAGGAGGATGTGCTTAAAAAATAGAAATTGTGCAAAAAATTATTGCACTGGTCAGGTGTGCATTGGCACGTTGACTTCTAGTTTACAGCAACACAGTTGTCACCTCTGGGTGAAAACTGTGCTGTGTTAAAGAGCTGGGTCATCCAAGAAAATGAATTATGGATGGGTTGTAATAGTCAGTGAGGGTTCCATGATTGGAGAGGATGTTGACCATAGAGGCACAGAAGCACAGGAAAGACAGTGAGGTCCTTCCTGGTTCTACTGTGAGAAAGACATCCCAAACAGTGAAGTATTCCGATAGCTAAAATTCAAACATTTATTACAATCAAACATATGCTTCTCAAGTGGCCTTCTTATCCTTTTGAGAAATGATGTCTTTCCAACCCTTATTTGATTGGTATGATTAACCCAACATATATCTTGCTATCAGCTCCCTCCTCCTAGACCAGAAATGGGCAGCTAGATACAGACTTGGATGCACAGGACTGGTCCCAAATATGGAAAACAATAAAATCCTGCTTTTGTAATACCCTAGCATTCAAGAAACCAGGCTAATGTCTATGGTGGATAAATATTTGGCATCTGGTACCCATTGCCCTTTTATGGCTATCTACGAGCAGGAATTGAGATGGCCCATCTGAGCTTTTGGACTGAGGTTTCCCCTTGGGTACACCTCTCCTATTCCCAACCCTTTTCTTCTCTTTTCAAATTTTTTACTGTACTTCTTCCCTTTGATGTTACCTTCCCTCTATTCTACTCTTGCTCTTCTCCTATTATATTGTTATTGTTGGTATAATATATAGTGTAATGCCTGTTATCTGGTAGACCTAGGTTTCCTTTAGGATATCACTACTACAAGTTAGCCCAGCAAGCCCATTTCTCCTTATCCATATGTATTGAATCCTTTGTTTTATGCATGCTCCAGTTGACCCTATTTTTCCACATTATGTTATCCTGTAACATTGAGTGCTGTGAATTTAATACATTTAACCAGAATGGAGGCAAGGTAGGCAACACTACAGAAGAAAAACAAATGAACCTTTACATACGCTTTATATTTCCTTTTTTCCTATAACTTTCTATGATGTCTGTAATGTAGTATAATGTCTGTAAGTTTATTATATCTTGAATTCCTAAATGTAATTTACAAATAAAAAATGGTGGCAGAAAAATCACCTTTAATGTTAGTTTTCCACCGTGGCAGCAAGTTAATATTTTACCAGTCATTACTGTGTACCGTATCACATTAACATACTTTATTTACCCTAAAGTAAATAAAAAAAAAAATCTTTGCACATTTATTTTACAGAAACCTTTTTTTACATGGTTAATAAAAACTGATACATTGCAGTTTGCTTTCAGAGATGTAAAAAATATACCTAACCTTTTTCTGGTTTAATCTCATAGGGATAACAGTAGGTTCTATGTCATGTCCCAGGGAATGTAAAGAGTCACATATTTTTCTACATTATTTCATATTCTTTATTAGGATTCATGCACAGGAACAGTTATAGGTGTTTTGTATTCAGGAAATATGTTGGATGTATGAGGTAAATGGTGATGCAAATAAGCATTGGAGTTTACAAGAGTATTGCTGCGTACTTTCTTCAATACAAGTAAATGGCCATACGTATGTCTCTCTGGGCATGGGACAGCATTTTTAGCATGTTACATGGTAACACCAGACAGGAAGTGAGGGGAAATCTCTCTAATGCCCCGTACACACGGTCGGACTTTGTTCGGACATTCTGACAACAAAATCCTAGGATTTTTTCCGACGGATGTTGGCTCAAACTTGTCTTGCATACACACGGTCACACAAAGTTGTTGGAAAATCCGATCGTTCTGAACGCGGTGACGTAAAACACGTACATCGGGACTATAAACGGGGCAGTGGCCAATAGCTTTCATCTCTTTATTTATTCTGAGCATGCGTGGCACTTTGTGCGTCGGATTTGTGTACACACGATCAGAATTTCCGACAACGGATTTTGTTGTCGGAAAATTTTATATCCTGCTCTCAAACTTTGTGTGTCGGAAAATTAAATGGAAAATGTGTGATGGAGCCTACACACGGTCGGAATTTCCGACAACAAGGTCCTATCACACATTTTCTGTCGGAAAATCCGACCGTGTGTATGGGGCATAAGACCCCTTACACACGAGGTGGGCTCTGTTGGAGTCCTCCTGCTCAGCTGGGAATCTGTCTACTGATCCCTGCTGAGCAAGAGGATGGCTGGTCCATGTACACCCCACTTATGCAGAGCAGACATAGACACAGCCCGCTCCCCTCTATGGGCAGGCTGCATGACCATTTACACCTGATTGCCTGGTAAAAAAAAGTTCTGCTAGCAGCATCTTTGGAGCGGTGAAGGAGCGGTGTATACACCGCTCCTTCACCACTCCTGCCCATTGAAATCAATGGGGCAGCGCATGTATACTGCCGGCATAGCGCTGCTGCAGAAGAAACCGCCCCGCTAGCGGCCGAATACCGCTGCTAAAACGACAGTAAAGCGGCGCTAAAAATATCACCGTTTTACCGCCGACGCCGCCCCCGCCCCAGTGTGAAAGGGGTCTTAGTGAGCACTTCTCCTTTGCCGAGAAAATCCATCCACTTCACAGGTGTGGCATATCCAGATGCTGATTAGACAGCATAATTATTGCACAGGTGTGCCTTAGGCTGTACACAATAAAAGGCCAATCTAAAGTGTGCAGTTTTATCACACAGCACAATGCCACAGATGTCGCAAGTTTTGAGGGAGCGTGCAATTGGCATGCTGACGTCAGGAATGTCCACCAGAGCTGTTGCCCTTGAATTGAATGTTCATTTCTCTACCATAAACCATCACCAAAGGCGTTTCAGAGACTAATTCTCACAGTGACACTGACAGCAATGTGCAGCAGCACAGATCACTGACACGACACGTCCCCTCTTGAGTCATAGTGACAGTCTCTCTCCATACCAGGTTGTCCCTATAGTCTACTGCAGTCCAAACAGCACTGACAGTCCCACTCCCGTCCCTCAGACAGATACATGAGGCCTTGGCTGCTCCGCTCAACTCCCTTGCACCATGACATCACACAACACACTCAGGCACCGCCTCCAACAGACCTGCCCTCCGACGGCACCACCCGAACACTCTGTAGCAGGCACTCGGATGGATTCAGGGGTGTCACAGCCATATTTTTTACTGGCAACCTTTTACTGTCACTGCCATTTACTGGCACGAGAAAAGTGCCAGTTTTTTATACTGCCCCCAACTGTCCACCAAAAGCCTAACAAAGCAGCCAGGGAAGATAGTACAAATGTCATAGGTGCAGAAAATATAAATCAGCTTGTTGAGCATGACAGGTGACACCGACTTTCAATCTCACCGATCTGAGATCAATTTGAACACACCACAACTGTGAGCCAAACACTTTCCAGCTAGTTAGTTTTTTTGAAAAAAAAAAGCAGAAAAAACAGGTATGACACCTTCTAAATAATATTATTATTATCCACTTGAAGACTGGCCTTTTCAGGCACTTTTTGTTTACATCAGTTTAGATCAGTATTTTTTGATAGAAAATTACCTATAACCCCCAAACATTATGTATAACATTTAAAATTACTTTGAAAATCTCCATAGGTGACACTTTAAATTTTTCTACAGGTTACCTGTTTAGAGTTTCGTATCAAAAGAGTATATTTTGCGCTAACCATATGTAAAAAAACAACAAAGCGGTGCAGCTGCTCGTGTAAGTCAAAAATACAAAAAGGACCCAAACAAAATAACAAAAAAATACAAGCGTGCCACCAATAACTATGTATCTTGATACTATGTATACAACTACATTTCCGTGATTCACCACTATTCTCGTGAAGAAATGTTTAAAAAAATAGATACATTTTTCAAACTAGCTGAAATAGCTTGTTTATGCAAAGTGTTTATATGTCACAAATAAGGAGCGACTAATTTACTCCATTTACTTTTACTTATACCAATCGGTTAAACGAATAACTATTCAAATGGTGAAATATAGGTAAAAAGTTACTAAGTGCCTATTAAAACTGGTGCTTATGTGAAAAAAATCAATGTATAGATCTATGCGTTCATAATCTTTCAACACACCAATTAAATTATTACTTGTTCCTCTTTAGAAAAATAGCAGAAATAAATCACCCTTGTGATGTGTCATAAAAAATAAAGTCCATATGAGGATATCTTGTATTGTAGATCAATCATGAAGCTTCTGCTTTGGAACAAACAAATAAATGATCTTCCCGCTATAGGTAAAGTAGAAATGCTCGCTTACCGAATCTGTAGGATCTCAAATTATAGGGATCTTAAAGGCTTGTTGCATTCGCCTGACGGCATCTGTGATCTCCACCTGGGTATTAATCCAGAAAGTTTTTCCTGTTTTTCTTCAATGGAATAACCAACAGACACTTTCTTTGGGTTCAGGTGTTAAACTTCCACAGCTGTGGGAGGGAAGGTCAATTATCTTCCCTCAATCCTCCACACATCCAGACCCCTCAATAAAAACAACACGGGGGAAACTTCATAGTGTAGATGTAAAAATTCATTAAAAGTCACTTGTAATTCCACAGCAATTGCACACAGCACTAAGAACACAGCATTTCGGAAATTGCAAGCCAAAAAGTCAAATCAAATTGCACCTATATTTCACCATTTGAATAGTTATTCGTTTAACCGATTGGTATAGGTAAAAAGTAAATGGAGTAAATTAGTTTCTCCTTATTTGTGACATATAAACACTTTGCATAAACAAGATATTTCAGCTAGTTTGAAAAATGTATCTATTTTTTTAAACATTTCTTCACGAGAATAGTGGTGAATCACGGAAATGTAGCTGTATACATTGTATCAAGATACATAGTTCTTGGTGGCGCGCTTGTATTTTTTTGTTATACCTGTTTAGAGTTACTGAGAAGGTCTAGTTCTAGAAATATTGCTCTCACTCTAACGTTCACGACATATGTATGCATTCACTTCTGCGTGCAAACACGAAGGGATGGGGTTGCTTTATTCCTATTACAAGGAGTGTAAACATCCCTTGCAATAGAAATAAGGATGACAAGTTCTCTTTATGTAGAGATATGGGATCAAAAAGACCTCAAATCTCTTCTTTACTTTTAAAAGCAAAAGATCAAAAAAAGAAAAGAATTTTTGATCTTTTGCTTTAAAA
Source organism: Aquarana catesbeiana (assembly GCA_037953035.1). Classification (NCBI taxonomy): domain Eukaryota; kingdom Metazoa; phylum Chordata; class Amphibia; order Anura; family Ranidae; genus Aquarana; species Aquarana catesbeiana. Next base: position 3,875,696 of record JBBHAA010000512.1, on the reverse strand, counting down.
AAAAAAATTGTTTACTTCCACCTTGGACCGGAAGTGTTGTCATGACAGCTCTCCGGTCCTCCAAGGCTACAGAGGCTATCAAAGATGATCTAGTCTGTTATCACCTCTGTGACCAGCCAGCCACACCGTTGGATAGTTTTTTGACATGCCAGTGGAAATGGTAAGCCAGAGAAACACCGGCAAGCGGCGGGAGGGAACGTTTCACTTCTGAAAGTGTTTTAGCGGCTCGTAAACTGCTCGGACCCCTTTCATGAGAAAGCCAGCCAGTGGCTGAAAAAAAAAATATATATAGCTTCAGCCATAACCCCCGGTAAACCACTTGCAATATATATTGCAACAGAAGATAAGGAATGCTACTCTGTATGAGAACTGCATAGCGGATTTCTATATTTTTTTATAGGACAAAAATAAAACTCACATGCAGGTGGCGGTCTTATACTGTTGTGTACAAAGCTCAGTAATAAATAAATTTAAATAAATAAATAAATAATAATAAATAATAAAATAAATAATAAATAACAACAATCAGAGGCGGCTCTAGGCTTTGTGAGGCCTTAGGAAAAATTTAGACATGAGGCCCCACTCACGCCCATAATGGATAAAAAAAATTCAAGCAAGTAAAAATGGCTGCAGAAAGATGCGTGGATCTAGCACACAGGTGATCAGCACCACTTCCAGGGCACCCTCCTCACCCATCAGACATATGCAGCCAATACAACATCTGGGACCCAGCAAGGTGACAACCCCTCTAGGATTTTCCCCTGTGCCTTGAGAGAATGGGAAGGGGGTGTCACTGAATCATTCCACATCCATAGAGGAAGGAGAGTGGGGGTACCCCAACGCAGATATATATATATAGAGAGAGAGAGAGAGAGAGACAGAGGGAGGGAGAGAGGGAGAGGGGGAGGGGAGAGAGAGAGAGGGGAGGGAGAGAGAGAGGAAGGGAGGGAGGGAGAGGGAGAGGGGGAGGGGAGAGAGAGGGGGAGGGGAGAGGGAGAGAGAGAGAGAGAGAGAGGGAGGGAGAGAGAGGGGGAGAGGGGAGGGGGAGAGGGGAGGGGGAGAGAGGGAGATAGGGAGGGAGAGAGAGAGGGAGGGGGACAGGGAGAGGAGGAGAGAGGGGGGAGAGAGAGAGAGAGAGAGAAGGGGAGGGGAGAGAGAGGGAGAGAGGGGGAGAGGGGAGGGTGGGAGAGGGAGAGAGAGAGGGGAGATAGGGAGAGAGGGAGAGGGAGAGGGAGGGAGGGAGGGAGGGAGAGAGGGAGAGAGAGGGAGAGGGAGAGAGAGAGGGAGGAAGAGAGGGAGAGGGAGGGAGAGAGGGAGAGAGAGGGGGAGAGAGGGAGAGGGAGGAAGAGCGGGAGAGGGAGGGGGAGGGAGGGAGAGGGAGGGGGGAGAGAGAGGGAGGGAGGGGGGAGAGAGAGGGAGGGGGAGAGAGAGGGAGGAGGAAAGGGAGGGAGGGTGAGGGAGGGAGAGAGGAAGAGAGTGAGGGAGAGGCAGGGAGAGAGGGAGAGCGAGAGAGGGAGGGTGAGAGGGAGGGAGAGAGAGAGGAAGAGACAGTGAGGGAGGGGGAGGGAGAGAGAGGGGGAGGGGGAGAGAGGAGGGGGAGAGAGGGAGGGAGAGGGAGGGAGGGAGCGAGAGGGAGAGGAAGAGAGTGAGGGAGAGGCAGGGAGAGAGTGAGGGGGAGGGGGAGGGAGGGGGAGAAGGAGAGAGAGGGGGAGGGGGAGAGAGAGAGAGGGGGAGGGGAGAGAGGGGGAGAGAGGGGGAGGGGGAGAGAGGGGGAGAGAGGGAGGAAGGGGAAGGAAGGGGGAGAGAGAGATCTCTAGCCCCATTCCTGTCTGCAGCCCCTCCTGTGCCCCATGTCCCAGTCTGCAGTGCCCCTCTGTGTGATGCTTGGTACGGTACCTTACATGCCAGCAGGATGTTCATGACGGCCAGCAGCAGGCAGGGTCCATTCTCATTCTGGGTGAGGACAGTGTCCTGCTCCTTCCAGAGGATCTGTTTGCTGTGAGATGGAGTGGTCCTTGGTCACCTTTACCTTCCACCCGTCCTCGTTTTCCAGCACCAGTCAGCCTGTGCTCCAGTCCTGGGAGGTTTTTAGAGCTCTTCTCCCTCCAGGACTATCGATCCTTGCAAGCCTCGCTGCTCAACTTGCCCGCCAGGCCTGGACTGGAACAAAAATAGACTGAGCAGCCCATGATAGCGGTCCCTTCCCCACTCCCCAGCCTGAGAGACCCCCGCAGCAGCAGGAGTGAAAATAGGGGGGAACCTAGAAGAGCTGCCCTGGGGTGAGGGGGCCAGAAAAGAGAACAGGGGTGGCAGGGAGCATGGGAGTGAGGCTGAAAGCAGCAGAGGGAGGGGGGGCCGAGAGTGTGGGGAGCAAGAGCACTGGGGGAGTGGAGAGCAGGGGGGCGGAGAGTACTGGGGGAGCTGGAGAGCACTAGGGGGTGCACTGGTGGGAGTGAAGAGCCTGGCAGGGGCAGAGAGCATGGGGGGGGGTGATGGAGAGCATAGGGGCCAGAGAGTACTGGGGGAGGGGCAGAAGAGCATAGGGAGGGTGGGGGGTGAAGAGCACTGGGGGAGCTGGATAGGACAGTGTGGTGGAGAGCATGGGGGGGAGCCAGGGAGCACAGGGGGGGTGGGGGAGTTGGAAAGCACTGGGGGGGGGATCTGGATAGCATAGTGAGGTGGAGAGCATGGGGAGAGCCAGAGAGAAAAGTGGGGTCTGGAAAGCACAAGGGGGGAGCTGGAGAGCACGGGGGGAAGTTTAAAGCACAGCGGGAGCACAGGGCACAGAGCCCTGGGGGTGCAGGTAGAACTGGGAGGGGTTAGGGAGCACGGGGGGGAACAGAGAGCACTGTTGGGGGGAGCCAGGGAGCACGGGGGGGTCGGAGAGCACTGGGGGGAGAGTATGGGGGGAGACAGTGAGGACCAGAGAGCACTGTGGGGAAATATCAGTGTGGGGGGAGCCAGAGAGCACAGAGCACTGGGGGGAGGTGGAGAGCAGTGGGGGGCAACTGGACAGCGCAGTGGGGGGGTTGAGCATTGGGGGATCCAGGGAGCACAGAGGGGACCAGAGAACACTGGGGGCAGCTGAGGAGCAGTGGGGGGGACTAGACAGCACTGTGGGGGAGAGCATGGGGGGAGCTGAGGAGTAGTGGGGGGGACTGCACAGCACAGTGGGGGAGCCAGGCAGCACAGGGGACCAGAGAGCACTGGGGGGAGGAGCCAGGGAGCACGGGGCAGTAAAAGAGTTGGATAGGAGGAGCTCCGGTGGATGGATCCCATCCCAGCGCCTGCTGCAGCCTGGCCGAACGCCCAGAGAGAACGTGAGTGCCCGGCCGTGCCGCCCTCCTGTGTGCCTGGATAGGAGGAGCAGCGGGGACAGCTGCATATGGAAGAATTAATCTTTCCATATTCTTTCTGCAGCCAATGAATGCCCGCAGAAGAAGCGGTCATTCAGCGGCTGCAGGAGGAACATGAAAAGATCAATTCCTCCATATGCAGCTGTCCCCGCCGCTCCTCCTATCCAGGCACACAGGAGGGCGGCACGGCCAGGCACTCACGTTCTCTCTGGGCAGTCGGCCAGGCTGCAGCAGGCACTGGGATGGGATCCATCCACCGGAGCTCCTCCTTCCCCTTCACAGACAGTCACAGGGCAGGAATAGTTTCCGCCACCTGGCCAGACTCCTGACCCGAATAGGCAGCCGGCCAGACGCGGAGAGGCCAGATGAGCAGCATGGGCAGAAGGAGCAGCCTGCGCTGGACTTGGACATGGATTTGCGGCCCGCCCGGTGTGCGCTATGGCTGCCCGCACAGCTTTTACAGATGGCACCTGGAGCCTGTTTGTCAGTCCAGTGATCGAGCAGAGGCAAATTAGGCGTTCGCGAGGCCCCTGTGAGTGCGAGGCCTTAGGCGGCCGCCTAATTTGCCTAATTAGAGAACCGCCTCTGACAACAATAATAATAATAATAAAAATGTTTTATTATTATTATTTTTATTAATTAATAATTAGCTCCATTCCATTCATTTATATGCGGCATTCGTTATTTTGGATAATTTGTAACTTCGGATAAATTTTTATTTTTTACGTTCACTAACAGCCAAATTTAATAGGTATTATTAGTTAGTTAGATAGTTATTCTTTCGAATTTTTGGATTTTCTTTCTTATTTTCGGATTTTCAGATTTTGGAATTTACAAACTTACAAATTTACAAATTTTCGGATTTATGAATTTATGAATTTACGATCATAACGCGTGACCTGAAAACAGAAAAAAACAAAAACGAATGAAACGAAAGCGAAAGAATTTTTCGGCAGTGCACATGTCTATTTACCATTAGAAGTAGAGCAGGCTTACTTTCACTTCGCTACACACTTAAGGGTCTATTTATAAATGTTTTCATGCAAAATTTTCACAGCTTTCATCCAGGATTCACACATTTTTCTAATTGCAATTAATTAAAAATTGTGTGGATCTCAGGTGACAGTTGTGAGAATATTGTGTGACAAAATTTTTAAATAGACCCCTAATTGTATTTCCAGGCAAAACTTGTTTTGTTAAATTTTTTGTTTCTGTTTTTTAGTTTTGGATGGAGTGGGGAAGGCTTAGAACAATGTTTCTCAACCGTTTTTTTTTAATTTTTCCAGTAAAGGCACCCTTTAAAAATTATTGACAGTCTCGTGGCACCCTATAAAAATTAAAAAAACTAAATATGGTTGGTAGTACCCTGCGAGGTGCCTCCATCCCCATTGTACATACAAATGCAGAGTTTTGCCCATTGGGACTTTAGATGAAGCGTCACACAGCCAGTAATAAAAACATAGTACAGGTTTATTGAGTATATGCCAGCAATAAAACTGGAAAAAGGTGTCATAATGCCAGCCAGTTGGCCCAAATATACAAATCCATTACATGGTTATGTACAGTAATCAAATAATCCATGGTAATTGTGTCATAGCATCTATGGTGACCCAACGCGTTTCATGAGTTCAATCTCACTCTTCAGGGGTTGATGCATAGACATAATCTATAAAGTGAAATGGTTAAAAGATATAACATACAAAAAACACAGTCAAGTTATCCATACACACAGAGATGCAGGATGCCGCATGCCAAAATCCCACCCCAGAGGCGTCTGACCCGGGAGCTGTGGGTAAAGGATCGAAAATGGGCCGGCAGCACAAAACATGATAGATGGAAAATTGGGCAAACAGAACCGTCTAGCATGGCCTGCCAAGATGGTGGCTAAAAAAATTATGGATAGTCTCGAGGCACCCCATTCTAAAATATAAAAACTATTCTAATAGTTTTACATAATGCAGCAACATCCACACATGTAGAACACCCAACGTTAGAGGTGATTTATTCTTCCATAGCAAATACAACTGGTACTGACTAGTATTCTAATGTTTCTCTTTCTCTATAACTCAGCCAATGTGACCCCAACGCTGATGGAGGGGGGTGGTGGAGGTTCAGACAAGGATGCTATGGAGGTGACTGATATCCTCCTTAACAAATGATGATGCCATTGGTCAGCAGCTAGAAGGTTATAATGCTTCACAATGAAAACCTGTGGCTTTGTATAACTAAAAGGCAGGCTTCATCTATACACTGGCTTGTATACAATTTTTAGGTAATTTTTAGGCATTTTGCCAAGGCACCCCTGCAGAAATCTCAAGGCACCCTGGTTGAAAAAGGCTGGCTTAGATTCACAGTCAAGTTTTATTTGCTGTCTGAGTCCCTGCTGGGAATATTCACCTCTGTATTTGTCCTGTGACCATTGTCAGAAATAGGGATGAGCTGAGCATTTGGACCGAACATAACATTTACTGTTCAGATGTTTGGATGAATTTCTGGGACATTAGGTGGGAACTGCTCTTCTGAAATTTCTATGATGCATTGCCAAAGCGATCATTGGCCAACTTCTGGCACCTGACCTTCTTTTTTTTTTCTGTTGCATCCAAAGCGGCTTCTTTTCTCTTCGCAGGCCACAAAAATATCTCACATGCTGCCATCATTTCCATGTCCATTCTTCATGAGCACATCTAACTACCATTAGCTCACCCCTCTGCCTTCCACTGTTTACATCTCCGGCCACTGTTGTAGGCCTGCTACAATTACTATCTGAAAATAGGACCATAACTGCTGCTCTTTGCTGGGGTTTTTTATTATGTATTTATGTATCTGTTTTATTTAAAATTTTAATGTGACACCCCAAAATCTTCAGAAGATGTTTCACAGTTGCAAATGCTGTGAGTTTTGTTTAGAAGGATCTTTCCTGTGCACTGAAGAATTTTATCATTGGACAGTATTGGGGAACTACTAACACCCAAAACCCAATTATTTGCAGCTGTCTGACAGTAAATACATTCAATGCTTGTTAAAGCAGGGGCTGTCCTGTCCTCTTCAGGATTTTATTTGTAGGGTTCTGGAGTTTGACATTACGAACACCCAAAACCCATTTTTTTACAGCTGTGTGACAGTTGCAGATGCAATGAATGATTGTTAACCACTTCAGCCCCGGGAGGTTTACCCCCTTAATGACCAGGCCATCTTTTGCGATATGGCACTGCGTTGCTGCAACTAACAACTGCGTGGTCGTGTGACGCTGTACCCAAATAAAAATGGTGTCCTTTTTTCCCACAAATAGAGCTTTCTTTTGGTGGTATTTAATCAGCTCTGCGGTTTTCATTTTTTGCACTAAAAACAAAAAAAGAGCGACAATTTTTGAAAAAAATATATATTTCTTACTTTCTGCTATAAAACATATCCAATAAAAAAAATGTAAAAATCTAATTTTTTTAGGCCAATATGTACGTATTCTGCTACATATTTTTGGTAAAACAAAATCCCAATAAGCGTATATTGATTGGTTTGTGCAAAAGTTATAGTGTCTACAAACTATGGGATATATTTGTTAAATTTTTTTACCAATAATTCCGTCAAACAGTGATTTTTAGCGGGCCTTCGACATTGCAGCGAACAAATCTGACACTAAGTGACACTTTTTGGGGACCAATGACACCTAGACATGTGCAGAACTAAACAATGTGTTTTGTTTCATTTTGATTCGTTATTTACATAAATTTGTTTAGTTAAATTAGTTTCATTCGTTTAATATGTTTTCGGAATTCGCTTTGTTTATTTGTTTTCAAATCGATTAGAAGTTTTCAAATTTGAATAATTTTTTAAATCAAATCGTTTTTGAATTAGAAAACTTTTCAAATTCGGAATTTCCAAAGAGAGTAAAATACAATAGAAAAAAGAAGGAATAGAATATATTTATACTCATTTTGACAAATTGTTTTCTTGCCTCAGCTCTGATAAAACCTTAGTCTCTTAAATGTAACCACTTGCCGTCCGCCCTATTACAAAATGACGGCGGCAAAGTGGTTTGATATTCCTGACTGGACGTCATATGACGTGATCAGGAATATCGACCAGCTGAGCGCCCCCAGGGGCGCGCATCGCGGCGATCGTTGTTGTGATGTGTCAGTCTGACACCCCGCAACACCGATCTAGGTAAAGAGTCTCTGACGGAGACTCTTTACCACCTGATCAGCCGTGTCCAATCACGGCCGATCACAATGTAAAATAGGAAGAGCCGAAAATCGGCTTTTCCTCACTCGCATCTGACAGACACAGCCCCCCTCGGATCCCACCCAGGACCACCAGGGAAGCCGCCCAGGACCACCAGGGAAGTCATCCAAACTGGACCACCAGGTATGCCCCTAGATCCCCAGGGAAATACCACTATGTGCCCAGGCAGCTGCCAATCTGTGCCCAGGCAGCTGCCAATCAGTGCCCACTCCAAAGCCTACCACTGCCAGTGCCACCAGGGATGCCTATCAGTGCCTCATATCAGTGCCGCGTATCAGTGCCCATCAGTGCCACATATCAGTGCCCAGCAGTGCCCAGCAGTGCCGCCTATCAGTGCTGCCTATCAGTGCCACCCTATCAGTGCCCATCAGTGCCGCCTTTCAGTGCCCATCAGTGTCGCCTATCAGTGCCCATCAGTGCCAACCAGTGCCACCCAGTGCCACCCATGAGTGCCCATCAGTGCCGCCTATCAATGCCCATCAGTGGTGCATATCAGTGCCACACATCAGTGCTGCCTACCAGTGCCCATCAGTGCCGCATATCAGTGCCCATCGTCAGTGCCCGTCAGTGCCCGCTCATTGGTGCCACCTCATCGGTGCCACCGTATCAGTGCCTGTCAGTGCCGCCATATCAGTGCCCATCAGTGAAAGAGAAAACTTACTTATTTATAAATTTTTTAACAGAATCAAAAGCAAAACTTTTATTTTTTTCAAAATTTTCGGTCTTTTTTTATTTGTTTAGCAAAAAATAAAAACCACAGAGGTGATGAAATACCACCAAAAGAAAGCTCTATTTGTGGGAACAAAATGATAAAAATTTAGTTTGTGTACAGTGTAGCATGGCCGCGCAATTGTCATTCAAACTGCGACAGCACTGAAAGCTGAAAATTGGTCTGGGCAGGAAGGTGTCTAAGTGCCCTGTATTGAAGTGGTTAATTAAGAAGGGAAAATGACCATGCCTGTTAAGAAGTGGCTTTTGGGAAGCCTGGCTTTGGGTAAGCCTGTAAGAAGTTTAATATGTAGTGCTACACCTTCGTATGTAAAGGAGGGAAGTGTTGGCATAGTGAGACTGACACAGGGTTAATAGGCAATTACCGGGACCCGCCAAAACTTTTGCTAATCTTACTTTTTCTGTCGCATTTGCGAAGAAGTATAAGACAATTTGTTGTGTGGAATATGGCTGTAGGGTAGGGCAGTCCTGGTTTCACTGTGTTATATGATGTCTCAAGAGGGACAAATTAAATTAGAGTGAAGTAAATTTCCCTTGTTTATATTCAGGTATTTACAAGAAGGGGTGAGTATGAGGGCTCCCTTTTGCTAATATTTTGTTTACAGAATTGTAATTATAAGTGCTTGATTCTGCTTGAAAAATGTGCAATTTGTTTGAAATACATGTTTTAAAATATCATGTTTTGGTGACTCTTTAAAGGTAAAAGAATGGTATTTGGAAGTTTGTTCTATTTTACAGGTTACCAGCAATATTCCTGGGCAGCAACAGCCATGGGATTGGTGCAAAAGCCGAGCAGCTGATTGGTTGAATTGGGCGGTTAAAGCCCACGTGGAGAAGCCTATAAAAGGGGCTGCTGAGGTATTCTCACTGACCATTGGACCGGACAGCAGCGGAGCCCCCTGCAGCATGAAGTGCCATTCGCCTAGCAGCCGTGAGTTTCTCCTTCGCCGCCTGTTAGAAAAGGCAGAAAGTGAGGGTGGTGAGGAATGGCTGATACGGTGCCTGGGGGAGGAGAGTGGCACATCTCTGCCTTCATCCACGCCCCGTGAAGAGAAGGAGAAGCCGGCCCCAGTCGGGGACGGGACAAGACGTCAGCCGGGAAGAAAGAAGAAGTGTATTAGAGCAGCTGCTTCTCCTCACCCAACAAGCTGGGAGGGAGCCGGCGGTACAGTATCACAGAATGCACCTCATGAGGGGAAGAGCAGCGCTACTCCACCTTCAGTTGAAGCGAGTGAGCATACAGCAGCAGTTCAGGAGGGTGAGAAATACATGTTACCTCAGGTGTCTGAATTTTCCTGTTTAGTTGATTCATTATCTACAGTGTTGCAGAGATTCAAGGGAGCGCACACTAGTGGTGCTAATATTGATATGAAAACAAAAGGAGCACAGGTTTCTGGTGCAGGTGATGCTTTGCAATTACAAGGAATGAATATGGGTGATTTTTCAGGGGCACAGGTTACTGGTGCAGAGCATGATATGCAGCTGAGTGGTGCTGCCGCTAGGAGATATCAGGGGGCACAGGTCACTGGTGCTGATGACACGGGTCTAGATATATATTTCATTCAGGGGCACATTCCTATGGTGCTGGGGATAATATGCAATGCTCGGAATTTATGAATGATATTGGTTCAGTTTGAAGAGGTTTGAGTGACCCAGTTTTACATGATGAAGATAAAGAAATTATAACACAATCTAAGGTTATTAACCCTTCATTACTGATTAAACCCCCCTTACTTCTTAGACCATCAGCTTTAACGGTCGGGGAATCATCCTTTAAAGAGCCCCTGCCATGTGTTCTGTCACCATTAGGCTTTCATTTGCCTAAGGTGGTGAAAGTCAAAATTTGGAGGGGCGAATTTATTAATATATATTCACTGTTACCTGCTTCAAAAGAATTTTTGTCCAAAATAGACAAGCAATCCGCCGATAGGTCTGAGGAGGATAGGAGGAGGGCTATCCCTAAAACCTTCCAGAACTGGCTGCAAGCCTTTTGTATTTATGCAGCAGTAATGGGGGAACGCTTTCCTGTCAAATGTTCAGGTTTATTCCAGCATGTGGATATAATTGCGGAGGCTTTTCGCCATTTTGGTGGAACTGCATGGTACACATACGAGAATTTCCGTCAAAAATTAGCAGTTCACCCCTCATTACATTGGGGGTCAAAAGATGTGGGTTTATGGTTAAATCTTATGTTACCACCTAAACCCCAGTTCGCTCCTAGGTCAACATCTAGTGCTCAAAATACGTTTAAGAAAGGCTTTTGCTTTGCCTTTAACAAAGGTCAATGCAGATCCCTAACAAACTGCAGGTATAAGCATGAATGCTCCCATTGTAATGAGAGCCATGCGGCCAGTAGGTGTTCTCGTAAATCTGCCGTGTCCTCTTTTCAGCCACTTCCCAGAGACACTCATGGGAAAGGCACGGACTCCAGTGAAGCTAGCAAAAATGCTTCCATGGTCAGAGCGCTACCCGATCGCAGGATGGTAGCTCTACTAATTGAAGGTTTTAAGGAAGGTTTCTTTGTTCCATCATTTAAGGGAGCGGGTTGCACTATGGTACAAAATTTGAAATCTGCTCATACATATGCTTCGGTGGTTCAAGATAAAATCTCCACAGAACTGGCAGATGGCTAGATTGCAGGCCCCTTTCCCTTTCCTCCATTTCAGGATTTTCGTATCTCTCCGCTGGGTATAGTTCCTAAAAAAGAGAGTGGGTGTTATCGTATGATATACCACCTTTCTTATCCCTTAGACTTGTCATTGAACGATGAAGTCTCTGATGTTGAAGCTCCAGTGTTCTATTCCTCATTTGATGATGCTTTGGTTATGCTACAACATTTTGGCCAAGGCTCCCTATTGGCCAAAGCCAATATTAAATCAGCCTTTCGGCTTCTTCCAGTTCATCCTCAGGGTTTCAACTCATTAGGTTTTCAGTTTAAGGGCCAATTTTACTTTGACAAATGTTTGCCTATGGGGTTCTCATTGTCGTGTTTTTATTTCGAAGCATTCTCCACCTTTTTACACTGGGTTTTGTCAGAAATGTTACCCCAAGGAGGTTTCCTCCATTATTTGGATGATTTTTTATTTATCGGCCCTTTTGGCTCCCCTGCCTGTTTAGAATCCCTACAGATGTTTTTCCATTTGTGCGAAGACTTCGGCATTCCTCTTGCACATGAAAAAACAGTCCTTCCATCTACTTCTATCGAATTTCTTGGAATTACCATACATTCAGCTTCTATGGAGTTTAGACTGCCATTGCCAAAGATTTTGAGAATGAGATCATTGATATCATCATTTCTTTAGAGAAGGAAGGTCCTTCTGAAGGAGGCTCAATCGTTACTTGGTCTTTTCGCTTTTACAGCTAGAATTATTCCTATGGCTAGAGTATTCTCTCGCAGATTCTCCCTGGCCATTAGGGGTCTTACTAACCCTTATTCCCATATTCGTATTTCCAAGGGCATTAAGGATGACCTTAGGATCTGGGATTCTTTTCTGTGCACTTTTAATGGTTCTGCGATATGGCAGCAGGAATTTATTTATGACAATCAATTAGAATTCTTTACAGACGCGGCCGAGTCGTCGGGCTTTGGTGCATTTCTGAATGGTCATTGGTGTGCTAGTTAATGGCATGAGGAATGGTTGCAGAAGGATGTGCTTCAGAACCTCGTCCTTCTGGAATTATTCCCGGTCATAGTTTCTTTGGTAGTTTGGAAGGATGTTTTCTCAGATCGTAGAATCAAAGTTCACACTGATAACAAAGGTGTTTTCTTTGCTGTTAATACGTTATCATCTAAATCTGAACCTGTGATTAAGCTTCTATGTTTTCTTGTCCTTCATTGTATGCGTTTTAATATTTGGTTGAAGGCTGAACACATAGCTGGTGTGCGAAATAACATTGCTGATGCTTTGTCTCGTTCACAGTTCCAGAGATTTCGGGAATTGGCTCCATCAGCGGATCTGCATGGCTCCCCTTGCCCAGATTTCCTCTGGGGCTTAATTCAGAACTGATTCAGTCCAGCCTCAAAAATTCGGTGTCACAGAAGACTTGGTCGGATTATAGGCTTTCGTGGTCCAGATGGTCTTCCTTTTGCCAAAATTTAGGTCTGGACGAGTTAAGCGTGTCTTCTTATGTTGCTTTGTCTTTTACGTCCTCTTTAATACAGTCCCACCTCAGCCCAGCGTCCGTTAGCAAAATTTTAGCGGGTGTATCGTTTTTTCTAAAACTTGCTAGTTTACCTCCTCTTACTTCCTTTTTTCAGGTTAACCAAGTTATGAAGGGTTTCAGGAGGCTAAATCCTTCACAGGATAGTAGGCGTCCCATTTCAGTCTCATTATTATTGGATCTTCTCATAGCTTTACAGGAAGTATGTTCCTCAGATTTTGAGCTCCTCCTTTTCAGAGCTTCCTTCTCAGTCGCCTTTTTTGGTGCCCTTAGGATTGGGGAATTTACGGCCAAGAACAGTAGGTCTCAGTCTCCTCTACTTAGTTCTCATGTGTTCTTACATCAGGGATCTATTAATATCTTCCTTTGTAGGACTAAGTCTAGGCCGGCAGGTAAGGGTCAGTGGTTTTCGCTATCCAATTCCAATAATCAGACAATTTGTCCGGTCCTGCATGCCTATAGATATATGTCAGTTAGACCTTGTTCTGGGGGGGTCATTTTTTATACACCAAGACCTATCTTCTTTGACTAGATACCAATTTTCGGCTGTTCTGGCATCTTGCCTGAAATGTCTAAATCTCTCCAATTTTTGTTTTTCTTCCCATTCATTTAGAATTGGGGTGGCCACTACAGCCGATTTGTTGGGTTTCCAAGAAGAAAAGTTGAGGAAGATAGGTCATTGGCATAGTGACAGGTATAAACTGTATGTTCGCCTGGGGTTATTAACCATGTGAATTTTATTTTGCAGATCCCTCCAAAAATGTGGTTTGGATAGTAGGGTACTCCTACGTTTTCTGTGCTGCCGAACATGCCGGAACTAGGACCTACTCCATCAATTTAAGTCTGGACATTGATTCATTTATAGTTTTATGGTCAGGTGTTCGGGGGTTAAGGTGGCGGGACTTAGGTCAACATCTAGTTTATTTGGCCAGTATATGGCCTCTCCCTCGAATTTTAGTGATTCATGCTGGGGCAAATGATTTGGGCAAGATGGGAACATAGAATTTAATGTGCGAAATGAAAAGGGATATTTGTGCCATGAAACTCATGTTCCCATCTGCCATATTGGCATTTTCGGAAACGATCCCGCGTCTTTTATGGTCCCCTAATGGCGATCTATTCTATTTGGATAGAATCAGGAGACGTCTTAACAGGACAATCCACAGCTTTCTCATTTCGTCTGGCGGAATATCTTTTCGCCATTCCGAATTAGAAGATTTTCTGCCAGGTTTATTTCGAAAGGAAAAGGTTCATCTATCATTAATAGGTTTGGATATATTCAACATGGGTTTACAAAATCTGATCGAGTCGGCCATGGAGGTGGGGGGGCCTCAGCCAGCAGCTTCGCGGCTGGCCTCAGCCGGTGGGGAGTAGTCGTCCAGCATTGGCTGGATGGACACCGCTTATTTTGGTTTAAATGTAGTTCAGCCAAGGTGGCTTTATATTTATTTAAATTTGTAATATTCAATTTAGCCCCCCACGGATGACACTGTGGCCATATAATTCCACTTAATAAATATATTTAATTATGATATTGTGTTGTCTCTTTTATTCGAAGTGCCTTTGTGCTGGCCCATGAAAGGTCACAGCAATATGCTGGACCACCATGGGATAGCTCAAAGGAGACCCGCAGTCTCTGCTTTGTTCTATTTTACAGGTTACCAGCAATATTCCTGGGCAGCAACAGCCATGGGATTGGTGCAAAAGCCGAGCAGCTGATTGGTTGAATTGGGCTGTTAAAGCCCGCGCGGAGAAGCCTATAAAAGGGGCTGCTGAGGTATTCCCACTGACCATTGGACCGAACAGCAGCGCCCGCCCGCCCGCCCGCCCTAATTTCGAAAGTCACGATGTTGTCCGAAGAGGGAGTAGTCATCCAGCATTGGCTGGATGGACACCGCTTATTTTGGTTTAAATGTATTTCAGCCAAGGTGACTTTATATTTATTTAAATTTGTAATATTCAATTTAGCCCCCCACAAATGACACTGTGGCCATATAATTCCACTTAATAAATATATTTAATTATGATATTGTGTTGTCTCTTTTATTTGGAGTGCCTTTGTGCTGGCCCATGTGTTAGGTGGGAGGGGGTTGTGTAAGGTAAGGGAGTGTTCTCTACCTTGTGATGAGGATAAAGTAAGTGAGTAGTTTAAAGGTGTTTTTAATAAAAACATTCTACATTGTTAAGGGGAAGGCAAGTTAAGTTTGAAGGTGAAGAGAGAGAGAGAGAGGAGTTATTTATTAAGGAAAGGTTTCCATTGTACAAGCCATAAAAAAAAAAAAAAAAAAAAAAATGACACGAGTCATTTTAAAAGTGACAAGCAGAGTTTAAAAAAGTGCTTTAAAAAATGGGAAGTAACAGTCGAAACGGTTTGAGATTTAAAGGGGACGTGAATGTGGGGACATTTTTGCTGGCATTTGCATACCGAGCGTGGAGGGTCTTTTTCGTGGTTTGCTGTAGTGATGCAGAGATATTCGTTTTCATGTATTTATTGATTATGAAGTATTATCAAGGAACGATCTTTAAGGACAGCCAAGACAGGAGGTTTTGAGCAGTTAAGTAAACGAACACAGAAAGAGTTTTGTTTAAAATAAGGAAGTTAAAGTGTCACAGCTAGTTTAATTTGGTAGATTATCAGATAAAAGGTGTTGTTAAAATAAGGATTTTTGTGTAAACGTACCCTATTTGTTTGTTTGTTTATTGTTGTAGTTATAATGGGTCAGTACAGGTGGGACGTTACAATGTGCAGATCAGTGCAGATCACTGTTCAGCAACAGGCACAGGTACAGAAGGTGGTGGGAGCTGATTCCCAGGTGACATTGGGACATGGTGCCTCTACTGCACCAGACATATCTGATGTAGGGGAGGAGGACTGTGAGACCGAGGCTTCGGGGGAGGCACCCACACCTGCTTGTACAGGAAAAAAAGGTTCAACCAAGGGTAAAAAGAGAGAGAGCTGGTGAGTCTGGGGGTGTAAATTCTGACGCGGATTGCCAGTGAAGCGCTGGGGTCGCAGCTTTATGGACTGGCCGTTTCTGTGTTGATCAGTGAGGATTCTTGGTGTGCGGAGACCATCGGAGGGAGAACATGTTTAAACAATTCTCCCGCGATTGTCTCTGTTTCGTAGACTGTTTGTGGACTGTGATCAGTGGCGATCCTTGGGGTCGCCGATGTTCGCAGTTTCATAAGACAGACACCTAGGTAGGGGAAAGTTGTTGTTAATAGAGAGAAACGATTAATTTTATGTGTATGTGAACTTTTGTCTTGTCTTGGAATTCCAATTTAGAGTATAAGTTGTTTTTTCTTCTGAATGCAGATGGAAAGTTGGGTAGTTGATATGTGTCCTATGATCCTGCCAAGACAGGGAGCGTTGCTGAAATGGACAGGTGAGAGGGACAGAGTGGGGTACTCATCTGTGTGTGGTGCTTTAGGAGGATTTAATCACAGGTTGGGCAATGACAAGTTACTATTTGAGTGATTCCTCCTATCCAAAGTATTGTTTAGCACAATACACAGAGGTACATGTCCACTATGCTGCTTCAGAAAAAGAAGGGGATCAGGCCGTCGACCATTCCTTCGCCACCAATTTTGCATAACATATTCAGCGAGTCCAAGAGACTTGCTGAGGTGGAGAATGAATGTTAAAGAAGGATTTAATTCAGAAAAGTTATCTATAAAAATAGATGTTTATGGTTAAAATGTTGCAACTATTGTCAGTCTATTCATGGAATGTGTTGGGCATATATTAAGCCCATACCCAATGCATAGTTATTTGGGAACATTAAAAGGGAAATGTGACAGGTCACTGACAAAATTACATGTATGCGCTGGTACCAAATGTTTTTTTTTTTGAGGAATATGATCAGATACTTGGGTTAAAAAAGGGTTTAAAATAATTGCAAAATACAAATTTTTGGGAGTAACATTTCATCTTATACATGGAGTAGTTTTGATTACTTAAGTTGGAGTCTTTTAAAAGGGTGTTTTTTTGGTATCGACAAGTGTGCTATAGTTCAGATTAATAGATTGTATGTGTGAGGGGAAGTTGGGCCGACGGGCACATTTGTTGTTGGCGAAGGGAAAAAATTGGAGCTTTGCATTGTATAGGGACATTGCGTGTTATAAAACAAGGGAATGATTACTTGTGCAAATAGGGTTAATTGTGTTTAAGCTGTTTTAACATTGATTGGAGATCTTAAAATGTTTGATTCTATCTTTTTTGGTTAAATACAAGTTTAAAAGTGATATTATAATTAAGAAGTATAGGGAAGTCATGTATTCCAGGAGCTACACCAGATGAATTGTGGTTAGGGAGTAAAAGGGGAAGTAACTTAAGGTTGTCAAATCCAGTTCACTAGGTAGATATGGATTTTAAAAGAATAAAAATAAGTGTTCAAAGGTGTTTAAAGGTGTAACATGGAGAGTGAATGGATTGGCCAAATACATGTGGAATGAGAAAGTGGTTGTATTGTGTTTAATGAATGCACAATTATTTGATTAGTAAAGTATTTTAAGTGTTTATTTAAAATGTACACAAAGAGTTGTCTCATATTGAGTTTTCTTGGGTATTAGGCCCATGTTCCTGATAATATATATTTCCCTAAAATTTATGGGTTCAATTAAAATTACTATTACATATTACTTATGTTTGAGTCAATGAAAAATATTAATTTTAAGTTTGGAACTGTCAGGAGAGTTTTTCCCTGCTGGTATTATGTCATCTTTGGGCCGCAGTACTGGCGTCCACCAGCAGATGGATCCTGGCAGTGTGGAGCAGGTATTACCTTCTGCAATCAGGCATCACCTGACTTTGATAGCAGCTAATAGTATAAATACCCGGAACCTTGCCCTGGTATTGTCCTTGTGCCCTGACCTGCAGCCTGTTTATCTGTTATCCTGATCCTGGACCTGAACCCTGATTCCTGATTCCTGTATCCTGTTACCTGAACCTGTTTGTATCTGTTCCTGTATCTCTGGATCCTTGCCCTGCAGCCTGATTCCTTCCATCTTGTTGCCTGTCTGTTTACTTCTGGCCCCCCATCTGCTGATCTCCTGTTTATGACCCTGGCCTGGCTTGACTACGATTCTGGTACTCCCCTTTTGCTATATACATATATATACTGGTTGGTTTATTATCACTGTTTGGTTCAGTTTGTTCACTCTGTTTGTATTGGTGGTGTGTTCACATTTATATGCATTTACTTTAATAAACTTACTTACAGTACTTTAAGCTATTTATGTCTGGTTCACTCTGTCGCAGTCACACAGTTCTTGTCACAACTGGTTTATGACAGTTCCTAAGAATGACACCTTGAGGGTTAGCCAAATGATGCACGCCCAAGGTCCACCGCATGAGAGAGATTCAGATGCCAGCCCGAAGACCCAAATCTAGTCCACTGCATCAGTTCCAGTTTGTCTGTGGATATCGAGTTCTATTCTTACAGTGAGGCAGGGTTTTGGGGTAGAGTATCTCTGTAAAATATGGATGAACACAGAATCGACCCAAATGTTTTGGGAAAAGTTGAGGAGAATGAGAATTATAATGTGGACATTTCCTTTTCCTCCCTTTTTATGAATTTAATGGACATTCAGAAGCCATACAAGAGACTTTCTTTTTTGTGTATTTTTTTGGGACGTTTTTTATTTGGCCTAAAGGCTGTCATGCCCCTCCCACTTGCTTTTATGGACTTCACGCCCCTTCCCCTTTTATATTTCATGGACAATTGCTATGCAGCTGAGATTATGTGTTTATTGTTTTCTATTTTTACATGCTTAGCGTGGTGGTAAATTTCTGGGAAAATGGCCCAGGTGAATGTCAGGGTTACACAAAAAAACAGCGCTCAATGAGACCAGAAAATAAAAGAACTTTTACAAATGATATGCGTAATCAAGTTAATTTAATTTGATGCACACTAAAAATAAAAATCACAACAGTCAGATGAAAAGATAATATACAAAAATAGTACTTAATAGGAAAAAATCATTTTCATTGTTGAAATACTCGGAAAATTGATAAATACGATACCGCCCAGATGACAAGGGATTAATGCCAGCAAGTGTTTTCCAAATCCTGATGTGGAATAGGAGACCCAATAACTCAATATGCAGAAAGGAATCAAAGTAGAGAGACACCACTCTCTATGCTGCAACTGATGGCTCAATAATGGATGTCAGTCTTGTTCTGTTCCAGGAGGTGTATAGTAGACCATATTACCACAGAGCTTCCATGGTAAGCAGGCTGATCAGGCGAGCTTATACCTGGCATCCTGGGAGGCGCTCTGGACAGCGCAAACTGAGTCTGAAAGCCGGAAGGCAGGGTCAGAGCCGGGTCCTGGTAAGTTGCACTATTAGCCCAAGGGGTCGTCTGTCAGGTACTTGAAGTACCGTTTGCATTCTCTTCAGTGATCAGTGCTAAAAATGTACGCTTTCACTGTACTAATGACACTGGCAGAGAAGGGATTAACATTAGGGGATCAAAGGGTTAAATCCGTCCCTAGGGAGTGCTTGCTAACTGTGTAGGGGAGGTGCTTTGACTGGGGGAAGACAGAGATCCATGTTCCTGCTTAGAAGAAACACAAGATCTCCAACTTCTCCTCTCACAGAACGTCGATCTGCCTTGTTTACATAGGCAGACTGCCATTCTGCCTCTCCTGAGAACGATCGGCAGGTCCCGGCAGACATTGGGTGCGCTGGACTCATTGATTGGCTCCCGCTGTATCCAATCATAGTGGGAGCGGGTTGCCAGTGGCAGCGCAAGCGCGCCCCAGACCCAGTGCACAAAATCACATACAGGTACGTGATTTTGTGCAGGAGGGCCATAACAGGTGAAAGAAGAGTCCACCTTGTGCTTTGCATACATTTTTTCTGCTGGGTTATGGCATTAGGGCAACACCAGCAATGAAAACCAAATTTTCTCCTGGCTGTGTCATGGCAGCACAAAATATACAGATTTTGACCAGGGTAACTCCCCTTTCTGCAAGAATATGCAGGGTGGGTTACAGTGCTTTGTCTATATTAACCACGTCCCATTCAGCCTATTATCAATTGACAACTGGGTGGGACATTCATCGATCCAGGTGGACGTCATATGATGTCCTCCCGGATCATGACCACAGGGCCACGCAGCGGTGCAATCTGTCACCAGCTGTGTCCACCGGACACAGCCAATGACTGATCAGTGTACCGACTCACTGCCAGTACCATGTGATCGCTGTGACCAATTGCAGCAGATCACATGACAATTGTAAACAATGGATGGCTTCCTTTCATGCCATCCATTGTGTACAATTGTGTTGCTAGCATGTGATTGGTCACAGTGATCACATGGTACAGACAGGGTCAATCACAGCCCATGTGTACCATGTGATTAGATGTGACCAATCCCAGCTAATCAAAACAAAACACACTAAATGAATTAGTTTTATTCAGGAAAAATGGTTGCTTATACCAGTGAAATTCATTGGTATAAACAATCATAATGTAAAAAAAAAAATCCTGAGCACTTTCCCAGAGTGGTACAGTGTTACTTTGGTAGCAGTGTATTGCTCTGGTTACAATGTGTAAAAAAAAAAAAAATTGTAAAAAAAAAGAGGAAAACAAATGTAATTAAAAAAAATTAAAAAATTATAACTTTTTTTTCTACCATCACCAGTCAGTGTCCCTGATCATAGCCACACCAGTAGGGATGAGCCGAACACCCCCCGGTTCGGTTCGCACCAGAACCCGCGAACGGACCGAAAGTTCGCACGAACGTTAGAACCCCATTGACGTCTATGGGACTCGAACGTTCGAAATCAAAAGTGCTCATTTTAAAGGCTAATTTGCATGGTATTGTCCTAAAAAGGGTTTGGGGACCCGGGTCCTACCCCAGGGGACATGTATCAATGCAAAAAAAACTTTTAAAAACGGCCGTTTTTTCGGGAGCAGTGATTTTAATGATGCTTAAAGTAAAAAAAAAAAAGTGAAATATTCCTTTAAATATCGTACCTGGGGGGTGTCTATAGTATGCCTGTAAAGTGACGCGTGTTTCCCATGTTTAGAACAGTCCCTGCACCAAATGTCATTTTTAAAGGAAAAAATCTCATTTAAAACTGCTTGCGGGTTTAATGTCATGTCGGGTCATGGCAATATGGATGAAAATCAGTGAGACAAACGGCATGGGTACCCCCCAGTCCATTACCAGGCCCTTTAGGTCTTGTATGGATATTAAGGGGAACCCCGCACCCAAATTAAAATAAGGAAAGGTGTGGGGCCACCAGGCCCTATATACTCTGAACAGCAGTATACAGGCGGTGCAAACAAGACAGGGACTGTAGGTTTGTTGTTAAGTAGAATCTGTTTGTAATTTTGAACATTTTTAACGTGTTTAGCTCCAGCCAAAAAATCTTTTCTAAGCTTTTTGGAAAACATAGGGAAGGGTTATCACCCCTGTGACATTTGTTTTGCTGTCTTTCCTCCTCTTCAGAAGATTTCACCTCACTTTTTTGTCCCAATGAAAAATGTTTTTTGAAAATTTGGGTTTTTTTGTGGAACAAGGATTGGAAAGCATCAGTGGAAAGGAGAAATTGTTTTCCCATATTAACTCTTACAGGAGAGAATTTCCCTTCCTAGGGGTAGATTTCATCTCACTTCCTGTTGTCTCCTTCCGTTTGCAAGTAGGAGTCGTTTGTAAGTTAGATGTTTGAAAGTAGGGTCCTGCCCTATATACTCAGCAGAAATTTGGGCCTTAGGTGTTGCTGTGGCCACAACACTGTAAGCCCTCACAGGGCCCTGCTGTGAAATATTAGATCAAGAATTGTAATTACATGCCCCTGTTGAACAGGAGCTGAAAAATTAGGCCTTAGGCACTGGTGCTGGTGCCACAACACTGCAACCCCTCACAGACACTCTAGTTGGAACGCAGGAACGAGCCCTGCTGCAAATTATTGCTTCAAAAATTGTAATTACACGCCCCTGTTAGACAGGGGCAGAAAAATTGGGCCTTAGGCACTGGTGCTGGTGCCACAACACTGCAACCCCTCACAGACACTCTAGTTGGAACGCAGGAACGAGCCCTGCTGCAAAGTATTGCATCAAAAATTGTAATTACACGCCCCTGTTAGACAGGGGCAGAAAAATTGGGCCTTAGGCACTGGTGCTGGTGCCACAACACTGCAACCCCTCACAGACACTCTAGTTGGAACGCAGGAACGAGCCCTGCTGCAAAGTATTGCATCAAAAATTGTAATTACACGCCCCTGTTAGACAGGGGCAGAAAAATTGGGCCCTAGGCACTGGTGCTGGTGCCACAACACTGCAACCCCTCACAGACACTCTAGTTGGAATGCAGGAACGAGCCCTGCTGCAAAGTATTACATCAAAAATTGTAATTACACGCCCCTGTTAAACAGGGGCTGAAAAATTGTGCCTTAGGCACTGGTGGTGGCGCCCAGAACCAAAAATGTTCTTACAAGCTATCAGCGTGATGATTGAGGAGGAAGAGGATAATTACTCAGGGATAGTCACTCAGCATCAGCATAGGCAGTCTTTGAAGGGATCTGAGATTTCAAAAAAAATTATTCGGTTACATCAGCATCAGGTGCTTGGTAGCTGGTGGTGATCCAAGACTCATTCATTTTTATGAAGGTCAGCCGATCGACCGAGTCGGTGGACAGACGCACCCTGTGATCGGTTACCACGCCTCCAGCAGCACTGAATGTGCGTTCCGAAAGAACGCTGGATGCAGGACAGGCCAGTAGCTCAATTGCATACTGTGCAAGCTCTGGCCAGTGATCCATCCTCAAGACCCAGTAACCCAGAGGATTTTCGGTGGGAAAGGTGTCCAAGTCTGATCTTGCCCCTAGGTATTCCTGCACCATGTAAAACAGACGCTGGCGATGGTTGCTGGAACCGATCATACCTTGGGGCTGCGGACCAAAAAATTGTCTGAACGCATCGGTCAGACGGCCACCTTCTCCACCGCTCCTTCTTTGACTGACCGAAGCCTCAGCAACACGTTGTCCAGAAACAGGAGTTTGTAACCTCCCAGTCTCTGGGAACGCGTTGCACAGACCTTTCTGCAAGGCCTCCCGAAGATGTTTCATCCTCTGCTCCCTCTGCGATGGCAAGATAAGGTCCGCAACCTTACCCTTGTAACGTGGATCAAGGAGGGTTGCCAGCCAGTATTGGTCCTTCTCCTTGATACCACGAATACGAGGATCCTTACGCAGGCTTTGCAGGATCAGGGAGGCCATGCAGCGTAGGTTTGCTGAGGCATTCGGTCCGGAGTCCTCTGGGTCACTAAGAACGACATGGTCCGCAGCCACCTCCTCCCAGCCACGTACAAGTCCATGTGTTTCTTGGGACTGATCCCTTAAAGACTGCTGCTGATGCTGAGTGCCAGGCTCCACCTCCATACTGACACAATCTTCCTCCTCCTCCTCTTCCTCCTCGTCCTCTTCCTGTGTGATCGGCGGGCACGCAGGAACACTGTCTGGATAAAGGGGGCCTTGAGAGCTAAGGAAGTCCTCCTCTTCCTGCCTCTGTTCTGCCTCAAGTGCCCTGTCCATTATTCCACGCAGCGTGTGCTCCAACAGGTGGACAAGGGGGACAGTGTCACTGATGCATGCACTGTCACTGCTCACCATCCTCGTGGCCTCCTCGAATGGTGACAGGACAGTGCATGCATCCCTGATCATGGCCCACTGGCGTGGGGAAAAAAAACCAAGCTCCCCTGACCCTGTCCTGGTGCCATAGTCGCACAGGTACTCATTGATGGCCCTCTGCTGCGTGTGCAGCCGCTGCAGCATGGCCAACGTTGAGTTCCACCTGGTGGGCATGTCACAGATTAGGCGGTTCTTGGGCAGGTTAAACTCCTTTTGGAGGTCCGTCAGCCGAGCACTGGCATTATATGACCGGCGGAAATGCACACAGACTTTCCTGGCCTGCCTCAGGACATCCTGTAAGCCCGGGTACCTGCCCAAGAACCGCTGCACCACCAAGTTAAGGACGTGAGCCAAACAGGGCACATGGGTCATTTGTCCCTGTCGGAGGGCAGAGAGGAGGTTGGTGCCATTGTCGCAAACCACCATTCCTGCCTTAAGTTGGCGTGGCGTCAACCACCTCTGAACCTGCCCCTGCAGAGCTGACAGAACCTCTGCCCCAGTGTGGCTCCTGTCCCCCAAGCACACCAGCTCAAGCACCGCATGGCATCTTTTGGCCTGCGTACTTGCGTAGCCCCTTGAACGCCTACGGAGCACCGCTGGTTCCGAGGAAGAGGCCATGGAGGAAGAAGAAGAGGAGGGGGTGGAGGAGAGAGGTGTGTCACAATCAGCATTTTGGAGGCGTGGTGGCAGAACAACCTCCAACACTACTGCACCTTGTCCTGCATCCTTCCCAGCTGCCAGCAGAGTCACCCAATGCGCCGTGAAACTTAGGTAACGTCCCTGTCCATGCCTGCTGGACCATGAGTCAGCGGTAATATGCACCTTACCGCTGACCGCCCTGTCCAGCGAGGCATGGACATTGCCTTCCACATGCCGGTAGAGAGCCGGAATCGCCTTCCGTGAGAAAAAGTGGCGTTTGGGTACCTGCCACTGAGGAACCGCACATTCCACAAACTCACGGAAGGGGGCAGAGTCTACCAACTGAAAAGGCAGCAGTTGAAGTGCTAGCAATTTTGCCAAGCTAGCATTCAACCGCTGGGCATGTGGATGGCTGGGAGCAAACTTCTTTCGGCGGTGCAGCAGCTGGGGCAGGGAAATTTGCCTGGTACAATCTGACGTCGGTGTACCAAAAGCAGATTGCCCACAAGTACTTGGCTGTGACACACCTAATTCTACACCTTCATTCCTCTCACTGCAGGTCTCAGAGAGGACTGAAGGTCTAGTGGGGTTGGAAATCTCAGCTGATGAGGAGCAAGGAGAGATCCTCTTTGTTCTTTGGTGTGGGTCTTTTAGATACGCTTGCCAACGAACTGCATGGCAGGTCAACATATGTCTGGTCAAGCATGTGGTACCCAAGCGGGAGATATTTTGGCCACGCGAGATACGCTTGAGACATATGTTGCAAATAGCAGCGGTGCGATCTGATGCACTCGTCTCAAAAAAGGCCCACACCAAAGAACTTTTTGAATAACGCGCAGAGACTGCAGCGCCCTGCACATGTGGAGCTTTGGGGTGTGATGCAGTCAATGTGTTGCCCTTAGGCTGGCCCCTGGAGGGCATCCTGCCTCGTTGGTGATGTGCTGCCGCCTCCTCCTCCTCCTCCTCCTCCTCCTCCTCTCTCCTATCAGGCACCCACGTTGAGTCAGTGACCTCATCATCCCCTCCCTCCTCATCACTGGAGCAAACCTGGCAGTATGCTGCAGCAGGGGGAGCATGACTGCCAGATTGCTGTCCTTCTTGGGCACCCCCTCTGTCCGCGCTCATGTTACTGCCTTCATCGAGCTCAGTATCGTCATCAGAGCCTTCCAAACGCTGGGCATCCTCCTGGAGCATGTACCCAACACTGTGGTCAAACAGTTCGAGGGAATCCTCATGAGGACATGGTGGAGCTAGGGAAGGAGTCACTGATGACATTGAGCTGAGGGAAGAGGCCGCTGCTTTGCCAGACAAAGCACCCTGGGCATGGGTGAGAGAGGATGAGGAGGATGAGGACGGCTTGGTCATCCACTCGACCAAGTCTTCCGCATGTTGCGGCTCAACATGGCCAGCTGCCGAAAAAAAGGCCAAGCGTGTCCCATGGCCACGTGCTGATGAGGATGCACCGTCTCCACGACCAGCACTAGACACAGAGCCTGCTTGCCCTCTCTTATTGGCTTGTGACTGTCTGCCTCTCCTTCTTGGCCTTCCAGACATACTAATGGCCTGTAGCTGCACTAAGCTGGGATAGAACACCTGTAATTTTCTTCAAGTAGCTTTATATACTGTAACCAGACAAGCCTGCCTGTCAGTAGGAAGATAACAGGAACGGATCTAGCTGAACACTGTGAGCAGGACGCACTGTACTAAATGTAAATAGTCTAGCTGCCTGACCGTGGTACTAATAGGATCAAATAGAACACCTGTAATTTTCTTCAGGTAGCTTTATATACTGTAACCAGACAAGCCTGCCTGTCAGTAGGAAGATAACAGGAACGGATCTAGCTGTACACTGTGAGCAGGACGCACTGTACTAAATGTAAATAGTCTAGCTGCCTGACCGTGGTACTAATAGGATCAAATAGAACACCTGTAATTTTCTTCAGGTAGCTTTATATACTGTAACCAGACAAGCCTGCCTGTCAGTAGGAAGATAACAGGAACGGATCTAGCTGTACACTGTGAGCAGGACGCACTGTACTAAATGTAAATAGTCTAGCTGCCTGACCGTGGTACTAATAGGATCAAATAGAACACCTGTAATTTTCTTCAGGTAGCTTTATATACTGTAACCAGACAAGCCTGCCTGTCAGTAGGAAGATAACAGGAACGGATCTAGCTGAACACTGTGAGCAGGACGCACTGTACTAAATGTAAATAGTCTAGCTGCCTGACCGTGGTACTAATAGGATCAAATAGAACACCTGTAATTTTCTTCAGGTAGCTTTATATACTGTAACCAGACAAGCCTGCCGGTCAGTAGGAATTTAACAGGAACGGATCTAGCTGAACACTGTGAGCAGGACGCACTGCACTAAATGTAAATAGCAGGAACGGATCTAGCTGAACACTGTGAGCAGGACGCACTGCACTAAATGTAAATAGTCTAGAAGATAACAGGAACGGATCTAGCTGAACACTGTGAGCAGGACGCACTGCATTAAATGTAAATAGTCTAGATAGAAGATAACAGGAACGGATCTAGCTAAACTGAATACAGTGTATATATATATATGCAACACCTGGGATGCATATATATACACAATACACTGTAAGTGCAGCTAACTGACTGACTGTTCTGCCTAATCTATCTAACTCAAATCAAATGACACTGTCTCTCTCTCTCTCTATCTCTCAGCACACCGGAACACACACTACACAGGGCCGCCGTGCAGGCGGCCTTATATAGTGTGGGGTGTGTACTAAATGCCCTGAGCCGTAATTGGCCAAAGCCACCCTGGCTTTGGCCAATTACAGCTCTCTCTACTGACAGCGCTGTGATTGGCCAAGCATGCGGGTCATAGTGCATGCTTGGCCAATCATCAGCCAGCAATGCACTGCGATGCCGCAGTGAATTATGGGCCGTGACGCGCCACACGAATTTAGCGCGAACGGCCCATAACGTTCGCAATTCGGCGAACGATCGAACAGCCGATGTTCGAGTCGAACATGGGTTCGACTCGAACACGAAGCTCATCCCTACACACCAGTTACATGATAACGCTGTACTGCACTGATGAATACCTTGGACTGTTTACTTTCCAAAAAAGGGTCATGTGGGGGGTATTTGTACTCTTCTGGCATTTTCAGGCCTCAAGAAATCTTTTCAAGCCGCCAGTACATCAGGACTGATCGATTGTCAGATATATACCATAGCTTGTAGACTCTATAACTTTCCTACAGACTAAATATTATAAACTGATTTGGTTTATTTTTAAAAAAGAAATGTAGCAGAATACATTTTGACCTAAATTTATGAAGAACAATTATTTATTTGCAAAATTTATTAACAGAAATTAAGATTTTTTTAAACAAAATTTTCAAAATGTTCAGTCTTTTTTTGTTTATTTAGCAAACAACAAGCAAACAAAAAGATAAAAATGTAGTTTGGGTACAGTGTTACATGACCGCGCAATTGTCATTCAAAATGTGACAGCGCTGAAATCTGAAAATTGTCCTGGGCAGAAAGGGGGTAAAAGAGCCCAGTATTGAAGTGGTTAAAAGAGAAGTATGTTTTTTTTTTTTTCAGAATCCCACTTAACTAGGTGGATGCTGCATCTGTCCCAATTAGTCCCTCTAAGACTGAGAACCGAGTGATCTAACGCCACCAATCGCTCAGTTCTCACAGCTCCCTGATCAGAGAGCTGCTAACTACTAGTCACAGCTCTCAGCTCTGCCCTCTCCTCGCTCATTGGAGTGCTGGGCTGTGAAGGGGGAAGGAGCAGCCAGCACAGGCTCTCAGCGGCTCGCTGAAAGGCTGAGCCAGGTGCCAGTCCAGGCATGTGGGCGGATCCCGACTTCATTGTTGCAATCTTGCCCCAGCCTGGACCAGCTCTGTGATATCAGCCATCAGCGGGCATAAGCCTGCTCTCTGCTGAAAATGGGCCACAGGAGTGCAGAACGAACTACACTCCTGAAATCCACAGGAGAAGTACAGCCAAATGTGCTTTCCCCATACTACTCCTTTAACCACTGAAGGACCGCCTCTTGTACATATACTGCAGCAGAGCAGCCCTTAAGCGCAAAATCACGTACTTGTATGTCATTTTTTCCTGGGGTGCACACCCTGCCCTGACCTGCTCCCATTGTGATTGGACACAGCAGGAGCCAATAAGCAGGTCCAGCGGACCTGATGTCCACAGGAACCCGGTGATCATTCCAAGAGAGGCAGAGCGGTGGTCTGCTAGTAAGGAAGAGAGAGATCTTGTGTTTCTGCTAAGCGGGAACACGGATCTCTGTCTTCCTACAGTTAAACCATCCCCCACACAGTAATAAAACACTCACAGGGAACATGTTTAACCCTTTGATCAAAGCCTGATGTTAATCCCTTCCCAGGCAATGCCATTAGTACAGTGACAGTGTATTTTTTAGCACTGATCACTGTATTAGTGTCATTGGTCCATAAAGAGTTTTACTTAGTGTCAGATTTGTCAGCTGCAATGTCGCATTCCCGCTAAAAATCACTGATCATCGCCATTACTGGTAAAAAAAAAAAAGAAATCCATAAAAATATACCATAGTTTGCATACGCTTATTGCGATTTTTTTTAACCAAAAACATGTAGCAGAATACATATTGGCCTAAAAGAAATTCGATTTTTTTATTGGATGTGTTTTATAGCAGAAAGTAAAAAAAAATTTTTTTCAAAATTGTCGCTTTTTTTTTTGCGCAAAAAATAAAAATTGCAGAGGTGATCAAATACCACCAAAAGAAAGCTCTATTTGTGGGAAAAAAGGGCAAACATTTTATTTGGTTACAACGTCACATGACTGTGCAATTGTCAGTTAAAGTGACATAGTTCCGTATCACAAAAAAATGGCCTGGTCATGAAGGGGGTAAATCCTTTCCGTAGCTGAAGTGGTTAAAGAGCAAACACAGACAACAAGCGAAACCAAAAGTTTACAAAGTGGTTTCTGTGGAAAGGGAGCGATTAACACTTTTTATCTTTTGAATGGAGGCCAAATGTTTATAGGAACAAAAGGTTACTTATTTTTTATTGTCTTCCTGTTGAAAACAAATTCAGTGCCTCCCACCAGCAATGTGCCTGCATGCTAACCTTAGACTTTGGACCTGTATAGAATCAGGTCAAACGCACATTCCTCACTGGGGATCAGTGCAACCTCCAGTCAGGTGATGTAACTGATGATATTCCTCTTTAATCTCCTAACGGTGGTGATATGTGCAACATTAGGAAAAATAGGTGTGTGGCCCCTTTAAGAACTCGTACTAGTTCTCTCCTCCACTCTGTAAGCAAGCTAACAACATATGGGGCAAAATGAATACAAAATAGTAAAGGCACTTCCATAAACAGAAGGGGCCGCGTCTCCCACGTCACTTCCGGTTGCGGCTGTCAATCACACCATCCAGCACCACCCCCTTGGGATTGACAAGTGAAACCGGAAGTGACACGGGAGCCACATACTAAAGATGTCCCCGCCTTGGACTAAACGCTTAGGGTGTGATGTCATCCCACAGCCATCTTGGAATTAGAATTTTGTTAGCACATGTGTTCCAAGCCAGCACTGGTTACAGTGCTCCATTTGTAAGTGCAAGTCACCTTTTTTATACATTAAATCTTATTGTTTAACCACTTAAGGACTGCCCAATGTACGTATACTGCGGCAGGGTGGCCCTGTACGTGATTTCTTTCTTCAGGCCTAGGGAGCGCGCGCTGCCAGAGAACCGCTCCCGCTGTGATTGGACACAGTGGTAACCAATTAGTGGGTCCAGAGGACCTGATGTCCAGAACCTGCCGATTGTTCCCGAGACAGAGAGAACAAGGGAGAACTATGTAAACAAGGCAGATTGCCATTCTATCAGAGAGGAGGATGGAGATCTTGTGTTCCTGCTAGGCAGGAACACAGATCTCTGTTTTCACCCAGTCAAAGAACCTCTCCCACACAGTTAGAAAGCACATTAAACATTTTGATCACCCCTGATGTTAACCCCTTCCCTGCCAGTGTCATTAGTATAGTGAGAGTACATTTTTAGCACTGATCATTGTATTGGTGTCACTGGTCCCCAAAAAGTGTCACTTTGTCAGACTTGTCCACTGAAATGTTGCAGTCATCGCTGATCACCGCCATTACTAAAAAAAAAAGTCCATAAGTCTATCCCATAGTTATTTACCAAAAATATGTACCAGAATGCACCTTGGCCTAAAATGATGAAAAAATTAGGTTTTTACATTTTTATTGGAAATGTTTTATAGCAAAAAGTAAAAAATATTGTTTTTTTTTTTTTTAATTGTCGCTCTTTTTTTGTTTTTTAGTGCAAAAAATAAATACCGCAGAGGTGATCAAATACCCTCATAAAAAAGGTCTATTTGTGGGGGAAAAAGGACATCCATTTTTATTGGGTACAACGTCGGACGACCGCGCAATTGTCAGTTAAAGTAACACAGTGCCGTATCGCAAAAAATAGCCTAGTCATTAAGGGGGTAAAACCTTCCGAAGCTGAAGTGGTTAAATGGAGATATATATTTGTAAGGTCAGCGGTCAATGTGCACGGGTGGTGGAGACACAAAGCACATTATTTAGAAGTCTGCATCGTTTATAAAGAACACACCGGTGATTGCATCCATTTTTGTACTTTTATGATTATAGTTATATACTTGTAATGAGAAGTGATATATATACTCAATGGCCACTTTATTAGGTACACCTGTTCAATTGCTTGGTGACACAAATATCGGCCAATCATACGGCAGCAACTCCATGCATTTAGGCATCTAGATGTGGTGAAGAGGACTTGCTGAAGTTCAAACTGAGCATCAGAATGGGGACGAAAGGGGGTTTAAGTGACTTTGAACATGGCATGGTTGTTGGTGCCAGATGGGCTGGTCTGACTATTTCAAAAACTGCTGATCTACTGGGATTTTCCCATCTCTCGGGTTTAAAGAGTATGGTCCAAAAAGAGAAAATATCCAGTGAGCGGAAGTTGTGTGTAGGAAAATGTCTTGTTGATGTCAGAGGTGAGAGGAGAATGGGCAGACTAAATGAAGATGATAGAAAGGCAACAGTAACTCAAATAACCACTCGTTACACCCAAGGTATGCAGAATATCATCTCTGAACACACAACACATCGAACCTTGAAGCAGATGGCCTACAGCAGCAAAAGACCACAACGGGTGCTACTTCTGTCAGTTAAGAACTGGAAACTGAGGCCACAATTGGCACAGGATCATGAAAACTGGACAATAGAAGATTGTGTCAGAATGTTTATACTGAAATCTTAAAATAATATTGTATTTACGAAATTATGCAAATCTTTGTTTTGGGAGATTTACATTTTTCCACAATTGCAACCAAGTAATTCAAGTTTGTTTATCCGTGCTATTTTGAAGACAAGTGATACAAATGATATGCTAAAAAAAAAAATATATATATATATATTTGTATATATATATATATGTATATATATATATATATATATATATATTTATTAACTATAAATACAGTGTAAAATAATATCAGGTATATTTTGAGATAATACAAAAAAATGGATATACTTTTAAATATCAAATATATATGGGGATACAAATGATAATCACATTTCTACTTAAGCTCTTATTACAAAATACCACATTTCAATACTTGAATGATAACTTGATACATTTAGACTTGGTAATTCTTCGGTGATTAGCTTTCCATGTCTTCACAGACTTATGTAAACACTAGGTGTTTACTTTGACACTTGTGACTACTTCTCAAAACAAATAGACTTTCAAACTTACACTTTAAAATGCACCGACAAAATGTTATATTGTGCACATGGCTTGATAATCCAATCAAGACTTATTTTTAAATTTAGAATGAATCTGTTTTTAAACAAATATTATGACAAAACCATTGTACAGACGTTGGCCTTAGCTTTTTATAGACAGACAAAAATATGTATGTCTCTTAATATTTGGAATATAATTTTTTCATACTGCAGTTAAAAATATAACAACTCCAATTTGCTCTGCCATATATTTAAATAGTTTTAGTAAAGTACATGCTAAAACAATTCAATTACCAAAAAGGTACACATGAAAAGATTAATATAGAAAATTAATAATTTACCGATGGTCTATGAAACTTTGGTTTTGAGAAGGATCAGGTTATGAGTCCCAAAGGACTTCTTCCAACCTCCTACATCTCTTAGCCTCCCGAATCTCCTATGTGTAACCACTTTTATCCCACCCAAAAAGTGGGTGTGTGTGCCACGACTACGTAATTGATGATGTAAGATGATGGTCTGTTCCCATGTTACCATGACAACTATGTATGTGCTGCTATCTTGAATTCTTAATATTTTTACCACCAGGGAGCAATGTTGTATAAGAATTGATCCTATTTAATAATCTAATAACCTTTTGACCTTCGAATCTGCCAAACCACTCTAGCCATCTCGTCTACTACGTAACTTAGAAATATGTGCATGAGAAAATATACTCCACACAATTAACTGGGGTTGTAAAAGCCATGAAAATGAAGTCATGATTCTAACTATAAGCATAACAGTTATTCATGAATATTCTCATTAACCACTTCCCGACCGGCGCACGCCGATGTACGTCGGCAGAATGGCACGGCTGGGCAAATGGGCGTACCTGAAAGTCCCATTGAATTCCCCGGCGGCGCGCACGCAATGGCACGGCGGGGAATTCAATGGGACTTACATGTATGCCCATTTGCCCAGCCGTGCCATTCTTTTTATAGCACTAATTGTTGTATAAATGACAATGGTCCCAAATATGTTTCAAAAATGTTTAAAAAATGTCTGATGTGTCCACCATAATGTCACAGTCACAATAAAAATTGCTGATCGCCGCCATTACTAGTAAAAAAAAAATATTAATAAAAATGCCATAAAACTATCCCCTATTTTGTAAACGCTATAACCTTTGTGCAAACCAATCAATAAACACTTATTGCGATTTTTTTTACCAAAAATATGTAGAAGAATATGTATCGGCCTAAACTGAGGAAAAAAGATGTTTTTTATTATTTTTTGGTGATATTTATTATAGCAATTTTTTTTCAAAATTGTTGCAATTTTTTTGTTTATAGCGCAAAAAATAAAAACCGCAGAGGTGATCAAATACTACCAAAAGAAAGCTCTATTTGTGGGAAAAAAAGGACGTCAATTTTGTTTGGGAGCCACGTCGCACGACCACGCAATTGTCAGTTAAAGCGACGCAGTGCCGAATCGCAAAAAGTGCTCTGGTCAGGAAGGGGCTAAATTCTTCCGGGGCTGAAGTGGTTAATTGGATATCATGTTTGCAACCTTTACCATAAGAATGTATATATGCATTAATGGGTTTTATGAATATTAACATAATACATTATAAAAATATTATGAAAGAAAAATATTATTAAAATACATAAACCAATATGTGATATTATTCGCTTAATTATGTATATAACTAGCATTTCAATATATTAATACCACATAACTTTGGTTACTTGTACTTGAGTAATATTATAATACGTTTCATTTGGTCATATTTGAATAAGCCCCCTTCTCTCCTTCATGCAAAGAAAATTTAGTTCTGTGAGCTCATGTGAAATATGAGTCTCTTACCATTTTGTTATCTTTAAAGGCTGACAGAAAGAGAAATTACGATCTTAAGAGAACTTAACATAATACAATAAAAAAACCTTCTATTGAGAGTTTCCTCAGTTTCAAGGACAATGAACTGAAGTTGACCTCTTTTTAAAAAACCTCCTTTACACAAGATGGCTTCGGGTTTGCTCATAGCATATATATGAAAAACGTACAATATATAGGTCTTTTAAATTCTTTAAACCCCAATAGTCTTGACAATTGGAAAAGTGTTGCCTGCTCTGATGAGTCTGGATTTCAGCTGCAACATTCAGATGGTAGGGTCAGAATTTAGCGCATGGATCCATCCTGTCTTGTATCAATGGTTCAGGCTGGTGGTGGTGGTGTAATGGTGTGGAGGATATTTTCTTGGCACACTTCAGGCCCCTTAGTACCAATTAGTCACTGGCAAGAATTTAAGCTTTAGAAGAACTTCTGTCGCTTTTGGAGGAGGGAGCCACCGACAGTGACAATACACTTGAATCCGCTGACTCGGGTGTCTTCCCCCCACTTCCTGCAAACCTAAATCATGAAACTTTCCAACTCTCTCTACTAATATTAACATTTGGGCCTTTGTCCAACAGATTACCACAGCTATAGACAATATGGACTTGGTCAATTCCTGTACACTCAACTTATCTTTTGCCCATAATAAAGCTCTCAAATCTCTTCAAAACCATCAAGGGCTGGTTATTAAACCAGCCGATAAAGGCGGCAACGTGGTAGTCATGGACGTTTCGGTCTATGAACACATGTGCCGAGATATCCTTGAGAACCGTGACTGGTATAGACCTATATCCCAGTTGCTCATTGACAATTTTACATCTGAATATAACCAATTAATATTTTCTGCCTATCAAAGAGGCATCATTGCAACACGTGGAATTTCTTAAATGTTAAGGAACCCAAAACTCCCACGTTTTGCGCTTTACCAAAACTACATAAGTCACTCACTCATCCCCCTGGTTGGCCCATTGTCTCCGGATGTCAATGTCTTACGGAAAATGCCAGCGCTCTGGTCGACAAATATTTAGCCCCCCATGTTACATCTTTGTCCTCCTATGTGAAGGATACCATCCACCTTCTTCGCATTCTTGATGGTAAGCACTTCCCCCAAAATGTCTGGCTATTTGTCCTCGATGTAGAGAGCTTATATAACACCATTCCACACCATCGAGGCATTGAAGTAATTGGGTAATTGGGAAACAACTCAGAGAGAGAGGTCCCGAATTAGATTCTTATGGCAATTTTGTTTTGGATTTACTGAAATTCATTCTGACACATAATCACTTTATGTTTGGCTCCTCCCACTTCCTCCAGGTACAGGGGGTAGCTATGGGGTCCAAATGTGCCCCCTCCTATGCCAACCTGTACCTGGGGGGGTGGGAAAGGGAGTTATTCGCCAGTCTCAATTCATCCTATCTGTTGTCCAAAATGTTATCCTGGCACAGATATATTGATGATATGCTTTTCTTTTGGTCTGGTACCCGTGATGAGCTTACTTTGTTTATTGACTCTCTAGCCACTAACAGCTACAATTTAAGATTCACCATGGAATGTAGCCAATCACAGATCAATTTTTTGGATCTCCAAATAAGCCTCGATCGTAATGGAAACATACATTCAGCTTTATATCGCAAGCCCTCTTCAGGCAATACTATCCTCCATGCAAGTAGTGCCCATCCCAAGCCCCTTTTGGATAGCATTCCTTTTAGCCAATACCTGAGAATTAAAAGAAATTCCACTTTAGAGGCAGACTTTATACAAGCATCACGTGACTTATACTGGAGGTTCAAGAATAGAGGGTACAGTCACTCACTCTTAAAAAAAGCTTACAACAAAGTCCAGAAATTAGATAAAAAAAACTAATCTTTTCAAACAAACTGTTGGACACCTCACAACCAGTTCATCTAATTACCCAATTCTCTAGACAACATGCCCAAGTTAGAGATGTCCTTAATCAATTTTGGCCTCTATTAACCACGGACCCGATTATCAGCAAGTACATCAAGTCATACCCAGACATAACATATTGAAGATCTCCTTCATTAAGAGATCGATTAATTAAAATTCACCATTCTCCAGTTAGGTTACAATCTAATTCAAGCGTCGGTACCTTCCAATGTGGCAATTGTGATGTTTGTGCCTTTGTTTCTAATTCTAGGGAAGTTATTCTTCCCAATGGGCTTACCCACACCATCAAGCACCGAGTCACCTGTAAGACAGTGGGAGTTGTCTACTTGGCCACTTGCCGATGTGGTTCATACTACGTCGGTAAGACCAAACGACCCTTCCACGTTAGCATTAGAGATCATATAAAACCTTTGTACAAACTTATTTTCACTACAGCCATAAACAGACATGTCAGAACACAACACAATTATGATCCCCATGTTGTCAGTTTTGCCGCCCTTGAGCATGTACCCTTACATGCTTGAGGCGGCGGTATTGACAACAAACTACTTCAACTGAAAACCAAGTGGATCCATAATTTGGATGCTACTAATTTCCCAGGGTTAAATGAATATGTGAGTTTTAAGCCATTCCTATAGGTTTTTGGACTTTTTTTATGGTTTTCTTAAACTATCATGTGTATTGACTCTTGGCATTTTCCACTCACCCATTTTTTTCTCCTTATGCCATGGACCTTGATTCCGGTCTTTCAAATTATTGTATTATTCATCTTTTTATTTATATAAAAATCAAATCACAATGAATTTTTTTCAATTTTTTTTCTATTTTTATTTTTATTTCACTACAATTTATATGATATACATTTTTTGTTTCATTTACAATGTCCACGTGTTACTGTTCTTTCTTTCAATTGTTATCTTTATTATTGTGCATTTCCGTTGTTTATTTGATCGATGGATGCGTGACATGGATATCTGCGGTGGGACGCACCTGGAACCTACTCCCCATCCTTTTCAGGTGTCAGGTCAGGGGGGTTTTCTGTGCCCCGCTGCGCCTCACCGTTTTAATCTCCCTGATCTGGGATCTCTCCTGTGTCCCCATGCCGTGTCTCCCGTTCCCCTTGGATGCCTGGTGGTATTTGAATCCCTCGTTTCGGTCCCCAGGCTTGCGCTGCTGTTGGCTGTATAGACACCCAAGGGCAGCACGTCACCCAGTGCTTGCCCGCCCCCTGCTCTCACATTTGCAACTTATTCCATCTATTACCACCAGGTGCTTCGGTTTTGAATCGTTGCCTTTTCAACTACATGTTGACTGACAGCGTATTCTTCAAACCTCTTCGAGCTTCACTGACGTCACGTTATGTGACCCGGGTTTTCTCCCGCATTGCACCATGGACCTTGTAGGCTCCATGGATGTCATTGCGGGCGCATGTGCGGAAGCCTTTTCTGTCCGCTCACCTGATCGATTATGTCGATCAGGTGTGGGGGGCACAATTAAGCCAGCCAGTCCACACACCTCTTTAAATTATATTTTTTTATTGAAAAAATTTTCAAAGAATACAGGCACATATCCAACAGCGTAAATAAGCTATATCATGAAGATTGTACAAGCAGAGGTAGAAATAAGTATAAACAAAGATAACAAAAAAATATGACAAACAATAATCAAAAGAAAATCATAAAACATAAAATAAGTCAGTAATCAAATAAATTATACGGGCACACAAAGCAAAAATTTAGAGCAAGGACATGAAATCAGGTCCGTGTGGGGGAGCCTGGAGCTGCACGACACCTGGCCCACCAAGGGCCTCAAATAACTAAAGAGGTGAGCTAAAGGATGAGCTATCCCAAGGAGCCCATATCTTGTCAAACCTATCTGTCATGTCCTCCACCATAGCCGTCAGATGTTCCATTTTGCGTATGTCTTTAATACCTTGCAATAGCTGATCTTGGGTTGGGGATGTGCGGACAGCCAGCAGGCAGGTATGGCTCTTTTTGCTGCTAGCAAGATAAAGGAGGTGAGTTTGTTCGGAGCCTTCCCCAGGCCTGGGAATGGGAGGCCTAAAAGGAAGTGTACTGGTTCCATAGGGGTATGGAAATCAAATATCTGCTGGAGCACTGTTAGTACCATGGACCAAAAAGGAACGATCAATTCACATTGCCAAAAGATGTGATATTGATTCCCCCTAGCTTTCCCACATCTCCAACACAGAGGAGAAAGAGAAGGATCATAACGGTGTAAAACCTCCGGGGTCCTATACCAAAAATATAAGACTTTATATGCTGTCTCCTTCTGTGCCACACATCGAGATATCTTAGAGGTTGAGGACCAGATTTTAGCCCACTGTATGTCAGAAATTTGTTGTTGGGTGAGTTGCACCCATTTGTTCATGTAGGAGTGGGAGGTCTTTGAGAGAGGGGTATTCTCCTGGAGAATTTAGTATATACTAGAAATGAGTCGTGTTTGGTATAGACCCTAAGAGCATAAAAGTTTGAAGGACGTTGGTTTGGCAAAAATTAGTGTGGGGGAGAGTTTCGAGAGAAAATGAGTGATTTGGAGGTATGAATATAGCAAATGGTTTGGGATTTGGCTTAGATTGGAGGTCTTTGAAGGGTCGAAGTTTGCAGGTGACAGGGTTAACAAAGTGTCGGAGTTGAAACATACCTTCCCTAGCCCAGGGGAACATTCGGGGATGCGAGAGGCTAACAGGGATTAAGGGGTTAAAAAGTACATTGGAAAGGGGCAGGGATATGGAAGAGAGAGAGAATTTGGGGAGGCAAGAACGCCATATCTTAAGTGAGAATAGCATGGGACCCAGACAGAGACTCTGCAGCCTGAGGTCTGAAATTAACTCAGGGGACCAGACTAGGGAGCATGGATGGGTCGGAAAAAGAGATCCCATCTCAATCTCCGCCCATCGGATTGGGGGTCTCAGACTGGACCAGGCCACTACTGTACGCAGGTGGGAGGCTAAGTAGTATTTATAAATGTCGGGGGCCCCCATACCTCCCTGACTTCTAGGGGAGAAGACCACCGAGCTGGCCACTCTATGGGCACCTCCTCTCCATATAAAGTTAAGAAACCACCTTTTAAGTATTTTTAACTGTGCCATTGGGATGGAAACCGGGAGTGTTTCGAAGAAATATAGCAATTTTGGCATAATGGACATCTTTAGCACGTTAATTCTACCTATCCAGGAGATCGGGAGAAGATTCCAGCGAGTCAGCATGGTATTTATATTCCTAAACAGGGGGAGGTATTTGGTTGAATAATCGGAGGAGTATGTAGGCTTAAGTTGAACCCGTAGATATTTGAGAGATGTTGTGCACCAATGTTATGGGTATGATTGTTTAAGCATTAGGAGGTCATCAGGGGGTATGTGAAGAGGTATTAACCTTGTATCCAGAAAGGGAGCCAAATTAGGATAGTAAGGCCTGGAGAAATAGTAGGGATATATGAGGGTTAGTTAGGGTAAGGAGTACTTCATCAGCAAATAGGGATAGTTTGTACTCCCTTTGACGCATGAGAACCCCTCTTATGTCTGGATGGGATCTGATAGCCTCCGCTAAAGGCTCCAGGCATAAGATGAAGATAAGGGGGGATAGGGGACAGCCTTGTCTAGTTCTGTTGAACATGGGGAATGAAAGAGTAGTGAAGGAAGCCAGTTGGACCTGCGATGTGGGGTTGGAATAAAGGGATTGCAGGGCTTGAAGAAAGGGACCTCGAATGCCAAATATAGTGAGAGTTGCAAACATATAGGGCCAACTTAATCTATCAAATGCCTTTTGGGCATCAAGGCTTAATATCAGGGCAGACGGTGGACTCTGTTCAACATATCAATAAAATCAATGGTTCGTCGAGTGTTATCTCCTGCATGTCTGGTGGGGACAAAACCCACTTGGTCTCTGTCGATTAGTTTCGTCAAAAATTGGGAAAGGCGGTTGGCCAAGATTTTCATGAATAACTTATAATCTGAATTCAGGAGTGCTATTGGCCTATAATTGTCCGGGAGCGCAGGGTCCTTATCAGGTTTCGGTATGACTGTGATATATGAGTGAAGAAAGTGTTGGTGGGGAAGTTTTCCCTGGAGTAGAAAATTATATAGGGATAGCAAGTGTGTTGACAGGGTAGGAAGGAAAGACTTACAGTAGGAATATGGAAGACCGTCTGGACCAGGGGCTTTATGATTCGGCAAGGACTTGACAGTGTCAGCCAGTTCCTCTTCCGTGATAGGGGCGTTTAATATTTGTACATCTGAATCTGATAACTTGGGAAGTCGCATGCTGGACATAAACTCTTTAAAAGCTGACATTTCAAATGGGGGCTGGTGGTTGGGTGTGAGACAGTTATAAAGTTTGTCGTAGAACTCACCAAACACCTGAGTCATAGTCTATGGGCAGTAAGAGGGAGTCCCGTCAGGGTGTTTGATGTGATCTGGAAAGGGAAGAAAGGGTCTAGGGTTAAGTCTAGAAACCAACATCCTGTGTGGTTAATTTAAAAACTCATAAAACTTTTGTTTAGCCCATGGGAGTGATTTGTCTACTGTTGATATGTCTAGGGATGTTATATGGTGACGTAAGAAGGTTACCACACGCAGCCGGCCCACCGTGGGAGTGCGAAGCAAAGATTTTTCAGCAGCTGAAAGTTGGGTCAGCAAAGATGATTTCAAGTGTGCTTTGTCTTTCTTCCTTTGTGAGCCAACAGCTATACACTGTCCTCGGAAGAATGCCTTATGGGCTTTCCAAAGGGTGGACGGGCTGGACACGGAACCTGTGTTTAATTGAAAATATTCAGTTAAAGCTTTGGAGAGTGTGTCTTTTGTTTTTCGGGATGTGTTAGTAGGGATTCATTGAGTCAATGACATTTCCTAGGAAACGCATTGGAAAGGCTAAGATCTAGAGATAAGGGAGCGTGGTCCGACCAGATAATAGGTCCCAATTCGGATGACACCATATGCGATAGTAGGGGGCAAAAACCAGGAAGTAGTCTAGTCTAGAGAACATCTTATGAGGGGGGAGTAGAACGAGTATTGTCTACCAGTGGGATGTTTGATCCGCCATGCATCAAACATGTGATGTGTTCGGATCAATCGTCTAAAGGTGGCCAAGGAGTGTGTAGCGGAGGATGAGGGAGCCAGAAACAGAGATTTCCTATCTCGGTTGGGAGAGAGGACAGCATTAACGTCACCACCTATTATTGTAAAGGGTTGGGAGAATTTTTGTAGGCGATCAAAAGCATCAGTAAGAAA
The DNA here is from genome assembly GCA_037953035.1 of Aquarana catesbeiana. Lineage (NCBI taxonomy): Eukaryota > Metazoa > Chordata > Amphibia > Anura > Ranidae > Aquarana > Aquarana catesbeiana. The sequence goes on along the minus strand of JBBHAA010000512.1, from coordinate 3,835,117 downwards.
TTTAACCTGACCAGAATTGGGTGTGTATATATTCATAATCGTTATAGGGTTAGACAGATAAGAGGCCTGTAAAACTATATAACGACCCTGGGGGTCTAAATGGGTTGACTTGATCTGGAGAGGGCATAAGCATGTTACCAAAACTGCTACTCCCGCCTCTCCAGATGGGTCAGACACCAAGGAGGATAGCGGGAAGTATTTAGAGGCAAATTTCAGGGAGCCTCCAGCTCGGAAGTGCGTCTCCTGAACCAGGATCACATCCGCACCGGAGATCCTGAACTTCCGCAATGCCAACCATCTTTTCTTAATAGAATTCAGGCCTTTTACATTATATGATATTAATTTTAGAGCCATGTTAGATCAAAGCATTTAGGCTATAGAACATTCAAACCAATGGGCGCAAGCCCAATAGTGTAAAGACACCTAAATAAGCTGTTAGCAAACCATAATCTGCCATGGGACTTACTGTAGAGAGGGTGGTCAAAAATAAGGCTGATAATGTTAATACTGACAAGAAAAAAATAAAAGTAAGCATAAGGATACAAATAATGACAATAATTAAAAATAAAATAAAAATAATAGTAAAAAATTAGTAAGAAAAAAAACCTCTGTAAAAAAATTATGTGACTCGGTTCATTAAAAAAAACAAAAAAGGAACCGATTTGGAATGTGTAGCATAACAACAAGCAGGTCCGTTGGGCCCAAAAAGAAAAAACATCAGGAATAGCCCTGAGAGGCAAAAGCCTGTCAGGGAGCCTTGGCTGCAGCCTGAGGACATGTAGGGGAGCAAAGTAGTCTCCAACATGGGGGGTGGAGCATGACATCCCCCCACGAAGATCCAAAAATGCTGCTAACACTTCGAGAACTCCTCAAAGCTTCTGTGTTGCGAGCAGTTGTGGAGGGGAAGAGCTCCCATTAGGCAACAGTTCAGGGTACAAATAATGTTAACACTTGCAACAAAAAAGGCAATGCATAGGTACATTGTAGGAAGCCCAATAATGAGGCAAAACTGTCTCCCATATGGGGACGACTAAAGGGTCGTGATCCCAAGGGAGAGGAAAAAAAGATAATCCAATGGGGACTCTGCAGTAGATCAAGTGGGTGGTCTGGAACGTTAAGAGCATTGAGGAGTGGAGTAGGCCCTCAAACCTCTTCCTCTCACTGGGGTCCAAATCCTGGCTGGAGCCGCAAGGTGGAGTGGCAGGAGAGGTCTGGTCGGTCTCTGCAGGGAGTGGGGGCAAGCCAAGGCAATTAAGAAAAGCATCTCCTTCTATGAGGTCACGTAGGGTGGGCTGGACCCCTTCCATGGTGACATTCAGGCGGAAGGGAAAGCCCCAGTAATAAGGGACTTTATGCTGTTGGAGATGAGTGGTGATGGGCCGTAGAGAGCTTTGTTTGGTCAAGGTAATGGAAGACAGGTGACTGAACAGTTGGAGCTTGTCTCCCTTGTATTCAATGCTGGATCTGTTACAAGTGGCTCTTGTCAGGGCCTCTTTGCTCTCATAAAAGTGGAAACGTACCACTATATCATGGGGCCTGGCTCCTGCAGGGGGTTTTGGGGCCAAGGACCTATGGGCACGGTCCATACGCCAATCAATGTCCACTATTTCAGGAGCTAGGGCATTGAAAAGGCCGAGAAGGTAGTTTTGTATGTTGTTGTCAGCAACCTTTTCAGGGACTCCACCTATTCTAAGGTTTTGGCGCCTTTCTCTGTTCTCAAGGTCCTCTTGCTGTAACTGTAACTGAGATACAGAGTTTTTAAGAAGAGCATTCTCCTCTTCAAAGGGCCTGTATATACTGCAGAGTCTTGTCAAATTTTGTCTCCAGTGTTGCTGTGCGTTCCCCAAGGGCATCTTCCCCATCTCCTGGGCAATGTCCCTGGTTACTTGTTGGGCCAAGGCCTGGAGCTTGAGATCCATCAGCTCAGGAGTCAGTGTTAGCTGAGGGGTGGAGGGTGTGTGAGGAGGAAAGGCCTGCTGAGAGGGAGCCTCCGCCATCAGCGTGCTGACATAGTCCTCTGGATCCCCTTGTTACATAGTTACATAGTTACATAGTAGGTGAGGTTGAAAAAAGACACAAGTCCATCAAGTCCAACCTATGTGTGTGATTATGTGTCAGTATTACATTATATATCCCTGTATGTTGCGGTCATTCAGGTGCTTATCTAATAGTTTCTTGAAGCTATCAATGCTCCCCGCTGAGACCACCGCCTGTGGAAGGGAATTCCACATCCTTGCCGCTCTTACAGTAAAGAACCCTCTACGTAGTTTAAGGTTAAACCTCTTTTCTTCTAATTTTAATGAGTGGCCGCAAGTCTTGTTAAACTCTCTTCTGTGAAAAAGTTTTATCCCTATTGTGTGGTCACCAGTACCGTATTTGTATATTGAAATCATATCCCCTTTCAAGCGTCTCTTCTCCAGAGAGAATAAGTTCAGTGCTCGCAACCTTTCCTCATAACTAAGATCCTCCAGACCCTTTATTAGCTTTGTTGCCCTTCTTTGTACTCGCTCCATTTCCAGTACATCCTTCCTGAGGACTGGTGCCCAGAACTGGACAGCATACTCATACATACATATGACCAGAGTCTTGTAGAGTGGGAGAATTATCGTTTTATCTCTGGAGTTGATCCCCTTTTTAATGCATGCCAATATTCTGTTTGCTTTGCTAGCAGCAGCTTGGCATTGCATGCCATTGCTGAGCCTATCATCTACTAGGACCCCCAGGTCCTTTTCCATCCTAGATTCCCCCATATATTCTCCCCCCAGTGTATAGATTGCATTCATATTTTTGCCACCCAAATGCATTATTTTACATTTTTCTACATTGAACCTCATTTGCCATATAGTTGCCCACCCCATTAATTTGTTCAGATCTTTTTGCAAGGTTTCCACATCCTGTGGGGAAGTTATTGTCCTACTTAGCTTAGTATAATCTGCAAATACAGAGATTGAACTGTTTATCCCATCCTCCAGGTCGTTTATGAACAAATTAATTAGGATTGGTCCCAGCACAGAACCCTGTGGAACCCCACTACCCACCCCTGACCATTCTGAGTACTCCCCATTTATCACCACCCCCTGAACTCGCCCTTGTAGCCAGTTTTCAATCCATGTACTCACCCTATGGTCCATGCCAATGGACCTTATTTTGTACAGTAAACGTTTATGGGGAACTGTGTCAAATGCTTTTGCAAAATCCAGATACACCACTTCTACGGGCCTCCTCATAGAAGGTTAGTAGATTGGTTTGGCAAGAACGATTCTTCATGAATCCATGCGGATTACTGCTAATGATACCGTTCTTATTACTAAAATCTTGTATATAGTCCCTTATCATCCCCTCCAAGAGTTTACATACTATTGATGTTAGGCTAACTGGTCTGTAATTCCCAGGGATGTATTTTGGGCCCTTTTTAAATATTGGTGCTACATTGGCTTTTCTCCAATCAGCTGGTACCATTCCAGTCAGTAGACTGTCTGTAAAAATTAGGAACAACGGTCTGGCAATCACTTGACTGAGTTCCCTAAGTACCCTCGGATGCAAGCCATCTGGTCCCGGTGATTTATTAATGTTAAGTTTCTCAAGTCTAATTTTAATTCTGCCCTCTGTTAACCATGGAGGTGCTTCCTGTGTTGTGTCATGAGAATAAACACTGCAGTTTTGGTTACTGAAGCCCCCCGATTCACTCGTGAAGTCTGAGGAGAAGAATAAATTCAATACCTTCGCCATCTCCCCATCCTTTGTAACCAGATGTCCTTCCTCATTCTTTATGGGGCCAATATGGTCTGTCCTCCCTTTTTTACTGTTTACATACTTAAAGAATTTCTTGGGATTTTTTTTGCTCTCCTCCGCTATGTGTCTTTCATGTTCTATCTTAGCCGTCCTTATTGCACCCTTACATTTCCTGTTGCATTTTTTATAAAGTCTGAATGCTGATGATGATCCCTCAACCTTGTATTTTTTGAAGGCCTTCTCCTTTGCTTTTATATGCATTTTTACATTGGAGTTAAGCCATCCAGGGCTTTTGTTCGGTCTTTTAAATTTATTACCCAATGGGATACATTGGCTAATGCCCTTATTTAATATGCTCTTAAAGCAAACCCATCTCTCCTCTGTATTCTTTGTTCCTAATATTTTATCCCAATTTATGCCTTTTAGCAAGGTTTGTAGTTTAGGGAAGTTGGCTCTTTTGAAATTCAGTGTCTTTGTATTCCCTTTATGTTTCCTATTTGTGTGATTTATACTGAAACTAATTGACCTGTGATCGCGGTTCCTTAAATTGCCCCGTATTTCCACATCCGTGATCAGGTCTGTATTGTTGGTAATCAGTAGATCCAGTAATGTTTTATTTCTAGTTGGTGCGTCTACCATCTGACCCATAAAATTGTCCTGCAAGACATTAAGGAACTGGCGAGCCTTAAATGAATGCGCGATTCCCTCCGCCCAGTCTATGTCTGGATAATTAAAATTCCCCATTATGATAACACTTCCCATCCTTGCTGCTAATCCAGATTGTGATAGGAGATCTGTCTTCACTTCCTCCCTCAGGTTAGGGGGCCTATAGCATACTCCCAGTATTATTTTCCCCTTAGCTTCATCCCTTTGGAGCTCTACCCATAAGGATTCCACCTCCTCCCTAGCTCCCTCAGTGATGTCATCTCTCACATTCACTTGTACATTATTCTTGATATATAGGCATACCCCTCCTCCTTTTTTACCCTCTCTATCCTTGCGGTATAGGGTATACCCTTGAATGTTTGCCAGCCAATCATAAGAGCTGTTGAACCAGGTCTCTGAAATTCCCACAAAATCCAAATCCTCCTCGTTCAACAGTATCTCTAGTTCACCCATCTTGTCCGCCATGTTCCTGGCATTGATGAACATGCCACATAGTTTAAACCGGTCGCATATTGTCCTCGTATTGGGTGTTTCGAGATTGCAACTAGGACTTGCTACTATACTCACCTTGTGTTTTTGTGCTTTGGTTAACCTACCACTAATGCCCCCAATACTACCCTCTGGAATATCTTCCGCGCTGGCTATCTCTGCCTCTGGACCCTCCCTCCCATCGCCTAGTTTAAAAACCCCTCTAACTTTTTGGCCATCTTCATTCCCAGCAGATCTGCACCCTCCTCATTTAGGTGCAGTCCGTCCCTTCTATAGTACTGGTTACCGACTGAGAAGTCGGCCCAGTCCTCCAGGAACCTAAACCCCTCCTTACTACACCAGCTCTTCAGCCACTTGTTTACTTCCCTAATCTCCATCTGCCTTTCTGGTGTGGCTCGATGTACCGGTAGTATTCCTGAGAATACTACCTTGGAGGTCCTTTTCTCCAATTTAGCTCATAAGTCCCTAAAATCGTTCTTTAGGACACTCCATCTGCCTCTGACCTTGTAAAATTCAGACCGGGGATTGAGGCCTAGTTAGGAAGCGATCCACAGTGGAGGCAGGCTGCGTGGGCTGTGGGGGACGATAGAATGACAGCTGATCTCCAATTTTGCCCATGTAGTGCCGGGGGGGCTTGAGGAGATGTTGAAGCTTACCCCTGAGTCGATCGGCGGCTAGTGTAGCTTGCCAGGGGCCGCGGATCTCGGGACGGGACCGGGGCTCACGAGTCATGGGTCCACCATCTTGGAAAGCCACGCATGCGCCCAGTCCACACACCTCTGTTGAACATCAGAGGCGCCTGCCACCATTGTTTACTATACGCCTGGTATGTTTTTTTACTACCTGTCTTGCTGTGGAATTTTGAATGGTAGTTTATTAAGCTCTCTTCTGACTCCTTATAATTTTGTTGCAAATAGGCTCGTATACTCCTGCTGTGGAGCGTCACTGCTTATTCCACCCTCAGTGATTCCCATACCTCTTAGAAAGCATTGTCGGCTTCTTTGGGCCTTTTTGTCCCTTTTTTTAAAACCTCCAGGTAAGCTCCTATTTTTTTACTTTTTTTTTTTTTTTTTTTACCCTTTTGGTCCTATATATAATTTTTGTCTACTTTCGCCCGTTCTGAGTCGCTTGGGCCCTTCATTAACTACTATCTTGCCCATTTCTTGCCCCTATCCCCTTTTTTCTTACAGTCATTAACATTCCAACGATCAAATCTCAATTGCTGTTCTTAAAAACATTTTGCTCTACATTTTCCAGGCGCCCCTCTTTAGTCATATTGATTTTATCTTAATAAACTGTAAGTTGCTGAGGCTTTGTTAGCCCTACCCCCCACGTCTATCCCAATTTTGTCTGATGCATTAATCATTGTATTAATATCCATATCTTTGATTGCTAGGTCTTTGTCTGCCCCCTACAGCCATAGATGCCTCTGTGAACATTTTGGAGGGTCCTCTCCTGCTTCGGTCCCCCTGGGGAGTTGGGAGGTATGTACTTGGGTTGCATGGTTGATCTACTTATTTGTTACACATTCATTATTCATATTCATTATTCATATTTATTTTCAGATTTAATTTGTACAATTTGTATTATGTATCTCACTATTGTTTCATTTGTTTGTATTTAGAAACTCTCAATTTTGGCACAGGCTCATGTCATTTCCCTGAGAAAGCCAATGCTTTGGTGAAACATGTAGAAATTGAGTACCTGTATCACTTTCCGCTGACACCAGGCCTAGTCGGTCCCCCTTTCTTATCTATTTATGTACTGCATTAGCTTTATTTCTGTAGGCATATTTTACCTTTTGTTTGTGATATTTGTAATATGTAAATAAAGTATTTTGTAAATTTTAGCACCTTTGCTTAATTGTATTTGCTGGCACCGCCATAATCCCCTTTGACCTCCATCTATTTATTTGAATACTTGGGATGAGGTGCCGTGTCTTTTGAGGTTTCTCCAGCCATACCCTATTTTCTACCAGATGAGCATTGTTTAAACACCACGACCTACCTAAGTATTGCTGCTGACTATGTCCATCCCTTTATGACTACAGTCTACCCATCAGCTGATGGCTCCTTCCAGCAGGATAATGCACCATGTCACAAAGCTACAATCATCTCACCACTGGACAATGAGGTCACTGTACTCCAATAGCCTCCACAATCACAACATCTCATCCAATAGAGCACCTTTGGGATGTTGTGGAAGGGGAGATTGGCATCATGGATGTGCAGCCAACAAGTCTGCAGCAACTGCATGATAATATCATGTCACTATGGAGCAAAATCTCTGGGGAATGCTTCCAACACCTTGTGGAATCTATGCCACAAGGAATAAAGGCAAAAGGGGGTCCAACCTGGTACTAACAAGGTGCACCCAATAAAGTGGCCGATGAGTAGGGTTGCCACCTCATCCATTTAAACCCAAACACATTTTAATCACACAGGTTCTGTGACTGATTAAGATGGTAATTAAACTCACTTAGTGCCTTATATATATTAAATTAGCCTCAGAACCTGTGTAATTAATATGTGTTTGGGTTTAAAGGGATGAGGTGGCAACCCTACAGGTGAGTGTATATATTTACTATAGATCAAGAGAAATAAACTTACAATAATAATTCTTTAGTATAGAACATATATTAGGCAGTTCCCCAACACATTTGGAAAATACTAATAAAATGTTTTAAAAGTTTTGCATCCTCCCATGCTCCACCCAGTACAATCCTTGGTACTAGCTCGCAATGGATGGGGGGCAGTAGTGGATTCAATTTTGCTTTTTTTCACATGATCTGCAGCTCAGTTGTATTTACAGTTCCAGTTCAATAGATAGATCACCTGCAGCGCTTTTACAAGGCTTCATGAAGCCCATTGTACTATCTTAATGATTCCTTCATGATATACTGTATTATCTCCTGTATTGAATATCGACTGTGCTCATTCTTGTAAACCGTTGAATGTAAGAGCCACTAGTTTGGCCTCTCTTGGGCTTGTATTGTATTCTTTGCAAATTGAATAAACAATTTGAAATTTTCTAAAGGTTTTAACTAAATACCTGTGTATATGTATGAGCAATGTAAAGAAAAAAGAGATAGCTGCACACCACAACAAGATGGATAATGCTCCATTATTCTTTTATTGTGATCATGCCAGATGAATCACAGGAACACAATTTGTTTAACAATTGAGCATTATTCATCTTGTTGTTGTGTGTAGCTATCTCTTTTTTACTTACATTGGTTGTTGGCAGTGGTGAGCCGGGGTGGGCACCTGCTACGAGTTGTGAACTAATCATCGTCTGAGCGGTGTAAAATTTTCTTTGGTATATGTATGAGCACCCAAAAAGTCCCATGATTTCTTTCTTGTATTCTATAAATAATGGTGCTATAATCAATGCTCTCACTCCTCCATGCATGCGCACCTGGCACATGCATTTCCATTCATAAGTGCATGTTTAAATTATTTTTTGAGGTTTTTTTTATCTTATATATACCAGAAGGATTTGCCCCTTAATGACCAGGGCACTTTTTACAGTTTGGCACTGTGCTGCTTTAACTGGTCAAGCAATGCTGTACCCAAACAAAATTTGCTTCCTTTTTTTCCTACAATAAAGCTTTCTTTTGGTGGTAATTGATCCCCTCTGGGATTTTTATTTTTTGCGATATTAACAAAAAAAGACCGAAAATATTGAATAAAATGATAAAAATCTAATAAACTCAATTTTAGTCATACATTTAGGCCAAAATGTATTTAGTCACATGTCTTGGGTAAAAAAAGTCCAATAAGCTTATATTTATTGGTTTGCGCACAACTTATAGTGTCTACAAACTATGGTACATTTTCAGGGAATTTTCGCAGCTTTTAGTTTATGACTGCATATTTAATTTCTTAAGGTGCTAAAATGGCAGGGGAGTACAACCCCCCCAAAATGACCACGTTTTGCAAAGTAGACACCCCAAGAAAATTGCTGAGAGGCATGTTCAGCCCATTAAATATTTTATTTTTTGTCACAAGTGATTGAAAAATGACAAAAAAAAAAAAACATTACACAAAGTTGTCGCTGAAAGGATATATTGATCACACATGACATGGGTATATGTGATATTACACCACAAAATACATTCTGCTGCTTCTCCTGAGTATGAGGATATCACATGTGTGGGACTTTTTGGGAGCCCAGCCGTGTACAGGACCCCGAAAACCAATCACCACCTTTGGGATTTCTAAGGGCGTACATTTTTGATTTTACTCCTCACTACCCATCAGAGTTTCGGAGGCCATGAAATGCCAAGATAGCACAGCCCCACCTCCCGTCCCCAAATGACCCAATTTTGGAAAGTAGACACCCCAAGCTATTTACTGATAGTTATGTTGAGTCCATAGAATATTTTATGTTTTGCAACAAGTTTCGGAAAAATTCTTTATTTATTTTTATTTATTTTTTACACAAAGTTGTCATTAAATTATATATTGCTCACACATGGTATGGGTATATGTGGAATTACACCCCAAAATACATTCTGCTGCTTCTCCTGAGTACAGGGATACCACATATGTGAGACTTCTTGGCAGTCTAGCCATGTACAGGACCCCAAAAACCAATCACCGCCTTCAGGCTTAAAATTAAAAAAAAAGAAAAATTGTTTTTTTTTCCTTTTCTTTCTTCTTTTTCAAAAACAAATGAGAGCTGCAAAATACTCACAATGCCTCTTAGCAAATACCTTGGGGTGTCTACCTTCCAAAATGTTGACATTTGTGGGGTTTGTGCTATCTTGACATTTCAGGGCCTCCGAAACTGTGATATGTAGTGAGGAAGTGAAATCACCATTTTACCCCCTTAGAAAACCTGAAGGCGGTGATTGATTATATAATGATGATAAAACGATACCAAGATGATACCTAAACCTGCAGGCATCATTCTGGTATAACCACTCAGGGTCCAGCAGTATACCAGTACGTCGCTGGTCCTTGTTGGGCATATATTGTAATGTTCTTTTTTTCATGCAGCCTGTGGTCTGAACGAAAAAAGAGAACCTAACAGATTTATACATTCAAATTGATTGATCGGTGGTATGTCCACCATTAGAATACCGGCCTGCATCCACCCACTTCTAATGATGGCAAAAAATAGAAAAATATATGCTGAAGCATAGGGATGATCCGCCCCTATGTCCACCCCTGCCCCTATACTTCGACATATATGCTTTTTTTTAACTGTGGTGGTGAAATCACCACCTACACCGATGGAGTCATGGATTTACATATCGTGAAAGCAAACCATGTTGCTCTCAAAATAAAAAATCAGTGCTGCAGCTGAATGGCGTATGGCATATATGCTTTTTTTAACTGTGGTGGTGAAATCACCTCCTGTAGCACCGGAGTCACAGATTTACATAACTGTAGAGCAAACCCTGTGGCTGTCAAAATAAATAAATCCGTGCTGCAGCTGAATGGCATACCTTAAAAGCAAACAATGGTAACAATTGCAATCGGTGCCAAAAAAAGAGTAAGCATAAAAAATAGACCTCAGTTCGCTATAAATCAAAGAAGATACTCAGGAAGCCAAAGTAGTCTAGCCCATCGGTTCCTGATCATCTACCATGGAATCTGAGTCCGTCCACAGGTGACAAACTTTGTCATATTTCTTGGAACATCCTCAGGATAAATATGATGCTTTGTAGAGGGGTACCACAGAATTAACTAATTGCTTCCAAGAGGACAAGATGGGGGCCTAGCTGACTTCCACTTGAGTACTATAGCCTTCCTGGCTTAAAATAGGAGAATATCCAAGACAGTATGTGTCGCTCTAGCAAACGCTAGTGAATCTACCAGTCCAAGACAAATGCTAACTGTCAAGGGATAGGTATGATGGTCAACTTATAGAGAAACAAAAGCACCTCTCGCCAATAATCATGAATCTGTGGGCGCTCCCAAAAGATATGCGCAAAGCCTGCAGGAACACTAGAGCATCTCCAACAGCAGTTTGAGGAGGTAGGGTAAATATACGGTGCAAGTGTTGTGGCGTGTAATACATCCTATGCAATGTTTTGAATTGGTTCAGTCTGTCTCTAGTCGCAATCAACAGCTGGAGTGGGTAATCCCACATATCCTCCCAGTCTTTGCTTTCCAGTTCCTGCTCCTCCGCCTGCCACAAACCAGGCAGACCATCTAGGTCAACTTGAATGGATGGCAACAAGGCTTTATATATCTTTGATAATAGCTCAGAGAGATAAGTATCCCTCAGGAGAGCCTCCAGGTCATCTTGCTCAAGACAAAATGGAAGGGATTTAAGTTGTGATTCGTAGGCATGGCGGAGTTGCAGGAATCTGAATAAGAAAGAGTTAGGAAGTTGAAATTTGTTTTTCAACCTGTCAAATGTGAATAGTTCAGGCATCCACCCAGTTCTAATGATGGTCATACAATAAATATAAAAATACATGCTGAAGCATATGGGGCTATCCGCCCCTATGTCCAACCCTACCCCTATGCTTCGGCATATATGCTTTTTTTTTAACTGTGGTGGTGAAATCACCTCCTACAGCATTGGAGTCACAGATTTACTTATCATGAGAGCAAACCCTGTTGCTGTCAGAATAAATAAACCTGTGCTGTAGCTGTATGGCATACCTACAAAGCAAATAATGATTAACAATAAAAAAACAGTAACATTACAGTATAACAGTAGGACATACCATACCAAAGCAAACACAATAAAAGATTACAGTTAAGTATAAAATACAGTAACAATAGAGATAAAACATAAGATAGAGATGAATAGAGAGAGAACAAAAGATAGAGACGAAAAATAAAACTATTTTTGGCTTTTTTTTTTTTTTTTGCACTTTTATTTTAACTATAAACGTTTCAGGTTAGGGTCAAATATAGGTTAAAAAGAAGAAAAAACGACTCCTGCGCGCAAGTGGATCACCATACGGATAGTACAACAACACAGGCCTTGCTGCCCTCAAGGATGGGGAATCCTAGTAAACAACGAGAGAAAAGGGAAAAAGGGGCGCACCAGCCTTGTGCAGTATCTTTTAAAAATATTTATTGAATAAAATGGTAAAAAAGAAACAACTCACAAGCAATTGTAGAGGAAGGCACAACGTGAAAGTGCACCGACTGACAGCATGCAACCTAGGATGAGCGATACCTTCCAAGGGTCGTGGAGGAATGCACAAGCATCACTACCAGCTGACGCGTTTCGAAGGGGACATCCCTTCTTCATCAGAGCTTAGCAGTGAACTCTCCTTCAGCAGTCCCTATTTATGTGTGCCTGAATGTCAGTAAATCAAGGAGGTAATATGGGGCCCCTCCCCCTCAGAGCGCCCTCCCTCTTGTGCCCTTCGGTCATATGGGCAAATATATATATATATAAAAAGAAAAATAATGATAAATGAATATAAAAAAAAATAAAATGTGTGTATATATAGGGAAAAATGCATACTAAAAATTCAGTACATAAATTAATATTGTTGGATGAATGAATATAGTGGAGGCAGAATGAACCATTGGTGTTGGATTGTGGCATGCTGCGCACATGGAGCGCAGAGATGACATTAGCGTAAGATATATTAAGCATAATAGGTATGAGCTGTAATAAACGTAATAGGTAGGGAAACCCCCCATTTCAAATGATCGTATCAGAAGAAAAGATGTACCTACAGTATCATCTCAGGAAGTCCGTGCATGTGAAGCACCTCATCATCGAGTATGCAATGGGCCGATAGTTTCAGCATGGCAATCTCATTGTGGAACACACGCCGATGTGTTTGCGTTCCAGGCAGGAGGAAGGGGTGGAGTCCACATCACTTCCTCCGCATCCTACGTAGCCCGTTGATAACGGGAGCGGCGAGGGACAGCCCAGCGGCATATAGCTGGGGGAGGGATTAGAATGTCAGAGGCCGGCCGCTCATTAGAGCTATCCTGACGTCAGTCTGAAATTACAGCTGCCTTACAGGCAGCGGCTCACATGGACTGGGGGACCATGGAGCCCCTAGAAGGAGACCAGAATGGCCCCTACAAAATAATGAATGATGCAAGTAATATAAATAATAATAATAATATAAATACCATTAATAAAGGATACGGGCTACGTAGGATGCGGAGGAAGTGATGTGGACTCCACCCCCTTCCTCCTGCCTGGAACGCAAACACATCGGCGTGCGTTCCACAATGAGATTGCCACGCTGAAACTATCGGCCCATTGCATACTCAATGATGAGGCGCTTCACATGCACGGACTTCCTGGGATGATACTGTAGGTACATCTTTTCTTCTGATACGATCGTTAGCATTTAAAATGGGGGGTTTCCCTACCTATTACGTTTATTACAGCTCATACCTATTATGCTTAATATATCTTACGCTAATGTCATCTCTGCGCTCCATGTGCGCAGCATGCCACGATCCAACACCAATGGTTCATTCTGCCTCCACTATATTCATTCATCCAACAATATTCATTTATGTACTGAATTTTTAGTATGCATTTTTCCCTATATATACACACATTTTTAATTTTTTTATATTCATTTATCATTATTATTATTATTATTTTTTATATATATATATATATATATATATATATATATATATATATATATATATATATATATATATATTTTTTTGCCCATATGACCAAAGGGCACAAGAGGTAGGGGCGCTCTAAGGGGGAGGGGCCCCATATGCCCTCCTTGATTTACTGACATTCAGGCACACATAAATAGGGACTGCTGAAGGAGAGTTTACTGCTAAGCTCTGATGAAGAAGGGATATCCCCTTCGAAACGTGTCAGTTGGTAGTGACCCTTGGAAGGTATCGCTCATCCTAGGTTGCATGCTGTCAGTCGGTGCACTTTCACGTTGTGCCTTCCTCTACAATTGCTTGTGAGTTGTTTCTTTTTTACTATTTTATTCAATAAATATTTTTAAAAGATAATGCACAAGGCTGGTGCACCCCTTTTTCCCTTTTCTCTCGTTGTTTACTAGGATTCCCCGTCCTTGAGGGCAGCAAGGCCTGTGTTGTTGTACTATCCATATGGTGACCCACTTGTGCGCAGGAGTTGTTTTTTCTTCTTTTTGCTATTCACTGCACGTGTTGGGGTATCCAGCTGCAAAGTGGTTTTTACCAATCTTTTACTATTTGACTCACTGACAATGGTTTTATTAATTGAGGAAAGACAGTTAAGAAGATCCTCATTTGCTAAGGGATTCACTACAAGCATTGACTCTTTTGAAGTTCAGAATCCAACCAATGAAGGAAAAGCAGCATGTGCAGTTGATGAGCTGACCCCATCGAGAGAGGACAGAATGATATCTTTGTTTTATAAATTGAAAGATTTATTGGAGAAGGAGATGTTACAATGGTGGGACATTTTGCTCTTACAAAAGTATGTTGAATTCAAACGAGTCCCTAGAGGCTTAAGAATCACCAAATTGTGCTCATTTCTTGATGATGATCTCAAAGCTAAATGGATCTCTTGTTTACATGATTGCAACCAATTATGGTTGCAATACATCATTGTTCAGAGGGAATGTAACCTCAATAAAATTTGTGCTGATATTAATACTCTACAAGAGAATTTGTCCATATATCTAGATTTTACAACATTTGACAGTTGGGATCGTAAAATCAATGAACAGATGATGGCGTACGAGACTAACCTCATCAGTAAAAAATCAGGGCAATTTGAGCGAGACCGGTTGGATTACCTTAACAATAGAGAGTTCAACTGGAAGAAGCCCAGGTCTCCTACTGATAAGGCTAAAGGGGTGAAAGACTCTAAGAACAGGTCAAAAAACAACAATAATACTAATAAACACAATAAAACAAATAGAAATAATTATACCACTAATGAGCATAAACATCTCACCAGTTCATCTCAGGCTGTTCATTCATCTCAGCCTCAGTGTACTAGGTACACTGAAGATCCTAGTCATGCCAAGAATGGTCGATCACACAATAAGATTAGTAAACAATTTTCCAAAAAGAGTAATAAAAGTATACTTCATAGACATCGACCCTCCATTGAGGATCGTATGAATGGGAATAGTGACTCCCATTGAACATTACCATCCAACACAGTTGACACTGTAATAGCGGATGCCAGAGGTATAGGTTCTGCTAGCCCCTCACTTCATATGAGGCGCTGTTCCACCATCTGTGCAGCCTCACCACCGCCTCTTACGATCAGGCCTGTGGTCACTCCTTCAGTTACTGACCCTGAGATAGTTTTTGATCCTTCCATAGCAGCACACAATCCTTTTACCACTCTGGAGAACCTAGAATCTGATCTCAGCAATGGTAGCATTGCCAACGTCACACCCCCATTGACTTTTTTAGAGACAGAAGTTGCAAGAATAGAGGGGATTGCAACGGGGAACGAGATGTTGAACCCTCTGTCATGCACTCTGTCAACAAAGAAGTCAAGGAAAAGAGATGAGGAACAAGAAGAGGCAGAAGAGGTGGTAAGAGACACAAAAAGAGGCAGAGTGTAAATCACACTTCTGCCACTATTAAGATCTACAATTTATCTAGCTCTGTGTTTACAGACACCAAGCTTGATTTACTTAGGAAAGGTTTCAACTATGCTCCCCCTAGTGTCCCTAATATTTTTGAACTATTTGTTGATCTCAACAAGTATGTACGTAAAATTACCCGTCAGTGGTACTACATATTGAAGTCCTCGGCAACCACCAATAATGTAGAGGCGTCGTCTTGTTCTTCTTTGGATACGAGTACAGACGACGACTCTGCCCTGAATATCTTATAGGAACTCTATGCAGAGGCAGAGCATAGAGATGTACCACCTTCTTCCTGTGAGCACCCTAGCGATACAGCTATAGTCCACACCTCTTTTGCACCTAAATCCTCCTTCTTTCCACATTGGGCTAAGGGTAAATACATCTCGACATTCTATGATGTGGTCTTCGAATCCTTTAGAACGAGATTTCACCATGCCAACACCAAAGGGAATCAGTTTAATAAACATCTTGACCCGCTGGGGCTATCTGTCACTAGTCTTGGGCAGAACCAGGACGTCATCATTCGGAAAGCCAATAAAGGCGGCAGTTTACTATGACTACATATCCGATGCTATGAGGCTAATGGGGGATACAGGTACAGGTACTTACATCAAATTGAAAGGAGACCCTGTTATAGAATATACGAAAGATCTGAAATCACTTTTAGATCAAGCTTTATTGGATGTGGTCCTCACCAAAAATGAGTATCACTTTCTCTATAACAGACATGCCCTGACCCCACATTTCTACCATATTCCTAAGGTGCACAAGAGCGAGGTTGATCCCCCGGGTAGACCTATCATTGCAGGCATCGATAGCATCACTAGTAATGTGGAATGCTATATTGATCTTTTTTTACAGGGAATAGTTACGAATCTTCCATCTTTCGTTAGGGATTCTAGCCATATGCTAGCAATTTTATCGCATTACGTATGGCAGCCTAGATACAGATGGCTTTCCCTAGATGTAGCCTCGCTTTATACAACAATTGACCACGTCTGTGGTCTAAGAGCAGTTAATCACTATCTGTCCAAAGAAGGTGCACTCAACTCTGCGCAGGCTAAGTTTGTGCTTGAATGTGTCGAATTCTCTCTCACACATAACCACTTCTCTTTTCTTGGAGAGCACTATTTGCAGATCAAGGGTACGGCGATGGGGGCCAGGTTCGCCCCTAGTTATGCCAAAATTTTTATGGGTTATTGGGAGGAGTTGTTCATCTGGAACAATAATCCTTTTGGGGAGAACCTGGTCCTCTTTGCCAGATATATTGATGACATCCTCATCATTTGGGATGGATCCGATCGGGAATTGTGTCTATTCCTTGAGCATTGCAGAGACAATCCTTTTGGGATCGAGTTCACCCATGTCATCAGCAACGACAGCCTTGTTTTCCTAGATCTTGAGCTCAGGAATGGCCCTGATGGCAACATCCTCTCCAAAACACATTTTAAACCTAGTAGTGGCAACTCCTTTTTACATGCTGAGAGCAACCATCATCCTAGATGGATAAGGAACGTCCCATACGGACAATTCTGCCGTCTAAAGCACACTTGCACAATGAAAAGTGATTATTTGGAACAGAGCAAGACCCTCTGGAATAAATTCCTTGACAAGGGCTATGATTCCACCTTAATTGAGACCGCCTTTAATAAATATGCCCATCTATATGATGAGCCCCTTGTACATGATCCACGGTCTGCCTCTGCCAGTGATTAGGACACTCTACAAACCCGGTTCTCCACTCAATATACCAACAAAGCTTTTGAAATACAAAGCATTTTACGGAAGAATTGGAGTGTGACAGACCTAGCCGGGAGAGAGACTTTTGGAGGGGACTGTATGCTAGCCTCTTGCCGATCGATCGTGGGCCCTGGCATTTGGGGGAACGGGGCTCTTTGTGAGCTGTATGCCTGGGGACCCTTGAGGCGGTATTACTGTGGATTCGGGTCCTGGTCCCCCAGGACACACAGACTCTGGGGACCCTGGATTTGCCATGTTAGAAATAGTGGCTGTTTCATAATGCTGAGACAGATACTGTTAGGAGATGCTGATGTAAATTCCAACACCTGTCTGTCTGTTGTCTGCTAAAATGTGTATTGCAAATAAGTCTACTATGGGATCTAAGAGTCATTAGATCCCCATTGTCGTTTGTGTTAATTAACTCTGCTATTGTGTGAAGAAGAGTCTATGTTGATTGTGTTTTCGGAACTACAAGACGGCCAGTCTGGCCTAAAGGTCATGTCTGAGTCATCTAGGCTGTCTAAAGGGATTAGTTAATTAGCTCATGTTAATTAGGTTAATTAGGTTACAGCTGTATTGTTAGAGTAATATGAGCACTAGGTCTGCACCTCCTCTTTTATTGTATAAATAAGACTGTATTCAATAAATACCGTATTTATTGGCGTATAACACGCGCCGGCGTATAACACACACCCAAGTTTAGGAGAGAATTTTAAGGAAAAAAAACTTTTAGGAGGGAAGTTTAAGGAAAAAAAACTTACATTAAAATGCCCATCAATGCAGCCTTATCTGTCCATCTGCAGCCTTTTCAGTGTCAGTGCAGCCTTGCCCCAGTGCAGTCTTGTCAGTGCAGCCTTGTCAGTGCAGCTTTGTCAGTGCAGCTTTGTCCGTGCAGCCTTGTCAGTGCAGCTTTGCCCCAGTGCAGCCTTGCCCCAGTGCAGCCTTGCCCCAGTGCAGCTTTGGCAGTGCAGGTTTGCCTGTGCAGCTTTGCCCCAGTCCAGCCATGTCAGTGCAGCTTTGTGATTAGATTTAAATATGGCGCCGAGACTGCAGGGATACTTCGGAGCCGAGATACACATACCCGAGTGTTCTCGGCTTTTTTCGGCGCCACCGTCACGCCCAGTCCCGCCCAGTCCCGCCCCTGGACCTGTGTTATGTCCATCATAGGGCGGGACTGGGCGTGACTGTGAGCGGCACCGGAAAAAGCCGAGAACACTCGTTGTGTGTATCTCGGCTCTGACGAGAGCCGAGTTACACATACCCGAGTGTTCTCGGCTTTTTTCGGCGCCGCTCACAGTCACGCCCAGTCCCGCCCTATGATGGACATAACACAGGTCCAGGGGCGGGACTGGGCGTGACGGCGGCGCCAAAAAAAGCCGAGAACACTCGGGTATGTGTATCTCGGCTCCGAAGTATCCCTGCGGTCTCGGCGCCATATTTAAATCTACCCACGGCTGTGTATGTCGGCAGCGACCGCGGCAATTGCCGTGATCGTTCCGATAAAACACAGAATCGGCAGGGATTGGCCTATAACACGCACCCACGATTTTCCCCTGATTTTCAGGGGAAAAAAGTGCGTGTTATATGCCGATAAATACGGTAAATATATTGTATAAATAAGACGGTCAATAAAGATAGATTCCTGGTTGAACTTACATACAGCCTGCCTGGTGTTCTGAGCTATCACAAATGGGTTAGAACGGCACAGAGCTGTAGTTCTAATCCCGGAGCATCAGATGACCGAGCAATCAGATGTTGCGATCTGCAGTCTGATTCTATAGCAGCAGAGGAGTGTCGGGAGAGTGGAACCGAGCGAGCAAGGGGCTCGTTACATTGGTTGGCAGCTGTGGGATTCGCTCTCCAGTTACTGGGACACTCCAAACAAGCCTGCAGGAGAGCCACGCTAAAAAACTTACTTGAGAGCCGTGGAGGGAATGGTGGGATCGTGCTTCCTTGCTGTGAACACATCCAAACCATCAACTGGATCCAAGGTCCAGATAGCAGGAGAGGAGAGATACCAGCCACCATGGATGAGGAATTCAGAAGGAGGTTGCAAGAGAAGCAGATACAGCACAGAGGACCAGTATCAGAGCAGGTCCTGCTAGGATGATTTGATTCTATCCACTGCAAACTCTGGAAGGAAGCGATAGCCCGTGAGCAGCGAAACCAGGGAAATGTTCTCCCCTCCATCCATGTAAGGTACTGGTCGCAGTATGAAGTACGATTGCTGTTATTGGGGGAACAGCCGAACCAGGAGTGGACAGCTGAGTTAAGCAGGCTGATCCGGGCAGAAATGCGGTTGGACGAGAGCTACAGAGCCCTCCAGTGGTATGTTGCCCAAGTGTGCCCGTGGACAGCGGATGACAGCCCCACGGAAGGGAATGCTTTGACTACCATGGCCTGGGATTGTTGTACTGGAGGCTGTCCAGGGACCCTGACTTTGGGAGTGATCAGGAGTGGCATTTGGAGGAAATAATGGAGCACAGAGAGCGAAGGCTGAATGTCTCAGAAGTGCACTGGGCACAGGAAGATTTGGAGTTTCTGGCCGTTCAGGAATGGGAGCTTGAGATTGCCTACAGACAGCTGTTAGACTCTGCTCAGCAGCAGGGTGGGGCTCCCTTTGCCTGGGACTATCAGGAAATACCAGTTGACAACTCTGAAATCCTGGCTGAAGAGTTGACAATGTGGCAGAGTAACAGTGTGCTCTGCCAACCTGCCCCCGCAGCTATGGAGGCGGAGGCCTTATGGCGGATGCAGCAAGTGCTGACTGACCTTGATGAACCTGTTTCTGCATTGGATGATCTTGGATGGAGGAATGTGCCTGTCCAGCAGAATGCCAGAGAATTGGCAGTGGAAAATCTGAAGATTGCCGTCCCCAAACCTGAAGTGCTGACAACAGGGCAGAGCTCTGCTAACCTCTGCCCAGCACTGATAGCATCTTCTGGGTTCCACGGAGAGGAGATGGTGAACCTTTATCCCCAGACACCAGGTGCAGAGACAAGGGATTTGATAGACTTTTCTGCTGAGGAAGAACAACCTGGTGAGCCTCCAGCAGAAGAGGAGCTGTTATTAGGGCCAAACTTCACTGTGTTCTGCCCAGCACTGATAGCATCTTCTGGGTTCCACGGAGAGGAGATGGTGAACCTTTATCCCCAGACACCAGTTGCAGAGTCAGGGGATTTGATAGACTTTTCTGCTGAGGAAGAACAACCTGGTGAGCCTCCAGCAGAAGAAGAGCTGTTATTAGGGCCAAACTTCACTGTGCTCTGCCCAGCACCAACAGAAGTATCTGTGAAGTTACAAGGAACTTCCCCAGCTGAAGCGCTGGCAACTGGAAAGAGGATCCAAGATCTCTGCCCTACACCTGCGGCGGTTCCGGAGGCTCAGGGTGAGAAGGAGGTGGTCACTTCCCAGCAGCAGATCAGGATACAGGGGAGAAGGGAGAGGAGGTGTTCGTTGTCCCTCCCCAACAGTTAGCCGGAGCAGATGATGTGGGGTTTCCAGCAGAAGGGCTGGCAACAGGGCACAGTACTGCTGGACTCTGCCCTCAACTAACAGAGGATGGATGTCCTGTGAGGGTGGATGGGACTTCAGTCTCCATCTGTATACCCCAGGGATGCTGGGCAGTCAGCCCAGATCCCCAACAGCATGACGGAGTGAGCCCAGACACCCTGTCTTCTCTCCAGCGGCAGAAAGGACTCCAGGGAGAAGGGCCAGTCCAGGCCTCTCCCCAGCTGCAGATATGTTCTCTGAGAGAGGCAGAGGTTGGCTGGGTGAGTAATGCTTTGTTTGGAACAATTTGTTTGGGGTACTGTGTGGGTACAGGCATTAGAGGACTGGAACTACTGATTAACTTCGGAGTCAACCCATCTGGGGTCTCCTCCTGTGTTAGTCTCCTGCCGAAAGGGGAGAAATGTGACAGACCTAGCTGGGAGAGAGACTTTTGGAGGGGACTGTATGCTAGCCTCTTGCCGATCGATCGTGGGCCCTGGCATTTGGGGGAACGGTGCTCTTTGTGAGCTGTATGCCTGGGGACCCTTGAGGCGGTATTACTGTGGATTCGGGTCCTGGTCCCCCAGACTCTGGGGACCCTGGATTTGCCATATTAGAAATAGTGGCTGATTCATAATGCTGGGACAGATACTGTTAGGAGATGCTGATGTAAATTCCAACACCTGTCTGTCTGTTGGCTGCTAAAATGTGTATTGTAAATAAGTCTACTAAGGGATCTAAGAGTCATTAGATCCCCATTGTCGTTTGTGTTAATTAACTCTGCTATTGTGTGAAGAAGAGTCTATGTTGATTGTGTTTTCTGAACTACAAGACGGCCAGTCTGGCCTAAAGGTCATGTCTGAGTCATCTAGGCTGTCCAAAGGGATTAGTTAATTAGCTCATGTTAATTAGGTTAATTAGGTTACAGCTGTATTGTTAGAGTAATATGAGCAGGTCTGCACCTCCTCTTTTATTAAATAAGACTGTATTCCTGTCAATAAAGATAGATTCCGGGTTGAACTTAAATACAGCCTGCCTGGTGTGTGTTCTGAGCTATCACAACTGGGTTAGAATGGCACAGAGCTGTAGTTCTAATCCCGGAGCATCGGATGACCGAGCAATCAGATGTTGCGATCTGCAGTCTGATTCTATAGCAGCAGAGGAGTGTCGGGAGAGTGGAACCGAGCGAGCAAGGGGCTCGTTACATGGAGTATCCTTAAACATGACCCGATTTAAGTAAGCACCTTCCTGATAGACCTAATATAGTCTATAGAAAACCACGAGATCTAAGAAGCTTGATAGCTCCCAGCATGGTGAGGAAGCCTTTGAGTAGGTCCACCAATGCTTGGTTGACCATCTTTGATCAGAAAGGTAGCTACAAATGTAGTGTCAGGAACTGTGGCACTTGTCAATACATGTGGCACAGAAAAAAGTCTGTTACTGGCAGTGACAGTAGAGTTCACCACCTGAAGCAGTTTATTAACTGTGGGATGGACCACATGGTATATGGCATCATTTGTCCGTGTGGGCGCCTTTATGTTGGCCGCACCTCTCGTCCTATGAGAGTGCGTATTGGCGAACACAAAAGCGATATTACCAACACACGAGTCAAAAATCCAGTCCATCTGCATTTTCATGATGCACACCATGGAGATCCATCTGGCATGAGAGTGTTTGGAATTGAGTCCATCAGGGGTAACCTTGACAGAGGTAGAAGACACCAAAGGCTCTGCAAACGCGAGGCCTATTGGATCTTCACCCTCGGTAGCATGACCCCCGGGGGGGTTGAATGAGGATCCTGAGGTTCACAAAATTGTTTGACTGTGCAGAGCCCGTTAGTGGCTCTCCTGCCTTCTCCTCCCCCTATTTTCCTCCTCTCTCCCGTCCATCTCCGCTCCTCTCTCCACGTGGTTAGACTGTGTCTTTATGTGCATTTTTTAGTGCATATTTGTATGCTCTATAAACAGCTCATCAGTTTTATCAGTTTATTACATTTGTATTTAAGTTTTAACCTAACTCTAGCAATCTTTCACCATACTAATTATTGTTTATTAACATTTTAATTGTGACACCATTTATGACATTCTCGCATTTATGAAATGTATGTATCTTTTTGCTATTGATTTTAAGTCAATTCCACAACCATATGTTGCACACAGCGACTGGAGAGTAATTACCCTCATTTTTATTTTTTTATTTATTTAATTATTTATTTATTATGATGGCATCCATGTATGCCTAGTATTTTGTAATTACTAATTATTAGATATTGTTCCTCCAGACACTGTATGATGCCACATGTGTTTATCTCTTTCAGCATGATCCTTATTTTAGTGCAATTCAAATTGGGTTGTTTTTTATATATATTTCTCTTATTTGATGACCTGTGGTTGAGTCGTGGTGTGCTATTTTGTGGGCGCACATGTGAGTGCAGAAATGCAGGTGTGGTGTGTACCTCATGCGTTGGTAGTTCTTTATGCTGGCGGTCAGGTGATAGCTATTACATCATTATCACTTGATTTATTCATTATTATTATTATCATCATTATTATTATTTTTTAATTTACATTAATAATTTAACATGTACCTATTATCCTCTCAACTGCTATATACCATTAATTTTTGTTCATTATCCTTTATTAATGGTATTTATATTATTATTATTTATATTACTTGTATAATTTTGTAGGGGCCATTCTGGTCTCCTTCTAGGGGCTCCATGGTCCCCCAGTCCGTGTGAGCCGCTGCCTGTAAGGCAGCTGTAATTTCAGACTGACGTCAGGATAGCTCTAATGAGCGGCCGGTGTTCTGCCGAGAAAGTTCCGCTCGGCGTATAAGTTCCCCCCTCTACTGCGCCTGTGCAGTAGGTATCGGCGGAAATAGCCGAAGCAAAACAGCTGAGATTCAGCTGTACACGGCGCCTGTAAGAGGGCCCCTCGTGGGCTCGCTTCGCTCGCCACGCTTCGGGCACGGCCTCGCTGCGCTCGGCACTTTTAGATTCCCCCTCTAGGTCCACTTGGATGGTGGGGAAGGAACCTGGACCCAGAGCGCAGGCGCCGTGTACAGCTGATTGAAGCATTTGAGCTTCGGCTATCTCCGGCGGCTGAGAGTAGTATGTACTGCGCAGGCGCTGCGCCTGCGCAGTACAGGGGGGGAACTTATCCACCGAGGGAACATTCTCGGCAAGACACCGGCCTCTGACATTCTAATCCCGCCCCCAGCTATATGCCGCCGGGCTGTCCCTCGCCGCTCACGTCATCAACGGGCTACGTAGGATGCGGAGGAAGTGATGTGGACTCCACCCCCTTCCTCCTGCCTGGAACGCAAACACATCGGCATGCGTTCCACAACGAGATTGCCACGCTGAAACTATCGGCCCATTGCATACTCGATGATGAGGCACTTCACATGCACGGACTTCCTGAGATGATACTGTAGGTACATGTTTTCTTTTGATACGATTGTTAGCTTTTGAAATGGGGGGTTTCCCTACCTATTACCTTTATTACAGCTCATACCTATTATGCTTAATATATCTTAGGCTAATGTCATCTCTGCGCTCCATGTGCGCAGCATGCCACGATCCAACACCAATGGTTCATTCTGTCTCCACTATATTCATTCATCCAACAATATTCATTTATGTACTGAATTTTTAGTATGCATTTTTCCCTATATATACACACATTTTAAATTTTTTTATATTCATTTATTATTATTATTATTATTATTATTATTATTTTTTTTTTATATATATATTTTTTTGCCAATATGACCCAAGGGCACAAGAGAGAGGGGCGCTCTGAGGGGGAGGGGCCCCATATGCCCTTCTTGATTTACTGACATTCAGGCACACATAAATAGGGACTGCTGAAGGAGAGTTCACTGCTAAGCTCTGATGAAGAAGGGATGTCCCCTTCGAAATGCGTCAGCTGGTAGGGATGCTTGTGCGTTCCTCCACGACCCTTGGAAGGTATCGCTTATCCTAGGTTGCATGCTGTAAGTTGGTGCACTTTCACGTTGTGCCTTCCCCTACAATTGCTTGTGAGTTGTTTCTTTTTTACCATTTTATTGAATAAATATTTTTAAAAGATAATGCACAAGGCTGGTGCGCCCCTTTTTCCCTTTTCTCAAATATAGGGTCCTATAGACCTGCCGCTGTATAATGACAGCGGCTGGTCAGCAAGCGGTTAAAGAGCAAACCCAGGGGCTTTTGAAATAAGATTTTTGGGTGACCGGTATGGCAGTACCTAAAACTCCCAAGATCGCCTTGCTGAACAGTAAGCCATTCGGGTGCTCTAAAAGCCTACTGAAACTTTTTTACTTTATTCTGCTGGGTGCTAAAATCACAATAGCACATGCTTAGAAACAGCCAAAGGTGTCCTATGCTGCAGCAAAATGAAAGATATCTTGGATAATGGTCCAGGAAAAGGTGGTTGGCTCTCTTATGTACTCCTTCAAAGCATATCAAGTAGTATAGGAACCATGGAGTTCATACATACAGCACATCAACTCCTATGACCTGGTTTGATAGAAACTCAATACTAGGGATGAGCTTCATGTTCGAGTCGAACCCATGTTCGACTCGAACATCGTCTGTTCGCCCGTTCGCCGAATTGCGAACGATATGGGCCGTTCGCGCCAAATTCGTGTGGCGCGTCACGGCCCATAATTCACTGCGGCATCGCAGTGCATTGCTGGCTGATGATTGGCCAAGCATGCACTATGACCCGCATGCTTGGCCAATCACAGCGCCGTCTGAACAGAGAGCCGTAATTGGCCAAAGCCAAGGAAGCTTTGGCCAATTATGGCTCAGGGGATTTAGTACACGCCCCACACTATATAAGGCCGCCTGCACGGTGGCCCTGTGTAGTGTGTGTTCCGGCGTTGAAAGAGATAGACAGAGAGACAGTGTAATTTGATTTGAGTTAGATAGATTAGGCAGAACAGTCAGTCAGTTAGCTGCACTTATCATCCCAGGTGTTGCATATATATATATATACACTGTATTCAGTTTAGCTATATCCGTTCCTGTTATCTTCCTACTGACAGGCAGGCTTGTCTTGTTACAGTATTTACAGCTACCTGAAGAAAATTGCTGGTGTTCTTTTGATCCTATTAGTACCACAGTCAGGCAGCTAGACTATTTAAAGTTAGTGCAGTGCATCCTGCTCACACTATTCAGCTAAACCTACAAGTTAGTGGGGTGCGTCCTGCTCACAGTGTTCAGCTAAAACTACAAGTTAGTGTGGTGCGTCCACCTCACAGTGTTCAGCTAAACCTACAAGTTAGTGCGGTGCGTCCTGCTCACAGTGTTCAGCTAGATCCGTTCCTGTTATCTTCTTACTGACAGGCAGGCTTGTCTTGTTACAGTATTTACAGCTACCTGAAGAAAATTGCTGGTGTTCTTTTGATCCTATTAGTACCACAGTCAGGCAGCTAGACTATTTACAGTTAGTGCAGTGCGTCCTGCTCACAGTGTTTAGCTAAACCTACAGGTTAGTGGGTGCGTCCTGCTCACAGTGTTCAGCTAGATCTGTTCCTGTTATCTTCTTACTGACAGGCAGGCTTGTCTTGTTACAGTATTTACAGCTACCTGAAGAAAATTGCTGGTGTTCTTTTGATCCTATTAATACCACAGTCAGGCAGCTAGACTATTTACAGTTAGTGCAGTGCGTCCTGCTCACAGTGTTCAGCTAAAACTACAAGTTAGTGTGGTGCGTCCACCTCACAGTGTTCAGCTAAACCTACAAGTTAGTGGGGTGCGTCCTGCTCACAGTGTTCAGCTAAAACTACAAGTTAGTGCTGTGCGTCCTGCTCACAGTGTTCAGCTAAAAATACAAGTTAGTGTAGTGAGACCTCTGCCCAGTATTCATCTAAAGCTACAAGTTAGTGCAGTGCGTCCTGCTCACAGTGTTCAGCTAAAACTACAAGTTAGTGCTGTGCGTCCTGCTCACAGTGTTCAGCTAAAACTACAAGTTATTTTTTTGCGAGCTCTGCACAGTGTTCACCTAAAGCTACCAGTAGAAGGTTGGTGGTGTTTTCCTGATCCTATCACTTCCGCAGGCAGCTAAAAAAGCTACAAGTTAGTTTTTTGCGTGCTCTGCAAAGAGGGTTCACCTAAAGCTACCTGTAGAAGGTTGGTGGTGTTTTCCAGATCCTATGGGTGCCTGATAGGAGAGGGGACGAGGAGGAGGCACATCACCAATGAGGCAGGATGCCCTCCAGGGGCCAGCCTAAGGGCAGCACACTGACTGCATCACACCCCAAAGCTCCGCATGTGCAGGGCGCTGCTGTCTCTGAGCTTTATTCCAAAAGTTCTTTGGTGTGGGCCTTTTTTGAGACGAGTGCATCAGATCGCACCGCTGCTATTTGCAACATATGTCTCAAGCGTATCTCGCGTGGCCAAAACATCTCCTGCTTGGGCACCACATACTTGACCAGACATATGTTGACCTGCCATGCAATTCGTTGGCAAGCATATCTAAAAGACCCACACCAAAGAACAAAGAGGACCTCTCCTTGCTCCTCATCGGCTGAGATCTCCAACCACACTATACCTTCAGTCCTCTCTGAGACCAGCACTGAGAGGAATGAAGGTGTAGAATTAGGTGTGTCACAGCCAAGTACTTGTGGGCAATCTGCTTTCGGTACACCAACGTCAGATTGTACCAGGCACATTTCCCTGCCCCAGCTGCTGCACCGCCGAAAGAAGTTCGCTCCCAGCCATCCACATGCCCAGCGGTTGAAGGCTAGCTTGGCAAAATTGCTAGCACTTCAACTGCTGCCTTTTCAGTTGGTAGACTCTGCCCCCTTCCGTGAGTTTGTGGAATGTGCGGTTCCTCAGTGGCAGGTACCCAAACGCCACTTTTTCTCACGGAAGGCAATTCCGGCTCTCTACCGGCATGTGGAAGGCAATGTCCATGCCTCGCTGGAAAGGGCGGTCAGCGGTATGGTGCATATTACCGCTGACTCATGGTCCAGCAGGCATGGACAGGGACGTTACTTAAGTTTCACGGCGCATTGGGTGACTCTGCTGGCAGCTGGGAAGGATGCAGGACAAGGTGCAGTAGTGTTGGAGGTTGTTCCGCCACCACACCTCCAAAATGCTAATGATTGTGACACACCTCTCTCCTCCACCCCCTCCTCTTCTTCTTCATCCATGGCCTCTTCCTGTGCTTTGTCCTCTGAACCAGCGGTGCTCCGTAGCCGTTCAAGGGGCTACGCAAATACGCAGGCCAAAAGATGCCATGCGGTGCTTGAGCTGGTGTTCTTGGGGGACAGGAGTCACACTGGGGCAGAGGTTCTGTCAGCTCTGCAGGGGCAGGTTCAGAGGTGGTTGACGCCACGCCAACTTAAGGCAGGAATGGTGGTTTGCGACAATGGCACCAACCTCCTCTCTGCCCTCCGACAGGGACAAATGACCCATGTACCCTGTTTGGCTCACGTCCTTAACTTGGTGGTGCAGCGGTTCTTGGGCAGGTACCCGGGCTTACAGGATGTCCTGAGGCAGGCCAGGAAAGTCTGTGTGCATTTCCGCCGGTCATATAATGCCAGTGCTCGGCTGATGGACCTCCAAAAGGAGTTTAACCTGCCCAAGAACCGCCTAATCTGTGACATGCCCACCAGGTGGAACTCAACGTTGGCCATGCTGCAGCGGCTGCACATGCAGCAGAGGGCCATCAATGAGTACCTGTGCGGCTATGGCACCAGGACAGGGTCAGGGGAGCTTGTTTTTTTTTCCCTACGCCAGTGGGCCATGATCAGGGATGCATGCACTGTCCTGTCACCATTTGAGGAGGCCACAAGGATGGTGAGCAGTGACAGTGCATGCATCAGTGACACTGTCCCCCTTGTCCACCTGTTGGAGCACACACTGCGTGGAATAATGGACAGGGCACTTGAGGCAGAACAGAGGCAGGGAGAGGAGGACTTCCTTAGCTCTCAAGGCCCCCTTTATCCAGACAGTGTTCCTGCATGCCCGCCGATCACACAGGAAGAGGAGGAGGAGGAGGAGGAGGAAGATTGTGTCAGTATGGAGGTGGAGCCTGGCACTCAGCATCAGCAGCAGTCTTTAAGGGATTAGTCCCAGGAAACACATGGACTTGTACGTGGCTGGGAGGAGGTGGCTGCGGACCATGTCGTCCTTAGTGACCCAGAGGACTCCGGACCGAATGCCTCAGCAAATCTACGCTGCATGGCCTCCCTGATCCTGAAAAGCCTGCGTAAGGATCCTCGTATTCGTGGTATCAAGGAGAAGGACCAATACTGGCTGGCAACCCTCCTTGATCCACGTTACAAGGGTAAGGTTGCAGATCTTATCTTGCCATCGCAGAGGGAGCAGAGGATGAAACATCTTCGGGAGGCCTTGCAGAAAGGTCTGTGCAACGCGTTCCCAGAGACTGGGAGGTTACAAACTCCTGTTTCTGGACAACGTGTTGCCGAGGCTTCGGTCAGTCAAAGAAGGAGCGGTGGAGAAGGTGGCCGTCTGACCGATGCGTTCAGACAATTTTTTGGTCCGCAGCCCCAAGGTATGATTGGTTCCAGCAACCATCGCCAGCGTCTGTTTTACATGGTGCAGGAATACCTAGGGGCAAGATCTGACTTGGACACCTTTCCCACCGAATATCCTCTGGGTTACTGGGTCTTGAGGATGGATCACTGGCCAGAGCTTGCACAGTATGCAATTGAGCTACTGGCCTGTCCTGCATCCAGCATTCTTTCGGACTGCACATTCAGTGCTGCTGGAGGCTTTGTAACCGATCACAGGGTGCGTCTGTCCACCGACTCGGTCGATCGACTGACCTTCATAAAAATGAATCAGTCTTGGATCACCACCAGCTACCAAGCACCTGATGCTGATGTAACCGAATAATTTTTTTTGAAATCTCAGATCCCTTCAAAGACTGCCTATACTGATGCTGAGTGACTATCCCTGAGAAATTATCCTCTTCCTCCTCAATCATCACGCTGATAGCTTGTAAGAACATTTCTGGTTCTGGGTGCCACCACCAGTGCCTAAGGCACAATTTTTCAGCCCCTGTTTAACAGGGGCGTGTAATTACAATTTTTGATGCAATACTTTGCAGCAGGGCTCGTTTCTGCGTTACAACTAGAGTATCTGTGAGGGGTTGCAGTGTTGTGGCACCAGCACCAGTGCCTAAGGCCCAAATTTTCATCCCTTGTTTAACAGGGGCGTGTAATTACAATTTTTGATGCAATACTTTGCAGCAGGGCTCGTTCCTGCGTTCCAACTAGAGTGTCTGTGAGAAGTTGCAGTGCTGTGGCACCAGCCCCAGTGCCTAAGGCCCAATTTTTCAGCCCCTGTTTAACAGGGGCATGTAATTACAATTCTTGATCTAATATTTCACAGCAGGGCCCATTTCTGCACCCACCAAGAGCGAGTGAGGACTTACAGTGTTGTGGCACCAGCACCACCACCACCAAAGGCCCAATTTTTCTGCCCTTGTTCAACAGGGGCATGTAATTACAATTCTTGATCTAATATTTCACAGCAGGACCCTGTGAGGGCTTATAGTGTTTTGGCCACAACAACACCTAAGGCCCAAATTTCTGCTGAGTATATAGGGCAGGCCCCTACTTTCAAACATCTAACTTACAAACGACTCCTACTTGCAAACGGAAGGAGACAACAGGAAGTGAGATGAAATCTACCCCTAGGAAGGGAAATTCTCTCCTGTAAGAGTTAATATGGGAAAAACATTTCTCCTTTCCACTGATGCTTTCCAATCCTTGTTCCACAAAAAAACCCACATTTTCAAAAAACATTTGTCATTGGGACAAAAAGTGAGGTGAAATCTTCTGAAGAGGAGGACAGACAGCAAAACAAATGTCACAGGGGTGATAACCCTTCCCTATGTTTTCCAAAAAGCTTAAAAGAGATTTTTTGGCTGGAGCTAAACACGTTAAAAATGTACCCGTTCAAAATTACAAACAGATTCTACTTAACAACAAACCTACAGTCCCTGTCTTGTTTGCACCGCCTGTATACTGCTGTTCAGAGTATATAGGGCCTGGTGGCCCCACACCTTTCCTTATTTTACTTTGGGTGCGGCGTTCCCCTTAATATCCATACAAGACCCAAAGGGCCTGATAATGGACTGGGGGGTACCCATGCCATTTGTCTCACTGATTTTCATCCATATTGCCAGGACCTGACATTACATTAAACCCGCAAGCAGATTTAAATGAGATTTTTTCCTTTAAAAATGACATTTGTGCAGGGACTGTTCTAAACACGGGAAACACGCACCACTTTACAGGCATACTATAGACACACCCCAGGTACGATATTTAAAGGAATATTTCACTTTTTTTTTTTTACTTTAAGCATCATTAAAATCACGGCCGTTTTTAAAAGTTTTTTTTGCATTGATACATATCCCCTGGGGTCCCTGTCTTGTTTGCACCGCCTGTATACTGCTGTTCAGAGTATATAGGGCCTGGTGGCCCCACACCTTTCCTTATTTTAATTTGGGTGCGGGGTTCACCTTAATATCCATACAAGACCCAAAAGGCCTGGTAATGGACTGGGGGGTACCCATGGTGTTTGTCTTATGCCCCGTACACACGGTCGGATTTTCCAACGGAAAATGTGTGATAGGACCTTGTTGTCGGAAATTCCGACCGTGTGTAGGCTCTATCACACATTTTCCATCGGAATTTCCGACACACAAAGTTTGAGAGCAGGATATAAAATTTTCCGACAACAAAATCCGTTGTCGGAAATTCCGATCGTGTGTACACAAATCCGACGGACAAAGTGCCACACATGCTCAGAATAAATAAAGAGATGAAAGCTATTGGCCACTGCCCCGTTTATAGTCCCGTCGTACGTGTTTTACGTCACCGCGTTTAGAACGATCGGATTTTCCGGCAACTTTGTGTGACCGTGTGTATGCAAGACAAGTTTGAGCCAACATCCGTCTGAAAAAATCCTAGGATTTAGTTGTCGGAATGTCCGAACAAAGTCCGACCGTGTGTACGGGGCATTACTGATTTTCATCCATATTGCCAGGACCGGACATTACATTAAACCCGCAAGCAGTTTTAAATGAGATTTTTTCCTTAAAAAATGACATTTGGTGCAGGGACTGTTCTAAACACGGGAAACACGCGCCACTTTACAGGCATACTATAGACACCCCCCAGGTACGATATTTAAAGGAATATTTCACTTTTTTTTTTTTTACTTTAAGCATCATTAAAATCACTGCTCCCGAAAAAACGGCCGTTTTTAAAAGTTTTTTTTGCATTGATACATGTCCCCTGGGGTAGGACCCGGGTCCCCAAACCCTTTTTAGGACAATACCATGCAAATTAGCCTTTAAAATGAGCACTTTTGATTTCGAACGTTCGAGTCCCATAGACGTCAATGGGGTTCTAACGTTCGTGCAAATTTTCGGTCTGTTCGCAAGTTCTGGTGCGAACCGAACCGGGGGGTGTTCGGCTCATCCCTACTTAATACCATACCTGACGCCCCCTGGTGACATGGTCTGAATCTCTATTTCACCTCTCTTTTCTCTAGCACTCAACTCTTCTTTCCCTTCTTCTTCTCTCAAATGATCTCTGATACCTTTATATCTGGTCAAGCTACAGGGCATTCATTTTAGTAGGAATGCCTTCTCAGCTCTTGAGTACTATCACTTGACCTTTGTTCTTGTCAGTTGGATGTGTATAATTTGCTCTCAAGTTGATAAACTAGTCAATGAATTCATCCCTTGTTACAGGAGTTGTAAAGGCAGAAGGTTTTTTACCTTAAAGAGGAGATCCCATTTAAAAAAAAAATTAAAAGTCAGCAGCTACAAATACTGCAGCTGCTGACTTTTAATTGGACACTTACCTGTCCCAGGGTCCAGCGATGCGTTCGGTGGTGCCGGCATTGCAACTGTGGGTGCTGGGTTGTGGCTTCACAGCCGGGCACCCACTGCGCATGCGCGAGCGGTGCCACGCACCGTGATTGGCCGCTCAGTTATCTGGGACCTGTAATGTCCCAGATGATTGACAGGAGGGAGGGAGCAGAGCTGAGCCCTTCCTGTGCCGAGGGGAAGTGATGTCACCAGCCCAGGCACTGAAAGAGGCAGACTAAGAGGGACCCCCTAGCAACAGGCATTTAGAGGTGAGTAAAAAAAAAAAATTTCCAAATTTTTTTTTTTTTTTCTTTTTAGGCACATTCATGTATTTTTTTTTTTTGGGTGGAACACCACTTTAACCACTTGCCGACCTGCTTACACAGATATACTGCGGCAGGTTGGGTAACCTACACAAACTAACATACCTATAGGTCAGTCCGTAAAAGCAGGATAGCAGGAGGGTCCCACGGACTTGATTTCCACCGGTGGGCAGCGATCATGGCGAGAAGAGACAGAATGGGGAACTGCCTATATAAACAAGGCATTTCCCTGTTCTGCCTAGTGACATGACAGAGATCTACTGCTCCCAGTGATCGGGAACAGTAATCTCTGTCATGTTTCAGTAAGCCCATCCCCCCTACTGTTAGAACATGCTGAGGGAACACACTTAACCCCTTGATCGCCCCCTAGTGATAACCCCTTCCCTGCCAGTGTCATTTTTACATTGATCAGTGCATTTTTATAGCACTGATCAATGTAATATTGTCACTGGTTCCCAAAAAGTGTAATTTGGGGTCAGATTTCTCCACCGCAATGTCGCAGTCCTGCTAAAAATCGCAGATCACCGCCATTACCATTAAAAATAATAAAATTAAATAAATCCCTAAATCTATTCCGTAGTTTGTAGATGTGATAACTTTTGCGCAAACCAATCAATATACACCTATTGCCATTTTATTTACTAAAAATATGTAGAAGAATATATATCGGCCTGAAATGATGAATAAATTATTTTTTTTAATATTTTTTTTAGATATGTATTATAGCAAAAAGTAAAAAAAAAGGGTTTCTTTTTTAAATTGTCAGTCTTTTTGTTTACAGCGCAAAAAATATAAACTGCAGAGGTGATCAAACACCACCAAAAGCTCTATTTTTGGGGAAAAAATTATATAAATTTTGTTTGGGTACAGCTTTGCACGGGCTCGCAATTGTCTGTTAAAGTGACGTATCGCAAAAAATGCTCTGGTCATTAAGGGGGCAAATCCTTCCTGAGCTGAAGTGGCTAATGCATTCTATGCATTAAGATAAAAAACCTTTTGTGTGTAGCAGCCACCCCAGCACCCCCTAATTACTTAACTGAGCCCCATCTCTGTCCAGCGATGTCCACGAATGTCTAAGCCATCGAGACAATCCTCCTGATTGACTGAGACACCGCAGCGGTGCCATTGGGTCCCACAGCTGTCAATCAAAGTCAGTCAGCCAATCAGGGGAGAGAGGGGGTGGGGCCGGGTCGGGGCTCCGTGTCGGAATGGACACACAGAGCTGTTATTCAGCTCCAGTGCCCCATAGGATGCTGCTGACAGTGGGGGCACTCGATAGGAGGGAGGGGCCAGGAGCAGCAAAGAGGGACCCGAGAAGAGGAGGATCTGGGCTGCTATGTGCAAAACCAATTGCATAGAGGAGGTAAGTATAACATGTTTGTTATTTTCAATTTATTTTGTTATTTTTAGAAGATGAGCCTTTACGATCACTTTAAGATTATACTAAATGTTCAAATCTTACTTTGTTATGGATGATGATTATTCTTGTTGCAATGTTTCCCACTGTAAATCTTTTTGACTTTTTTCAATAAAAAAAAATATTAAAGTAAAAACCAACCAAAAGAAGATGAGCGGGTCCAGCTGATGACACGACGACTCGTGTGAAATCTTTGTGTAAAATAGAAAGCTTGTTAAAGTGTCAGCTCATGTTATAAACAATAACCTTCCCTGTAAAGAAAAGATTGTAAATTGCTTGGATTCTGTAAATGATAAAGAGAGAAGTTTTATAGTGTTTGTCCACCACCTGTATAGACTTTATAGACGTGAGATTGCTTTTTTTAAGAACCTGTAAGGTTTCATGAAAGATGATAGTGATCTGCTCTGTAGAGTGTACTCATACTTTCTGGATAAACCCTACCCAGGTGTGGTTTACCCCTTTGGTCTAGTTCCTATATGTGTGAGTGCTCAGAACTGTGCACATACTTTAAGCGGGGTTATGAGGGTGTAGGCAGATGCAGTCTGCTTTCTCCATTACAGGCACATATTACATATTTCCTTAGTTAAAGTTGTCTAGTGGTCTCACAAATATCTAATAATAAATTACAAGCCCTGGTTAAGGGGCCATACAAGCCATATAAGGACACAAGTATGGTGTTACCTTAATATTAACAGAGACAAATTTGGAGTTTGAAGGTTCTGACTAGGGATGAGCTTCGTGTTTGAGTCGAACCCATGTTCGACTCGAACATCATCTGTTCGGTCGTTCGCCGAATTGCGAACGATATGGGCCGTTCGCGCCAAATTCGTGTGGCGCGTCACGGCCCATAATTCACTGCGGCATCGCAGTGCATTGCTGGCTGATGATTGGCCAAGCATGCACTATGACCCGCATGCTTGGCCAATAACAGCGCCGCCTAAAAGGAAAGCCGTAATTGGCCAAAGCCAAGGAGGCTTTGGCCAATTATGGCTCAGAGGATTTAGTACACGCCCCACACTATATAAGGCCGCCTGCACGGCGGCCCTGTGCAGTGTGTTCCAGTGTGCTGGGAGATAGAGAGAGAGAGAGAGAGACAGTGTCATTTCATTTGAGTTAGCTAGATTAGGCAGGACAGTCAGTCAGTTATCTGCACTTACAGTGTATTGTGTATATATATGCATCCCAGGTGTTGCATATATATATATACACTGTATTCAGTTTAGCTAGATCCGTTCCTGTTATCTTCCTACTGACAGGCAGGCTTGTCTTGTTACAGTATTTACAGCTACCTGAAGAAAATTACTGGTGTTCTTTTGATCCTATTAGTACCACAGTCAGGCAGCTAGACTATTTACAGTTAGTGCAGTGCCTCCTGCTCACAGTGTTCAGCTAAACCTACAAGCTAGTGGGGTGCGTCCTGCTCACAGTGTTCAGCTAGATCCGTTCCTGTTATCTTCTTACTGACAGGCAGGCTTGTCTTGTTACAGTAAATACAGCTACCTGAAGAAAATTGCTGGTGTTCTTTTGATCCTATTAGTACCACAGTCAGGCAGCTAGACTATTTACAGTTAGTGCAGTGCGTCCTGCTCACAGTGTTCAGCTAAAACTACAAGTTAGTGGGGTGCGTCCTGCTCACAGTGTTCAGCTAAACCTACAAGTTAGTGGGGTGCGTCCACCTCACAGTGTTCAGCTAAACCTACAAGCTAGTGGGGTGCGTCCTGCTCACAGTGTTCAGCTAGATCCGTTCCTGTTATCTTCTTACTGACAGGCAGGCTTGTCTTGTTACAGTAAATACAGCTACCTGAAGAAAATTGCTGGTGTTCTTTTGATCCTATTAGTACCACAGTCAGGCAGCTAGACTATTTACAGTTAGTGCAGTGCGTCCTGCTCACAGTGTTCAGCTAAACCTACAAGATAGTGGGGTGCGTCCACCTCACAGTGTTCAGCTAAAGCTACCTGTAGAAAGTTGGTGGTGTTCTCATACTACAGGCAGGCAGTTGATTTTGCTAGCTGCAGTATCAGTACATATATATATATATATATATATATATATATATATATATATATATCCCAGCTTAGTGCAGCTACAGGCCATTAGTATGTCTGGAAGGCCAAGAAGGCGAGGCAGACAGTCACAAGCCAATAAGAGAGGGCAAGCAGGCTCTGTGTCTAGTGCTGGTCGTGAAGACGGTGCATCCTCATCAGCACGTGGCCGTGGGACACGCTTGGCCTTTTTTTCGGCAGCTGGCCGTGTTGAGCCGCAACATGCGGAAGACTTGGTCGAGTGGATGACCAAGCCGTCCTCCTCCTCCTCATCCTCTCTCACCCATGCCCAGGGTACTTTGTCTGGCAAAGCAGCGGCCTCTTCCCTCGGCTCAATGTCATCAGTAACTCCTTCCCTAGCCCCACCATGTCCTCCTGAGGAGTCCCTCGAACTGTTTGACCACAGTGTTGGGTACATGCTCCAGGAGGATGCCCAGCGTTTGGAAGGCTCTGATGATGATACTGAGCTCGATGAATGCAGTAACATGAACACGGACAGAGGGGGTGCCCAAGAAGGACAGCAATCTGGCAGTCATGCTCCCCCTGCTGCAGCATACTGCCAGGTTTGCTCCAGTGATGAGGAGGGAGGGGATGATGAGGTCACTGACTCCATGTGGGTGCCTGATAGGAGAGAGGAGGAGGAGGAGGAGGAGGAGGAGGCGGCACAATACCAACAAGGCAGGATGCCCTCCAGGGGCCAGCCTAAGGGCAGCACATTGACTGCATCACACCCCAAAGCTCCACATGTGCAGAGCGCTGCAGTCTCTGTGCGTTATTCAAAAAGTTCTTTGGTGTGGGCCTTTTTTGAGACGAGTGCATCAGATCGCACCACTGCTATTTGCAACATATGTCTCAAGCGTATCTCGCGTGGCCAAAACATCTCCCACTTGGGTACCACATGCTTGACCAGACATATGTTGACCTGCCATGCAGTTCGTTGGCAAGCATATCTAAAAGACCCACACCAAAGAACAAAGAGGACCTCTCCTTGCTCCTCATCAGCTGAGATTTCCAACCCCACTAGACCTTCAGTCCTCTCTGAGACCTGCACTGAGAGGAATGAAGGTGTAGAATTAGGTGTGTCACAGCCAAGAACTTGTGGGCAATCTGCTTTTGGTACACCAACGTCAGATTGTACCAGGCAAATTTCCCTGCCCCAGCTGCTGCACCGCCGAAAGAAGTTTGCTCCCAGCCATCCACATGCCCAGCGGTTGAATGCTAGCTTGGCAAAATTGCTAGCACTTCAACTGCTGCCTTTTCAGTTGGTAGACTCTGCCCCCTTCCGTGAGTTTGTGGAATGTGAGGTTCCTCAGTGGCAGGTACCCAAACGCCACTTTTTCTCACGGAAGGCAATTCCGGCTCTCTACCGGCATGTGGAAAGCAATGTCCATGCCTCGCTGGAAAGGGTGGTCAGCGGTAAGGTGCATATTACCGCTGACTCATGGTCCAGCAGGCATGGACAGGGACGTTACCTAAGTTTCACGGCGCATTGGGTGACTCTGCTGGCAGCTGGGAAGGATGCAGGACAAGGTGCAGTAGTGTTGGAGGTTGTTCTGCCACCATGCCTCCAAAATGCTAATGATTGTGACACACCTCTCTCCTCCACCCCCTCCTTTTCTTCTTCCTCCATGGCCACTTCCTGTGCTTTGTCCTCGGAACCAGCGGTGCTCTGTAGCCGTTCAAGGGGCTACGCAAGTACGCAGGCCAAAAGATGCCATGTGGTGCTTGAGCTGGTGTGCTTGGGGGACAGGAGCCACACTGGGGCAGAGGTTCTGTCAGCTCTGCAGGGGCAGGTTCAGAGGTGGTTGACGCCACGCCAACTTAAGGCAGGAATGGTGGTTTGCGACAATGGCACCAACCTCCTCTCTGCCCTCCGACAGGGACAAATGACCCATGTGCCCTGTTTGGCTCACGTCCTTAACTTGGTGGTGCAGCGGTTCTTGGGCAGGTACCCGGGCTTTCAGGATGTCCTGAGGCAGGCCAGGAAAGTCTGTGTGCATTTCCGCCGGTCATATAATGCCAGTGCTCGGCTGACGGACCTCCAAAAGGAGTTTAACCTGCCCAAGAACCGCCCAATCTGTGACATGCCCACCAGGTGGAACTCAACGTTGGCCATGCTGCAGCAGCTGCACACGCAGCAGAGGGCCATCAATGAGTACCTGTGTGACTATGGAACCAGGACAGGGTCAGGGGAGCTTGGTTTTTTCCCCATGCCAGTGGGCCATGATCAGGGATGCATGCACTGTCCTGTCACCATTTGAGGAGGCCACGAAGATGGTGAGCAGTGACAGTGCATGCATCAGTGACACTGTCCCCCTTGTCCACCTGTTGGAGCACACGTTGCGTGGAATAATGGACAGGGCACTTGAGGCAGAACAGAGGCAGGAAGAAGAAGACTTCCTTAGCTCTCAAGGCCCCCTTTATCCAGACAGTGTTCCTGCGTGCCCGCCGATCACACAGGAAGAGGACGAGGAGGAGGAGGAGGAGGAGGAAGATTGTGTCAGTATGGAGGTGGAGCCTGGCACTCAGCATCAGCAGCAGTCTTTAAGGGATCAGTCCCAAGAAACACATGGATTTGTACGTGGCTGGGAGGAGGTGGCTGCGGACCATGTCATCCTTAGTGACCCAGAGGACTCCGGACCAAATGCCTCAGCAAACCTACGCTGTATGGCCTCCCTGATCCTGCAAAGCCTGCGTAAGGATCCTCGTATTCGTGGTATCAAGGAGAAGGACCAATACTGGCTGGCAACCCTCCTTGATCCACGTTACAAGGGTAAGGTTGCGGACCTTATCTTGCCATCGCAGAGGGAGCAGAGGATGAAACATCTTCGGGAGGCCTTGCAGAAAGGTCTGTGCAACGCGTTCCCATAGACTGGGAGGTTACAAACTCCTGTTTCTGGACAACGTGTTGCTGAGGCTTCGGTCAGTCAAAGAAGGAGCGGTGGAGAAGGTGGCCGTCTGACCGATGCGTTCAGACAATTTTTTGGTCCGCAGCCCCAAGGTATGATCGGTTCCAGCAACCATCGCCAGCGTTTGTTTTACATGGTGCAGGAATACCTAGGGGCAAGATCAGACTTGGACACCTTTCCCACCGAAAATCCTCTGGGTTACTGGGTCTTGAGGATGGATCACTGGCCAGAGCTTGCACAGTATGCAATTGAGCTACTGGCCTGTCCTGCATCCAGCGTTCTTTCGGAACGCACATTCAGTGCTGCTGGAGGCGTGGTAACCGATCACAGGGTGCGTCTGTCCACTGACTCGGTTGATCGACTGACCTTCATAAAAATGAATCAGTCTTGGATCACCACCAGCTATCCTCTTCCTCCTCAATCATCATGCTGATAGCTTGTAAGAACATTTTTGGTTCTGGGCGCCACCACCAGTGCCTAAGGCACAGTTTTTCAGCCCCTGTTTAACAGAGGCGTGTAATTACAATTTTTGATGCAATACTTTGCAGCAGGGCTCGTTCCTGCGTTCCAACTAGAGTGTCTGTGAGGGGTTGCAGTGTTGTGGCACCAGCACCGGTGCCTAAGGCCCAATTTTTCTGCCCCTGTTTAACAGGGGCGTGTAATTACAATTTTTGATGCAATACTTTGCAGCAGGGCTCGTTCTCGTTCCTGCGTTCCAACTAGAGTGTCTGTGAGGGGTTGCAGTGTTGTGGCACCAGCACCAGTGCCTAAGGCCCAATTTTTCTGCCCCTGTTTAACAGGGGCGTGTAATTACAATTTTTGATGCAATACTTTACAGCAGGGCTCGTTCTCGTTCCTGCGTTCCAACTAGAGTGTCTGTGAGGGGTTGCAGTGTTGTGGCACCAGTGCCTAAGGCCCAATTTTTCTGCCCCTGTTTAACAGGGGCGTGTAATTACAATTTTTGATGCAATACTTTGCAGCAGGGCTCGTTCCTGCGTTCCAACTAGAGTGTCTGTGAGGGGTTGCAGTGTTGTGGCACCAGCAGCACCACCACCACCAAAGGCCCAATTTTTCTGCCCCTGTTCAACAGGGGCATGTAATTACAATTCTTGATCTAATATTTCACAGCAGGGCCCATTTCTGCACCCACCAAGAGCGAGTGAGGACTTACAGTGTTGTGGCACCAGGACCACCACCACCACCACCAAAGGCCCAGTTTTTCTGCCCCTGTTCAACAGGGGCATGTAATTACAATTCTTGATCTAATATTTCACAGCAGGGCCCTGTGAGGGCTTACAGTGTTGTGGCCACAACAACACCTAAGGCCCAAATTTCTGCTGAGTATATAGTGCAGACCCCTACTTTCAAACATCCAACTTACAAATGACTCCTACTTGCAAACGGAAGGAGACAACAGGAAGTGAGATGAAATCTACCCCTAGGAAGGGAAATTCTCTCCTGTAAGAGTTAATATAGGAAAAACATTTCTCCTTTCCACTGATGCTTTCCAATGCTTGTTCCACAAAAAAAACCCAAATTCTCAAAAAGCATTTGTCATTGGGACAAAAAGTGAGGTGAAATCTTCTAAAGAGGAGGAAAGACAGCAAAACAAATGTCACAGGGGTGATAACCCTTCCCTATGTTTTCCAAAAAGCTTAAAAAAGATTTTTTGGCTGGAGCTAAACACGTTAAAAATGTACCCATTCAAAATGACAAACAGATTCTACTTAACAACAAACCTACAGTCCCTGTCTTGTTTGCACCGCCTGTATACTGCTGTTCAGAGTATATAGGGCCTGGTGGCCCCACACCTTTCCTTATTTTAATTTGGGTGCGGGGTTCACCTTAATATCCATACAAGACCCAAAAGGCCTGGTAATGGACTGGGGGGTACCCATGGTGTTTGTCTTATGCCCCGTACACACGGTCGGATTTTCCGACGGAAAATGTGTGATAGGACCTTGTTGTCGGAAATTCCGACCGTGTGTAGGCTCTATCACACATTTTCCATCTGATTTTCCGACACACAAAGTTTGAGAGCAGGATATAAAATTTTCCGACAACAAAATCCGTTGTCGGAAATTCCGATCGTGTGTACACAAATCCGACGGACAAAGTGCCACGCATGCTCAGAATAAATAAAGAGATGAAAGCTATTGGCCACTGCCCCGTTTATAGTCCCGACGTACGTGTTTTACGTCATCGCGTTTAGAACGATCGGATTTTCCGGCAACTTTGTGTGACCGTGTGTATGCAAGACAAGTTTGAGCCAACATCCGTCTGAAAAAATCCTAGGATTTAGTTGTCGGAATGTCCGAACAAAGTCCGACCGTGTGTACGGGGCATTACTGATTTTCATCCATATTGCCAGGACCGGACATTACATTAAACCCGCAAGCAGTTTTAAATGAGATTTTTTCCTTAAAAAATGACATTTGGTGCAGGGACAGTTCTAAACACGGGAAACACGCGCCACTTTACAGGCATACTATAGACACCCCCCAGGTACGATATTTAAAGGAATATTTCACTTTTTTTTTTTTTTACTTTAAGCTTCATTAAAATCACTGCTCCCGAAAAAACGGCCGTTTTTAAAAGTTTTTTTTGCATTGATACATGTCCCCTGGGGTAGGACCCGGGTCCCCAAACCCTTTTTAGGACAATACCATGCAAATTAGCCTTTAAAATGAGCACTTTTGATTTCGAACGTTCGAGTCCCATAGACGTCAATGGGGTTCTAACGTTCGTGCGAACTTTCGGTCCGTTCGCAGGTTCTGGTGCGAACCGAACCGGGGGGTGTTCGGCTCATCCCTAGTTCTGACTAGGGATAAGCTTCGTGTTCGCCGAATCGTGAACAATATGGACCGTTCGTGCCAAATTCGTGTGGCACATCACAGCCCATAATTCACTGCGGCATCGCAGTGCATTGCTGGCTGATGATTGGCCAAGCATGCACTATGACCCACATGCTTGGCCAATCACAGCGCCGTCTGAACAGAGAGCTGTAATTGGCCAAAGCCAAGGAGGCTTTGGCCAATTATGGCTCAGGGCAGGGATTTAGTACACGCCTCACACTATATAAGGCCGTCTGCACGGCTGCCCTGTGTAGTGTGTTCCGGCGTTCATAGATAGAGAGAGAGAGAGAGACAGACAGTGTCATTTGATTTAAGTTAGATAGATTAGGCAGGACAGTCAGTCAGTTAACTGCACTTACAGTGTATTGTGTATATATATATATATATATGCATCCCAGGTATTGTATATATATATATATATATATATATATATATATATATATACACTGTATTCAGTTTAG
The DNA here is from genome assembly GCA_037953035.1 of Aquarana catesbeiana. Classification (NCBI taxonomy): domain Eukaryota; kingdom Metazoa; phylum Chordata; class Amphibia; order Anura; family Ranidae; genus Aquarana; species Aquarana catesbeiana. The sequence continues at coordinate 3,792,598 of JBBHAA010000512.1, read as the reverse complement.
CTAGATCCGTTCCTGTTATCTTCCTACTGACAGGCAGGCTTGTGTTGTTACAGTATTTACAGCTACCTGAAAAAAAATGCTGGTTTTCTTTTGATCCTATTAGTACCACAGTCAGGCAGCTAGACTATTTACAGTTAGTGTAGTGCATCCTCCTCACAGTGTTCAGCTAAAACTACAAGTTAGTTTAGTGTGACCTCTGCACAGTGTTCAGCTAAAGCTACAAGTTAGTGTAGTGCGTCCTCTGAACAGTGTTCAGCTAAAGCTACAAGTTAGTGTAGTGCGTCCTCCTCACAGTGTTCAGCTAAAGCTACAAGTTAGTGTAGTGCGACCTCCTCAAAGTGTTCAGCTAAAACTACAAGTTAGTGTAGTGCGACCTCTGCACAGTGTTCAGCTAAAGCTACAAGTTAGTGTAGTGCGTCCTCCTCACAGTGTTCAGCTAAAGCTACAAGTTAATGTAGTGCGACCTCTGCACAGTGTTCAGCTAAAGTTACAAGTTAGTGTAGTGCGTTCTCTGAACAGTGTTCAGCTAAAGCTACAAGTTAGTGTAGTGCGACCTCTGCACAGTGTTCACCTAAAGCTACCTGCAGAAGGTTGGCTGTGTTTTCCTGATCCTATCACTACCGCAGGCAGCTAAATTATTTACACGTTAGTGTAGTGCGACCTCTGCACAGTGTTCAGCTAAAGCTACCTGTATAAGGTTGGTGGCGTTTTCCTGATCCTATCACTACCGCAGGCAGCTAAATAAGCTACAAGTTAGTGTAGTGCGACCTCTGCACAGTGTTCAGCTAAAGCTACCCGTAGAAGGCTGGTGGTGTTCTCATACTACAGGCAGGCAGTTGAATTTGTTAGCTGCAGTATCAGTATATATATATAAATATATATATATATATATATATATATACATATATATATATATATATATATATATATATATACATATATATATATATATATATCCCAGCTTAGTGCAGCTACAGGCCATTATGTCTGGAAGGCCAATAGGGAGAGGCAGACAGTCACAAGCCAATAAAAGAGGGCAAGCAGGCTCTGTGTCTAGAGGCAACAGTGTTGGTCGTGGAGACGGTGCATCCTCATCAGCACGTGGCTGTGGGACACGCTTGGCCTTTTTTTTGGCAGCCGGCCGTGTTGAGCTGCAACATGCGGAAGACTTGGTCGAGTGGATGACCAAGCCGTCCTCATCCTCCTCATCCTCTCTCACCCATGCTCAGGGTACTTTGTCTGGCAAAGCAGCTGCCAACGCGGCCTCTTCACTCGGCTCAATGGCATCAGTGACTCCTTCCCTAGCCCCACCATGTCCACCTGAGGAGTCCCTCGAACTGTTTGACCACAGTGTTGGGTACATGCTCCAGGAGGATGCCCAGCGTTTAGAAGGCTCTGATGATGATACTGAGCTAGATGAAGGCAGTAACGTGAGCACGGACAGAGTGGGTGCCCAAGAAGGACAGCCACCTGGCAGTCATGCTCTCCCTGCTGCAGCATACTACCAGGTTTGCTCCAGTGATGAGGAGGGAGGGGATGATGAGGTCACTGACTCAATGTGGGTGCCTGATAGGAGAGAGGACGAGGAGGAGGAGGAGGCACATCACCAATGAGGCAGGATGCCCTCCAGGGGCCAGCCTAAGCGCAGCACACTGACTGCATCACACCCCAAAGCTCCGCATGTGCAGGGCGCTGCTGTCTCTGAGCGTTATTCCAAAAGTTCTTTGGTGTGGGCCTTTTTTGAGATGAGTGCATCAGATCGCACCGCTGCTATTTGCAACATATGTCTCAAGCGTATCTCGCGTGGCCAAAACATCTCCCGCTTGGGCACCACATGCTTGACCAGACATATGTTGACCTGCCATGCAATTCGTTGGCAAGCGTATCTAAAAGACCCACACCAAAGAACAAAGAGGACCTCTCCTTGCTCCTCATCAGCTGAGATCTCCAACCCCACTATACCTTCAGTCCTCTCTGAGACCGGCACTGAGCAGAATGAAGGTGTAGAATTAGGTGTGTCACAGCCAAGTACTTGTGGGTAATCTGCTTTCGGAACACCAACGTCAGATTGTACCAGGCAAATTTCCCTGCCCCAGCTGCTGCACCGCCGAAAGAAGTTTGCTCCCAGCCATCCACATGCCCAGCGGTTGAATGCTAGCTTGGCAAAATTGCTAGCACTTCAACTGCTACCTTTTCAGTTGGTAGACTCTGCCCCCTTCTGTGAGTTTGTGGAATGTGCGGTTCCTCAGTATCAGGTACTCAAACGCCACTTTTTCTCACGGAAGGCGATTCCGGCTCTCTACCGGCATGTGGAAGGCAATGTCCATGCCTCGCTGGACAGGGCAGTCAGCGGAAAGGTGCATATTACCGCTGACTCATGGTCCAGCAGGCATGGACAGGGACGTTACCTAAGTTTCACCGCACATTTGGTGACTCTGCTGGCAGCTGGGAAGGATGCAGGACAAGGTGCAGTAGTGTTGGATGTTGTTCACCAAGCCTCCAAAATGCCACTTCTAATGATTGTGGCACACCTCTCTCCTCCTCTTCTTCTTCCTCCATGACCTCTTCCTGTGTTTTGTTCTCGGAACCAGCAGTGCTCCGTAGCCGTTCAAGGGGCTACGCAAGTACGCAGGCCAAAAGATGCCATGCGGTGCTTGAGCTGGTGTGCTTGGGGAACAGGAGCCACACTGGGGCAGAGGTTCTGTCAGCTCTGCAGGGGCAGGTTCAGAGGTGGTTGACGCCACGCCAACTTAAGGCAGGAATGGTGGTTTGCGACAATGGCACCAACCTCCTCCCCACCCTCCGACAGGGACAACTGACCCATGTGCCCTGTTTGGCTCACGTCCTTAACTTGGTGGTGCAGCAGTTCTTGGGCAGGTACTCGGGCTTATAGGATGTCCTGAGGCAGGCCAGGAAAGTCTGTGTGCATTTCCGCCGGTCATATAATGCCAGTGCTCGGCTGGCAGACCTCCAAACGGAATTTAACCTGCCCAAGAACCGCATAATCTGTTACATGCCCACCAGGAGGAACTCAACGTTGGCCATGCTGCAGCGGCTGCACATGCAGCAGAGGGCCATCAATGAGTACCTGTGCGACTATGGCACCAGGACAGGGTCAGGGGAGCTTGGTTTTTTTCCCCATGCCAGTGTGCCATGATCAGGGATGCATGCACTGTCCTGTCACTATTTGAGGAGGCCACGAGCATGGTGAACAGTGACAGTGCATGCATCAGTGACACTGTCCCCCTTGTCCACCTGTTGGAGAACACGCTGCATGGAATAATAGACAGGGCACTTGAGGCAGAACAGAGGCAGGAAGAGGAGGACTTCCTTAGCTCTCAAGGCCCCCTTTATCCAGACAGTGTTCCTGCGTGCCCGCAGATCACACAGGAAGAGGAGGAGGAGGAGGATTGTGTCAGTATGGAGGTGGACCTGGCACTCAGCATCAGCAGCAGTCTTTAAGGGATCAGTCCCAAGAAACACATGGACTTGTACGTGGCTGGGAGGAGGTGGCTGCGGACCAATCCTTGTTTCACTAAAAAACCCAAATTTTCAAAAAACATTTGTCATTGGGACAAAAAGTGAGGTGAAATCTTCTGAAGAGGAGCACAGACAGCAAAACAAATGTTACAGGGGTCATAACCCTTCCCTATGTTTTCCAAACAGCTTAAAAAAGATTTTTTGGCTGGAGCTACACTTTAAAAATGTACCAGTTCAAAATTACAAACAGATTCTACTTAACAACAAACCTACAGTCCCTGTCTTGTTTGCACTGCCTGTATACCGCTGTTCAGAGTATATAGGGCCTGGGGGCCCCACACCTTTCCTTTTTTAATTTGGGTGCGGGGTTCCCCTTAATATCCATACAAGACCCAAAGGGCCTGGTAATGGACTTGGGGGTACCCATGCCGTTTGTCTCACTGATTTTCATCCATATTGCCAGGACCCGACATTACATTAAAGCAGCAAGCAGTTTTAAATGACTTTTTTTCATTTAAAAATTTCATTTTGTGCAGGGACTGTTCTAAGCATGGGAAACACGCGCCACTTTACAGGCATACTATAGACACCCCCCAGGTACGATATTTAAAGGAATATTTCACTTTTTTTTTTACTTTAAGCATTATTAAAATCACTGCTCCTGAAAAAACGGCCGTTTTTAAAAGTTTTTTTTGCATTGATACATGTCCCCTGGGGCAGGACCCGGGTCCCCAAACCCTTTTTAGGACAATACCATGAAAATTAGCCTTTAAAATGAGCACTTTTGATTTTGAACATTCAAGTCCCATAGATGTCAATGGGGTTCTAACGTTTGCGCAAATTTTCGTTCCGTTCGCAGTTTCTGGTGCGAACCGAACCAGGGGGGGTGTTCGGCTCATTCCTAGTTCTGACAATCAATAAAATTGATATTAGAAAAATATATAATTTTATTAAACAAATATAAAAAGAAAACAATTAGTATAAAAAGAGCACAATAGAGCTCAGTGCTAGCTATACAAAAAGAATAGGTGCCTCTACATGTTTCACCACAATCGTGGCTTCTTCTGGAGCTTTTGTAGGACCTTACCACCCTTTAGGAAAGGTCACGGTTCCAAGGAGTCCTCAGAGCCTGTCAAGAGCTCTAATGAGGTGTCTGTGTACGGAAAATAATCCTGTATTCACACCCTATTATATCGGGAAGTTTGACAAATCAATGGACTGACACGAGTATCCTCCCCAGGATGCACACTTCATATGCTAGGAACAAACTTCAGAAAAATGCCACCTGAACAATTCCTTTTCTGAAGGTGCGAATGTTCCTTTGTTTGGTATCAATATGATACCTATAAGCCAGGGAAGGTCAAAACACCTGCTCTGTCCCACAGGGAATAACCCTATCAACTTGATTATGATCATAAGTATGCTGGTATCAGGGTGGTCGGCTCCAGAAGAAGCCACAATTGTAGTGAAACATGTAGAGGCACCTATTCTTTTGTATAGTGACCACTGAGCTCTATTGTGTTTTTTTTTATACTGATTGTTTTCTTTTTATATTTGTTTAATAAAATTATATATTTTTCTAATATCAATTTCATTGATTGTCTGCACCTTCAAGCTCCAAATTTGTCTCTGTTAATATTTCTGAATTCTAAGGAGGTGATGTACATGGTGAAATCTCCAACCTTTAATGTTGAATTTATTATTATGCTGTGACCTTAGTTAAGTCGATAAAGGAATGTTATTGATAACTGACCAGGAAGTGGCCAAGCCCACTTTCTTCTCTATGATTGGCCATTTCATTTACATTCAAGTTCTATATTACCACAGCCAAAACCGGTAAGATCTTAGTCTCACATCAGAGCTGCCATGAGGCATGTATCTGAACCTGGTTGGCCATGCCTCAAAAAAACGGACGGGTACTCCATGGCAAAACTGCATCTTTAGTTAAGTATTCTTGTTTTATTTTCTAATATTATCTATATCTGTCATTAATTTTAATAAATATTATACTTATAAGCAAAAAAAAAAGAGCAAACCCAGACAACAAGGCGAAACCAAACGTTTACCAAATGGTATCTGTGGTAAAGGAACGGTTGTCACATTTATCTTTTGAATGGAGGCCACATTTTTATACCAATAGTAAGTTAGTCTGGGTGAATAGATTTCATATGAAAACCTTAAAGTATAACTAAAGGCAAAACTTTTTTTTTAGTTTTGGATAGAGTGGAGAGAGATTAGAACACCTGTCAGGTCTTATTGCTGTCTATGTCCCAATTAGGGAGATTCATCCTCCCTATTTGTCCTGTTTACCATAATCATTGAAAGTAAAAGAAAATCCCAAATTTTGAGTTGTCCCCAGAAAAGTAATAGAGGGCAATGGGACACAGAAAAAAATCTGACAGGTGTTATAACCATCCCCTACTCTAGCCAAACAGAAAAAAAGGCCTATAGTTCTACTAAAGCTGTGATTTTGTAAATGTACTGTGTACTGTGGCTGGTCGGCAAGTGAGCAAAACAAATGTTATCCAGTTATCCTTATGGGGTTTTTTTTTTGGTAATGTGATGACTAACTAGTAAGTATACTGGGAAAGTTTTTCTCTTGTTTTATTCTGTGAACTGCCCTGCCCATGTGCAGCTTACTTTAGCTAAGTATAAATTGATTAGAGTGGTCACCATTTTTACTTTGCTTGTTGGATTTTGTGTGGGTACACACTGATGGTCCCCAGCTGCCATTGAGTTGTTCTGGCTTCTGGTGTGTCTCTGTATCATTAAGGCTGGGTTCACACTGATGCGAATTGGATGTGGGTTTCCCTGCATCCAATTGGCATGTCAGAAGCTCTGGGATGGCTGCGAATTGCACATGTGTCCTGTGCGTCTTCTGGTCCGTTTCAGGTCCGAATTCAGCCTAAAATTTGTACTGAAATCAGACCTGAAATGGTGAACAGGGATGCATGGACCCCCTGCTATGAACTGCTCCGCATGGAGGAGTGAATCCAGCCTAATATAGAATAGGCTACCTCCTAGACACACATGCTTTCTATGTATTCATTGCTATTAGGGATGACGTTTAAAGAATAAGTTCACCTTTTAGAAAAAAATAATAAGTGCTAATTTTTTTTGCAGGTAAAAAAATGTGCATTTATTATTATTTTATTTTTTTGGAGCCTGTAAAGCACTGTACCAGCAATCAGCAGATCACTAGTGCCATGTAGGTATCCTGCAGACCTGTCAGTGTATCTTGTTCCTCGTACCTCGTACAAGGAAGCCAATACATGAATGTTTTCACCACAAATCTGAGTTCCCCAGATGACGCCATTTGTGGTGAAACGTACGTCGGGAGGTTGACGCTCTGACCTCATCGCCATTTTAGTGTGGACGGGTGCTCGCTATGCCGGCCGGCTGTTTGCTGTATTTTAATCTACCTATGTAAGTTTTCTACCTTCTTTTATTAAACCATTTTGCCAGTATTACACTATGGCCAGTTTCTTTTTATCTACATGCCTGTGAGACGAGAGTTTGGGGTCCTTGCCATATCCTCCTAGCCATGCTGTATGCAGTCTAAGTACGCCAGCTGGATCTCTCATACCAGGACGAAATACAGGCTGTTTTTGCTTGCCTTGCGGTAAGCGCAATATTTGTGTGGTGGCGGATCACTGAGTGTGGTGTCTCTTTCATCTTCACCGCTGAGTTTGGTTGTGTCTACTCAAGGGTTTCTCTCTTGCTGTATTTTAGTTTACTTATGTAAGTTTTCTACCTTCTTCTATTTAAACCATCTTGCCAGTATTACACTATGGCCAGTTTCTTTTTATTTACATGCCTGTGAGACAGAAGTCTGGGGTCCTTGCTATATCCTCCTAGCCATGCTGCATGCAGTTAAAGTACACCAGCTGGATTTCCCATACCAGGACGGAATATAGGCTGTTTTCTGCTTGCCTTGTGGTAAGCGCAATATTTGTGTGGTGGCAGATCACTGAATATGGTGTCTCTCTCATCTTTACCACCGAGTTTGGTTGTGTTTACTCAAGGGTTTCTCTCTTGGATCGATTTTGGTTAATCATTTCATATAAGGATTCCCATCCACTACACATGGACATTATTTTTTGATTTATAGATATATGTATGGACATATATATTTTTTTTTGATTTTTGCAATGTTTTGCACACACATATGTATTTTCTAACGGAAGTTTTCAAGGATTAACATTACCTGGAAGAAACAAACATTCTCCCTACTGTTCCCCAAAATGTAATATTGCAAGAATAACCATTTTTCAATTGCTATTACACCAGTATCCAAACCTGTATTACTTCCCATGCCTCTCAAGAACAGACCTTAGTTTGCTATAAATCAAAGTAGATATTTAGGAAGCCAAAGTAGTCTAGCCCATTGGTTCCTGATCATCTGCTGTGGAAACTGAGTCTGTCCACAGGTGCCAAACCTTGTCATATTTCTTGGGACATCCTCTGGATAAATATGTTACTTTGCAGAGGGGTACCACAGAATGAAATAATTGCTTCCAGGAGGACAAGGTGGGGGGCCTAGCTGACTTCCACTTGAGTACTATAGCCTTCCTGGCATAAAATAGTAGAATACCCAAGAGAGTATGTGTTGCTCTAACAAAAGCTAGTGAATCTACCAGTCCAAGGAGACAAATGCTGACTTTCAGGGGTATAGGCATGGTGGTCAACCCAGAGAGAAACTGAGTCAACTCTTGCCAATAATCCTGAATCTGTGGACACTCCCAAAAGATATGTGCAAAGCCTGCAGCAACACTAGAGCATCTCCAACAGCAGGTCGAGGAGGTAGGGTATATATGGTGCAAGCGATGTGGCGTGTAATAGATCCTATGCAATATTGCAATATTTTGAATTTGATCAGTCTGTCTCTAGTCACAGTCAATGGTTGAAGTGGATAATCCCACATATCCTCCCAGTCTTGGCTGTCCAGTTTCTGCTCCTCTGCCTGCCACAAACCACGTAGACCATCTAGGCCAACTTGAATGGATGGCAACAAGGCTTTATATATCTTAGATAATGGCTTGGAGAGATCAGTATTCCTCAGGGGAGCCCCCAGGTCATCTTACTCTAGCCAAAATGGAAGGGATTTAACTTGTGATTCGTAGGCATGGCGGTGTTCCAGGAATCTGAAAAATAAAGAGTTAGGAAGTTGAAATTCGTTTTCAGCCTGTCAAATGTGAATAGTTCAGACCCATCACAAATATCCATCAAAAACGTAATTCCTTTACTAGCCCACAGACCAGGGTCCAGCAAGGATAGATAGTCCTGCAACATTGAATTAAACCAAAGTGGTGTATTCGGGGACCATTAGGCTTTCGTGAGATCATGTTTAATCACGACAGTATGCCACTTTCATGGCCAATGTTAGGGATGAATAGAAGGCTTTTGATCCTCTATAAAGTGTCTTACAAAGGGCTTCAAAGGATCTTGAGTGTGCTGCTTCTAGCACTACAGAAGCATTAGTATCGTCTAAGATGAGCCAGCTATGGGCATGAGTGAGCATGGCGCTGACCCTAACTGACACTAAAACTGATGTCACCTGTGACACTAATACGGTGATCAGAAAATATATCTGTACACTATACTAGTGACACTGGTGACAGGGATTGAAAGGGTTAGCTGAGGGGGGGGGTCAGGGGTGTTAGTGTAGTGCTTGGTGTACTCACACTAAAATGATGTAAGTAAGTAAGATGCGAGGTGACATCACTTCCTCTGCCTGTGTTTACACTAAGACAGTCTGCCATTTGCCAGAACCTATCACTAGGTCCAGGCCAGAAATCATTGGCCTGGAGACTGATCGGTTCTGGAACAAATGCAGGGACGGCGACCGACATGTGCGCGCGACCAGCGTACAATGATGGCGATTCGCGCAAGGGAGCCAACTGCGACGGCTGGTCCTTAACTAGTTAAATTAAATTTTTATAAACTTTTTGTTTTTTTCACTTAAAGGATTACCAACCGCCCACTGTAGATTTACCTAGATCTGACACTTCTCGATCTGGGGCGTGTGTGCGTGCCACTGGCGACCCACTCCTGATGTGATTGGACACAATGGGAGCCAATCAGAAATAATCTGCCTTTCTAAGAAATGATCAGCGGGTCCTGGCGGACATTGCGTCTGCCAGGACCGGCCGATCGTTTGTTAGAAAGGCAGAATGGTGGTCTGCCTGTGTAAACAAGGCAGACCGCCGTTCTGTTAGAGGGGGATGTGCTAATCCTGTTTTCCTGCTAAGCAGGAACACAAATCTTTACCTTCCCCCAGTCAAAACACCTCTCCCAAGGTTAGGAAGCACACCCAGGGAACACATTTAACCCTTTGATCGCTCCTGATGTTAACCCCTTCCCAGCCAGTGTCATTAGTACAGTGACAGTGCATTTTTTAAGCACTGATCACTGTATTACTGTCACTGGTCCCCAAAATGTGTCAAAAGTGTCAGTTAGTATCTGATTGGTCCGCCGCAATATCACAGTCCTGCTATAAGTCGCTGATCACTGCCATTACTAGTAAAAAAAATATATTATATATATATATATATGTGACAGACCTAGCCGGGAGAGAGACTTTTGGAGGGGACTGAATGCTAGCCTCTTGCCGATCGATCATGGGCCCTGGCATTTGGGACAACGGTGCTCTTTGTGGGCTGTATGCCTGGGGACCCTTGAGGTGGTATTTGCCATATTAGAAATAGTTACTGATTCATACTGCTAGGACAAATACTGTTAGGAGATGCTGATGTCAATTCCAGCCACCTGCTTGTCTGTTGCCTGCTAGAATGTGTATTGTAAATAAGTCTAGTATGGGACCTAAGAGTCATTAGATCCCCATTGTTGTTTGTGTTAATTAACTCTGCTATTGTGTGAAGAAGAGTTCTGTGTTGATTTGTGATAATGTTGATTGGGTTTTCTGAGCTACAAGACGGTCAGTCTGGCCTAAAGGTCATGACTGAGTCATCTAGGCTGTCCAAAGGGATTAGTTAATTAGCCCATGTTAATTAGGTTTCTGGTCACAGGTGTATGTTCAGAGTAATATGAGCAGGAGGTATGCACCTCCTCTTTTACTGTATAAAAAAGCCTGTATTCTTTTCAATAAAAGAGATTCCTGGTTGAACTTACATACAGCTTGCCTGGTGTTTTTTCTGAGCTACACAACTGGATTAGAACGGCACATAGCTGTAGTTCTAGTCCCGGAGCATCGGATGACCGAACCATCAGATGCTGCGATCTGCAATCTGATTCTATAGCCGTAGAGGAGTGTCGGGAGAGTGGAACCGAGCGAGCAGGGGCTCGTTACATATATATATATATATATATATATATATATATATATAAATATACACAGCGGGGACTGAATGTATTCAGACTCCCTTACATTTTTCACTCTTTGTTATATTGCAGCCATTTACTAAAATCATTTACGTTCATTTTTTTCCTAATTATTCTACACACAGCACCCCATATTGACATAAAAACACAGAATTGTTGACATTTTTGCAGATTTAATAAAAAAGAAAAACTGAAATATGACATGGCCCTAAATACTCAGACCCTTTGCTCAGTATTTAGTAGAAGCACCCTTTTGATCTAATATAGCCATGAGTCTTTTTGGGAAAGATACAACAAGAAATAAGATTCAACAAGTTTTTCACACCTGGATTTGGGGATCCTCTGCCATTCCTCCTTGCAGATCCTCTCCAGTTCTGTCAGGTTGGATGGTAAACGTTTGTGGACAGCCATTTTTAGGTCTCTCCAGAGATGCTCAATTGGGTTTAAGTCAGGGCTCTGGCTGGACCATTCAAGAACAGTCACGGAGTTGTTGTGAAGCCACTCCTTCATTATTTTAGCTGTGTGCTTAGGGTCATTGTCTTGTTGGAATTTAAACCTTCGGCCCAGTCTGAGATCCTGAGCACTCTGGAGCAGATTTTCATCCAGGATATCCCTGTACTTGGCCGCATTCATCTTTCCCTTGATTGCAACCAGTCGTCCTGTCCGTGCAGCTGAAAAACACCCTCACAGCATGATGCTGCCACCACCATGCTTCACTGTTGGGACTGTATTGGACAGGTGATGAAAAGGTGCCTGGTTTTCTCCACACATACAGCTAATGCCGCGTACACACGAGCGGACATTACGGCGGACTTTGCCCGGCGGACTGGATTTCGTCGGACAATTCGATGTGTGTGGGCTCCAGCGGACTTTGTTTTCTCAAAAGTTGGACGGACTTAGATTTGAAACTTGTTTAAAATTTATCCGTTGAAATCGAGTCCGGTCGAAAAGTCCGCCGTCTGTATGCTAGTTCGACGGACAAAAAGCCATGCTAGGGCAGCTATTGGCTACTGGCTATGAACTTCCTTGTTTTAGTCCGGTCGTACGTCATCACGTACGAATTCGACGGACTTTGGTGGATTGTGTGTAGGCAAGTCCGTTCATTCAGAAAGTCCGTCGGAAAGTACATCGAAAAGTCCGCCGGGCAAAGTCCGCCGTAATGTCCGCTCGTGTGTACGCGGCATTAGAATTAAGGCCAAAAAGTTCTATCTTGGTCTCATCAGACCAGAGAATCTTATTTCTCACCATCTTGGAGTCCTTCAGGTGTTTTTTAAGCAAACTCAATGCAGGCTTTCATGTGTCTTGAACTGAGGAGAGGCTTCCGTCGGGCCACTCTGCCAAAAATCCCCGACTGGTGGAGGGCTGTAGTGATGGTTGACTTTCTACAACTTTCTCCCATCTTCCGACTGCATCTCTGGAACTCAGCCACAGTGATCTTTGGGTTCTTCTTTACCTCTCTCACCAAGGCTCTTCTCCCCGATAGCTCAGTTTGGCCGGAAGGCCAGCTCTAGGAAGGGTTCTGGTCATCCCAAACATCTTCCATTTAAGGATTATGGAGGCCACTGTGCTCTTAGGAACCTTAAAGGCAGCAGAATTTTTTTTGTAACCTTGGCCAGATCTGTGCCTTGCCACAATTCTGTCTCTGAGCTCTTTAGGCAGTTCCTTTGACCTCATGATTCTCATTTGCTCTGACATGCACTGTGAGCTGTAAGGTCTTATATGGACAGGTGTGTTTCCTAATCAAGGAAGGGCTTACAGTGTTGTGGCAACACCACCACCACCAAAGGCCCAATTTTTCTGCCCCTGTTCAACAATGGCATGTAATTCCAATTCTTGATCTAATATTTCACAGCAGGGCCCATTCCTGCGCCCACCAAGAGTAACTGTGAGGGCTTACAGTGTTGTGGCAACACCAACACCTAAGGCCCCAATTTCTGCAGGCCCCTACTTTCAAACATCAAACTTACAAACAACTCCTACTTGCAAACCGAAGGAGACAACAGGAAGTTAGATGAAATCTACCCCTAGGAAGGGAAATTCTCTCCTGTAAGAGTTAATATGGGAACAACGTGTCTCCTCTCCACTGATGCTTTATCACCCATCCTTGTTTCACTAAAACCCCCCAATTTTCAAAAAACATTTGTCATTGGGTCAGAAAGTGAGTTGAAATCTTCTTAAGAGGTGCACAGACAGCAAAACAAATGTTACAGGGGTGATAACCCTTCCCTATGTTTTCCAAAAAGCTTAAGAATAGATTTTTTGGCTGGAGCTACACTTTAAAAATGTACCAGTTCAAAATTACAAACAGATTCTATTTAACAACAAACCTACAGTTCCTGTCTTGTTTGCACTACCTGTATACTGCTGTTCAGAGTATATAGGGCCTGGTGGCCCCACACCTTTCCTTTTTTTTAATTTGGGTGCGGGGTTCCCCTTAATATCCATACAAGACCCAAAGGGCCTGGTAATGAACTGAGGGGGGGGGTACCCATGCCGTTTGTCGAACTGATTTTCATCCATATTGCCGGGACCCGACATTACATTAAAGCCGCAAGCAGTTTTAAATGACTTTTATTCCTTTAAAAATGACATTTTGTGCAGGGACTGTTCTAAGCACGGGAAACATGCGCCACTTTACAGGCATACTATACACACACCCCAGGTATGATATTTAAAGGAATATTTTACTTTTATTTCTTCACTTTAAGCATCATTAAAATTACTGCTCCCGAAAAAAATGCCATTTTTAAAAAAATTTTTGAATTGATACATGTCCCCTGGGGCAAGACCCAAGTCCCCAAAACCTTTTTAGGACAATAACTTGCATATTAGCCTTTAAAATTAGCACTTTTGAGTTTGAACGTTCGAGTGTCATAGACTTTAATGGGGTTCTAAAGTTCACAAACTTTCGGTCCGTTCGCAGGTTCTGGTGCGAACCGAACCGGGCGGCTCATCCCTAGTCCCTACTCTAGCTATACACTAATGTCAAGATTACTGACACGATCTCACTACAGTACACTACACTGAAACTATCTGAGCTGTCTCTACTCTAGCTGCACACTATGCAAAGCTGAATGATGGTCCTCCTCACTAGACTCACACTATCCCTAGACTGACACTAAACTAATATTCTACACTGACACTGACAATTGAAGAATTGAAGAATTGAAAATAGCACAGTATAGCACAGTATAGCAAACTAACTAACTAATAGCACTAAACACAGCCCTGTTCCATCTCTCTCCATGCCAAAATCACACTGAAAATGGCTGCCATTGAAAGAATACTTTTATACTGTGGGGTGGGAATGAGCCATGATTGGATAAAGTCATGATGACAGTGTCCAATCATGACTCTGGCAGTGCTCTGTGCCCTGATTGGCTGAAGCTTTCACTGCTTCAGCCAATCAGGGCTTGCAATGCACTGTTCAGCGCTGCAATGCATTGTGGCCGGTTTCGGGGGGAGCGAACAAACGGTCAAACGACCCAAAAGTTCAGCTGTATCCTGAACGACCTTACAACGAAAGTTCGGCCCGAACTTATGCTCGGGTCGAACTGTTCGCCCATCCCTAGTCAGGAGCCTGTGACCGGCTCTCAATGGAGCCATTTCACACAGCTCGAGGACGACTGCAGAGAGAGTCCTGTGCATCTTCTTGTCTGTTTCAGGTCCAAATTCAGCCAAAAATGTGTACCAAAATCGGACCTGAAATGGTGAACAGGGACACACCGGACCCATGCTGTGAACCGATCTGCACGGAGGTGTGAATCCAGCCTATTAGGATGAGGTTTAAAGAATAAGTTTACCTTTTAGAAAAAAATAATAAATGCACATTTTGTTTGTGATCAGCAGATCCCTGGTGCCATGCAGGTCTCCTACATACCTGTCAGTGTGTTTGGTTCAAGGAAGCCAATACTTGCCGACAGGAAGAATGAATGAACTACCATGGCGCTCACAGCGCTGTGTTAGTTCATCGAAAACTGCAAGCCTACAGCCACAAAGGCTGCCGGACCTTGTCGTTCTCCATTCACAGAGCACTGTGAATGAGTGACGTGGCCATTTTGACAGCTAGTGGGTGGAGAAGAACCCAGGGATTGAGGAGGTGCGGGTGCCGGTGCATTAATACAATCTAATACACACGAGCGGACTTTATGGCAGACTTTGTCCGGCGTACTTTTCGACTGACTTTACGACGGACTTTACGATGGACTTTCCAAATGAACGGACTTGCCTACACAAGATCAACCAAAGTCTGACGGATTCGTACGTGATGACGTACGACTGGACTAAAATAAGGAAGTTCATAGCCAGTAGCCAATAGCTGCCCTAGCGTCGGTTTTTGTCCGTCGGTCTAGCATACACGAGCAGACATTTCGACCGGACTCGAGTCCGTCGGACAGATTTGAAACATGTTTTATTTCTAGGTCCATCAAACTTTTGAGAAAAAAAAGTCCGCTGGAGCCCACACACGATCGAATTGTCCATTGGACTTAGGTTCGCCGGACCAAGTATGCCCTAAAGTCCGGTCGTGTGTACGCGGCATAAAACCTCGAATATCGGTGTAACATGTAACATGTTTTGAAAGGTGAACTTATGCTTTAAGTTTGAGTCGAGCATGGGTTCGAGGTGAAACAAAAAAGACTCAAGGGGAGGAAGGCTGTTTGCTAGTTGGATAAGCATTTAATTTTTCTTGGATATTTGCCTATTTTGATCTCCCAGTAAAGCTCTAAAACCTTAAAGAAACATCCTCAGGATAGATATGATGCTTTGTAGAGGGGTACCACAGAATTTACTAATTACTTCCAGGAGGGGGCCTAGCTGACTTCTATTTGAGTACTGTAGCCTTCCTGGCATAAAATAGGAGAATACCCAAGACAGTACATGTCTCTCTAGCAAACGCTAGTGAATCTACTAGTCCAAGACAAATGCTAACTGTCAAGGGGATAGGTATGATGGTCAACCTATAGAGAAACATAGTCACCACTCACCAATAATCTTGAATCTGTGAGCACTCTCAAAAGATATGCGCAAAGCCTGGAGGAACACTAGAGCATCTCCAACAGTGGGTCGAGGAGGTAGGGTATATATACGGTGCAAGCGTTGTTGCGTGTAATAGATTATATGCAATATTTTAATTGGATCAGTCTGTCTCTAGTCGCAATCAATGGCTGGAGTGGGTAATCCCACATATCCTCCCAGTCTTTGCTGTCTGGTTCCTGCTCCTCCGCCTGCCGCAAACCACGCAGACCATCTAGGCCAACTTGAATGGATGACAACAAGGCTTTATATATCTTAAATAATGGTTTGGAGAGATCAGTATCCCTCAGGAGAGCCTCCAGGATATCTTGCTCAAGCCAAAATTGAAGGGATTTAAATTCGCAGGCAAGGTGGAGTTGCAGGAATCTGAAAAAGAAAGTTAGGAAGTTGAAATTTGTTTTTCAGCCTGTCAAATGTGAACAGTTTAGGCATCCACCCACTTCTAATGATGGGCATACAATAAATATAAATATATATGCTGAAGCATAGGGACGAGCCATCCCTATGTCCACCCCGACCCCTATGCTTCAGCATATATGCTCTTTTTTTAACTGTGGTGGTGAAATCACCTCCTACAGCGAAAGAGTCACAGGTTTTATGTATCGTGAGAGCAAACCATGTTGCTATCAGAATAGATAAATCAGTTCTGCAACCGAATGATGTACGGCATATATGCTCTTTTTTTAACTGTGGTGGTGAAATCACCTCCTACAGCACTGGAGTCATGGATTTACGTATCGTGAGAGCAAACCCTTTTTCTGTCCAAATAAATAAATCTGTGCTGCAGCTGAATGGCATACCTTAAAAGCAAACAATGGTAACAATAAAACATTAACGCAATAAAACAACTTTATTTTATTGCAATTGGTGTGTAATAAAATATATACCGAAGCATTGTGGAAATCCACCCCTAATGTTAGGGGTAATTCGCCCCCTCCACCCCAGCCCCCATGCTTTGGCATGCATGGTCTTTTTTTTAACTGTGGTGGTGAATTCACCTCCTACAGCGCTGGAGTCACGGCTTCACGTATCGTGAGAGAAAACCCTGTTCCACTTCCACCGGGGGAGCTGTTAGTGCACATCACACTAAGCGGTGTAAGACGGACTTCCACCACACCAGGCTGTTCCTCTTATGCCGATGCACTCCCTTGCTGGAAAATTGTAAGTGACTTTTTAAATAATAAACAAACAATACTGCACTATATCTGCTTTCCCTGGCTCTTTTTGGCGGAGCTCACTTTGCAGAATTGAATGATTTGAGCAGAGGATATATACATAGCATTGAAGGAGGTTTTCTGATCCCCTTCACTCGATCAAAACCAGGTCATACATGTGAATTACTGATCGGAGGGAGATCTATTAATGTTTTCCATGGAATGAGGAGATTTCATGCTTTATGGTCACCTGCTGGGCAGAGCCATCTGGCGAGTGCATTTTGTTGTCACTTTGGGTGAAAAGTCACAAATTGGAATTTGGAGCACAATGATTATCTCAAGCACGGTGTTGGAGTGAAAATATCAAATAATATTTGAAGAATTTCGAGTTGATCTGGACTTTCCATTTATATTTTTCATTATATTTTACTGCATTTTATCGCATTTATAGAAATTGTGCACATATGTAGAGTGACGCAATTCACTAATACACATTTATACACATTTTTATTTGATAATGGTCACTGATTGCATATTCAGTTGCTGATTAGGTAGCATCCTTTACTGCATTTTCATTTCTAATAGTCCATCACTAATTTTAGGTGCAGCACCAGTTTTTCCTTGTCAAAAGAAGTTTATTGAGTATACAATGTTATAAAGATACATAAAGTAAGTTTACAAGGATCTATAAAGTAAGCTCATTGTTTTACAGTAGGGTTTCTATAGGTAAATATAATGAAATTTCAAATATTAAACATTGGGTTTACGTAAACCTAAATTAAAGATATATATCATTTCCTTAGTTACTTTTGTAGGTATTTAAATGATTTATACCTACTATACATATTGTTTACAAGTAGAGTGTATATAGGTCAAATAAATTCTGATAATGAGCTTTAATCGTAAGGTGGAGAAAAGGAAAGAAAAAGAAGAAAAAGGGTTGAAAGGTAGAGGTATGGTCCACAAGGTTGTCCCGCCCGTCAGTTTATTATTCTTTTTAGTTCTCTTTGAAGCCTTAGAATGGGTGTCTCTGTAAGTCATTTAATCTGTTACCATGGCAACAGGACAGAGTCATTGAAGTTTGACAGGAACTGTTGTTTTATCCAAGGATGCCAAAGTTTTTCAAATTTTGGAATTTGATTTTGATCGATGGCTACCATCTTAGCATGGGACATTGTATTATTCATTCTGTGAATTGTTTCTGCTAGTACCAATGTAGGAGATTTCCATGCCTTGGCCACTGTTTGTTTTGCAGCCGTTATTAGTTGGATCATAAGTTTGAATTGAGAGAGTGTTAACCATTCCGGTTTTAGATTAAGTAAAGTTAAATATGGATCTGGTTGTATTATTTTTTTAAATATTTTAGATGCAATCACGAAGACTTCCTTCCAGAAGGTTTGGATTACTGGGCACGTCCACCATATGTGTAAATATGTGCCTATTTCTGGGCATCCTCGAAAACAAAGAGCTGAGGTATTAGGTGAATATTTTGCCACTCTAGCGGGTACAAGGTACCAGCGAGTTAGGACTTTATAATTTGTCTCCAGTGCTAAGATGTTGGGTGAAGATGACTTAGATGTGAGCCATATGTTAGACCAGTCCGTGTCTTCTAAAGTTCGTCCCAGGTCCTCCTCCCACCTCTGAACGTAAGAGGGTCTATTAAGATTTGCTACTCCATATAATTGATTATAAAGTGATGAAATTGTACCTTTAGCAAATGGATCTTTTGTACAGATTGATTCAAAAATGGATAATTGGGATAATGGTGTATCCCCCTTTAGGAACGGTGTATAGAAATTTTTGATTTGGAGATATCTAAATATCTCAGAGTTTGGTAGATCATATTTTTCTCTAAGCGATGGGAATGAAAGGAATGATTTAGATGCTATGAAGTCATTTAGTGTCTGAATACCTGATGTTGTCCAAGCTTTAAAAGAATTTGGGTAGATCCATGCCGGATAAAAGGCCGGATTTCTGATAAAAGAAAGGAGAGGATTGTGTGGAGATTGTAACTGATATTTGGTTTTTAGTTTATCCCAGAGAGATAAGAAGTGTTTAGTTATGGGATTATGAATTTTAAAGCGGTCTTTAGGATCAAGCCATAATAAATTTGATATTAATAGAGGGTCATTTTCTGAAGCCTCTATAAATACCCATAATGGGATTTCCTGTTTTGCATGGTATTTGGACAGACTGGCCAAATGTGCTGCTCTGTAGTAGTTAGTAAAATTAGGGTATCCCAGGCCTCCTTTTTTTTTGGGAAGATGTAGTGTGTGTATAGGTATACGTGGTTTGGAAGAGCCCCATATAAACGAAGTTGCTCTTTTTTGTACTATTCTCAAAAAATAGGAAGGAATTGGAATAGGGAGGACTCTGAATAGATAAAGCAATTTGGGTAGTATAGTCATTTTGATTGCATTAATCTTCCCTATCCAGGATAAAGGAAGTTGCGACCATTGTTTTATTAGATTTGTGATCTGTCTTAATACAGGAGGATAATTGGTTGAGAATAAGTCAGAATGAGATGCTGTTAAATGAATTCCAAGATATGGGATTGATTTTTCTGCCCATGTGAATGGGAGTGCAGCCCTAGCCGGGATCAATTCCATGTTTGTGAGTGAAATATTAAGCATTAGGCATTTCTTAGGATTAATCATAAGGCCGGATAGGGCTGCAAATCCATCAAGAGCTGGTATTAAGTTAGGACCAGAGACCTGTGGTGATGATAGAAAAAGTAATATATCGTCTGCAAATATACATAATTTGTGTGTAATACCTCCTACTTCAATGCCAGTTATAGTTTGGTTTATTCTGATGTATTGGGCCATGGGTTCGAGTATAAGGGCAAATAATAAGGGAGATAATGCGCAACCCTGTCGGGTACCTCTTTCGATATTAAAGGCTTCAGATTTGTATCCAGCATATTTTATATAGGCTTTGGGTTTATTATATAATGCTTTGATCCATGTTAAAAAGTGGGGTCCAAAACCCCATTTTTGTAATGAATATTGCATATATTGCCAGGATACTGTGTCAAATGCCCTCTTAATATCGAGAGATAGAAAACATAAAGGGATTTTCCGTTTTTTAGCAATATGTGCCAATAACACTGCCTGTGTATATTATCGCCTGCCTGTCTATTTGGCATGAAGCCTACTTGATCTCTATGTATTAATTTTCCTATAATGCTATTAAGGCGTTTTGCTATTATTTTTGCTAATAATTTAATATCGAGGTTTAACAGAGAGATAGGCTGATAATTCACACAGGAAGTATCATCAGAAAGGGGTTTTGGGATCATACAAACAATTGCCATTAGTGTTTCTTGCCGAAAAGAATGTCCATCTAGAAGTTTGTTAAACGTTTCAGTGAGAATGGGAGAGAGTATTTCTGAGAATGTTTTATAGTATAAAGCCGAGTAGCCGTCTGGGCCTGGTCTTTTGTTAAGTTTTAGGTCTTTTATGGCGTTAGCAACTTCATCTATAGTTATAGGCTCATCCAAACTGCTTTTTTGATTCTGAGATAACTCAGGTAAGGTTATTTTTGAGAAGAAGGATTCAGCCTCTGTAGGATTAAATTCATTGTTTGTCTTATATAAAGTTGCGAGATGTGAGTGAAATTTATGAACTATTTTAACTGGATTACAAGTGTAAACATTTTTTGATAATTTCAAACGTATTGGTTTGAAAGATTTGTTAGTTGAATTTAATGCCCGAGCCAAATATGTACCTGGTTTGTTTGTATTCATGTCGAAATTGTGTTTGGAGCGTTTGAGGGATTTATCAACTGACTCAGTGAGAAATAGATCGTATTCCAATCTAGATTTTTCCAGATGAGATTTTGTACTCTGAGATGGATTATCTTGAAATGATATGTAGGCTGCATTAAAATTGAGTTCTAGTTTTTTTGCTAGATTTTTGCGTTCCCATTTAAATAGTGCCATTTGTCTTTGTATTGTACCACGCAAGACAGGCTTATGAGCTTCCCACAGTGTTATTGGGGAGATGTCTGTTGTATTATTAATTGATATGTATTCCTTTAAAGCTTGTTCAATGGCCATCTGATGTAGTGGGTGTTTGAGCATTATGTCCGGTAAGTACCACGTTGGGTCATGCGCTTTTGGTATGGCTGAGGCTATAGTAGTGTATACTGCATTATGGTCAGACCACGGAATCGGAATTATATCTGATGCAATAATTTCTGGTATCATTCCTATTGTTAGAAAAATATGATCTATTCTGGTGAAGGTTTGATGAGGGTGCGAGAAATAAGTGAATTTCTTTTTCATTGGGTTACTTTCTCTCCACGAATCTACCAGATTGTATTTGGAAAGAAGTTGAGAAAAAGGTAATCTAGAGGTTATTTTGGATGGTGTAAAAGGTGATTTATCTAGAAATGGGAGGAGGACCTGGTTCGAATCCCCACACATTATCACTGTTCCTATTTTGTGTGTATTAATCACTTGTAATATATGTGAGAGGAATGGTGTAGGTTGTTTGTTAGGAGCGTAGTAGGAAATCACCGTGATTGCTGTATCCATTATATAACCCATGAGTATCAGGTATCTACCTTCTGGGTCTTTAATTTCTGATGATAAGGTGAATGATGTGGATCGGTGAAATGCAATTAGAGTTCCCCTTTGCTTGGTACAGGCAAAAGCCGTGTAAATTTGTTGATAAAAAGGAGAAATATATTTTGGAGTAGAATCTTTGGTGAAGTGTGTTTCTTGGAGGCATACTATGTGAGCCTTCTTGTTATGGAAAGTACGGAAGGCTTTGGTCCTTTTTTGAGAGACATTTATTCCCTGAACATTCAGGGAGAGTATATTCAGTGGTGCCATGGCAATAGATCAAATAGTTTTGACTTACTTTTTGTTATGCAGAGCTGACTGCGCAGATCAACCTGTGTGGACTGAAGAGATGAATAGATAGAAAAGAAACCAGTGAATTCTGGAGTAAAGAGTAAACAAAAAACATATGAGATTAGATGATACATTGTATAAATTAATTTTTGCAAGTAATCACAATTTACCCGTGAAAGAGAATAAATATCTCTCTCAGGGGAATAAGTGCCTTCGTCACACTCCCACATAATATGGTTGGGAGAATGAGGAGGGCTAATGGGGGTACACGGATCTTCCGCTTACAGGAGAGAAGTGCTATGTCAAAAGACATTAAAATGATGTTTCATTAATTGGAGTGCAGAATATAGTTTTTGTTGAAATTATTTATTCCAGGGTGGTTGTATATGGTTAGTCTTGCCCTAGGCTAAATAATTCAGTTAGAAAGGTACTGTTAATAACTTTGGTATTGATGAAGATAGTTTGAATTATTTTGGGATTTTAACCCTTTTAGAGTAAACAATTACATATTTTATTCATATGCAACTGTTTAGATATGTTAACTCATAAAATTGAGGTTGTATTGCTTCAGATTAGAATAAACAAAAACATAATTCTAGGAACTAGTTAGGTACTAATATATTTGTTTTAAGAAAAGAAAGAAAAAGCTTCCATTACTTCTGGATTATTGAACATATTTGTCCTAAAAAGTAATAAATCTATTATTATTACCTGATAATATATAACTGAACAAGAATTTCCTTATTTCACTTATATATTCTAAGGCTATATGAATCAGAAGTAATAAGAAATATAACTGGAATGTAACATGATCCCACACAGTGTGTGACTATCAGAATGCAGTTACATTCAGTTATAAATACAGGTTTTTTATAGAGAACCATCTCTTAGTATAATAAATGAAGAGATATCAGGAATTAGGATGTCAGTCCATTGAATCTTCTTGGTCCATGGATGATGTGGCATAATGGCCTCTTTTGTGAGAATGATGATTCCCATTTTGTTCTGAAATTTTCTGGGTGCTGCCTGAAGGTGAAGATGATGTCATTCTTCTGCGTGTGGGAGTGTTGCTGCTTGTGGGTTCTGTCAGATTTAATTTTAAAAGGGTTTGTTGTAGTTCATCTACTGATCTGCTTCTGTAAATTGTACCTTGGTAGTTAAATCTGACTGAAAAGGGGAAGCCCCATTGATACATAATGTTGTGGTGTTGCAGTTCCATTAGTTGGGGTTTCATGGATCGTCTTTTAGTAATAGTAAGTTGGGATAGGTCAGCAAAAATTTGATAATTGTGTCCTTGAAAATTAAGTTCCTTTTTTTCTCTTGCAGCAATTAGTATTTGTTCTTTCGTTCTGTAATAATGAAATTTTGTGATTATATCACGTGGGGGTCCATCTTTCTTTTTGGCTGTGAGGGCTCTGTGTACTCTGTCCAGTTCTAAACGTTCAATAGGGATATCTGGCTTTAGTTCTTGTAATAGAGCAGTAATAGTAGATTGCAGGTCTGTCACAGTTTCAGGTATTCCCCTTATGCGCAAGTTTGAACGTCTGGCTCTATTTTCGTAATCTTCGAGCTTAGTTTGAAGTATTAAATTCTCTTTTTTTAATTGTTCCAATTCTGTTATATTTTCTTGGGTTGTAATTTCAATTTCATCCATTTTTATTTCTAAGGCTGCGGTGCGGTTTCCCAGCTCTCTTATTTCTTTGGTTAGGCTTTTTGTTATTTGGTCTGAGGTTTGTTTTAAAGACTTATGAAGCATCTTTTCAAATTGTAATAATATTACTGGGGATGCTGAGGAGGTTTGTGGAGAAGTTTGTGAGAGGATTTGTTCTGTATCTGACTCAAATGGAGAGTCTTGCTGTGACATTTTCTGTCTGTGAGAGCGCCCTGATGCTGTATATTGTGAGGTGACTGGAGCTGCTTCAGCTGCAGTGAGTGCCTGTGAGCTCTTTGTGAGGTGATTTTTATTTCTGCCACGGTTTCCTCCCAGTACCATATTTCCTGCCCAAACTTTCACAGTTTGTTCCCTGGGGCAAAAAGGTTCAAATGGATACCTTTTGAGCCTGCAGGCTCCGCTTTGTCCTTCTCTTCTCTCCTCAGCGGTGTGGAGCTCTAACAATGCATGT
The DNA here is from genome assembly GCA_037953035.1 of Aquarana catesbeiana. Lineage (NCBI taxonomy): Eukaryota > Metazoa > Chordata > Amphibia > Anura > Ranidae > Aquarana > Aquarana catesbeiana. The sequence continues at coordinate 3,768,605 of JBBHAA010000512.1, read as the reverse complement.
CTGCTCCGCTAGGCTCCGCCTCCTGCCCCCCGCAGCACCAGTTTTTCAGCTTACATATTGGCGCCGGTATCCAGTCTATATATATTTAAACCCTACTGGAAAATAGACGTAATATCTCCCTACAAAAGTCCCAGTTTTCTGAAAGAATTGCAACTTTCATTTTATTTGGATATATTTAAACTCTGTTGCTGTCAGAATAAATAAACCTATGCTGCATCTGTATGGCGTACCTGCAAAGCAAATAATATTCAACAATAAAACATAGTAACATTACAGTATAACAGTAGGACATACCATACTTGCAAAGCAAACACAATAAAACACAGTAACAAAAAAACATTACAGTTAAGCATAAAAAACGGTAACAATAGAGAGAGAACAATAGATAGAGAACAATAGAGAGAGAACAATAGAGAGAGAAGACCAATAAAACAAGAACTATTTTTGGCTTTTTTTTCTATTTTTTTTGCATTTTTGTTTTAACTATAAACATTCCAGGTTAGGATCTCTCAAAATGTGATGGTCATCTCATCTTTCGAGACCCTGTGTGATAGTGTGCCCTAGGACTGTGCAGTGCTGTACCCTACGATTAGGGATGAGCTTCGAGTTCGAGTCGAACTCATGTTCGACTCGAACATTGGGTGTTCGCAAGTTCGCCGAACAGCGAACAATTTGGGGTGTTCGCGGCAAATTCGAATGCCGCAGAACACCCTTTAAAAGTCTATGGGAGAAATCAAAAGTGCTCATTTTAAAGGCTTATATGCAAGTTATTGTCATAAAAAGTGTTTGGGGGCCCGGGTCCTGCCCCAGGGGACATGGATCAATGCAAAAAAAAGTTTTAAAAACGGCCCTTTTTTCAGGAGCAGTGATTTTAATAATGCTTAAAGTCAAACAATAAAAGTGTAATATCCCTTTAAATTTCGTAGACATGAGTCTATAGTATGCCTGTAAAGGGGCGCATGTTTCCCGTGTTTAGAACAGTCTGACAGCAAAATGACATTTCGAAGTAAAAAAACCCGTTTAAAACTACCCGCGGCTATTGCATTGCCGACAATACACATAGAAGTTCATTGATAAAAACGGCATGGGAATTCCCCACAGGGAAACCCCGAACCAAAATTAAAAAAAAAAAAAAATGACGTGGGAGTCCCCCTAAATTCCATACCAGGCCCTTCAGGTCTGGTATGGATATTAAGGGGAACCCCGGCCAAAATAAAAAAAAAATGACGCGGGGTTCCCCCTAAATTCCATACCAGACCCTTCAGGTCTGGTATGGAATTTAAGGGGAACCCCGCGCCAAAAAAAAAAAAAACGGCGTGGAGACCCCGCCCCCCTCTGACGCATGGTGACTTGACGGGACTTCCCTGTGACGTCACGGGGAATGCCACAGGGAAGTCCCGTCATGTCCCGTGCGTCAGAGGGGGCGGGGTCACCAGGTGTCCCCGCCCCCTGTTATTTAAGAACCGTCAGATGAGGAGACGCTGTCACACAGCGGGAGCCTCCCTCCATGCCAGCATGGGTGCGGAGCGGCCCGGAGAAGAAAATGAAGAAGAGAAGAAGAGAAGAAGGAAGAAAAGAAGAGGATGAAGAAGAAGATGAAGAAAAGAGCGGGAGCCTCCCTCCATGCCATGTGTGCGGAGCGGCCCGAGGAGAAGAAGATAGAAGACGCCGCGGAGGAGATGCTGGACGAGAATGCCGGGGGAAGAACCAGAAGAACCAGAAGAACCAGAAGAAGATGAAGGAAGGTAGAAGAAAGAAGAAGCATTTAAATAAAGGAATTGTCAAAAACTGTCTCTTGTCATTTTTAAAATTTTTGACAGTTTTTTAGTGAAATGGTAGGGGTAAGTACCCCCTTACCATTTCACACGGGGGGGGCGGAATTTGGGGGTCCCCTTGTTAAAGGGGGCTTCCAGATTCTGATAAGCCCCCCGCCCGCAGACCCCCACAACCACCGGCCAGGGTTGTGGGGATGAGGCCCTTGTCCTTATCAACATGGGGACAAGGTGTTTTGGGGGGCTGCCCCAAAGCACCCTCCCGATGTTGAGGGCATGTGGCCTGGTATGGTTCAGGAGGGGGGGCCGCACTCACGTCCCCCCCTCTTTTCCTGCGACCTGCCAGGTTGCGTGCTTGGATAAGGGTCTGGTATGGATTTTTGGGGGGACCCCACGCCGTTTTTTTTTTTTTTTTTGGCGCGGGGTTCCCCTTAAAATCCATACCAGACCTGAAGGGTCTGGTATGGAATTTAGGGGGAACCCCACGTCATTTTTTTTTTATTTTGGCCGGGGTTCCCCTTAATATCCATACCAGATCTGAAGGGCCTGGTATGAAATTTAGGGGGACTCCCACGTCATTTTTTTTTTTTATTTTGGTTCGGGGTTTCCCTGTGGGGAATTCCCATGCCGTTTTTATCAATGAACTTCTATGTGTATTGTCGGCAATGCAATAGCCGCGGGTAGTTTTGAACGGGTTTTTTTACTTCGAAATGTCATTTTGCTGTCGGACTGTTCTAAACACGGGAAACATGCACCCCTTTACAGGCATACTATAGACACCCCCCAGGTACGAAATTTAAAGGGATATTAGACTTTTATTGATTGACTTTAAGCATCATTAAAATCACTGCTCCCGAAAAAAACGGCCGTTTTTAAAACTTTTTTTTGCATTGATCCATGTTCCCTGGGGCAGGACCCGGGTCCCCAAACACTTTTTATGACAATAACTTGCATATAAGCCTTTAAAATTAACACTTTTGATTATTCATGTTCGTGTCCCATAGACTTTAACGGTGTTCGCTTGTTCGAGCAAACTTTTTTCCTGTTCGCATGTTCTGGTGCAAACCGAACAGGGGGGTGTTCGGCTCATCCCTACCTACGATAATACTCCACTAGTGTGTGGTAGCGACGGAAACATTCACTGATGCAGAGACCAGGGTGGTCAGGACAGGAGAGACAATAATAGCCGGTGTCACGCCTATATCCACGTTTTCTGCAGACACAACATCTTCTTTGGGGTGCTCTTTGGTTAGGGGTACCATGGAGGACTTCTGGAAAGTGCCTCTCATGCAGCCGTCTCTCTGTATTTGCATTGGGAAACATAAGGGCTGTGATGATCTCTTCCTGGAATTTTAGGAAGGATCCAGTGCATCCTAGCGCTTTGTAAACCACATAAGCGTTCAGTAGAGCCAATTTAAATAAGTATACACACATTTTTTTACACCAGAGTCTGGCTCTATGGGCAATTAAGTACGGTACCATCATCTGGTCGTTGAAGTCCACCCCTCCCATGTTAAGGTTGTATTCTTGGACACCACGAATACAACAACACCAGTCACCGTTGGAATTTCGACTGACGTATCTGCGTGAATGGAGGATAAAACGAAAAGATTCCTTGTGTCCCTCCTCTTCATTGCGAGCAGTTTATTACATCTCAAGCAGGCTTTCTTGCCCTTCTAAGTCGGGACTGTAAAAGCGATTGGGGGAAGCCCCAGTGATTAAATCGCATGGTGCCACATGCGCCAATTCCACAATCAAAAGGGTGACTAAAAAGTGGCACGCTGGTGTAATAACTGTCCACGTACAAGTGGTACCCCTTTCCGAATAAGGGTTGACACTAAGTCCCAAACAATGTTACCAGTGCTCCCTATGTAGTCTGGGCAGTTGGGGGGCTCCATTTGACTATCTCTTCCCTTGTAAACCATAAAACTATATATATAGCCTGTTTCCTCGTCACAGAGCTTACACATCTTGACCCCATATCTGTCATGCTTGCTGGGGAGATATTGTTTGAAAGACAAGCAGCCAGAAATTGTAATCAGGGACTCATCAACCCAGACAACTTGATCGGGAATAAACAAGGCTGTGAATTGTTGGTTGAAGTGGCTTACGAGGGGCCGAAATTTGTGGAGCCGCAAGATCTGCTTGTATCTTGTCCTGGCCATGGAAGCAGAGAACACGGGCATATGGTGAATTGGGTCAGTGGACCAATATGACCGCAACTCATTTTTTTTAGTTATGCCCATAAGGAGGGATAGGCCAAGAAAAGTCTTAAATTCGCAAACCGAAGGGACTGGAGGATATTAGTTATGAGGAAAGGTTACAAGCACTGAACTTCTCTCTGGAGAAGAGACACTTGAGAGGGGATATGTTTTTAATTTACAAATACTATACTGGTGACCCCACAATAGGGATAACACTTTACAGTGGAAGGGAGTTTAATAAGACTTGTGGCCACTCATTAAAATTAGAATAAAAAAGGTTTAACCTTAAACTGTGTAGAGGGTTCTTTACTGTAAGAGCGGCAAGGATGAGGAATTCCCTTCCACAGGCGGTGGTTTCAGCAGGGAGCCTTGGTAGTTTCAAGAAACTATTAGATAAGCACCTAAACGACCGCAACATACAGGGATATACAATGTAATACTGACATATAATCACACACATAGGTTGGACTTGATGGACTTGTGTCTTTTTTCAACCTCACCTACTATGTAACTATGTAACAATAATAGGTTCCTAGACAAATTCTCTGGCAATGGGTCAAATGGGGATTTGCGGCGATAAATTGACCAGCATATAAATTACTTTGTTCCACAATAGATCTGTAGAGATCTTCCGTAAAAACAGCAAAAAAAGTCAAGGGAAGTAAAATCTGCTGTTTTCACCTGAACTCCGGGTTGGCCAGTGAATGGGGTGCTGCAGAAGTGGTGGGCTCCCAATCAGGATTTGCAAACACAGCAGAAAGGACCCTATGGGCTCTACGGGCCTGTGTTAAAACTCTTGGTGGCTGTGAGGCACTACTTGTGCTAGTCACCGCACCAGCTTGAACTGCACTTATGGGACTTGCCACGTCACCAAGTGTTACTGCAGTGCTGGTATGTCTATAACCAGGGTGTACTAGGCCGCTGGTGCTTGCCAGTTCACCAGAAGGTTGAGCAGCACTAGTACTGGCTCTCTGCTACATATGAGAACTCTGCAGTTGTTGCACCTCAGCAACAGAAGAATGGAGTCGAGTATGCCTGACCTTAGCAGGGACCACTACTCCATTATCAGAGTATACTGAGCCTAAATCTGACAGTGAGGCTTCCCCTTTGCTCTCATCTGTCATGCTCAGCAACGTGTAGGCCTCTCCGCTAGTGTACCTCTGTTTGGACATTTTGACCACCCCCAGCCCCCCTCCCTCTGCAATGCTCGAAGCAGGGAAGAGCACACACCAGCCAGCATGTGAAGAAAAAAAATCTGTAAATACCGTTTGGAGACAGGAGTATCCATGCTGCATACCGCACACAGTATGACATGTTGATTGCAGAGGCTCTGCACCGTACATTCAGTGACCCGCCGAAGCTCTGCGAAGGGAGGGGGCCAAGATCCCCCGCGGACAGGTGGGAGAAGAGGAGACCAGCGGGGAGATCAGCTGAGCACCGCTCTGTATCAAAGGCACCTGACACCGCTAGAGACACACACAGCACACCGCCGTAACAGAATTATACCACGTTTCCTCGAAAAGAACACAATCGCCTCGAACTAGGGCTTATTTTCAAGGTAGGGCTTATATTGCAGCCCTCCTGTTAATAAGCGCTAGGTCTTATTTTCGGGGTAGGTCTTATTTTCGGGGAAACACGGTATACTAGTGACACTAGAGACAGGGGGGTGAAAGGGTTAACTGGGTGTGATCAGAGGATTAAACCTTTATTAGGGGTTAATGGAGGTACCCTAAACCTACCTGGGCCTACTACTAACTGCCCTAGCACTGATTAGTGTCACAAGTGACACCAGTACAGTGATTAGTGAAAAATCTGAAAACTGCACTTGGTAAGCACTGTGACAGGGAGTGAAAGAGTTAACTGAGGAGGGGGGTCATCAGGGGGTGATCGGGGAGGGGGTTGAAAATTGTGCCTACATGTACTGGTGTTAGTGTAGTGCTTGGTGTACTCACAGTAAGATGAGTAAGTAAGTTAGATGTGAAGTGACATCACTTCCTCTGCCTTTGTTTATATTAAACAGGACAGTCGGCCATTTGCCAGAACTGATCACCAGGTCCAGGCCAGAAATCATTGGCCTGGGCCTGGAGACTGATCGGTTCTGGAACAAATTGTCACATGGACGGCCACAGATACATGCATGCGACTGACGTACAATGACAGTGATTTGCGCAGGGGAGCCAACTGCAACAGCTGGTCTTTAACTAGTTACATTTCAATTTTTTTGAAGTTTTATTTTTTTCACTTAACGGGTTAGCGACAGCCCACCGTAGATTTACCTAGTAGAAGATCTGAAACTTCAGGGTCTGGGGCGTGTGTGCGTGCCACCAGTGACCCAATCCTGCTATGATTGGACACAGCAGAAGCCAATCAGCAATCATTTGCCTTTCTAACAAACGATCAGCGGTTCTTGACAGACATTGCGTCCGCCAGGAGCGGCTGATCGTTTGTTAGAAAGGCAGAATGGTGGTCTGTGAGAGGGGGGTGTGCTAATCCTGTTTTCCTGCTAAGCAGGAACACAAATCTTTACCTTCGCCCAGTCAAAGCACCTCCCTCAAAGTTAGCAAGCACACCCAGGGAACACATTTAACCCTTTGTTCGCTCCTCAAGTTAACCCCTTCCCAGCCAGTAACATTAGTACAGTGACAGTGCATTTTTTAAGCACTGATCACTGTATTACTGTCACTGGTCCCCAAAAAGTGTCAAAAGTGTCAGTTAGTATCCGATTTGTCCACCACAATATCACAGTCCCGCTATAAGTCGCTGATCGCTCCCATTACTAGTAAAAAAATTATATATATATACATATATATATATATATATATATATATATATATACCATAGTTTGTAGATGTTATAATATTTGCACAAAACAATCAATATACACGTATAAGGGTTTTTTTCACCAGAAATATGTAGCAGAATACATATTGGCATAAAGTGATGAAGAAATTAGATTTTTTCAAATTTTTTATTGGGAATGTTTTATAGCAGAAAGTAAAAAATATAGTTTTTTTTTCATTCAAAATTGTCAGCCTGTTTTTGTATACAGCACAAAAAATAGACCAGAGGTGATTAAATACTACCAAAATAAAGCTCTATTTGTGGAAAAAAAGGGGCATAAGTTTTATTTGGGTACAGTGTCGCACGACCGTGCAATTGTCAGTTAAAGTAAAGCAGTGCAGTATCGCAAAAAATGACCTGGTCATGAAGGGGGTAAACCTTCCAGAGCTGAAGTGGTTAAAGTTGTTCTAAAGGCTGAAGGTTTTTTACCTTGATGCATTCTCTGCATTAAGGTTGAAAAAAAGCCTTCTGTATGAAGTTGTATGCAGCATCCCCCTTATACTTACCTAAACCCCATCTCGATCCGATGTGCATGCGAGCAGTGTCCGTCTCTCTGCTCTCTCCTACCTCGTTGGTTCAGAGGCAGCAGCAGAAGCCATTGTCTCCCATGGCTGTCAATCACAGCCAGTGAGAAGGGAGCAGGGTCAAGCCGCACTCTGTGTGTCAATGGACACAGAGCAGGGCTCAGGAGCGAGCACGCACTAGTGCCCCTAAAGCCTGTGGCTTGGTATGCGGACACCTGGTGGGGGGAGGAGCCAGGAGCATCAGCGGGAGCCCCAAGAAGGGGAGGATCGGGGCTACTCTGTGCACAAAGCAAGTAAGTATGACGTGTTTGTTATTTATTTATTTTTTTTTAATTAGCCTTTACAATAGTTTTAATGTGATTATATAGCTTTAGTGTTTTTCTTTTCAATAAAATAACAAACATTTTATACATGTCTGCTCTGCACCTATCATTCTCTTCTTAGATCTCCCGCCGACACTCCTGGTCCCAGCTCTTTGGCAAGTGCCCTAATAAAAATCTTCTTTCTAGTGCAAGCCTCGCCCCCCCCCCCAACCACCCTGTCTGCATCTATCGATACAGGCAGTGCAGCTCGGCTCGGCTCCCTTTGAATGACAGCAGCCAATGGCTCCCTCTGCTATCAGTCTGCCCTGTGAGGAGGTAAAGAATGGAGAGATCCACTACTCTCATGCACAGCGCTGGATCAAGAATGGGTTCAGGTAAGTATAAGAGGGGTGAGGAAGGATTCTGTGACACAGAAGATTTTTTACCTTAAAGCATAAAATGCTTTTTAGACTTTAGAACCTTTTTAAATTTATAAGCCTTGTATGCGTTGGCAGATGCAGGTGGCAGGTTTTCTTTTAGGCAATATCAGGGCCGAAACTTTAATGTGTGCGCCTCAATCTTCATATTCATATGTGTGCTCATCTGACACATGCATTTGCATTCTTGAATACGTGTATACGGGACAGGAGCTTTAAAATATTTTTTGGGGGTGTTTTTTTACACTGTTGCTTTCATTTTTTTTTATCACTGTTATTTCTGTCACAAGGAATGTAAACATAGTTGTGACAGCAATTGGCATGTGACAGGTACTCTTTATGGAGAGAGCTGGGGTCTATAAGACCCCAAATTCTTCCTCTGCCATTAAAAGCATTCAAATAGCCAAGATCAGTGTTTTTGAATGCTATAATTTTTTTAAAAAAATGGCGCTATTGATATCTGTGTAAATGATGTCATGAGTTACTATAGCAGAGACTGATCCCAACTTTGTTCAGCTGTCTGGCCAGCCAGCAGACAGGCCAGTTGGTCTCTTGGGTCTCCTGGTGGGAAGAGGGAGCCCAAGAAAGCTGCGGAAGGTGGCAGGAGGGAGGATGTCCCCCTCCCGCTGATTGTAATAGCAATCGAGTGGCTAGTTAGCTGCTCCAATCACTATTACAAGAAAGTCAACCATTGGTTGCAAATAACTGGGGTGATGCCTGCAGCAGCAGGCATCACCCCAGTACAACCACTTGAAGACTGGTGACGTATCAGGTACAGGACTGGTCATCAAGCGGGTAAAGTGTTGACAATAAAACCTGGTAGCTGATTGGTTTCTATGCAGACTCTCCAGTTTAAGTAAATCAACTCCACTGTATGTTAAATACACATGAAAAAAACTTTATTCTAATTACTTCAGTCACCTGCATGTTGAAGGCCATGTCGTATCATTCTATGGCTGCAAATAGTGGATTAGAGGTGATAACCCTAAAATGAATAGTCAATAGATATTCCACAGTAATCTACTACTATATCCAACCACAGGGCAAAGCCGCTAAGAGAAACAGAAAGCTTTATAATATAATAAGTAATTTATTGGGAAAAGGCAACACATTTCACCTCTCCCAGACACTAATGGAAGATCCAACCCTAGCTAATAGGCACATCAGGCTGTGAGCCGGCATTCTAATGGTTCTGGGATGGAAAGCTGTAGCATCCACCAAGACACTTAAAGTCCACATGGCCTTCAGCATTGGGGGAGTTCTTTTACAATATCCCCCACAAAACATAAAGAAAGTTGGAGTTCCCAACATATTATCCTGGATGAAGTGTATGCAAAGAAAAAAGAACTCAATATTTTACTGGATTGAAAAAAAATGTTGTCAGCATAAAGAGCAAACCCAGGGGCTTTTGGAAAAGGATTTTTGATTTGCTGCACAGGGTCACTGGTATGGCAGTACCTAAAACTCTAGAGATCGCCTTGCTGAACAGTAGGTCGTTTGGAAACTCGAAAAGCCTACTGAAACTTGTTCACTTTATTCTGCTAGGTGCTAAAATTACTATAGCACATGCTTGGAAACAGCCAACGGTGTCCTATGCTGCAGAGGAATGAAATATTTCTTGGATAATGGTCCAGGAAAAGTTGGTTGGCTCTCTTATGGACTCCTCCAAAGCATATGAAGCGGTATGGAAACCATGGGGTTCATACATACATCAACCCCTATGAACCGGTTTGATAGAACTCGATACCCAACGTTCCCTGGTGCCTGTATCAGTGGCGTACCTATGGGGGAGGGCGGGTCGCCCCGGGTGCCACACATTGGGGGTGTGTCAGGCCAGCTATCAGGGATGGGACAAGACAGGGCAAGTGCTTTGTAGCTGCACTGGCTCTCTATATGCGTGCAAGTCCGCAGCTGCTGCTTTGTGTTATTCAGCTCACAGTCGGACTCTTTACTGCCACCTCTGGCTGCTTCCTGCATGTGCACCCCTTGTGTATACTGTCACTACTATATTTTGGATTGCATCTCCTCTTGTGACTCACAAGGATGTGTAGAAACAGAACCTGGGACTAGGAAGACCACCTTACAAGTGGGGGATGTGAGTACAAGTGAAGTGATGAGGCTGTTTGTGTACGGGGGGCAGCTGAATGTGTATAGGTGTGCGTTGGGGGGTGGCAGCTGAGTGTGTACAGGGGTGTGTGTGGGGGGGGGCAATTGAGTGTCTACAGGTGTGTGTATGGGGGGCAGCTGAGTGTTTACAGGTGTGGGGGGCAGCTGATTGTCTACAGGTATGTTAGTGGGCTGAGTGTGTACAGGTGTGGGGGGCAGCTGAGTGTTTACAGGTGTGGGGGGCAGCTGATTGTCTACAGGTGTGTTAGTGGGCTGAGTGTGTACAGGTGTGGGGGGCAGCTGAGTGTCTACAGGTGTGTTAGGGGGCTGAGTTCGTAGACGTGTGAGGGGGGCTGAGTGTGTAGATGTGTCGAGGGGGCTGAGTGCATAGCGGTGTGAGGGGGGCTGAATGCGTAGAGGTGTGAGGGGGCTGAGTACGTAGACGTGTGAGGGGGGCTGAATGCGTAGAGGTGTGAGGGGGGCTGAGTGCGTAGAGGTGTGAGGGGGGCTGAATGCGTAGAAGTGTGAGGGGGGCTGAGTGCGTAGAGGTGTGAGGGGGGCTGAGTGCGTAGAGGTGTGAGGGGGGCTGAATGCGTAGAGGTGTGAGGGGGGCTGAATGCATAGAGGTGTGAGGGGGGCTGAATGCGTAGAGGTGTGAGGGGGGCTGAATGCGTAGAGGTGTGAGGGGGCTGAGTACGTAGACGTGTGAGGGGGGCTGAATGCGTAGAGGTGTGAGGGGGGCTGAATGCGTAGAGGTGTGAGGGGGGCTGAATGCGTAGAGGTGTGAGGGGGGCTGAATGCGTAGAGGTGTGAGGGGGGCTGAGTGCGTAGAGGTGTGAGGGGGGCTGAATGCGTAGAGGTGTGAGGGGGGCTGAATGCGTAGAGGTGTAAGGGGGGCTGAATGCGTAGAGGTGTGAGGGGGGCTGAGTGCGTAGAGGTGTGAGGGGGGCTGAATGCGTAGAGGTGTGAGGGGGAATGAGTGCGTAGAGGTGTGAAGGGGGCTGAATGCGTAGAGCTGTGAGGGGGGCTGAGTGCATAGAGGTGTGAGGGGGGCTGAGTGCGTAGAGGTGTGAGGGGGGCTGATTGTATAGAGGTGTGATGAAAGAGCTGAGTGTGTACAGGTGTGAGGGGGGCTGAGTGCATACAGGCATGATCAGTGAAGGGGGGTGCCAGATGGGGGGGTGTGCCAAATATAGGATCTGACCCGGTCACCAAATGCTCTAGGTATGCCCCTGGCCTGTATATTCTCTACACTGTCTGAATCTCTATTTCACCCCTCTTTTTTCTAACTCTCAACTCTTCTTTCCTTTCTTCCTCTCTCAAATAATATGATCTCTGATACCTTTAGATCTGGTCAAGCTACAGGACATTCCTCTTAGTAGGAATGCCTTCACAGCTCGGGGGAGGGGGGGCTCCCGACTCCTGAGTACTATCACTTGAGCTTTATTCTTGTCAGTTGGATGTGTAAAATTTGCTCTCAAGTTGATAAAATAGTCAAAGAATCCATCCCTTATTGTTAAAGGAGTTTTAGAAGGTTTATTATCTTAATGCATTCTATGAGTGTAGCAGCCACTCCATTACCCCTCTAATTACTTACCTGAGCCTGATCTCTGTCCAGCGATGTCCACGAATGTCTAAGCCGCCCTAGTCACTCCTCCTGATTGGCTGAGACACAGCAGCGGCGCCATTGGCTCCCACGGCTGTCAATCAAAGTCGGTCAGCCAATCAGGGGAGAGAGGGGGCGGGCCAGGTCAGGACTCTGTATCTGAATGGACACAGGAAACTGTTACTCGGCTCCAGTGCCCCCATAGGAAGATGCTGACTGTGGGGGCACTCGATAGGAGGGAGGGGTCATGAGTAGCAAAGAGGGACCCTAGAAGAGGAGGATCCAGGCTGCTATGTGCTAAACCAATTGCATAGAGGAAGTATAACATGTTTGCTATTTTTTATTTATTTTTGTTATTTAAAAAAAAAAAAAAAAAAAAACAAGCCTTTACAATCACTTTAAGATTATACTAAAAGTTCAAATCCTATCTTGTTATGTATGGATGATGATTATTCTTGTTGCAATGTTTCCCGTTCAATAAAAAAAAGTAAAAACCAACCAAAAGAATATAAGTGGGTCCAGCTGATGACACGACGACTCGTGTGAAATCTTTGTGTAAAATAGAAAGCTTGTTAAAGTGTCAGCTCATGTTATAAACAATAACCTTCCCTGTAAAGAAAAGATTGTAAATTGCTTGGATTCTGTAAATGATAAAGAGAGAAGTTTTATAGTGTTTGTCCACCACCTGTATAGACTTTATAGATGTGAGATTGCTTTTTTTAAGAACCTGTAAGGTTTCATGGAAGATGATAGTGATCTGCTCTGTAGAGTGTACTCATACTTTCTGGATGAACCCTACCCAGGCGTGGTTCACCTCCTTGGTCTGGTTCCTATATGTAGTGTGAGTGCCCAGGGAAAAAAAAAAATGAAAGTGGTTGCAAACCCTTACATATAACCAGTGAAGGGACTAGTCTCAGGTGATACACAGAGATGAAAAAAATCCTCCTACAAAAGTTGTACCTGTTTTTCTGCAGTCTTATCTTCTCTACACCTCTTCTCTACCTCTCATTCAGCTTGTCTAAAAGATCAGAAAATGGGGGGGTGGAAAGCTGAAGTTACACTGTGCAGAGCTCAGTGAGGAGAGCTCTAAGTGCTGATTGGAGGTAAGGGACACACGCCCTTCACACAGCACACAGGAACAGAGCTGAGGCTGTCATACATCTGGAGCTCCCTCCCCCGTCACCATTTTTCTCTTGGTGTCAGGAAAACACGTCAGAAGTGATTCATGCAGATAGCAGAGGAACAAAGCAACAGACAGAAATGGCAATTGAGCCGAGTACACTCTATAGAGGGATACGCTTTGTTCATAATTCATGTTTGAGGTTTACAATCACCTTTTAAATACTTCAGTCACCTTGAGGTTTATGGCCATGTCATATCATTCTATGGCTGCAAATACAGTAGCTGATTAGACCTGATAACACTGAAATAGATAGATATTCCACAGTAATCAACTACTATATCCAGTCACAGGATTATGACCCACAATTGCATCCATTTAGTGAATGATTGAAAGTCACATCAGGTCTTCCAGTAATTACAAGTATATTATCTGTACACATGTCCAATACAAATAAGTTCAAAACAACACTGCCACTCGATAGACAAGTATCCAGATAAGAAACTTGGCTAATAAAGATAAATTCAACACAATGCTGCTAGGAGAGTTCCCAGAAACAGAAAGCAACACGTTCCACCCATCCCAGACACTACTGGAAGATCCAACCTCATCTACTAGTAATTCACCTAGATTTGTGCATTGATATTGGGGACATTTCTCATTCACGTGCCTTCCTCACATCAAATGGGTGTTGGGAACATACCCCAATATTTATAGTCACACGGGGAATTCTGTCACATGAATGTGCCTCAAGGCAGTTGCTGATTATTAGAGATGGAAGGTGAAAAAGTTTATTAAAGGAACCTGTTCTAATTACAAGTTGTGTTAAAGTGCCAATCAAACTCATATGCCCCGTACACACGGTCGGACTTTGTTCGGACATTCCGACAACAAAATCCTAGGATTTTCTCCGACAGATGTTGGCTCAAACTTGTGTTGCATACACACGGTCACACAAAGTTGTCGGAAAATCCGATCGTTTTAAACGCGGTGACGTAAAACACGTACGTTGGGACTATAAACGGGGCAGTGGCCAATAGCTTTCATCTCTTTATTTATTCTGAGCATGCGTGGCACTTTGTCTGTCGGATTTGTGTACACACGATCAGAAATTCCGACAACGGATTTTGTTGTCGGAAAATTTTATCTCCTGCTCTCCAACTTTGTGTGTCGGAAAATCCGATGGAAAATGTCCGATGGAGCCCACACACGGTCGGAATTTCCGACAACACGCTCCGATCAGACATTGTCCATCGGAAAATCCGACCGTGTGTACAGGGCATAACTAGAACAACCATCCCTAAGAACGGTTGGGGAGACTTTAAAATCATCTGTCACCATTATATAATATTATTGTTTTATCATCTCTACCTCAAATTAGACAGATTAGAAAAAAAAAAAAAAAGAAGAAATAAGTTTCCCAAAAGGATAATCTAGGAATTCGAAGTACATGTATGAAGGAGCCAACTTCCCAAAGATCCTCTATGAATGAGAGCGATAATAAACAATGGCTGCTTACCAAAATGATTTGGCATCAAACATTAATGGAAAAAGCCAAACAAGCCTTAGGGGATAATTCCCCAAAGTATCCACACGGGTATTAGCGATCAGTTCAGATTCCGCTCACCGCAATAGAACATATGAAATACAGATGGTAAGCATGGTAACATCACATCTTGTCCCACCCAACGTGTTTCATCATACATTTGACGCCATCAGGGGCTTCTATTGCTGTGAGCGGAATCTGGACTGAAGAGCTCTGGGATCGCTAATGCACTTGTAACTTCTGGATTATCCTTCTGGGACATTTATTTCATTTTTTTTTCACAGATTGGACTGTGGCTTAATCTTTTCATCTTCCATCCATAATAGGCACAGTGTGGGGACACTATCTGCATATGTTTTGTCACATATGTAAACAAGCATAAAATGTGTATACCAGGGATATGCAATTAGTGGACCTCCAGCTGTTGCAAAACTACAAGTCCCATCATGCCTCTGACTCTGGGTGTCATGCTTGTGGTTGTCAGAGTCTTGCAATGCCTCATGGGACTTGTAGTTCTGCAACAGCTGGAGGTCCGCTAATTGCATATCCCTGGTGTATACTGTGCCACTCAAAACAGGCACATTGTGAAGACACTATTTGCGCATATTTGTATTTGTCACTTATTTTGATAAGCGCTGCACTTTTTTTGTATTTCTATGTTTTAGGTTTGTCTATTATAACCTGTGCTAGCAGCTGTTATCTTCTTTGGATATTACAGATCTAGCACAGATTTATTACAATTTTTTTTGCATATTTCACACTTGTAGCCAGATAACAATTAACACCTGCCCCAGACTTCCTGGCACCATGGGAATGGATTATGTAAATAGAACAGGGCAGTTTCACAAAATGTCACACCATGCATCCGGATCTTGGATAATTAATATCTGCTTTGACACATTCCTTGGTGATTAGATGAAGGTGACTTGGCTAATGATAGATACTTTGGTCTATTCCTGACACATTGTTAGAACTGAGAAAGACACTTAAATGAGCAGCAAATGTCTTCCACATTATAGAACAAGTCCAGATTAATTATTATTATTAAACAGGATTTATATATGGTGAGTGCACTCTGGTGCGCTATTATTGTCAGACAAAATTGGTTGAGAATACCCCTTCAACCTAGGTGTGCATATTTATAAACAAAATGTATCAATAAGGTGCAATGCATAAGAAACAATGTATAAATTGGTGAAGTGCAGTCCGCTTAGGAAGGAAAAGTCCTAAGGTCTCAATATAAAATCCAGGATTTTTCAGAGTTAAGGTGTCATCTTCTCTGTGTGAAGCATATAAAACTTCTATAAAAAAGGAGTAAAGAGGGGCCGCTTACCAGACGTAGAGGACACCTATTACGGAGGTCTTACAGGCTCAGATTAACCACTACACATCCGCGCTATGGCCTAATGACGGCTACAGTGCGGACCTGAATTCCCAGGAGGCCGTCATATGATGGCCTCCCCTGTGCACACTCCCTGCGCGTGCCCTGCAGGGCGCGCTGTGATCACGGAGTCACTGAGACTCGGCTGATCACTAATCCAAGTAAGGGGCCGTTCCCGGCCCCTTACCATGTGATCAGCTGTCAGCCAATGACAGCTGATCACATGATGTAAACAAAAGATCGGTAATAGTTTTTTTTTTTTTACTCACGCTGACAGCGTGAGTAGAAAAAAAAGCCGATCACCGGCTCGGATGTCAGGGACATCAGTCCCCAAGTGGTAGAGGCACATCTGCCTCATCAGTGCCACTTAATAGTGCCACCTAACACTGCCCACAGTGCCACCTATCAATGCCAACAAGTGCCACCTATCAATGCCCAAAAGTGCCACCTATCAATGCCCACCTGTAGTGCCAATCAGTGCCACCTGGCAGTGCTGCCCATCACTGCCACCCATTAGTGCCCATCACTGCCGCCTATCAGTGCCCATCACTACCGCCTCATCAGCGTACATAAATGAAGGAAAAAAATGACCCGTTTTAAATTTTTTATAACAAAATATAAAAAAATAATTTTTTTTTTTTAATTCAGTTTTTTACATTTTTTTAACAAAAAGTAAAAACTGCAGAGGTGATCAAATACCACCAAAATAAAGCTCTATTTGTGGTGAAAAAATGATAAAAATTTCATTTGGGTACAGTGTTGTATGACCGCGCAATTGTCATTCAAAGTGCGTCAGCGCTGAAAGATGAAAATTGGTCTGGATAGGAGGGGGGTTTAAGTGCCCAGTAAGCAAGTGGTTAACAGATCCCGACAGGAACAGCTGATCGAGTTTCCGTGCTCAGACATCCATCCACCCTGAGGATTACACTGCCGCTTGGGATGACCGTACAGCGCGCTTCTATAGGCTGGAACAGCTGATCGATTTGGACACAGGCTCCGGTCCGACTTGCGCTTCTCACAGGCACTGTGAAATCTGGATGATAAAACTTGCCTCCGTGGAATCGCTCACAGGTTTAAGGGAGAGATGGTAAAAAATAGAAGGTCCTCCATAGTGTAGAATGGTAAAACAACACTTTAATAAAACAATGAGTGGCTGACATCAGAAAAAGTTTTGGCAAAAAATCAGTACATGGTTCAAACCAGCTCCGCTGCAATAAAGCCAGCCAGCTGATGTGTGGTGACGTCAGATCCCTTAGCTCCGCCCTATGCTGCGTTTCTCCATACGAGGCTTCAACTGGGAAAGGAGTCTCTGGGCGGAGGTGTAATAGGTGTCCTCTACGTCTGGTAAGCGGCCCCTCTTTACTCCTTTTTTATAGAAGTTTTATATGCTTCACACAGAGAAGATGACAACTTAACTCTGAAAAATCCTGGATTTTATATTGAGCCCGTAGGACTTTTCCTTCCTAAGCGGACTGCACTTCACTAATTTATACATTGATTCTTATGCATTGCACCTTATTGATACATTTTGTTTATAAATATGCACACCTAGGTTGAAGGGGTATTCTCAACCAATTGTGTCTGACAATAGCAGCGCACCAGAGTGCACTCACCATTTGTTAAAACTGAATATTTCAGGTTTTTTTGGGTTACAGCACTATTAGTCTTTTTTTCACAAAAATTTAGTTTGTTCAGGATCCTTTACCATTTTTCCCATTTTTTCTTCCTTGTTTTGCAAAGAAAGAGAAGGAAGCACAATATAATTTTTTATATCCCTTTTTTAATTCACTATTTTTTAATTCACAATTTTTTTGATCACTTCATATTTCATTTATTCACTGGAGGCAGCGCTGATTATTTGCGTTACAATACAGGATTTATATATCACCAACAATTTACACAGTGCTTTACAATATAATGCGGGACAGTACAATTACCATATTGTTCATTACAGAAGGACTAGGAGGGCCCTGATGATGGAGCTTACAATTTAAAGCAGTGACGGCCACTCCACCCCCCAATCCATGTGCCTGGCCCATAATCTACATGCAGCGTACTGGATGCATGGATTTTTTTTTTTTACAGCACATGATTAGAGCCAGAGGCTCTAACTTGCTTTAAAAAAGGGTGGGCTCAGGGCGCAAAGCACTATGCCCCAAGCCCACCAACTTGTGTGACAATAGCAAATTAATATCCGCCAATCAGGAAGGAAGGAGAAGCAACCATATTGGGGGGGAAGCACCGAGGCGAGGAGGAGATGCAAGGGGAAGCCACCGAAGCTGCCCACGGCCTGGATGGGGTATCTGCAGGACTGATGGATGGACAGTCGATTGACCAAGTGGCGGGGGGATGTCGGGTTTAATGGACCGAGCGACAGGGGTGTGGTGTTTAAATAAACGGGGGGGGGGGGGTCGGGTGATTTGTACTGATCTAAAGGGAGGAGGAGGAGGTGGTACAAAAGGTAATAGCTGCAGGGGATGATCTGATGGAGGTGACTCAAGTACAGTTCTTAGATAGAGGTGTGGTAGGCCTACCTAATTAAAGTAAATTAGTTGAATGTGGTTAATTATTGCTAGTAGGGATGAGCCGAACACCCCCCGGTTCGGTTTGCACCAGAACATACCGGCAAAAAATTTGGCAGAACAGTGTTAAAGTCTATTGGACACGAACATGAAAAATCAAAAGTGCTAATTTTAAAGGCTCATATGCAAATTATTGTCATAAAAAGTGTTTGGGGACCTATCAGGTATCTCTTTAGGGGGTATCTCAAATTTCGGCAATTTCATCTAGTCTATTTTATTTCTGTCTATCTCTTCGGCATGATTTTTCCCGCCTACCCATATTTTTTCAAATTTCTCCTGTTGATTTCTAGTCTCATAGACCCACCTTTCCGCCTCCATTATTATGTCCACTTCTCTTTTCCACTCTGCTAGAGTAGGGCATGTTACCTGTTTCCAGTATCTGGGTACCAACTTCTTTTAATAGATATGGTATGACACTATTTTTATATGATTTTATAGATCCAATAGTCCCATGAAACAGGAAGTGCAATGGTGTTAACTCTATTGAGTTGTTAGACATTTTCTTGATCCATGGGGCTATTTCTTCCCAGAATACCCTAATCTTTGGGCAGAACCACCGATATTTAAAAGAATATTTCATTTTTATTGTTTCACTTTAAGCATTAAAAAAATCACTGCTCCCGAAAAAACGTACGTTTAAAAAAAAAAAAAAAATTGCATTGATACATGTCCCCTGTGGCAGGACCCGGGCCCCCAACTTTTTATGACAATATCTTGCATATAAGCCTTTAAAATTAGCACTTTTGATTTTTCATGTTAGTGTCCCTTTAACGGTGTTCCGGCGGCTTTCGAATTTGCCGCAAACACCGCATAATGTTCGCTGTTCAGCGAACATCCGATGTTCGAGTCAAACTTACGTTCGACTCAAACATCGGGCTCATCCATAATTGCTAGCTAGATAATGAAAACTTTCACAAACTAGATCCAGCCTTCTAACCTTGCTCCTATTTGGGGAATCAATTTGTAAGTCATTTGTCATTTATACAGAAACAATTGAGTACTGTTTGTGATACTTTATTTGCACTAATATACAATTTTTCAGGACAATGTATGTCCCTCTGCACTGATTTCATGGTTGGTCAATGTTGGATTGGTTTGGATACTGCTGGTTTAAGTGTACCATTATTGAATCAGTCCTATAGATGCCCCTTAGCTATTGCTGGCTAACTAGGTGTCCATATTGTGGGCTTTATATCTACTGTCCTTAGACACCCTTCCTATATATTTTACTTTTCATTAATTTAAATCCTTTCCATATTTATCACCTTATCCTCTTATTGTTTTAGATACTTGTGATTTAATTTTGTTTTAGAATAGATTAATACATTAGTCCTGTGTACCTTGTGGTACCTTTTCATGAAACTTAACTATTAAATGGATATCTTTATAATTAACCCTGTCTCTCTTTAACTTACCTAATTATCATTATTATCAAATCATTAGTCAATATCATACTCCGTTTTGATACGTCCTTCCCATGTTTTCCTTTTTCCTTCCCATTTTTTCTTTTCCTTTTCAGAGCCATTTAACTCCATCTTTATTGGACATACATTGTTCTATATTTTAGGCGCCCTCCACTACATGCTCTGAGGTAACTCTCTTTTAAGTAAGTAATTTGTCTGGAAAAATCTTCATTCTTCTCAGGCTTATCCCTTATGCACCTTCTTGTGATTTGCATTTTGGTGCGATTTCTCCAAATTACTGATATTGCAAACATTTGTGACTTACGTTCCCCCCCCCCTTTTCATTTTTTAGCCTGGTCATTGTGTGTCCTCTGTGGCGATGCAGTGCCTCCCCCTCTTGGTGGTCCATCTCTTGGCGGTGGCCCTTTCTGGGGATTCTGAGGCAGTAAGCTCCCCTTTTTGGGTCTATATTGGCAAATTATGTAGATTTGTTTGTCACATGGATTGATGTATGTTTATATTTGACATATTTTGCTTATGTAATATTTTCTATTTCTTGTACAGTCTCTTGTAGTCATTGGTTGATTCATATATACCCTGATGAAGCCATAAGGCGAAACATGTCAGGATAATATACGAATATGAGATCCCTGTTCAACGTGAACTTTTGTCACGTGACCACCATAATGAAATGTTAAACACTACTCAACAAACTGTTTTGTTCGGTTTTTAATCTTGTCTTTATTAAACTATAACCTTTTATATATACGGTTTCTATTATTATTTGCAAGCACCATCATAATCCACTTCCAACTTCTCCCCTTTTTGAATACTTGATCATTTGGGATGAGGTGCTAAATACTAGGTGTTTACCTTAGTCGGACACAATTCTACAAACACAATTGTATAATGCTGTCACTTCAGCTCACAGAAGGTGACAAGGACACTGCATTTCTAGCAGAATCAGAGGCATTTTCTGTACTTGTTAAAAATAGA
The DNA here is from genome assembly GCA_037953035.1 of Aquarana catesbeiana. Classification (NCBI taxonomy): domain Eukaryota; kingdom Metazoa; phylum Chordata; class Amphibia; order Anura; family Ranidae; genus Aquarana; species Aquarana catesbeiana. Next base: position 3,747,785 of record JBBHAA010000512.1, on the reverse strand, counting down.
AAACTAATGCAGCCACCACATCTATGGACTGGTAAGCTGCAAATATAACATTTTTGTTATTGGATTCAGTTATTCTTGATGATAACATTATCAAACCTGAAAAACCTAATAAACATGTCCCGTAAGTATCAGCCTCCAAATAAATGACACAGCATCCAAAAACTGAGATGCCATAAAATTCAAATTATTATATTAATGCCAGATATTTTTGTTTGTAATCTCCCTTTTGTGGTGGACTCCTCACACTTGCACCTTAGTTTACAACCCAGTCACAGAAAGTTTCTACAGAGCTAACCACTTGATGTCCAGCAGTGAAATGGCCTTGATTTACCTGTTCCATCTCCTCCATATGGGTCATCTGGGATGTCAAGATGATGATATCGCTGCCAGGCACAATAAAGAAGCAGAGATGGAAAATTGGAGTACAATGTAGATACTGTAGATACATCTAAAATGCCTCCAGTAACTTATGGTAAAATATAGCACTGGGTTAGTCCACACAATAATGATATCATGCTTAAATGTGCAATCTGTGATTCCCTCTTCTTATTTATGGAATATTCTATTACATAGTAATAGTATGCTGCCCTGCCATAGATCCTCTAACCTCCTCTCCAAAATACAAAATATGTTGAAATCTCAACAAGTAAAATGAAAACCTCCTTGTGCTAAAAGGTGAGTACAGCTGGGAACTCATAACTAATATATATCTCACCACCTTTGCCCTGAGATGTAAGAAATCTCAAGAAGCTCATGAACTGGGCTGCAACATCTTGCAAGAATTTTGATAATCACCATTCCCTGGGTCTTGCTAGAAGGATCACAATGTAAGGTAAATATCGTACATTTTTTTAATTATTTTTTTTGCACAAGTGTTTTTTTCCACTTTAAAGTAAAACTAAACTCTCAAACAACATTAACTATTTAAATCCTTATTCTGCTAACATTAGTAAGTTGATAGGAAAGTATATTATATTTACTTGTTTTAAACTATTTTTTTTTTTTTTACATTTCTTCAGTAGCTTCCTGGTTACTGGCTTAAGCCAAAATGAGTCAAACATCTCAGGAGTCTTCATATGCATTTTTTTCTTTCATCTAGAGGAGGGGAGGAGGTACTTTCCCAGATAAGCACACCTTCCTGCCTGCACGCCTAAGCTGAGTGCAGATGGATTCCAGTTAGGGTTGCCACCTGTCCGGTTTTGACCCGGACAGTCCTAGTTTGAATGATGTGCCCGGGTTTCCCTTTGCCTGAGACCCAGATATTAGTGCTGCAGACAGGGGGTACCACAAGGCCTCCTGTAGGGGCCCCAGCCAGTGGCGTAGCGTGGGTTGTCAGCACCCGGGCCGAGGCAAGTAATTTGCGCCCCCTAACCTGTGGGCTTTTAGCACCCAAGAATGGGGGCCCAGGTTCCTCCACTCACAGCCTGAGCCTCTGTTTGGCCGCCTGCAGCCTTTTATTATTGGTTAGATCTGAGATATCTCTTTGATTACAGTAGTCAAAGAGATATCTTCTCAGTATCAGCCAATAATAAAAGGCTGCAGGCAGCCAATCAGAGGTCTAGGTTGTAAATAACAAGGAGCACCTATATACAGCAGAGCAGGCAGCCACTAGTAACCCAGACATAAGGGTTGTGCATATTATTTAATGCTAGACATACTACAGAAGACAGTCAGAAACTGCAGGCATACTATAGGAGATGATCAGACTGCAGACGTACCACAGGAGATGGTCAGAGACTGCAGACGTACCAAAGGAGATGGTCAGAGACTGCGGACATACTATAGGCAGGGCATTTTTTCTCAGAGAACCACCACCTAAGAGTGGGAGAGTCTTAATGGAGCATTGTTAAATACTACTTGTGCATTCTGCACAGAGTTCAGGAGTGCAGTATGTGCAGAGTTCATGGATGTACTGCGTACAGAGTACAAAGATCAGGAGTGTGCTATATACAAAGTGCAAAGATCAAGATTATGCTACGTACCAAAAATCAGGAGTACCCTATACACAGAGTGTAAAGTTTAGGAGAGCGCTAAGTACAGAGTTCAGAGTGCAATTCATACAGAGTGAAGAGCTCAGGAGTGTACTGCATACAACATGCAGAATTCAGTAGCGAGCTATGTACAGAGTGCAAAGATTAGGAGTATGCTAAATACAAAGAGAAAAGATTAAGATTCTACTACGCACTGAGTGCAAAGATCAGGACTGTCCTATGTACTAAGTGCAGGATTCAGGAGTGCACTACATACAGAGTGAAGAGCCCAAAAGTGCAAAGAGTTCAGGAGTGCGCTACGCAGAGTGAGCAGAGTTCAGAAGTGCACTGCATAGAGAATGCACTGCAGAGTTCATGACTGTGCTACGTACAGATTGCAGGGCTCAGGAATGCATGTCTCACAGGACAGTTTACAACTCCCCTCCCAGTACAGAGCTCTCCTCCCACCCCCAAATCCTCTCTTCCTCACCTACAAAGTTTTAGGAGAGGGGCTGCTACAGATGTGCAGCTACAGCTTATAGTGGGAGTGCAATGTTGTTAGGTGGGGAGAGGGGGCATTAGTGCAATGAGGGGGTATAGGCAATGATATTGGTGCTAAGTTAATAGGGCATTGGTTCTAAATGGGGGGGGGGGGCAATGTGCTAATTTCTAACTTGGGGGAGAGTTGGAACATTGGTGCTAAGTGGGGGGATGTTTGGGATAAGTGGAGAGAGAAGGGTTACTTGGGATAAGTGGAGGATATTGGGGATACATGGGAGGAGAGGAGAGGAGAAACATTTGGGATAAGTGACGGGACAGGAGGGACATTGGGGATAAGTGGGAGGACGGGAGGGACATTGAGGATAAGTGGGGGACAGGAGGGACATTGGTGGACAGGAGGGACATTGGGGATAAGTAGGGGACAGGAGGGACATTGGGGGCAGGAGGGACATTGGGGGACAGGAGGAACATTGGGGGGGCGGGAGGGACATTGAGGATAATTGGGGGACAAGAGGGACATTGGGGGACAGGAGGGACATTGGGGATAAGTGGGGGGCATGAGGGACATTGGGGGACAAGAGGAATATTCAGGGGGGCGGGAGGGACATTGGGGGACAGGAGGGACATTGGGGGACAGGAGGGCCATGGGAGATAAGTGGAGGGCAGGAGGGACATTGGGGGACAAGAGGAATATTCAGGGGGGCGGGAGGGACATTGGGGGACAGGAGGGACATTGGAGATAAGTGGGGGGCAGGAGGGGCATTGGGGGACAGGAGGAATATTGGGGGGGCGGGAGGGACATTGAGGATAAGTGGGAGGACAGGAGGGACATTGGGGGGGAGGGACATTGAGGATAAGTGGGAGGAGGGGAGGGACATTTGAGATAAGTGGGGGAGAGGGTGATGCTCTGTGTATGTGAAGTGTACATTCGTTTCACATACCACAGTTTACTTGGTCAGGAAGATCCGGTTCCCCGGAGATGTCATTTCATTGCATGTGGGGTAGAGCTGGCGGCCTGGTGCCGCACCGCCAGACTGGCTGCCACAATGTAGAAAGGGGAGATCCATCATCCAGTCCTGAGCGGCGGAAGAGAAGACATCGGCGGTTCACACAGTAAGGCGGAGGCGGGACTCCTGGAGCAATCCAGCCCTGCCACCGCACATGACCCCCGTTCATCCAATCACCGGGCACCCGCTGCCCATTCCGGAACCTGGTGGCCAGAGCACAGCCAGTGACACCGTCCGTACACAGTTAGCATTTGGATGGAGTGTCACTGGCACCCCCCCAAATTTTGCGCCCGAGGCCACAGCACCCCCCGCACCCCCCACGCTACGCCACTGGCCCCAGCACACAGGTGGACCTGGACAGCAGGGGTATTGGAGGGGTGGGTGGGGTGGGCAATTACAGAGGAGACAAAAAAGAAAGGAGAGAGAGGCACTAGGTAGCTGGTGCGGTAGTTTTTAATAAATTAAATGTTTAAAAACAATCCAGTCACACATGCCAGAGCAGTAGGCATGTTAGTCTGTGAAGTCCGCTGCCAGCATTCTCCTGATCCACACTGCTGTTATCACTGAATCGCAGGAGGAAGCCAGTATAAGAGCGCCGCAGGGAAACTCCAATGAACTGTCAGAAAACCTGGGACGCTGTGACCAATCAGAGCATTCCAGAGGCTTAACTATGTCTCCATCATCAGAGGCTGACAGCTCACTGGAGTTTCCCCAGTGTCAGTGGAATGTTTTTAAACCACCAAGGACTGGAAAGATTTGCCACCTAATAATCGGGCCATTTTTTGCGATTCGGCACTGCGTTGCCTGCCGCGTTTACCTGACAATTGCACGGATGTGCGACGTTGTACCCAAACAAGATTGACGTCTTTTTTTTTTTTTTCTCACAAATAGAACTTTCTTTTGATGGTATTTGATCGCCTCTGTGTTTTGTTTTTTTTTGGCGCTATAAACAAAAAAAGACTGACCAATTTTGAAAAAAAAAACAATATTTTTTACTTTTGACTACAGGTGAAACTCGAAAAATTAGAATATCGTGCAAAAGTTCATTTATTTCACTAATGCAATTTAAAAGGTGAAACTAATATATGAGATAGACTCATTACATGCAAAGCAAGATAGTTCAAGCAGTGATTTGTCATAACTGTGATGATTATGGCTTACAGGTCATGAAAACCCCAAATCCACAATCTCAGAAAATTAGAATATTGTGAAAAGGTGCAATATTCTAGGCTCAAAGTGTCCCACTCTAATCAGCTAATTAAGCCATAACACCTGCAAAGGGTTCCTTTAAATGGTCTCTCAGTCTGGTTCAGTAGGAATCACAATCATGAGAAAGACTGCTGACCTGGCAGTTGTGCAGAAAACCATCATTGACACCCTCCATAAGGATGGAAAGCCTCAAAAGGTAATTACAAAAGAAGTTGGATGTTCCCAAAGTGCTGTATCAAAGCACATTAATATAAAGTTATGTGGAAGGGAAAAGTGTGGAAGAAAAGGGTGCACAAACAGCAGGGATGACCGCAGCCTGGAGAGGATTGTCAGGAAAAGGCCATTCAAAAGTGTTGGGGACTTTCACAAGGAGTGGACTAAGACTGGTGTCAGTGCAAACTCGCCTGACCTGAACCCCATAGAGAATCTATGGGGCATTGCCAAGAGAAAGATGAGAGACATGAGACCAAACAATGCAGAAGAGCTGAAGGCCGCTATTGAAGCATCCTGGTCTTCCATAACACCTCAGCAGTGCCACAGGCTGATAGCTTCCATGCCACGCCGCATTGAGGCAGTAATTGCTGCAAAAGGGGCCAAACCAAGTACTGAGTACATATGCATGCTTATACTTTTCAGAGGTCCAATATTGTTCGATCCTTGTTTAATTGATTGTATATCATATTCTAATTTTCTGAGATTGTGGATTTGGGGTTTTATAAATATATGAACTTTTGCACGATATTCTAATTTTTCGAGTTTCACCTGTATAATAAATATCCAATTTTTTTTTTTTTTTTTTTCTTCATCAGTTTAGGCCAATATGTATTCTACTACATATTTTTGGTTAAAAAAAAATCACAATAAACGTATATTGATTGGTTTGCCCAAAAGTTATAGCATCTACAAAATAGGGCATAGATTTATGGCATTTTTATTATTCATTTTTTTTTTTTACTAGTAATCCGGTGATCAGCGATTTTCATCAGGACTGTAACATTGCGGCGGACAGATCGGACACTTTTGACACTTTTTTGGGACCATTGACATTTATGGGGTTAAATGTTCCCTAGGGAGGTGTTTCTAACTGTGGGGGCAGTGTAGTGAATGGAGGAGGAGACAGATCGATGTTCCTATTTACTAGGAACAGCAGATTTGTCCCTACTCCCATAACAGAACGGGGATATGTCTGTTTACATTGACAGATCCCCGTTCTGTCTCTCTCAGGAGCGATCATGGGTGGTCATGGACATTGCGGCCACCAGCTACGCGCATCATCTCTGGCGGCGTGGGTGCATCCCCCAGTGGTCTTAAAGCAGCCGCAAACAATGATGGCGATTCGCCCAGGAGAGCCAAAATGCCACAGTACAACTGTGGCAGCTGATCCTTAACTGGTTAAAAACTACCGCACCAGTGACTACCTGGTGCCTCTCTCTCTCTTCTGCTTTGTCTCCTCTGTAATTGCCCACCGCTCCAATCCCCCTGCTGTCCGGGTCCCCCTGTTTGCTGGGGTCCCTACAGGAGGCCTCGTGGTACCCCCCTGTTGGCAGCCATGTGGGTATTGGGGGGGGGATTTGTGCTGGTAGGGGTAGATAATTTGTAATAGGAGGGGGTGGGGATAAGTGTTGGGATGGGGAAGAAGGGGGGATTGTGTTGGGACTGGGGAATTTGGGGATGGTGGAGGGGTACTTGTGCTGTGGAAGGGGGAAGAAGATTTGTTTGGTTGATTTTTACTGGTGGGGGCTGGAGGGTGAAAATAAAGACTAGTGCTGGATTTTTTTGCAGGAGAGGGAGTGGGGTTTTTGATGAAAGGGTAACATGGGGGAGAGTATTGCTCACGGGGGGAATTTTGCACTCTTCTCAGCCCTACATTGTGCGTTAGACACCTCTGACTCCTGCGCTCTTTTTGTTTTGTACTCATGACTCCTACTATGCATTACACGCTCCTGTCCCCTGCATTCTGTGCATAAGACTCACAGGCTCTTATCACACCTACGCATTCTGAATTGCAGACGGAATTGCTGCAGTTCTGCGCCGATTCCCGAATCGGCGCAAATCACAGGACGTGCTCATGATCCCTTTGCTTTCAATGACACCCCAATCGGGGAGACAGGCACCCCACGATTCTGTTTGCGTGATTTTGCTGCAACTTGTCGGGCGACAAACGTGGCAAAAGCGTGCCGCCGTTGGGGTGCCATGCCGTGTGCCGCTAAAGTGTTCAAGTTTGGCTTGAAGAAAAGGAGGCAACCCTAATTTCAGGAAATAAATGCTACATGAATTATTTGCCCTTACTCAAAATGACCATGGCAATAAATGCCAGGTGGGTATTTTTCAACAAAATAAAGCATGGAGACATTGATTGGTGGATTAGTTTGCTTTGCATATTAAAAATGAATTAGTGTTTTCAGTTTGTGGTGCTCAGATACAGTTAAGTTCCACTTTAATGCAGCAACATGAGAGGAGGCCTGATGTAAATAAACCTTCTATTTTAGTGCAAGGTCCACAGTTTAAAAAATCAGGGCCTTATTTAATATTGATTGGACCCGGGCAATATTTCTTTGCCCCCATGCAATTTCGCTCTCCACCTGCCTGCATACCATGGACTGGGGTGATGGGCCCATCAATAGACAGAAAACTCCTAGGGATCATCAAATTCCTGGGACCAATAAAGCTGCGTACACACGAGCGGAATGTCCGACAGAAAAAGTCAGACGGAAGCTTTTCATCATCTATTCCGATCGTGTGTATGCCTCATTGGACTTTTTTTTTTTGAAAATTCTGAGGGACCTAGAAATGGAACATGTTCTAAATAATTCCGACAGAACCAATTTCTATTGGTTCCAGTTCCTTTTCCTCGTATGTATGCTGTTCCGACGGACCAAGAACAATGTATGCTGTGAAGAAAGTACGAGACGGAAGCTATTGGATACTGACTATTGAACTTCCTTCTTCTAGTCCCGTTGTATGTGTTGTATGTCACCGCATTCTGGATGGTCGGACTTTGGGTTGACTGTGTGTAGGCAAGACCGCTTGAATGGAATTCCATCGGAGTTCCGTCGGAGAAAACTTCGGAGTTTATTGCGACGGCAACACCGGTCATGTGTACACGGCATAACAGTGCTGGGGGATAGGTGTGATCAATGGCAATGCTGATTTTTTTACCGACTACCAATATAAAGAGGACACTGCCCACCAATGTAATAGGGGTTTACACTGACCACTAATGTAATAGAAGCATTCACAGTAACCACCAATGTAAGGAGGGGGACCTTCACACTGGCCACTAGTGTGAATAAAATGATTGTACTCCAAGCCCCAATGCAATGAGAAAATTTACAATGACCACCAATGTAAAAAAGATTTACACTGACCACTAATGTAATAGGAGCATTCACAGTAACCATCAATGTAAGGAGGGATATACAGCGACCACAAATGTAAGGGGGACCTTCACACTGGCCACTAGTGTGAATGAAAGGATTCTACACCAAGCCCCAATGTAATGAGAAGATTTACAATGACCACCAATGTAACTGAGACATTTAGCCTGCGTTCACATTTGTGTGTGTCGGGAACGCATGCAAAATCGCTTTCCTGACACCACAGAAATGTGCTGCTCTTTAGCAGATACACAGCAGTGCCATTAATTCTTAATGACACCCTCACACATCTGCTGACATGTGCTGTGCAACCATGTGATTTTGAAAAAGCGTTAGGGACTTTCTTACGTATTTCTAGCGCATGGAAAAATTGGCTGCTCAGTCTACAATGCCCAGGCCTAATTTTATACCAAAAATACAATCTTTTGGTAACAAGTTTACCCCTAACTAATTGTATCTTATATATAACTGCTTATATTTGTCTAGCCTGCATATTAGGCTGGCTAGGAGATTGTGATATGCATTGTGAGCTTCCCATGTAGACTTTAAGTATATTATATCTGTAAAATGATTTCCAAGGCTCAGGCTGAAGATCAACAATGCTTTATTGTGTACAGCAGAAAACAATACAAATCATAAGAATTGATGTTTTAAACAAACTGTTATCATAAATGTTATATAAACTACTTACTAAAAAGATTCCTGTAAAGACCACAGATCATTGTTGGAAAAATAACACATACTGTACAGAAGGTCATCAACAGATTGATGACAATTGCTTAGAATGACTTTAAGATATGTGATAAGGCAAAAAAAAAAAAAAACAAGAAAACAATTGCCCATGTCACTGTTAAAGGAATTTAGCATTCATGATAAGTCTAGGAAAAGAGTTTTGGATGGTGCAATACAACAGTCAGCTTAACAGTACCACCAATCAAAATATATATATACAATTCACTTTTTTTTTGTGAACACACAAGAGCTTCTTCTATACTATAAGGGCTCGTGCACACTGCAGCACACTCCAAAAAAAATGCTTTTTTGTGCTCTTTTGCATGTTTTTATTGAGCTTCTTTGAGCTTTTTTGAGCAGAAGCAATATTTTTGCGTTTGCTAGCGTTTTTGAGCTATTTTTTTGCACTTTTTCATTGTTTTGTATGTACATATTACACCTTATTCCTCTACCCTCTATTCGTTTCCCAGCATTAGAGTGATTTTATAGCTCAAATACTCCTCTTAAAACCCAGTAGTCAGGGGCGGCCTGTACACTAAGTGTGCACGGGCACCGTCCCCCCTGTCCACCGCCGTCCCCCACTATCCATGCGTCCAGCCACTGACGCATGGATTCCAATGTGGGGAGGGGCTGTTTTTTTGAAGCACCAGAGGCTCTAATAGGCTTCAAAATAGGGTGGGCTTGGTTTGCAGAGAGTGCGCTACGATCCCACACAGGTGTGTTACAACAGCGAAAGAATATTCGCTGTTGTAACACTGATCCTCCTCCCGGCCTATGTGGAAGCGGGTTTTGACATCAGTCACCCGATTGGCTGAAAAGACAGGCAATTCTACTGAATGGCCTAGGAGGAGGAGTGAAGCTGGAAGCCGCCATGGAAGAGAGGACAGGGAGCCTCCACACCACGCTGCCTGCCACCCGCCACGATGGGGTAAGTGCCAGACCGACCAGCAAACAGCGGTGGGTGCCGCCCGGGGGGTTGTTTGCCGCCCACCCTACCCAAAAAAAAACACCAGCCGCCACTGCCACTAGTTCTGGGTTTTTTCCCAGACAGAAAACGCCCCCTCCAAAAAGCCCTGATAACAGCCTATGTGTGCATAGACACAAAGGGTAACATTCTTTGGAGCTGCAGAAAATAAACGTCTGAAGCCAAAAACAGCCGCTGTAACAACGTCCAATAACATCCAGTGTGCATGAGGCCCTAATGTGAAAACATACCTTAGTATACACTATAGGTCAAAATTAATGTGGATCCCCTCCAAATAAGTTCAGGTGTTAACAGTGAAGGGTACTGGTAAAGGATAAGTTTACCTTTTGGAACACGTTACATGTTCCGCCCGTATTTAGGGTGGAATATGTAACATATTCCAGCAGCTGCAGCCATTCCACCTTCCCCCCTAGTGACAGTGGGCGGCATTTTCTCTGGGCACCCGCTGTGTCACTGTTTGAAAAAATGTGGCTGAGCGAGCTCCGCCCATCTGACCACATCATTAAAGCGGGGTTCCACCCAAATTTTGAACAATATCTGTATGTATTCTCTTCCTTGCCTAGATGCTGACATGCCATTTAAAAAAATTTAAATCGCCGTAATTACCTTTTATTTTTCTATTCTTCTTTGCACTTCCTGGTTCTCCTCCCGTGGGAGTAGGCGTGTTTCTAGCCTCTCCCAGACTTCTGGGAGCTAGTCTCAGGCTTCCCAGGATGCCACTGAGCATATGCGGGAACGAGCGGTGAATGCTGGGAGCACAACATTCACCACATCCAGGAAATAAATGCTTGTGGGCTTCAAATGCCCACAATGAAGATGGAAACCGCCTGCAGTGAATAATATAAGTTATTCTTTCTGACGAAATCTGACACAGGCGGACATATTACACACAATATGTGAGTATGTAATGCTGAGAAGAAAAGTTTGTGAATGAACTCAAAAAAAAAAAAAAACGATAGATAGGTGGACCCCCGCTTTAATTCACAGTCCTGTATGACTAGGAAGCTACAAATCCCAACAGCCATTGCAGCTGTTGGCTTGTAGTGTCAATGAACTACTATGGAGCTGTTGAGTGCTGTGGTAGTTCATTCATTTTTACTGTCAGTGTGTATCTGCCTGCCCATACGAGGTACGAACCGACAGATACACTGAGAAGTCTACAGGAGTCCTGCATGACACCCAAAAAATGCTAATCACTGGTGCAATGCGTTTCAGGCTCCAAGTAAAAAAAGAAATGCACAATTTTTTTTACCTGCAAAATGATCTGCATTTATTTTTAAGGACCCCCCCCACTTACATATACTGCGGCAGGGTGGCCCTTAAGCGCAAAATCACATACCTTTACATGATTTATTTTATTTTTTTAGCTCTGGGGCGCGTGCCGTCGGAGCCCCTCTACCAGTGTGATTGGACACAGCGGGAGCCAATCAGCGGGTCCAGTGATAGTTAGTTACAAAGGCAGAACGACAGTCTGCCTATCAGTGCTGGGACAAGGCCATTTGGTGCCCAGGGCGAAGATGGCAAACTGCGCCCCCCCGTTTTTAATAAAGAATCAATGTCGTTTCAAAACAAGAATATATCAAGCAGTGAAACAGCCGCTATGATCGTTCTTATAGTGTAGAGAATAGCCGGCTAAAAAAGTTGATATCTGAATGATGCCTGTAGCTGCACCCATCATTCAGATATCCCCGCACAAAGTCAAGGACGTCGTATGACAACCGGCGGGCAGGAAGTGGTTAAAACGCATTTTTTTTTAACACACATTTGTCTGTTTATACAATATTTCTAACACATAGCATGTACATACCAAAAATGACACCCCAAAATAGATTCTTCTACTCCTCCTGAGTACTGCGATACCACATGTGTGAGACTTCCACAGCCTGGCCACATACAGAGGCCGAGTATAACTGAGTATGGCTGGGTATGGCTGAGCATGGCTGGGTATGGCAGAGTATCGCAGAGTATGGCAGGGTATCGCCGAGTATCACAGAGTATGGCTGGGTATTGCAGAGTATTGCGGGGTATTGCAGAGTATTGCGGGGTATTGCAGAGTATTGCGGGGTATTGCAGAGTATTGCGGGGTATTGCAGAGTATTGCGGGGTATTGCAGAGTATTGCGGGGTATTGCAGGGTATTGCAGGGTATTGCGGGGTATTGCGGGGTATTGTAGAGTATTGCGGGGTATTGTAGAGTATTGCGGGGTATTGTGGAGTATTGTGGAGTATTGCAGAGTATTGCACAGTGTTGCGGGGTATTGCAGAGTATTGCGGGGTATTGCAGAGTATTGCGGGGTATTGCAGAGTATTGCGGGGTATTGCAGAGTATTGCGGGGTATTGCAGAGTATTGCGGGGTATTGCAGAGTATTGCGGGGTATTGCAGGGTATTGCAGGGTATTGCGGGGTATTGCGGGGTATTGTAGAGTATTGCGGGGTATTGTAGAGTATTGCGGGGTATTGTGGAGTATTGTGGAGTATTGCAGAGTATTGCACAGTGTTGCGGGGTATTGCAGAGTATTGCGGGGTATTGCGGGGTATTGCACAGTTTTGCGGGGTATTGTAGAGTATTGCACAGTATTGTGGAGTATTGTGGAGTATTGCAGAGTATTGAAGAGTGTTGCGGGGTATTGCAGAGTATTGCGGGGTATTGCAGAGTATTGCGGGGTATTGCAGAGTATTGCACAGTATTGTGGGGTATTGCAGAGTATTGCACAGTATTGTGGGGTATTGCAGAGTATTGCACAGTATTGTGGGGTATTGCAGAGTATTGCACAGTATTGTGGGGTATTGCAGTGTATTGCACAGTATTGTGGGGTATTGCAGAGTATTGCACAGTATTGTGGGGGTATTGCAGAGTATTGCACAGTATTGTGCGGTATTCAGCAGTGGTGGTCACTGGTCATTAACCTCGCCTCTGCCTCCTCCCCTCCCCCAATCCAGCCATTTATTAATTTGTTTTTTAGTGTTTACTTACACAAGTTCAGACTCATAACTTCTGAGTCTGAACTTGTGTAAGTAAACACTAAAAAACAGATTAATAAATGGCTGGATTGGGGGAGGGGAGGAGGCTGAGGTGAGGTTAATGACCAGTGAACACCACTGCTGAAGATCTGAGTCAGAACACTGGCACACATGACACTGGCACTGCACTCTTCTACCTTTCAGATTGAATCCAGCAGCCTGAGCCAGCCAGCAGCTCCTCAGCTCCCCAGCTCTGCTCCGCTCCGCTTGAGGCAACAGGCAGCGCGCCGACACACCTCACAGCTCCCGCCTCCCTGCGCTCGTCTGTGTCCTCCCACCTCGCCTCCGGCCGTGAGTGACGTCACGGCGCTGGCAGAGACTACGGGACTCCTCCGTAGGGGAGTAAACATTTTAGTTGTGTGCTGAGGGAAGGGAAGGGAGGATCATGCAGGAGCGCACAAAGGGAATTTGTACAGTGCCGCTGGGCGCTGTACATGCACTGTAAGACAGTATTATTGTACACACTGGCGTGGCAGAACTTCACCTGCAGGCTGCGCCCCCCCCCCATACCAAATGGTACCGCCCAGGGCACGTGCCCCTTCCGCCCCTGCCTTGTACCGGCCCTGCTGCCTATGTAAACAAGGCAGATCACTGTTCTGCCAGAGGGGAAAATAGAGATCTTGTGTTTCTAAGCAGAGACACGGATCTCTGTTTTCTCCCAGTCAAAGCACCTCCCCTTCAGTTAGCAAGCACCCCCTAGGGACACACTTAAGCCTTTGATTACCCCTGATGATAACCCCTTTTTCTGTCAGTGTCATTAGTACATTAACAGTGCATATTATTAGCACTGATCACTGTATTGGTGTCACTGGTCCCCAAGAAGTGTCAAAGGGTGTCAGTTAGATGTCCGATTTGTCTGCCGCAATGTCGCAGTCCCGCTAAAAATCACTGATCGTCACCATTATTAGTAAAAAAATAAAATAAAAATTCCATAAAAATATCCCATAGTTTGTAGACGTGATACATTTTGCGCAAAACAATCATTATACGCTTATTGGGATTTTTTAAACAAAAACATGTAGCAGAATACATAATGGCCCAATTTGATGAAGAAATTAGATTTTTTACATTTTTTTTGGATATGTTTTATAGCAGAAAGTAAAACATATTTTTTTTTATTTTATGTTAATTGTCGATCTTTTTTTGTTTATAGCGCAAAAAATAAAAACCGGAGAGGTGATCAAATACCACCAAAAGAAAATTATATTTGTGGGGAGAAAAGGACATACATTTTATTTTGGTACAGTGTCACACGACCGCGCAATTGTCAGTTAAAGTAACGCAGCGCCGTATTGCAAAAACTGGCCTGGTCAGGAAGTGGCTAAAACCTTCGGGAACTGAAGTGGTTAAAAGGGTGAACTTATCCTTTAATGCTGCATCATACCAAGACGTGGACAACTGTGCTCTTCCAACCTGGTAGGAACAGTTCTGAGAAGACATTTTTATGTCCCAGCATAACTATGCCCCTGTATACAAAGCCAGCTCCACAAAGACATGGTTTGATCAGTTTGGTGTGGAAGAACTTGAGTGTCCTGCCCACAGCCCTGACTTTGGGATGAGTTGGAATGCCGATTGTGAGCCAGGTCTTCTCATCTATCATTAGTACCTGACCTCACAAATGGGCACAAATTCCCACAGACACTCCAAAACAGTGGCGGCTGGTGATATATTTTTTTGGGCGGGGCGCCAACAGTGCACCCGCAGAAGAATGGAGGCTGTTTTATCCACAAAGGGGAGGGGGAAGGTGAAAAACATCTCTAAATTAATAGCCATGATTCTGGCATGGGATGTACAACAAAATCATGTAGGTGTGATGGTCAGGGGTACACAGACTTTTGACCATATAGTGTATTAGGGCTTAGCTAAGATGTAATACATGTATTTCTCCTCTTGCACTGTTGCTGCTATTTGAGGTTATGAGGTGACACATGTTCTTTCTGGTTTCGGTGGTGGAGTAGTAGGAGAAGGAGAAGGAAGTGGTTTCTCCTCCATTTTGTTTATGTCGCTTAAGTATTCCAACACAAATGTCAGCCGATCTTCTTTTTCAGCTTTTGCATCTCTCTCGGTTCTCATAGTGAACTTGACATCCTCTAGAATCTGAGAGAGGATTTTCAGGATCTGTTCGTCCTTCTCCCTGAGTTTCTGATGATCTTCCTCGGTATAATTCTCAGTGGCGTAGATTTTTTGTGGTGCAATTCCCAAATCTTCAAAAAAGGAACACCTTTCTCTCTGTCCTCCATGGGATTTGTGGGTCAGTAAAATGAACGGAGTGATTCCTGAGAATTAACAAAAATTAAGAAAAAAAATGAAAAAAACATAAAAATATAAGATATGGACCTTTCCTGCAACTGATAAAGGGCCTGGACCTAATACCATTAAAGTGTATATAAAGACAAAACTTTTTTTTTTCTTTTTAATTTGTGATACATGTTTAACAGCAAAACGAAAAAAAAAAAAAAACATGTCCTGTCAGGAAAAAAATTGCCAACAACATTTATTTTTTACTGCTGATTACACAGAGATTTTAGGATTAAAATTAAAAGTAACAGAAATTTGTACAGATCATAAAGGTAATCAACACATAAGCTGCATTCCAGCCTTTTCTTCTGTGCAAACTCCTCTCCTGGATCAGTGGTGGCCCATCCATTAGGGGCGAACGGATACCGCCCCCCCATCCATGTGTCTGGCCCCCTGATCTACATGCAGCGCTCCAGACGCATGGATTCCAATAGGGGGGTGTTTTTTTTTTGAAGCATGTGATTAGAGCCAGAGGATCTAATAGGCTTCAAAAAAGGGTGGGCTCGGGGAGCAGAGCACTGCGCTCCGAGCCCACCCAGTTGTGTTACAATAACGAATTAATATTTGCTATTGTCACACTGACCCTCCTCCCAGCCAATCAGGAAGTGGGTCACCCGATTGGCTGAAAGGACAGGCGATCCTATTGGATGCCTAGGAGGAGGAGGGAGGAGACACACAGCGGAAGCCGTCATGATGCAGAGGAGGAGAAGCAACAGAAGCTGCTGTAGGAGTGCTGCCCGCCGGCAACCTAGATGGGAAAAGTGCGAGGCTGGATGACCAACCGCGAGACTGTCCCGGAAGGGGGGGTTGCGGGTGACCCGAACCAAAAGAAAACACCAGCCGCCACTGCAGAAATTGTTTATTCTGATTTGACTGCGCACTGTGAGTTCTCACAATGTGCATTAGATTAGAAGCTTCATGAAGTCAGATAGGGCCCACCTCATTTCCTGGTGGGAAGACATTCAGCATCATCTAGCTAGCTCTTTCCTCCCCAGCCTGACTATCCCTGGCCTGCCTTTTCATTCATTCATTCAGTTGTTTTAATCATGGAGGCTTACTGTCACATTTGGGTGTTACCCAGTGTGGTCTACATGCAAATACACCCAATCCTTCAAACTCATTCTTACCCATCAAGGCATTTTGATATTTGCCCACCCACTGCTTGCATCAGGACTGAGGATTCTGGAGAGGAGTACCGAGGCAGGGTGCTGTAATATTTCAGAAACAAGGGGGAAGGTGCAGAAAGAGTTGCTTCCCCAGGCACAGTGGTCTAATGAGAAGGGGGTTGCCATGTGGTGAGTTCCTGATGCTACAAACTGACAGGAGTAGTGACAGCACTATCACTACTCCTGTCAGCTTAGTGCTAGATGTGGCAAGCCAAATCTGGAGAGGAGGAGAAAGCGGACAGGAGGTGAAGGCTGTACAAGATCTCCCCCCCTTCAACTCCTCCCTCCTGTCAGTCAGATCAGTACTGTTTTCTTACCCTCCCCCCACCTGCTCCCTAAACTGCTCCTCTCCTGGCAGCAGAACATGTGGGTAGAGGGTGGATAAGCAAACCCTACAAAGTCTGAATCTGACAGCCAATGGCATTTCTAGCTGTAATATTGGTTACAAATTGATATCAATGCAGCTTGGACATGAGCAAAATATGGTTTCTCTAGAAGCAAATTTTAAAGGGCTTTGATTTAAGGCAGATGAAAATTGCACAACCAGCCTGCAATAAACAGGACTAGATGAATGCAAAGGATTGTAAGAACATTGAATGCCAGGACCCCTGCAGGTGTTTACTACTCAAACCTGGCCAGAATGACATCAAACTTTCTGGGAGGTGGGAGGTGGGAGATCATGTGGACATCTGGTGTGATCAATTGCTAAAAAGAAACTCAGCTGGTCTGGGAAAGAAATTTACTTTTGGTTCAAGATATCTTACAAAATATCGGGCGGCATCGGCTGGTTCAATAGAAACAGGCCATCATGTGGCCCGTGTGTATTGCAGCTTGCTTCTGTCAAAGACTGTAACGGGTTAGCTCTGGATGTGTGCCGCTCAGGGTTGATACATGGGGATATACAAACATGTGCCTCTGCGACTGCTACTAGGAGTGCCGGCAGGGGATGGAGCCCATCCTGACCCCTGCAGTGGTTCAAAAGGAGAAGGGGGTGTGTCTTAGTGCCACACATCTGAGAAATTCTAAGAAGGGGAGGGGAGTGGCAACCTCAGCCTGGACTCCGACCAGGCCATGCCCTCAATGTGTTTTGCTCTGCCCCCTGGAGCTTAGTCATGGGGATCAGGCTGAGGTTGTCATTCCACTCACCTTCTTAGAATTTCTTGGATGTGTGGCACTAGGGGACAACCTTTCCCTTCTGTCAAAGCTCAAGATTGAAAAAGGTCTGCTGACCATCTCCTGGTCAGCCAATGGTTCTGTTCTGGGGGGGGGGGGCATCTTCCTGTCAGAACACATGGGTTTGCTTTCTTATTTGCAGCTTATGGATTCCCTCTCTTGCCATCTGGGGGTTTGTCTCAAGACTGGACAAGAGACCTTGATGTGTGTAAAAGTTGCCGTAAGAAAAGTATCGGCCCGTCCATATGGGGCGCAGGGGCGCCGCCCCCCTAATCCATGCACCCAGACCCTAAAATACATACAGGGCACCGGACGCATGGATTTCAATGTTTTTTTTTTTTAAGCACATGATTAGAGCCTGAGGCTCTAATTGGCTTCAAAAAAGGGTGGGCTTGGGGAGCAGAGCACTGTGCCCTGAGCCAACCCAGTTGTGTGACAATATCAAATTAATATTCACTATTGTCACACTGATTCTCCTCCTGTCCAATCAGGAAACGGGTCCTGAGTCTTAGGACTCCCGCCCAATCAGATCTCAGGACCTATTCGGTCCTGGAACAAAAGCAATTGCCCCCGGAGTGAGATGCAGCAACCCTACCAATCAGCCTTCTAAGGTAAGGAGGCCTCGCTCCTCTGATCACTGCCTTTCTGTCCATCTCCTGCGCAAGGGGGATTTATCGCTGCCTTTCTATCTGTCTCCCGTCGGGGGAGGGGTTGCCTCCTTCCCCTCCTATTTGTAAATAAACTCTTATTATAAGATCTAGGCAAACAGAGCACATTTTACACTAGCATGGGTTCCCAGTGGCTGCCTATCATAAGCAGTAAGTAAGTCAAAGCCAAGGGAAACTTCCGCTGGGCTCCTCCTCAGCTCTAATGTGTCAAGATGAGGAGAACATAGAAGGAAAGACATCCCACAGCCATCTGCCAAGCTGCATCTGAGGTATGGAAATTTGAGGGAGGGGGAATTTTGCTGGGGAAACAATTGGAGAGGGGTTGAAAACTTTTGTGCTGGAGATGAGAGTATTTATGTTAAGAGGGAAGATTTGGGGAGGAGAGAATTTTTGCTAGGAGGGGGCATTGGGGGTGGATTTGTGCTGGTAAAGGTGATTTGGGGGGGGGGGCAGATTTGTGCAGGGATAGTGGCATGTGGGGAAAAAAGATTTGTTCTAGAAGGTCAAAATTGATGGCAAGGATTTGTGTGTGGGGGGGGATTTTGGGGGAAATTTGTGCTGGAAGGAAGGATAGGGGGGATATTTGAGGGGGTAAGCAAATACTACAAAGTTCTGATCTGACAGTCAGTGGCCTCGTTAGTGCAGGTCCCCGACACCGCAATCCCACACCACTGCAGCAGCCCGCATCTCTCCCCACCAGTTGCCTGTCAAAATTTCAAAATTGGTAATAGTCAAAGCTAAGGGACACCTTCTCTAGGCAACTCCTCCACTGTGACATGTCAAGATGAGGAGGAGTTTAGAAAGAAGGACATCCCACAGCCATCTGCCATGCTACATCCGAGGTCTGTAAGTTTGAGGGAGGGGAAATTGTACTAGGGAAACAATTGGGGGTGTAATAAGCATTTGTGCTGGGAATGAGAGTATTTGTGCTAGGTAGATTTGGGGGGGGGTTTGTAATGGGGGGGATTTGTGCAGGGATGGGGAGATTTGGGGGGTGATTTATGCTTGGAGGGATTTGAGGGGGTTGTGCTAGAAAGGCTGATTTTGAAGAGGGGGATTTGTGCTAGGAGGGATTGGGGGGGGGATTTGAGCTCAGGGAGGGATTGGGGGGCAGAGATTTGTGCTGGGAGGGAGGGCTTGCACAGGGAATTTGTGTTTGGGGGTTGAGTGTACAGTTTAGCACTTGATTGTTTTCGGAGGAAAGGAAGAATTTTTATGATGACACATGATGCTCACACAACGTGGGGAAGGTGCAGCTTGGCATCTTTGCCCTGGCACTGACAGCACCCTGCCAGCCCCTCCCACCAGCCATGTTCTACCTTCATTGGATTGAGAAGCTCAGAGATCCAGTGATACACATCACTGGGTTTAAAGTAAGGTATGCAATGAAAACAGGTTTGATTTAAAAATGTCACTCCAACCTCATTGCTTGTATACTCTGGGTGAGTGGCAACCTGAAGGTAGAACCCCAACTTAAAGGACCTTACACCCCACTACAGTAAGACCTTCCGTTGAGGAAGATAGCAAGTGAGACCCAATGTGTGAGTATGAAAAGGTGTTCCACACTGAGTGGGGGGACATGGAGTCAGAGATAGGGATGAGCCGAACACCCCCCGGTTCGGTTCGCACCAGAACCTGCGAACGGACCGAAAGTTCGCACGAACGTTAGAACCCCATTGATGTCTATGGGACTCGAACGTTCGAAATCAAAAGTGCTCATTTTAAAGGCTAATTTGCATGGTATTGTCCTAAAAAGGGTTTGGGGACCCGGGTCCTACCCCAGGGGACATGTATCAATGCAAAAAAAACTTTTAAAAACGGCCGTTTTTTCGGGAGCAGTGATTTTAATGATGCTTAAAGTAAAAAAAAAAAAAGTGAAATATTCCTTTAAATATCGTACCTGGGGGGTGTCTATAGTATGCCTGTAAAGTGACGCGTGTTTCCCGTGTTTAGAACAGTCCCTGCACCAAATGTCATTTTTAAAGGAAAAAATCTCATTTAAAACTGCTTGCGGGTTTAATGTAATGTCGGGTCCTGGCAATATGGATGAAAATCAGTGAGACAAACGGCATGGGTACCCCCCAGTCCATTACCAGGCCCTTTGGGTCTTGTATGGATATTAAGGGGAACCCCGCACCCAAATTAAAATAAGGAAAGGTGTGGGGCCACCAGGCCCTATATACTCTGAACAGCAGTATACAGGCTGTAGGTTTGTTGTTAAGTAGAATCTCTTTGTAATTTTGAACGGGTACATTTTTAACGTGTTTAGCTCCAGCCAAAAAATCTTTTTTAAGCTTTTTGGAAAACATAGGGAAGGGTTATCACCCCTGTGACATTTGTTTTGCTGTCTGTGCTCCTCTTCAGAAGATTTCACCTCACTTTTTGTCCCAATGGATTGGAAAGCATCAGTGGAAAGGAGAAATGTTTTTCCCATATTAACTCTTACAGGAGAGAATTTCCCTTCCTAGGGGTAGATTTCACTTCCTGTTGTCTCCTTCCGTTTGCAAGTAGGAGTCGTTTGTAAGTTAGTTGTTTGAAAGTAGGGTCCTGCCCTATATACTCAGCAGAAATTTGGGCCTTAGGTGTTGCTGTGGCCACAACACTGTAAGCCCTCACAGAGCTCTGCTGTGAAATATTAGATCAAGAATTGTAATTACATGCCCTGTTGAACAGGAGCTGAAAAATTAGGCCTTAGGCACTGGTGCTGGACGCACCCCACTAACTTGTAGGTTTAGCTGAACACTGTGAGCAGGACGCACTGCACTAAATGTAAATAGTCTAGAAGATAACAGGAACGGATCTAGCTAAACTGAATACAGTGTATATATATATATGCAACACCTGGGATGCATATATATACACAATACACTTTAAGTGCAGCTAACTGACTGACTGTCCTGCCTAATCTAGCTAACTCAAATGAAATGACACTGTCTGTCTCTCTCTCTAAGCACACCGGAACACACTGCACAGGGCCGCCGTGCAGGCGGCCTTATATAGTGTGGGGCGTGTACTAAATCCCCTGAGCCATAATTGGCCAAAGCCTCCTTTGGCTTTGGCCAATTATGGCTCTCTGTTAAGGCGGCGCTGTGATTGGCCAAGCATGCGGGTCATAGTGCATGCTTGGCCAATCATCAGCAAGCAATGCACTGCAATGCCGCAGTGAATTATGGGCCGTGACGCGCCACACGAATTTGGCGCGAACGGCCCATATCGTTCGCAATTCGACGAACGATCGAACAGCCGATGTTCGAGTCGAACATGGGTTCGACTCGAACACGAAGCTCATCCCTAGTCAGAGACCATGTTCCTCCAGGGACAGTGTAAACAGAGAGAGGGGAGGAGTTTAATACACCCTGGTAAGGAATTCTGAATGGTAGAGTAGACCTACCTGTGAAGTGTACTTGTTGTAACTACCAATTCCCAGTGCATTAGGGTCAGTTCACACTGGGGCAACACGACTTACAGCGCGACTTTGCAAGGCAACTTGGAGGTGACTTCAGCGAGACTTTGAGCGACTTCAAGTCGCCTTCAGGACAGGCGACTTTGCCTGTGGCCAATCAGAGCTAATCAGCTCTTGTGACATCATTGTTGTTCCTGTTCTCTTCCTCGGTAAATTCTTTTCTTTTTCCTGTAAACTCGCTTGACTATAGATGAGGATCCGACTTGGAGGTGACTTCCATTGAAATCTATGAGTCACCTAGAAGTCGCCTTGAAGTAGACAGGAACCTTTTCTGAAGTCGGAGCTACTTCAGTAGTGTACATTAAGACGGCTCTCATGAACTATAATGGAATTTCTTATGTTCAGCGACTTGGGTCGACTTGAGGTGTGATAAGTTGGATCCCAAGTCGGTGTAGTGTGAACCGGAACTTAGTGTAGGGGAAATGAGACCAATGTGCCAAAGTAAATGCATTTTCTGGGGGGGGTTTAATCAAAAGTAATAGCTCTGCTGAGACACAATACCTGTTAGTTTTCGTGCTGTGTCCAACATTCTCCTATATGATTCCTTTTCCTCCTGTGGGATCTTGAATCCTGCACTATATGAATAAATAAAGCAATCCATTACATTATAGATACATTTCTTGATAACAGTATTTCAGGCAACATAACAAAGAAAATAAAACCTCGGGGGGGGGGGGGGGGTATTGCATCCTTATATGGATTCCAGCAACAATAATATACACTATGTTACCAAAAGTATTGTGACACCTGCCTTTCCACACACATGAACTTTAAGGTAATCCCAGTCTTAGTCCGTAGGGTTCAATATTGAGTTGGCCCACCCTTTGCAGCTATAACAGCTTCAACTCTTCTGGTAAGGCCGTCCACAAGGTTTAGGAGTGTGTCTATGGGAAGGTTTGATCATCCTTCCAGAAGGGCATTGCAGCGATCAGTGGTGCGGTGTGTCAGTCTGACGGAGGCTCTTTACCACGTGATCAGCCGTGTCCAATCACGGCTGATCACAATGTAAACAGGAAGAGCCATTGATCGGCTTTTCTTCACTCGCGTCTGACAGACGTGAGTAGAGGAGAGCCGATTGGCTGCTCTGCTGACAGGGGGGGTCTGTGCTGATTGTTTATCAGCGCAGCCCCCCCTCGGATGCCTGCCCAGGACCACCAGGGAAATATCAATCAGTGCCCAGGCAACTGCCAATCAGTGCCAATCCCCAGTGCAAGTGCTATCAGTGATGCCTAACAATGCCATTTATCAGTGCCGCATATCAGTGCCCATCAGTGCCACGTATCACTGCCCATCAGTTCCCAGCAGTGCCGCCTATCAGTGCCACCCATAAGTACCCATCAGTGCAGCCTTTCAGTGCCCATCAGTGTCGCCTATCAGTACCCATTAGAGCCCACCAGTGCCACCCATGGGTGCCCATCAGTGCCGCCTATCAATGCCCATCAGTGCTGCATATCAGTGCCACCCATCAGTTTTGTACTGATATGGTAATTTTTATTTCTAATATATTTTATTATATACTTTTTATCATTTTATGAATGCGTTTTTCAATGTAAACTTAACTTATCTTACGTCTCCAGTCTGTAGTGTATGGTATATATTGTTCTTATTTATACCCCATCTAGAACACCTGGGTATGGAACTTGGAATAATCAATTGTCCATCACAGGACACATCCTCCTACTAGCAACACCACCTCTCCCCATGTACACATGTCGGCCTACCGGCCCATACAGACTGTGCTCCAGTTCTCCTGGCTCTGATGAAGAGGTTTTCCTCGAAACGCGTCAGCCTTTCTTAAATACCTGCCTCAATATGGGCACACCCCAATTTTAACTTCCTAGTACTTATTTTGTTACCTGTTTTTCCTTTTTTTTTTAATATTATGTAGTATTTGTATGATTTTATATCTATATGACTATATGTCTGTATTCTTTTACATAAATAAACCATACATTTCTTGATGTAAGCGTCTGATCACGCGCCTTCCACCCACTTCCTACTAAACCACCCATCAGTGCCACCTCATTGGTGCCACCTCATCAGTGCCCATCAGTGAAGGAGAAAACTTACTTATTTACAAAATTTTATAACAGAAACAAAAGAAAAACTTTTTTTTTTCAAAATTTTTGGTCTTTTTTTATTTGTTTAGCAAGAAATAAAAAAATGCAGAGGTGATCAAATACCACCAAAAGAAAGCTCTATTTGTGGGAACAAAATGATAAAAAATCTGTTTGGGTACAGTGTAGCATGACCGCGCACTTGTCATTTAAACAGTGACAGTGCTGATATCTGAAAATTGGCTTGGGCAGGAAGGGGGTGTAAGTGCCCTGTATCGAAGTAGTTAAATTTCATGTGCGTGTAAAAGCAGGTGTCCCAATACTTTTGGTAATATAGTGTATCAAATTGGGATTTTTTAGGTACCAATACCTACCCCTAATGTATAAAATGTTATATGTTTATACATTAGTGGTGTGTATTGGTATGAAAAGTAACATAGCAGTTGACTCCTAAAATGTGTTTATATAGTTTTTGGCAAGTTTATTGTAATGCTTTTTTTAAGTGTGTAAGCTTATATTCCATATAAATATAAACTTTAATATCATTGCTATATATTTTTTATAAGACTTTTATATCTTTCAAAACCACTTAATACTGGCTGCATGCAAGATGCTGTAATTGTATACTAAGCTTTCCAATTAGAAAGCCCTGCAATGTCTGCTCGCTTTATAATATATATATTTTTTATATCAGATTTTATTTAGAATTTTTTTTTTCAATCTTGACAAACACAAACAAAACATGCTGAACATGACACAGGACGTCACAGAGAGAAAGGAAAAAAAACAAACAAAAAAACCCCATAATAACAGCTCCTCCGTCGGGAGACAACGGCCAGTTAAAAAAAAAAAAAAAGGCCGTCATTCGGCCTGTGTGTGTGCCACCCTGTCCAATAGAGACCAGCCATTTGGAAGGCTTCTGTCGGACGAGCATGCAGGAAAACCAGCAGCCAACTTACTCCCGACCTGCGCTCTCAGCCAATTGTGGAGTGTGCTGATTGGAGTGTTCTGGCAGGGGGGCTGTCCCCCTGTCAGAACACAGCAGCTCAGCAGGGGAGATTGCTGTACTAACAACGCATAGTTAGTACATCGGCTCCGTCCGGAGCTGAAAGGTTTTTTTTTCGTTCAACTCACTGGGTTGAAGGAAAAAAAAATGAATAGTGTGTACCAGGCTTTAAAGCATACTAACATATGGAAAATTGATGGAAAGTTACAATTATAAAATAACATCAGCTAATAAACTTCTGCCTTTACAATCACTTTACAACCACAGCTAAAATTCCAGACACTATGAGGAAGCAGAGAAAGGGAGGTTAGGAAAGGAATGTTTGGCATTTGCAGCTTTTAAACTGAGTTTGCAGATCCTCCCATGAATCATAAACAGGCCAATTCACTAATCACTAGTATAGGAGGGAAGTGCAGAAAGTGTTTCAGTGGCCAGCATGTACAGGAGAGGAGTGTGGAGGATATGACAGTGAGCAGTATGTACTGGAGAAGAGTGTGGAGGGTATGACAGTGGGCAGTATGTACAGGAGAGGAGTGTGGAGGGTATGACAGTGGGCGATATGTACGAGAGAGGAGTGTGGAGGATATGACAGTGGGCTGTATGTACAGGAGAGGAGTATGGAGGATATGACAGTGAGCAGTAAGTACAGGAAAGGAGTGTGGAGGGTATGAAAGTGGGCGGTATGTACAGGAGAGGAGTGTGGAGGGTATGACAGTGGGCTGTATGTACAGGAGAGGAGTGTGGAGGGTATGACAGTGGGCGGTATGTACAGGAGAGGAGTGTGGAGGGTATGACAGTGGGCGGTATGTACAGGAGAGGAGTGTGAAGGATATGACAGTGGGCGGTATGTACAGGAGAGGAGTGTGAAAGGTATGACAGTGGGCGGTATGTACAGGAGAGGAGTGTGGAAGGTATGATAGTGGGCGGTATGTACAGGAGAGGAGTGTGGCGGGTATGACAGTGGGCAGCATGTACAGGAGAGGAGTGTGGAGGGTATGACAGTGGGAAGTATGTACAGGAGAGGAGTGTGGAGTGTATGACAGTGGGCGGTATGTACAGGAGAGGAGTGTGAAGGGTATGACAGTGGGCAGTATGTACAGGAGAGGAGTGTGGAGGATATGACAGTGGGCAGTATGTACAGGAGAGGAGTGTGGAGGATATGACAATGAGCAGTATGTACAGGAGAGGAGTGTGGAGGATATGACAGTGAGCAGTATGTACAGGAGAGGAGTGTGGAGGGTATGACAGTGAGCAGTATGTACAGGAGAGGAGTGTGGAGGGTATGACAGTGGGCGATATGTACAGGAGAGGAGTATGGAGGGTATGACAGTGGGCGGTATGTACAGGAGAGGACTGTGGAGGATATGACAGTGGGCAGTATGTACAGGAGAGCAGTGTGGAGGGTAAGACAGTGAGCGGTATGTACAGGAGAGGAGTATGGAGGGTAAGACAGTGGGCAGTATGTACAGGAGAGGTTTGTGGAGGGTATGACAGTGGGCAGTATGTACAGGAGAGGAGTGTGGAGGGTATGACAGTGGGCGATATGTACGAGAGAGGAGTGTGAAGGGTATGACAGTGGGCAGTATGTACAGGAGAGGAGTGTGGAGGGTATGACAGTGGGCAGTATGTACAGGAGAGGAGTATGGAGGGTAAGACAGTGGGCGGTATGTACAGGAGAGGTTTGTGGAGGGTATGACAGTGGGCAGTATGTACAGGAGAGGAGTGTGGAGGGTATGACAGTGGGCGATATGTACAGGAGAGGAGTGTGAAGGGTATGACAGTGGGCAGTATGTACAGGAGAGGAGTGTGGAGGGTATGACAGTGGGCAGTATGTACAGGAGAGGAGTGTGAAGGGTATGACAGTGGGCAGTATGTACAGGAGAGCAGTGTGGAGGATATGACAGTGAGCAGTATGTACAGGAGAGGAGTGTGGAGGATATGACAGTGAGCAGTATGTACATGAGAGGAGTGTGGAGGGTATGACAGTGGGCAGTACGTACAGGAGAGGAGTGTGAAGGGTATGACAGTGGGCAGTATGTACAGGAGAGGTGTGTGGGGTGTGTGACAGTGAGCAGTATGTACAGGAGAGGAGTATGGAGGGTAAGACAGTGGGCAGTATGTACAGGAGAGGAGTGTGGAGGGAATGACAGTGGGCGGTATGTACAGGAGAGGATTGTGGAGGGTATGACAGTGGGCAGTATGTACAGGAGAGGAGTATGGAGGGTAAGACAGTGGGTGGTATGTACAGGAGAGGAGTGTGGAGGGTATGGCAGTGGGCAGTATGTACAGGAGAGGAGTGTGGAGGGTATGGCAGTGGGCAGTATGTACAGGAGAGGAGTGTGGAGGGTATGACAGTGGGCAGTATGTACAGGAGAGGAGTGTGGAGGGTATGACAGTGGGCAGTATGTACAGGAGAGGATTGTGGAGGGTATGACAGTGGGCAGTATGTACAGGAGAGGAGTATGGAGGGTAAGACAGTGGGCGGTATGTACAGGAGAGGAGTGTGGTGGATATGACAGTGGGCATTATGTACAGGAGAGGAGTGTGGAGGGTATGACAGTGGGCAGTATGTACAGGAGAGGAGTGTGGAGGGTATGGCAGTGGGCAGTATGTACAGGAGAGGAGTATGGAGGGTAAGACAGTGGGCAGTATGTACAGGAGAGGAGTGTGGAGGGAATGACAGTGAGCAATATGTACAGGAGAGAAGTGTGGAGGGTATGACAGTGGGCAGTATGTACAGGAGAGGAGTGTGGAGGATATGACAGTAGCCAATATGTGCAGGAGAGGAGTGTGGAGGGTATGACAGTGGGCGGTATGTACAGGAGAGGAGTGTGGAGGGTATGACAGTGGGCAGTATGTACAGGAGAGAGGAGTGTGAAGGATATGACAGTGGGCAGCATGTACAGGAGAGGAGTGTGGAGGGTATGACAGTGGGCAGTATGTACAGGAGAGAGGAGTGTGAAGGATATGACAGTGGGCAGTATGTACAGGAGAGGTGTGTGGAGGGTATGACAGTGGGCAGTATGTACAGGAGAGGAGTGTGGAAGGTATGACAGTGGGCGGTATGTACAGGAGAGGAGTGTGGAGGACATGACAGTGGGCAGTATGTAAAGGAGAGGAGTGTGAAGGATATGACAGTGGGCAGCATGTACAGGAGAGGAGTGTGGAGGGTATGACAGTGGGCAGCACGTACAGGAGAGGAGTGTGGAGGGTATGACAGTGGGCAGCATGTACAGGAGAGGAGTGTGGAGGACATGACAGTGGGCAGTATGTACAGGAGAGGAGTGTGAAGGATATGACAGTGGGCAGCATGTACAGGAGAGGAGTGTGGAGGGTATGACAGTGGGCAGCACGTACAGGAGAGGAGTGTGGAGGGTATGACAGTGGGCAGCATGTACAGGAGAGGAGTGTGGAGGGTATGACAGTGGGCAGTATGTACAGAAGAGGAGTGTGGAAGGTATGACAGTGGGCGGTATGTACAGGAGAGGAGTGTGAAGGGTATGACAGTGGGCAGTATGTACAGGAGAGGAGTGTGGAGGGTATGACAGTGGGCGGTATGTACAGGAGAGGAGTGTGAAGGGTATGACAGTGGGCAGTATGTACTGGAGAGGAGTGTGGAGGGTTTGACAGTGGGCAGCATGTACAGGAGAGTAGTCTGGAGGATATGACAGTGGGCAGTATGTACAGGAGAGGAGTATGGAGGGTAAGACAGTGGGCGGTATGTACAGGAGAGGAGTGTGGAGGATATGACAGTGGGCAGTATGTACAGGAGAGGAGTGTGGAGGGTAAGACAGTGGGCGGTATGTACAGGAGAGGAGTGTGAAGGGTATGACAGTGGGCAGTATGTACAGGAAAGGAGTGTGGAGGGTAAGACAGTGAGCAGTATGTACAGGAGAGGAGTGTGGAGGGGATGACAGTGGGCTGTATGTACAGGAGAGGAGTGTGGAGGGTAAGACAGTGAGCAGTATGTACAGGAGAGGAGTGTGAAGGGTATGACAGTGGGCTGTATGTACAGGAGAGGAGTGTGGAGGGTATGACAGTGAGTAGTATGTACAGGAGAGGAGTGTGGATGGTATGACAGTGAGTAGTATGTACAGGAGAGGAGTGTGGATGGTATGACAGTGGGCAGTATGTACAGGAGAGGAGCGTGGAGGATATGAAAGTGGTGAAGGAGAGGAGTGTGGAGGGCATGACAGTGGGCAGTATGTACAGGAGAGGAGTGTGGAGGGTATGACAGTCGGCAGTATGTACATGAGAGGAGTGTGGAGGGTATGACAGTGAGCAGTATGTATAGGAGAGGAGTGTGGAGGGTATGACAGTGGGCAGTATGTACAGGAGAGGAGTGTGGAGGGTATAACAGTGAGCAATATGTACAGGAGGGGAGTGTGGAGGGTATGACAGTAGCCAATATGTGCAGGAGAGAAGTGTGGAAGGTATGACAGTGGGCGGTATGTACAGGAGAGAGGCGTGTGAAGGATATGACAGTGGGCAGCATGTACAGGAGATGAGTGTGGAGGGTATGACAGTGGGCAGTATGTACAGAAGAGGAGTGTGGAAGGTATGACAGTGGGCGGTATGTACAGGAGAGGAGTGTGGCGGGTATGACAGTGGGCAGCATGTACAGGAGAGGAGTGTGAAGGATATGACAGTGGGCAGCATGTACAGGAGAGGAGTGTGGAGGGTATGACAGTGGGCAGTATGTACAGGAGAGGAGTGTGGAGGGTATGACAGTGGGCAGTATGTACAGGAGAGGAGTGTGGAGGGTATGACAGTGGGCAGCATGTACAGGAGAGGAGTGTGGAGGGTATGACAGTGGGCAGCATGTACAGGAGAGGAGTGTGGATGATATGACAGTGAGCAGTATGTACAGGAGAGGAGTGTGGAGGGTATGACAGTGGGCAGTATGTACAGGAGAGGAGTATGGAGGGTAAGACAGTGGGCAGTATGTACAGGAGAGGAGTGTGGAGGATATGACAGTGGGCAGTATGTACAGGAGAGGAGTGTGGAGGGTATGACATTAGGCAATATGTACAGGAGATTAGTGTGGAGGGTATGGCAGTGGGCAGTATGTACAGGAGAGGAGTGTGGAGGGTATGACAGTGGGCAGTAAGTACAGGAGAGGAGTATGGAGGGTATGACAGTGGGCGGTATGTACAGGAGAGGAGTGTGGAGGATATGACAGTGGGCAGTATGTACAGGAGAGGAGTGTGGAGGGTATGACAGTGGGCGATATGTACAGGAGAGGAGTGTGAAGGGTATGACAGTGGGCAGTATGTATAGGAGAGCAGTGTGGAGGATATGACAGTGAGCAGTATGTACAGGAGAGGAGTGTGGAGGATATGACAGTGAGCAGTATGTACAGGAGAGGAGTGTGGAGGATATGACAGTGAGCAGTATGTACAGGAGAGGAGTGTGGAGGATATGACAGTGAGCAGTATGTACAGGAGAGGAGTGTGGAAGATATGACAGTGAGCAGTATGTACATGAGAGGAGTGTGGAGGGTATGACAGTGGGCAGTATGTACAGAAGAGGAGTGTGGAGGGTATGACAGTGGGCAGTATGTACAGGAGAGGAGTGTGGAGGGTATGACAGTGGGCAGTATGTACAGAAGAGGAGTGTGGAGGGTATGACAGTGGGCAGTATGTACAGGAGAGGAGTGTGAAGGGTATGACAGTTGGCAGTATGTACAGGAGAGGAGTGTGGAGTGTGTGACAGTGGGCAGTATGTACAGGAGTGGAGTATGGAGGGAATGACAGTGGGCGGTATGTACAGAAGAGGAGTGTGGAGGATATGACAGTGGGCAGTATGTACAGGAGAGGAGTGTGGAGGGTATGGCAGTGGGCAGTATGTACAGGAGAGGAGTGTGGAGGGTATGACAGTGGGCAGTATGTACAGGAGAGGAGTGTGGAGGGTATGACAGTGGGCGATATGTACAGGAGAGGAATGTGAAGGGTATTACAGTGGGCAGTATGTACAGGAGAGGAGTGTGGAGGGTATGAAAGTCGGCAGTATGTACAGGAGAGGAGTGTGGAGGATATGACAGTGAGCAGTATGTACAGGAGAGGAGTGTGGAGGATATGACAGTGAGCAGTATGTACATGAGAGGAGTGTGGAGTGTGTGACAGTGGGCGGTATGTACAGGAGAGGAGTGTGAAGGGTATGACAGTGGGCAGTATGTACAGGAGAGGAGTGTGGAGGGAATAACAGTGGGCGGTATGTACAGGAGAGGATTGTGGAGGGTATGACAGTGAGCAGTATGTACAGGAGAGGAGTATGGAGGGTAAGACAGTGGGCAGTATGTACAGGAGAGGAGTGTGGAGGGTATGACAGTGGGCGGTATGTACAGGAGAGGAGTGTGAAGGGTATGACAGTGGGCAGTATGTACAGGAGAGGAGTGTGGAGGGTAAGACAGTGAGCAGTATGTACAGGAGAGGAGTGTGGAGGGGATGACAGTGGGCTGTATGTACAGGAGAGGAGTGTGGAGGGTAAGACAGTGAGCAGTATGTACAGGAGAGGAGTGTGAAGGGTATGACAGTGGGCTGTATGTACAGGAGAAGAGTGTGAAGGGTATGACAGTGAGTAGTATGTACAGGAGAGGAGTGTGGATGGTATGACAGTGAGTATTATGTACAGGAGAGGAGTGTGGATGGTATGACAGTGAGTAGTATGTACAGGAGAGGAGCGTGGAGGGTATGACAATGGGCAGTATATACAGGAGAGGAGTCTGGAGGGTATGACAGTGGGCAGTATGTACAGGAGAGGAGCGTGGAGGATATGAAAGTGGTGCAGGAGAGGAGTGTGGAGGGCATGACAGTGGGCAGTGTGTACAGGAGAGGAGTGTGGAAGGTATGACAGTGGGCGGTATGTACAGGAGAGGAGTGTGGAGGGTATGACAGTCGGCAGTATGTACAGGAGAGGAGTGTGGAGGGTATGACAGTGAGCAGTATGTACATGAGAGGAGTGTGGAGGGTATGACAGTGAGCAGTATGTATAGGAGAGGAGTGTGGAGGGTATGACAGTGAGCAATATGTACAGGAGAGAAGTGTGGAGGGTATGACAGTGGGCAGTATGTACAGGAGAGGAGTGTGGAGGGTATAACAGTGAGCAATATGTACAGGAGAGGAGTCTGGAGGATATGACAGTAGCCAATATGTGCAGGAGAGAAGTGTGGAAGGTATGAAAGTGGGCGGTATGTACAGGAGAGGAGTGTGGAGGGTATGACAGTGGGCAGTATGTACAGGAGAGGAGTGTGAAGGGTATGACAGTGGGCAGTATGTACAGGAGAGAGGCGTGTGAAGGATATGACAGTGGGCAGCATGTAGAGGAGATGAGTGTGGAGGGTATGACAGTGGGCAGTATGTACAGGAGAGAGGCGTGTGAAGGATATGACAGTGGGCAGTATGTACAGAAGAGGAGTGTGGAAGGTATGACAGTGGGCGGTATGTACAGGAGAGGAGTGTGGCGGGTATGACAGTGGGCAGCATGTACAGGAGAGGAGTGTGAAGGATATGACAGTGGGCAGCATGTACAGGAGAGGAGTGTGGAGTGTATGACAGTGGGCAGCACGTACAGGAGAGGAGTGTGGAGGGTATGACAGTGGGCAGTATGTACAGGAGAGGAGTGTGGAGGGTATGACAGTGGGCAGTATGTACAGGAGAGGAGTGTGGAGGGTATGACAGTGGGCAGCATGTACAGGAGAGGAGTGTGGAGGGTATGACAGTGGGCAGCATGTACAGGAGAGGAGTGTGGAGGATATGACAGTGAGCAGTATGTACAGGAGAGGAGTGTGGAGGGTATGACAGTGGGCAGTATGTACAGGAGAGGAGTATGGAGGGTAAGACAGTGGGCAGTATGTACAGGAGAGGAGTGTGGAGGATATGACAGTGGGCAGTATGTACAGGAGAGGAGTGTGGAGGGTATGACATTAGGCAATATGTACAGGAGAGGAGTGTGGAGGGTATGGCAGTGGGCAGTATGTACAGGAGAGGAGTGTGGAGGGTATGACAGTGGGCAGTAAGTACAGGAGAGGAGTATGGAGGGTATGACAGTGGGCGGTATGTACAGGAGAGGAGTGTGGAGGATATGACAGTGGGCAGTATGTACAGGAGAGGAGTGTGGAGGGTATGACAGTGGACGATATGTACAGGAGAGGAGTGTGAAGGGTATGACAGTGGGCAGTATGTATAGGAGAGAAATGTGGAGGGTATGACAGTGAGCAGTATGTACAGGAGAGGAGTGTGGAAGATATGACAGTGAGCAGTATGTACAGGAGAGGAGTGTGGAAGATATGACAGTGAGCAGTATGTACAGGAGAGGAGTGTGGAGGATATGACAGTGAGCAGTATGTACAGGAGAGGAGTGTGGAGGATATGACAGTGAGCAGTATGT
This sequence comes from Aquarana catesbeiana, assembly GCA_037953035.1. Taxonomy (NCBI): domain Eukaryota; kingdom Metazoa; phylum Chordata; class Amphibia; order Anura; family Ranidae; genus Aquarana; species Aquarana catesbeiana. The sequence continues at coordinate 3,714,764 of JBBHAA010000512.1, read as the reverse complement.
ACAGGAGAGGAGTGTGGTAGATATGACAGTGAGCAGTATGTACATGAGAGGAGTGTGGAGGGTATGACAGTGGGCAGTATGTACAGGAGAGGAGTGTGGAGGGTATGACACTGGGCAGTATGTACAGGAGAGGAGTGTGGAGGGTATGACAGTGGGCAGTATGTACAGAAGAGGAGTGTGGAGGGTATGACAGTGGGCAGTATGTACAGGAGAGGAGTGTGAAGGGTATGACAGTTGGCAGTATGTACAGGAGAGGAGTGTGGAGTGTGTGACAGTGGGCGATATGTACAGGAGAGGAATGTGAAGGGTATTACAGTGGGCAGTATGTACAGGAGAGGAGTGTGGAGGGTATGAAAGTCGGCAGTATGTACAGGAGAGGAGTGTGGAGGATATGACAGTGAGCAGTATGTACAGGAGAGGAGTGTGGAGGATATGACAGTGAGCAGTATGTACATGAGAGGAGTGTGGAGGGTATGACAGTGGGCAGTATGTACAGGAGAGGAGTGTGAAGGGTATGACAGTGGGCAGTAGGTACAGGAGAGGAGTGTGGAGTGTGTGACAGTGGGCGGTATGTACAGGAGAGGAGTGTGAAGGGTATGACAGTGGGCAGTATGTACAGGAGAGGAGTGTGGAGGGAATGACAGTGGGCGGTATGTACAGGAGAGGATTGTGGAGGGTATGACAGTGAGCAGTATGTACAGGAGAGGAGTATGGAGGGTAAGACAGTGGGCAGTATGTACAGGAGAGGAGTGTGGAGGGTATGACAGTGGGCGGTATGTACAGGAGAGGAGTGTGAAGGGTATGACAGTGGGCAGTATGTACAGGAGAGGAGTGTGGAGGGTAAGACAGTGAGCAGTATGTACAGGAGAGGAGTGTGGAGGGGATGACAGTGGGCTGTATGTACAGGAGAGGAGTGTGGAGGGTAAGACAGTGAGCAGTATGTACAGGAGAGGAGTGTGAAGGGTATGACAGTGGGCTGTATGTACAGGAGAGGAGTGTGGAGGGTATGACAGTGAGTAGTATGTACAGGAGAGGAGTGTGGAGGGTATGACAGTGAGTAGTATGTACAGGAGAGGAGTGTGGAGGGTATGACAGTGAGCAGTATGTACAGGAGAGGAGTGTGGAAGATATGACAGTGAGCAGTATGTACAGGAGAGGAGTGTGGAAGATATGACAGTGAGCAGTATGTACAGGAGAGGAGTGTGGAGGATATGACAGTGAGCAGTATGTACAGGAGAGGAGTGTGGAGGATATGACAGTGAGCAGTATGTACAGGAGAGGAGTGTGGAAGATATGACAGTGAGCAGTATGTACATGAGAGGAGTGTGGAGGGTATGACAGTGGGCAGTATGTACAGGAGAGGAGTGTGGAGGGTATGACAGTGGGCAGTATGTACAGGAGAGGAGTGTGGAGGGTATGACAGTGGGCAGTATGTACAGGAGAGGAGTGTGGAGGGTATGACAGTGGGCAGTATGTACAGAAGAGGAGTGTGGAGGGTATGACAGTGGGCAGTATGTACAGGAGAGGAGTGTGAAGGGTATGACAGTTGGCAGTATGTACAGGAGAGGAGTGTGGAGTGTGTGACAGTGGGCGGTATGTACAGGAGTGGAGTGTGAAGGGTATGACAGTGGGCAGTATGTACAGGAGAGGAGTGTGAAGGGTATGACAGTGGGCAGTATGTAAAGGAGAGGAGTGTGGAGTGTGTGACAGTGGGCGGTATGTACAGGAGAGGAGTGTGGAGGGTATGACAGTGGGCAGTATGTACAGGAGAGGAGTATGGAGGGAATGACAGTGGGCGGTATGTACAGAAGAGGAGTGTGGAGGATATGACAGTGGGCAGTATGTACAGGAGAGGAGTGTGGAGGGTATGACAGTGGGCGATATGTACAGGAGAGGAATGTGAAGGGTATTACAGTGGGCAGTATGTACAGGAGAGGAGTGTGGAGGGTATGAAAGTCGGCAGTATGTACAGGAGAGGAGTGTGGAGGATATGACAGTGAGCAGTATGTACAGGAGAGGAGTGTGGAGGATATGACAGTGAGCAGTATGTACATGAGAGGAGTGTGGAGTGTGTGACAGTGAGCAGTATGTACAGGAGAGGAGTATGGAGGGTAAGACAGTGGGCAGTATGTACAGGAGAGGAGTGTGGAGGGGATGACAGTGGGCTGTATGTACAGGAGAGGAGTGTGGAGGGTAAGACAGTGAGCAGTATGTACAGGAGTGGAGTGTGAAGGGTATGACAGTGGGCTGTATGTACAGGAGAGGAGTGTGGAGGGTATGACAGTGAGTAGTATGTACAGGAGAGGAGTGTGGATGGTATGACAGTGAGTAGTATGTACAGGAGAGGAGTGTGGATGGTATGACAGTGAGTAGTATGTACAGGAGAGGAGCGTGGAGGGTATGACAATGGGCAGTATATACAGGAGAGGAGTCTGGAGGGTATCACAGTGGGCAGTATGTACAGGAGAGGAGCGTGGAGGATCTGAAAGTGGTGCAGGAGAGGAGTGTGGAGGGCATGACAGTGGGCAGTATGTACAGGAGAGGAGTGTGGAGGGTATGACAGTCGGCAGTATGTACAGGAGAGGAGTGTGGAGGGTATGACAGTGAGCAGTATGTACAGGAGAGGAGTGTGGAGGATATGACATTGAGAAGTATGTACATGAGAGGAGTGTGGAGGGTATGACAGTGAGCAGTATGTATAGGAGAGGAGTGTGGAGGGTATGACAGTGAGCAATATGTACAGGAGAGAAGTGTGGAGGGTATGACAGTGGGCAGTATGTACAGTAGAGGAGTGTGGAGGGTATAACAGTGAGCAATATGTACAGGAGAGGAGTCTGGAGGATATGACAGTAGCCAATATGTGCAGGAGAGAAGTGTGGAAGGTATGAAAGTGGGCGGTATGTACAGGAGAGGAGTGTGGAGGGTATGACAGTGGGCAGTATGTACAGGAGAGGAGTGTGAAGGGTATGACAGTGGGCAGTATGTACAGGAGAGAGGCGTGTGAAGGATATGACAGTGGGCAGCATGTACAGGAGATGAGTGTGGAGGGTATGACAGTGGGCAGTATGTACAGAAGAGGAGTGTGGAAGGTATGACAGTGGGCGGTATGTACAGGAGAGGAGTGTGGCGGGTATGACAGTGGGCAGCATGTACAGGAGAGGAGTGTGAAGGATATGACAGTGGGCAGCATGTACAGGAGAGGAGTGTGGAGGATATGACAGTGGGCAGTATGTACAGGAGAGGAGTGTGGAAGGTATGACAGTGGGCGGTATGTAAAGGAGAGGAGTGTGAAGGGTATGACAGTGGGCAGTATGTACAGGAGAGGAGGGTGGAGGGTATGACAGTGGGCGGTATGTACAGGAGAGGAGTGTGAAGGGTATGACAGTGGGCAGTATGTACAGGAGAGGTGTGTGGAGGGTATGACAGTGGGCAGTATGTACAGAAGAGGAGTGTGGAGGACATGACAGTGGGCAGCATGTACAGGAGAGGAGTGTGGAGGGTATGACAGTGGGCAGCACGTACAGGAGAGGAGTGTGTAGGGTATGACAGTGGGCAGCATGTACAGGAGAGGAGTGTGGAGGGTATGACAGTGGGCAGTATGTACAGGAGAGGAGTGTGGAAGGTATGACAGTGGGCGGTATGTAAAGGAGAGGAGTGTGAAGGGTATGACAGTGGGCAGTATGTACAGGAGAGGAGGGTGGAGGGTATGACAGTGGGCGGTATGTACAGGAGAGGAGTGTGAAAGGTATGACAGTGGGCAGTATGTACTGGAGAGGAGTGTGGAGGGTATGACAGTGGGCAGCATGTACAGGAGAGGAGTCTGGAGGATATGACAGTGGGCAGTATGTACAGGAGAGGAGTATGGAGGGTATGACAGTGGGCGGTATGTACAGGAGAGGAGTGTGGAGTGACAATGGGCGGTATGTACAGGAGAGGAGTGTGGAGGGTAAGACAGTGGGCAGTATGTACAGGAGAGGAGTGTGGAGGGGATGACAGTGGGCTGTATGTACAGGAGAGGAGTGTGGAGGGTAAGACAGTGAGCAGTATGTACAGGAGAGGAGTGTGGAGGGGATGACAGTGGGCTGTATGTACAGGAGAGGAGTGTGGAGGGTAAGACAGTGAGCAGTATGTACAGGAGAGGAGTGTGAAGGGTATGACAGTGGGCTGTATGTACAGGAGAGGAGTGTGGATGGTATGTCAGTGAGTAGTATGTACAGGAGAGGAGCGTGGAGGGTATGACAATGGGCAGTATATACAGGAGAGGAGTCTGGAGGGTATGACAGTGGGCAGTATGTACAGGAGAGGAGCGTGGAGGATATGAAAGTGGTGAAGGAGAGGAGTGTGGAGGGCATGACAGTGGGCAGTATGTACAGGAGAGGAGTGTGGAGGGTATGACAGTCGGCAGTATGTACAGGAGAGGAGTGTGGAGGGTATGACAGTCGGCAGTATGTACAGGAGAGGAGTGTGGAGGGTATGACAGTGAGCAGTATGTACATGAGAGGAGTGTGGAGGGTATGACAGTGAGCAGTATGTATAGGAGAGGAGTGTGGAGGGTATGACAGTGGGCAGTATGTACAGGAGAGGAGTGTGAAGGGTATAACAGTGAGCAATATGTACAGGAGAGGAGTGTGGAGGGTATGACAGTAGCCAATATGTGCAGGAGAGAAGTGTGGAAGGTATGACAGTGGGCGGTATGTACAGGAGAGGAGTGTGGAGGGTATGACAGTGAGCAGTATGTACAGAAGAGGAGTGTGGAGGGTATGACAGTGGGCAGTATGTACAGGAGAGGAGTGTGGAGGGTATAACAGTGAGCAATATGTACAGGAGAGGAGTGTGGAAGGTATGACAGTGGGCGGTATGTACAGGAGAGGAGTGTGAAGGGTATGACAGTGGGCAGTAAGTACAGGAGAGGAGTGTGAAGGGTATGACAGTGGGCAGTAAGTTCAGGAGAGGAGTGTGGAGTGTGTGACAGTGGGCGGTATGTACAGGAGAGGAGTGTGAAGGGTATGACAGTGGGCAGTATGTACAGGAGAGGAGTATGGAGGGAATGACAGTGGGCGGTATGTACAGCAGAGGATTGTGGAGGATATGACAGTGAGCAGTATGTACAGGAGAGGAGTATGGAGGGTAAGACAGTGGGCGGTATGTACAGAAGAGGAGTGTGGAGGATATGACAGTGGGCAGTATGTACAGGAGAGGAGTGTGTAGGGTATGGCAGTGGGCAGTATGTACAGGAGAGGAGTGTGGAGGGTATGACAGTGGGCGGTAGGTACAGGAGAGGAGTGTGGAGGGTATGACAGTGGGCAGTATGTACAGGAGAGGAGTATGGAGGGTTAGACAGTGGGCGGTATGTACAGGAGAGGAGTGTGGAGGATATGACAGTGGGCAGTATGCACAGGAGAGGAGTGTGGAGGGTATGACAGTGGACTGTATGTACAGGAGAGGAGTGTGGAGGGTATGGCAGTGGGCAGTATGTACAGGAGAGGAGTGTGGAGGGTATGACAGTGGGCGGTATGTACAGGAGAGGAGTGTGGAGGGTATGACAGTGAGCAGTATGTATAGGAGAGGAGTGTGGAGGGTATGACAGTGAGCAGTATGTATAGGAGAGGAGTGTGGAGGGTATGACAGTGGGCAGTATGTACAGGAGAGGAGTGTGGAGGGTATAACAGTGAGCAATATGTACAGGAGAGGAGTGTGGAGGGTATGACAGTAGCCAATATGTGCAGGAGAGAAGTGTGGAAGGTATGACAGTGGGCGGTATGTACAGGAGAGGAGTGTGGAGGGTATGACAGTGAGCAGTATGTACAGAAGAGGAGTGTGGAGGGTATGACAGTGGGCAGTATCTACAGGAGAGGAGTGTGGAGGGTATAACAGTGAGCAATATGTACAGGAGAGGAGTGTGGAAGGTATGACAGTGGGCGGTATGTACAGTTGAGGAGTGTGAAGGGTATGACAGTGGGCAGTAAGTACAGGAGAGGAGTGTGAAGGGTATGACAGTGGGCAGTAAGTACAGGAGACGAGTGTGGAGTGTGTGACAGTGGGCGGTATGTACAGGAGAGGAGTGTGAAGGGTATGACAGTGGGCAGTATGTACAGGAGAGGAGTATGGAGGGAATGACAGTGGGCGGTATGTACAGCAGAGGATTGTGGAGGATATGACAGTGAGCAGTATGTACAGGAGAGGAGTATGGAGGGTAAGACAGTGGGCGGTATGTACAGAAGAGGAGTGTGGAGGATATGACAGTGGGCAGTATGTACAGGAGAGGAGTGTGTAGGGTATGGCAGTGGGCAGTATGTACAGGAGAGGAGTGTGGAGGGTATGACAGTGGGCGGTATGTACAGGAGAGGAGTGTGGAGGGTATGACAGTGGGCAGTATGTACAGGAGAGGAGTATGGAGGGTTAGACAGTGGGCGGTATGTACAGGAGAGGAGTGTGGAGGATATGACAGTGGGCAGTATGCACAGGAGAGGAGTGTGGAGGGTATGACAGTGGACAGTATGTACAGGAGAGGAGTGTGGAGGGTATGGTAGTGGGCAGTATGTACAGGAGAGGAGTGTGGAGGGTATGACAGTGGGCAGTATGTACAGGAGAGGAGTATGGAGGGTATGACAGTGGGCGGTATGTACAGGAGAGGAGTGTGGAGGATATGACATTGAGCAGCATGTACAGGAGAGGAGTGTGGAGGGTATGACAGTGGGCGGTATGTATAGGAGAGGAGTATGGAGGATATGACAGTGGGCTGTATGTACAGGAGAGGAGTGTGAAGGGTATGACAGTGAGCAGTATGTATAGGAGAGGAGTGTGGAGGGTATGACAGTGAGCAATATGTACAGGAGAGAAGTGTGGAGGGTATGACAGTGGGCAGTATGTACAGGAGAGGAGTGTGGAGGATATGACAGTAGCCAATATGTGCAGGAGAGGAGTGTGGAGGGTATGACAGTGGGCGGTATGTACAGGAGAGGAGTGTGGAGGGTATGACAGTGGGCAGTATGTACAGGAGAGAGGAGTGTGAAGGATATGACAGTGGGCAGCATGTACAGGAGAGGAGTGTGGAGGGTATGACAGTGGGCAGTATGTACAGGAGAGAGGAGTGTGAAGGATATGACAGTGGGCAGTATGTACAGGAGAGGAGTGTGAAGGATATGACAGTGGGCAGCATGTACAGGAGAGGAGTGTGGAGGGTATGACAGTGGGCAGCACGTACAGGAGAGGAGTGTGGAGGGTATGACAGTGGGCAGTATGTACAGGAGAGGAGGTGGAGGGTATGACAGTGGGCGGTATGTACAGAAGAGGAGTGTGAAGAGTATGACAGTGGGCAGTATGTACTGGAGAGGAGTGTGGAGGGTATGACAGTGGGCAGCATGTACAGTAGAGGAGTCTGGAGGATATGACAGTGGGCAGTATGTACAGGAGAGGAGTATGGAGGGTATGACAGTGGGCGGTATGTACAGGAGAGGAGTGTGGAGGATATGAAAGTGGTGCAGGAGAGGAGTGTGGAGGGCATGACATTGGGCAGTATGTACAGGAGAGGAGTGTGGAGGATATGACATTGAGCAGTATGTACATGAGAGGAGTGTGGAGGGTATGACAGTGAGCAGTATGTATAGGAGAGGAGTGTGGAGGGTATGACAGTGAGCAATATGTACAGGAGAGAAGTGTGGAGGGTATGACAGTGGGCAGAATGTACAGGAGAGGAGTGTGGAGGGTATGACAGTGAGCAGTATGTACAGGAGAGGAGTGTGGAGGATATGACATTGAGCAGTATGTACATGAGAGGAGTGTGGAGGGTATGACAGTGAGCAGTATGTATAGGAGAGGAGTGTGGAGGGTATGACAGTGAGCAATATGTACAGGAGAGAAGTGTGGAGGGTATGACAGTGGGCAGAATGTACAGGAGAGGAGTGTGGAGGGTATAACAGTGAGCAATATGTAAAGGAGAGGAGTCTGGAGGATATGACAGTAGCCAATATGTGCAGGAGAGAAGTGTGGAAGGTATGACAGTGGGCGGTATGTACAGGAGAGGAGTGTGAAGGGTATGACAGTGGGCAGTAAGTACAGGAGAGGAGTGTGAAGGGTATGACAGTGGGCAGTAAGTACAGGAGAGGAGTGTGGAGGGTATGACAGTGGACAGTATGTACAGGAGAGGAGTGTGGAGGGTATGGCAGTGGGCAGTATGTACAGGAGAGGAGTGTGGAGGGTATGACAGTGGGCAGTATGTACAGGAGAGGAGTATGGAGGGTATGACAGTGGGCGGTATGTACAGGAGAGGAGTGTGGAGGATATGACATTGAGCAGTATGTACAGGAGAGGAGTGTGGAGGGTATGACAGTGGGCGATATGTACAGGAGAGGAATGTGAAGGGTATTACAGTGGGCAGTATGTACAGGAGAGGAGTGTGGAGGGTATGAAAGTTGGCAGTATGTACAGGAGAGGAGTGTGGAGTGTGTGACAGTGGGCGGTATGTACAGGAGAGGAGTGTGAAGGGTATGACAGTGGGCAGTATGTACAGGAGAGGAGTGTGGAGGGAATGACAGTGGGCGGTATTTACAGGAGAGGATTGTGGAGGGTATGACAGTGGGCAGTATGTACAGGAGAGGAGTATGGAGGGTAAGACAGTGGGCAGTATGTACAGGAGAGGAGTGTGGAGGGTATGACAGTGGGCGGTATGTACAGGAGAGGAGTGTGAAGGGTATGACAGTGGGCAGTATGTACAGGAGAGGAGTGTGGAGGGTAAGACAGTGAGCAGTATGTACAGGAGAGGAGTGTGGAGGGGATGACAGTGGGCTGTATGTACAGGAGAGGAGTGTGGAGGGTAAGACAGTGAGCAGTATGTACAGGAGAGGAGTGTGAAGGGTATGACAGTGGGCTGTATGTACAGGAAAGGAGTGTGGAGGGTATGACAGTGAGTAGTATGTACAGGAGAGGAGTGTGGATGGTATGACAGTGAGTAGTATGTACAGGAGAGGAGTGTGGATGGTATGACAGTGAGTAATATGTACAGGAGAGGAGCGTGGAGGGTATGACAATGGGCAGTATATACAGGAGAGGAGTCTGGAGGGTATGACAGTCTGCAGTATGTACAGGAGAGGAGCGTGGAGGATATGAAAGTGGTGCAGGAGAGGAGTGTGGAGGGCATGACATTGGGCAGTATGTACAGGAGAGGAGTGTGGAGGATATGACATTGAGCAGTATGTACATGAGAGGAGTGTGGAGGGTATGACAGTGAGCAGTATGTATAGGAGAGGAGTGTGGAGGGTATGACAGTGAGCAATATGTACAGGAGAGAAGTGTGGAGGGTATGACAGTGGGCAGAATGTACAGGAGAGGAGTGTGGAGGGTATGACAGTGAACAGTATGTACAGGAGAGGAGTGTGGAGGATATGACATTGAGCAGTATGTACATGAGAGGAGTGTGGAGGGTATGACAGTGAGCAGTATGTATAGGAGAGGAGTGTGGAGGGTATGACAGTGAGCAATATGTACAGGAGAGAAGTGTGGAGGGTATGACAGTGGGCAGAATGTACAGGAGAGGAGTGTGGAGGGTATAACAGTGAGCAATATGTAAAGGAGAGGAGTCTGGAGGATATGACAGTAGCCAATATGTGCAGGAGAAAAGTGTGGAAGGTATGACAGTGGGCGGTATGTACAGGAGAGGAGTGTGGAGGGTATGACAGTGGGCAGTATGTACAGGAGAGGAGTGTGAAGGGTATGACAGTGGGCAGTATGTACAGGAGAGAGGCGTGTGAAGGATATGACAGTGGGCAGCATGTACAGGAGAGGAGTGTGAAGGGTATGACAGTGGGCAGTATGTACAGGAGAGGAGTGTGGAGGGTATGACAGTGGGCAGTATGTACAGGAGAGGAGTGTGGAAGGAATAACAGTGGGCGGTATGTACAGGAGAGGATTGTGGAGGGTATGACAGTGGGCAGTATGTACAGGAGTGGAGTATGGAGGGTAAGACAGTGGGCGGTATGTACAGGAGAGGAGTGTGGAGGATATGACAGTGGGCAGTATGTACAGGAGAGGAGTGTGGAGGGTATGACAGTGGGCAGTATGTACAGGAGAGGAGTGTGGAGGGTATGGCAGTGGGCAGTATGTACAGGAGAGGAGTGTGGAGGATATGACAGTAGCCAATATGTGCAGGAGAGAAGTGTGGAAGGTATGACAGTGGGCGGTATGTACAGGAGAGGAGTGTGGAGGGTATGACAGTGGGCAGTATGTACAGGAGAGGATTGTGGAGGGTATGACAGTGGGCAGTATGTACAGGAGAGGAGTATGGAGGGTATGACAGTGGGCAGTATGTACAGGAGAGGAGTGTGGAGGGTATGACAGTGGGCAGTATGTACAGGAGAGAGGCGTCTGAAGGATATGACAGTGGGCAGTATGTACAGGAGATGAGTGTGGAGGGTATGACAGTGGGCAGTATGTACAGAAGAGGAGTGTGGAAGGTATGACAGTGGGCGGTATGTACAGGAGAGGAGTGTGGCGGGTATGACAGTGGGCAGTATGTACAGGAGAGGAGTGTGAAGGATATGACAGTGGGCAGCATGTACAGGAGAGGAGTGTGGAGGGTATGACAGTGGGCAGCACGTACAGGAGAGGAATGTGGAGGGTATGACAGTGGGCAGTATGTACAGGAGAGGAGTGTGGAGGGTATGACAGTGGGCAGTATGTACAGGAGAGGAGTGTGGAGGGTATGACAGTGGCCAGCATGTACAGGAGAGGAGTGTGGAGGGTATGACAGTGGGCAGCATGTACAGGAGAGGAGTGTGGAGGATATGACAGTGAGCAGTATGTACAGGAGAGGAGTGTGGAGGGTATGACAGTGGGCAGTATGTACAGAAGAGGAGTGTGGAGGGTATGACAGTGGGCAGCATGTACAGGAGAGGAGTGTGGAGGGTATGACAGTGGGCGGTATGTACAGGAGAGGAGTGTGAAGGGTATGACAGTGGGCAGTATGTACAGGAGAGGAGTGTGGAGGGTATGACAGTGGGCGGTATGTACAGGAGATGAGTGTGGAGGGTATGACAGTGGGCAGCATGTACAGGAGAGGAATGTGGAGGGTAAGACAGTGGGCGGTATGTACAGGAGAGGAGTGTGAAGGATATGACAGTGGGCAGTATGTACAGGAGAGGAGTGTGAAGGATATGACAGTGGGCAGTATGTACAATAGAGAAGTGTGGAGGGTAAGACAGTGGGAAGTATGTACAGGAGAGGAGTGTGAAGGGTATGACAGTGGGCAGTATGTACAGGAGAGGAGTGTGGAGTGTATGACAGTGGGCGGTATGTACAGGAGAGGAGTGTAAAGGGTATGACAGTGGGCAGTATGTACAATAGAGAAGTGTGGAGGGTAAGACAGTGGGAAGTATGTACAGGAGAGGAGTGTGAAGGGTATGACAGTGGGCAGTATGTACAGGAGAGGAGTGTGGAGTGTATGACAGTGGGCGGTATGTACAGGAGAGGAGTGTGAAGGGTATGACAGTGGGCAGTATGTACAATAGAGAAGTGTGGAGGGTAAAACAGTGGGAAGTATGTACAGGAGAGGAGTGTGAAGGGTATGACAGTGGGCAGTATGTACAGGAGAGGAGTGTGGAGTGTATGACAGTGGGCGGTATGTACAGGAGAGGAGTGTGAAGGGTATGACAGTGGGCAGTATGTACAGGAGAGGATTGTGGAGGGTATGACAGTGGGCAGTATGTACAGGAGAGGAGTGTGGAGGGTATGACAGTGGGCATTATGTACAGGAGAGGAGTGTGGAGGGTATGACAGTGGGCAGTATGTACAGGAGAGGAGTGTGGAGGGTATGGCAGTGGGCAGTATGTACAGGAGAGGAGTATGGAGGGTAAGACAGTGGGCAGTATGTACAGGAGAGGAGTGTGGAGGGTATGGCAGTGGGCAGTATGTACAGGAGAGGAGTATGGAGGGTAAGACAGTGGGCGGTATGCACAGGAGAGGTTTGTGAAGGGTATGACAGTGGGCGGTATGTACAGGAGAGGAGTGTGGAGGATATGACAGTGGGCAGTATGTACAGGAGAGGAGTGTGGAGGGTATGACAGTGGGCGGTATGTACAGGAGAGGAGTGTGGAGGATATGACAGTGGGCATTATGTACAGGAGAGGAGTGTGGAGGGTATGACAGTGGGCGGTATGTACAGGAGAGGAGTGTGGAGGATATGACAGTGGGCATTATGTACAGGAGAGGAGTGTGGAGGGTATGACAGTGGGCAGTATGTACAGGAGAGGAGTGTGGAGGGTATGGCAGTGGGCAGTATGTACAGGAGAGGAGTATGGAGGGTAAGACAGTGGGCAGTATGTACAGGAGAGGAGTGTGGAGGGTATGGCAGTGGGCAGTATGTACAGGAGAGGAGTATGGAGGGTAAGACAGTGGGCGGTATGTACAGGAGAGGAGCGTGGAGGATATGACAGTGGGCAGTATGTACAGGAGAGGAGTGTGGAGGGTATGACAGTGGGCAGTATGTACAGGAGAGGAGTGTGGAGGGAATGACAGTGGGCGGTATGTACAGGAGAGGATTGTGGAGGGTATGACAGTGGGCAGTATGTACAGGAGAGGAGTATGGAGGGTAAGACAGTGGGTGGTATGTACAGGAGAGGAGTGTGGAGGATATGACAGTGGGCAGTATGCACAGGAGAGGAGTGTGGAGGGTATGACAGTGGGCGGTATGTATAGGAGAGGAGTATGGAGGATATGACAGTGGGCTGTATGTACAGGAGAGGAGTGTGAAGGGTATGACAGTGAGCAGTATGTATAGGAGAGGAGTGTGGAGGGTATGACAGTGAGCAATATGTACAGGAGAGAAGTGTGGAGGGTATGACAGTGGGCAGTATGTACAGGAGAGGAGTGTGAAGGATATGACAGTAGCCAATATGTGCAGGAGAGGAGTGTGGAGGGTATGACAGTGGGCAGTATGTACAGGAGAGAGGAGTGTGAAGGATATGACAGTGGGCAGCATGTACAGGAGAGGAGTGTGGAGGGTATGACAGTGGGCAGTATGTACAGGAGAGAGGAGTGTGAAGGATATGACAGTGGGCAGTATGTACAGGAGAGGTGTGTGGAGGGTATGACAGTGGGCAGTATGTACAGAAGAGGAGTGTGGAGGACATGACAGTGGGCAGTATGTACAGGAGAGGAGTGTGAAGGATATGACAGTGGGCAGCATGTACAGGAGAGGAGTGTGGAGGGTATGACAGTGGGCAGCACGTACAGGAGAGGAGTGTGGAGGGTATGACAGTGGGCAGCATGTACAGGAGAGGAGTGTGGAGGGTATGACAGTGGGCAGTATGTACAGGAGAGGAGTGTGGAGGGTATGACAGTGGGCGGTATGTACAGGAGAGGAGTGTGAAGGGTATGACAGTGGGCAGTATGTACTGGAGAGGAGTGTGGAGGGTAAGACAGTGGGCGGTATGTACAGGAGAGGAGTCTGGAGGATATGACAGTGGGCAGTATGTACAGGAGAGGAGTATGGAGGGTAAGACAGTGGGCGGTATGTACAGGAGAGGAGTGTGGAGGATATGACAGTGGGCAGTATGCACAGGAGAGGAGTGTGGAGGGTATGACAGTGAGTAGTATGTACAGGAGAGGAGTGTGGAGGGTATGACATTAGGCAATATGTACAGGAGAGGAGTGTGGAGGGTATGGCAGTGGGCAGTATGTACAGGAGAGGAGTGTGGAGGGTATGACAGTGGGCAGTAAGTACAGGAGAGGAGTATGGAGGGTATGACAGTGGGCGGTATGTACAGGAGAGGAGTGTGGAGGATATGACAGTGGGCAGTATGTACAGGAGAGGAGTGTGGAGGGTATGACAGTGGGCGATATGTACAGGAGAGGAGTGTGAAGGGTATGACAGTGGGCAGTATGTATAGGAGAGAAATGTGGAGGGTATGACAGTGGGCAGTATGTACAGGAGAGGAGTGTGGAGGGTATGACAGTGAGCAGTATGTACAGGAGAGGAGTGTGGAAGATATGACAGTGAGCAGTATGTACAGGAGAGGAGTGTGGAAGATATGACAGTGAGCAGTATGTACAGGAGAGGAGTGTGGAGGATATGACAGTGAGCAGTATGTACAGGAGAGGAGTGTGGAGGATATGACAGTGAGCAGTATGTACAGGAGAGGAGTGTGGAAGATATGACAGTGAGCAGTATGTACATGAGAGGAGTGTGGAGGGTATGACAGTGGGCAGTATGTACAGGAGAGGAGTGTGGAGGGTATGACAGTGGGCAGTATGTACAGAAGAGGAGTGTGGAGGGTATGACAGTGGGCAGTATGTACAGGAGAGGAGTGTGAAGGGTATGACAGTTGGCAGTATGTACAGGAGAGGAGTGTGTGACAGTGGGCAGTATGTACAGGAGAGGAGTATGGAGGGTAAGACAGTGGGCGGTATGTACAGGAGAGGAGTGTGGAGGATATGACAGTGGGCAGTATGTACAGGAGAGGAGTGTGGAGGGTAAGACAGTGGGCGGTATGTACAGGAGAGGAGTGTGAAGGGTATGACAGTGGGCAGTATGTACAGGAGAGGAGTGTGGAGGGTAAGACAGTGAGCAGTATGTACAGGAGAGGAGTGTGGAGGGGATGACAGTGGGCTGTATGCACAGGAGAGGAGTGTGGAGGGTAAGACGGTGAGCAGTATGTACAGGAGAGGAGTGTGAAGGGTATGACAGTGGGCTGTATGTACAGGAGAGGAGTGTGGATGGTATGACAGTGAGTAGTATGTACAGGAAAGGAGCGTGGAGGGTATGACAGTGGGCAGTATGTACAGGAGAGGAGCGTGGAGGATATGAAAGTGGTGAAGGAGAGGAGTGTGGAGGGCATGACAGTGGGCAGTATGTACAGGAGAGGAGTGTGGAGGGTATGACAGTCGGCAGTATGTACAGGAGAGGAGTGTGGAGGGTATGACAGTGAGCAGTATGTACATGAGAGGAGTGTGGAGGGTATGACAGTGAGCAGTATGTATAGGAGAGGAGTGTGGAGGGTATGACAGTGGGCAGTATGTACAGGAGAGGAGTGTGGAGGGTATAACAGTGAGCAATATGTACAGGAGAGGAGTGTGGAGGGTATGACAGTAGCCAATATGTGCAGGAGAGAAGTGTGGAAGGTATGACAGTGGGCGGTATGTACAGGAGAGGAGTGTGGAGGGTATGACAGTGAGCAGTATGTACAGAAGAGGAGTGTGGAGGGTATGACAGTGGGCAGTATGTACAGGAGAGGAGTGTGGAGGGTATAACAGTGAGCAATATGTACAGGAGAGGAGTGTGGAGGGTATGACAGTGGGCAGCATGTACAGGAGAGGAGTGTGGAGGGTAAGACAGTGGGCAGCATGTACAGGAGAGGAGTGTGGAGGATATGACAGTGAGCAGTATGTACAGAAGAGGAGTGTGGAAGGTATGACAGTGGGCGGTATGTACAGGAGAGGAGTGTGGCGGGTATGACAGTGGGCAGCATGTACAGGAGAGGAGTGTGAAGGATATGACAGTGGGCAGCATGTACAGGAGAGGAGTGTGGAGGGTATGACAGTGGGCAGCACGTACAGGAGAGGAGTGTGGAGGGTATGACAGTGGGCAGTATGTACAGGAGAGGAGTGTGGAGGGTATGACAGTGGGCAGTATGTACAGGAGAGGAGTGTGGAGGGTATGACAGTGGGCAGCATGTACAGGAGAGGAGTGTGGAGGGTATGACAGTGGGCAGCATGTACAGGAGAGGAGTGTGGAGGATATGACAGTGAGCAGTATGTACAGGAGAGGAGTGTGGAGGGTATGACAGTGGGCAGTATGTACAGGAGAGGAGTATGGAGGGTAAGACAGTGGGCAGTATGTACAGGAGAGGAGTGTGGAGGATATGACAGTGGGCAGTATGTACAGGAGAGGAGTGTGGAGGGTATGACATTAGGCAATATGTACAGGAGAGGAGTGTGGAGGGTATGGCAGTGGGCAGTATGTACAGGAGAGGAGTGTGGAGGGTATGACAGTGGGCAGTAAGTACAGGAGAGGAGTATGGAGGGTATGACAGTGGGCGGTATGTACAGGAGAGGAGTGTGGAGGATATGACAGTGGGCAGTATGTACAGGAGAGGAGTGTGGAGGGTATGACAGTGGGCGATATGTACAGGAGAGGAGTGTGAAGGGTATGACAGTGGGCAGTATGTATAGGAGAGAAATGTGGAGGGTATGACAGTGGGCAGTATGTACAGGAGAGGAGTGTGGAGGGTATGACAGTGAGCAGTATGTACAGGAGAGGAGTGTGGAAGATATGACAGTGAGCAGTATGTACAGGAGAGGAGTGTGGAAGATATGACAGTGAGCAGTATGTACAGGAGAGGAGTGTGGAGGATATGACAGTGAGCAGTATGTACAGGAGAGGAGTGTGGAGGATATGACAGTGAGCAGTATGTACAGGAGAGGAGTGTGGAAGATATGACAGTGGGCAGTATGTACAGAAGAGGAGTGTGGAGGGTATGACAGTGGGCAGTATGTACAGGAGAGGAGTGTGAAGGGTATGACAGTTGGCAGTATGTACAGGAGAGGAGTGTGTGACAGTGGGCAGTATGTACAGGAGAGGAGTATGGAGGGTAAGACAGTGGGCGGTATGTACAGGAGAGGAGTGTGGAGGATATGACAGTGGGCAGTATGTACAGGAGAGGAGTGTGGAGGGTAAGACAGTGGGCGGTATGTACAGGAGAGGAGTGTGAAGGGTATGACAGTTGGCAGTATGTACAGGAGAGGAGTGTGGAGTGTGTGACAGTGGGCGGTATGTACAGGAGTGGAGTGTGAAGGGTATGACAGTGGGCAGTATGTACAGGAGAGGAGTGTGAAGGGTATGACAGTGGGCAGTATGTACAGGAGAGGAGTGTGGAGGATATGACAGTGGGCAGTATGTACAGGAGAGGAGTGTGGAGGGTATGACAGTGGGCAGTATGTACAGGAGAGGAGTGTGGAGGGTATGACAGTGGGCGATATGTACAGGAGAGGAATGTGAAGGGTATTACAGTGGGCAGTATGTACAGGAGAGGAGTGTGGAGGGTATGAAAGTCGGCAGTATGTACAGGAGAGGAGTGTGGAGGATATGACAGTGAGCAGTATGTACAGGAGAGGAGTGTGGAGGGTATGACAGTGGGCAGCATGTACAGGAGAGGAATGTGGAGGGTAAGACAGTGGGCGGTATGTACAGGAGAGGAGTGTGAAGGATATGACAGTGGGCAGTATGTACAATAGAGAAGTGTGGAGGGTAAGACAGTGGGAAGTATGTACAGGAGAGGAGTGTGAAGGGTATGACAGTGGGCAGTATGTACAGGAGAGGAGTGTGAAGGGTATGACAGTGGGCGGTATGTACAGGAGAGGAGTGTGAAGGGTATGACAGTGGGCAGTATGTACAGGAGAGGATTGTGGAGTGTATGACAGTGGGCGGTATGTACAGGAGAGGAGTGTGAAGGGTATGACAGTGGGCAGTATGTACAATAGAGAAGTGTGGAGGGTAAAACAGTGGGAAGTATGTACAGGAGAGGAGTGTGAAGGGTATGACAGTGGGCAGTATGTACAGGAGAGGAGTGTGGAGTGTATGACAGTGGGCGGTATGTACAGGAGAGGAGTGTGAAGGGTATGACAGTGGGCAGTATGTACTGGAGAGGATTGTTTAGGGTATGACAGTGGGCGGTATGTACAGGAGAGGAGTGTGGAGGATATGACAGTGGGCAGTATGTACAGGAAAGGAGTATGGAGGGTATGACAGTGGGCAGTATGTACAGGAGAGGAGTGTGGAGTGTATGACAGTGGGCGGTATGTACAGGAGAGGAGTGTGAAGGGTATGACAGTGGGCAGTATGTACTGGAGAGGATTGTGGAGGGTATGACAGTGGGTAGTATGTACAGGAGAGGAGTATGGAGGGTAAGACAGTGGGCGGTATGTACAGGAGAGGAGTGTGAAGGGTATGACAGTGGGAAGTATGTACAGGAGAGGAGTGTGGAGGATATGACAGTGGGCAGTATGTACAGGAGAGGAGTGTGGAGGGTATGACAGTGGGCAGTATGTACTGGAGAGGAGTGTTTAGGGTATGACAGTGGGCGGTATGTACAGGAGAGGAATGTGGAGGGTATGACAGTGGGCAGTATGTACAGGAGAGGAGTGTTAAGGGTATGACAGTGGGCAGTATGTACAGGAGAGGAGTGTGGAGGGTAAGACAGTGGGTGGTATGTACAGGAGAGGAGTGTGGAGGATATGACAGTGGGCAGTATGTACAGGAGAGGAGTGTGGAGGGTATGACAGTGGGCGGTAGGTACAGGAGAGGAGTGTTAAGGGTATGACAGTGGGCAGTATGTACAGGAGAGGAGTGTGGAGGGTAAGACAGTGAGCAGTATGTACAGGAGAGGAGTGTGGAGGGGATGACATTGGGCTGTATGTACAGGAGAGGAGTGTGGAGGGTAAGACAGTGAGCAGTATGCACAGGAGAGGAGTGTGAAGGGTATGACAGTGGGCTGTATGTACAGGAGAGGAGTGTGGAGGGTATGACAGTGGGCAATATGTAAAGGAGAGGAATGTGGAGGGTATGACAGTGAGTAGTATGTACAGGAGAGGAGTGTGGATGGTATGACAGTGAGTAGTATGTACAGGAGAGGAGTGTGGATGGTATGACAGTGAGTAGTATGTACAGGAGAGGAGTGTGTAGGGTATGACAGTGGGCTTTATGTACAGGAGAGGAGTGTGGAGGGTATGACAGTGGGCTTTATGTACAGGAGAGGAGTGTGGAGGGGATGACAGTAAGCGGTATGTACAGGTGAGGAGTGTGGAGGGTATGACAATGGGCTTTATGTACAGGAGAAGAGTGTGGAGGGGATGACAGTGAGCGGTATGTACAGGTGAGGAGTGTGGCGGGGATGACAGTGAGCTTTATGTACAGGAGAGGAGTTTGGAGGGGATGACAGTGAGCTTTATGTACAGGTGAGGAGTGTGGAGGGGTTGACAGTGAGTAGTATGTACAGGAGAGGAGTGTGGATGGTATGACAGTGAGTAGTATGTACAGGAGAGGAGTGTGGAGGATATGACAGTGGGCAGTATGTACAGGAGAGGAGTGTGGAGGGGATGACAGTGGGCGGTATGTACAGGAGAGGAGTGTGGAGGGGATGACAGTGGGCGGTATGTACAGGAGAGGAGTGTGGAGGGGATGACAGTGAGCTTTATGTACAGGTGATGAGTGTGGAGGGGATGACAGTGAGCTTTATGTACAGGAGAGGAGTGTGGAGGGGATGACAGTGAGCTTTATGTACAGGTGAGGAGTGTGGAGGGGATGATAGTGAGCTTTATGTACAGGTGAGGAGTGTGGAGGGTATGACAGTGAGTAGTATGTACAGGAGAAGAGTGTGGATGGTATGACAGTGAGTAGTATGTACAGGAGAGGAGTGTGGAGGGTATGACAGTGGGCAGTATGTACAGGAGAGGAGTGTGGAGGGTATGACAGTGGGCAGTATGTACAGGAGAGGAGTGTGGAGGGTATGACAGTGGCCAGCATGTACAGGAGAGGAGTGTGGAGGGTATGACAGTGGGCAGCATGTACAGGAGAGGAGTGTGGAGGATATGACAGTGAGCAGTATGTACAGGAGAGGAGTGTGGAGGGTATGACAGTGGGCAGTATGTACAGAAGAGGAGTGTGGAGGGTATGACAGTGGGCAGCATGTACAGGAGAGGAGTGTGGAGGGTATGACAGTGGGCGGTATGTACAGGAGAGGAATGTGAAGGGTATGACAGTGGGCAGTATGTACAGGAGAGGAGTGTGGAGGGTATGACAGTGGGCGGTATGTACAGGAGAAGAGTGTGGAGGGTATGACAGTGGGCAGCATGTACAGGAGAGGAATGTGGAGGGTAAGACAGTGGGCAGTATGTACAGGAGAGGAGTGTGGAGTGTATGACAGTGGGCGGTATGTACAGGAGAGGAGTGTGAAGGGTATGACAGTGGGCAGTATGTACAGGAGAGGATTGTGGAGGGTATGACAGTGGGCAGTATGTACAGGAGAGGAGTATGGAGGGTAAGACAGTGGGCGGTATGTACAGGAGAGGTTTGTGGAGGGTATGACAGTGGGCAGTATGTACAGGAGAGGAGTATGGAGGGTAAGACAGTGGGCGGTATGTACAGGAGAGGAGTGTGGAGGATATGACAGTGGGCAGTATGTACAGGAGAGGAGTGTGGAGGGTATGACAGTGGGCGGTATGTACAGGAGAGGAGTGTGAAGGGTATGACAGTGGGCAGTATGTACTGGAGAGGATTGTTTAGGGTATGACAGTGGGCGGTATGTACAGGAGAGGATTGTGGAGGGTAAGACAGTGGGCGGTATGTACAGGAGAGGAGTGTGGAGGATATGACAGTGGGCGGTATGTACAGGAGAGGAGTATGGAGGGTATGACAGTGGGCAGTATGTACAGGAGAGGAGTGTGGAGTGTATGACAGTGGGCGGTATGTACAGGAGAGGAGTGTGAAGGGTATGACAGTGGGCAGTATGTACTGGAGAGGATTGTGGAGGGTATGACAGTGGGCAGTATGTACAGGAGAGGAGTATGGAGGGTAAGACAGTGGGCGGTATGTACAGGAGAGGAGTGTGAAGGGTATGACAGTGGGCAGTATGTACAGGAGAGGAGTGTGGAGGGTATGACAGTGGGAAGTATGTACAGGAGAGGAGTGTGAAGGGTATGACAGTGGGCAGTATGTACAGGAGAGGAATGTGGAGTGTATGACAGTGGGCGATATGTACAGGAGAGGAGTGTGAAGGGTATGACAGTGGGCAGTATGTACAGGAGAGGATTGTGGAGGGTGTGACAGTGGGCAGTATGTACAGGAGAGGAGTATGGAGGGTAAGACAGTGGGCGGTATGTACAGGAGAGGATTGTGGAGGGTATGACAGTGGGCAGTATGTACAGGAGAGGAGTATGGAGGGTAAGACAGTGAGCGGTATGTACAGGAGAGGAGTGTGGAGGATATGACAGTGGGCAGTATGTACAGGAGAGGAGTGTGGAGGGTATGACAGTGGGCAGTATGTACTGGAGAGGAGTGTTTAGGGTATGACAGTAGGCGGTATGTACAGGAGAGGATTGTGGAGGGTATGACAGTGGGCAGTATGTACAGGAGAGGAGTATGGAGGGTAAGACAGTGGGCGGTATGTACAGGAGAGGAGTGTGGAGGGGATGACATTGGGCTGTATGTACAGGAGAGGAGTGTGGAGGGTAAGACAGTGAGCAGTATGTACAGGAGAGGAATGTGGAGGGTATGACAGTGAGTAGTATGTACAGGAGAGGAGTGTGGAGGGTAAGACAGTGAGCAGTATGTACAGGAGAGGAGTGTGAAGGGTATGACAGTGGGCTGTATGTACAGGAGAGGAGTGTGGAGGGTATGACATTGGGCAATATGTAAAGGAGAGGAATGTGGAGGGTATGACAGTGAGTAGTATGTACAGGAGAGGAGTGTGGATGGTATGACACTGAGTAGTATGTACAGGATAGGAGTGTGGATGGTATGACAGTGGGCAGTATGTACAGGAGAGGAGTGTGTAGGGTATGACAGTGGGCTTCATGTACAGGAGAGGAGTGTGGAGGGTATGACAGTGGGCTTTATGTACAGGAGAGGAGTGTGGAGGGGATGACAGTAAGCGGTATGTACAGGTGAGGAGTGTGGAGGGTATGACAATGGGCTTTATGTACAGGAGAAGAGTGTGGAAGGGATGACAGTGAGCTTTATGTACAGGTGAGGAGTGTGGAGGGGATGACAGTGAGCTTTATGTACAGGAGAGGAGTGTGGAGGGGATGACAGTGAGCTTTATGTACAGGTGAGGAGTGTGGAGGGGATGACAGTGAGCTTTATGTACAGGAGAGGAGTGTGGAGGGGATGACAGTGAGCTTTATGTACAGGTGAGGAGTGTGGAGGGGATGACAGTGAGTAGTATGTACAGGAGAGGAGTGTGGATGGTATGACAGTGAGTAGTATGTACAGGAGAGGAGTGTGGATGGTATGACAGTGGGCAGTATGTACAGGAGAGGAGTGTGGAGGGGATGACAGTGAGCTTTATGTACAGGTGATGAGTGTGGAGGGGATGACAGTGAGCTTTATGTACAGGAGAGGAGTGTGGAGGGGATGACAGTGAGCTTTATGTACAGGTGAGGAGTGTGGAGGGGATGACGGTGAGCTTTATGTACAGGAGAGGAGTTTGGAGGGGATGACAGTGAGTAGTATGTACAGGAGAAGAGTGTGGATGGTATGACAGTGAGTAGTATGTACAGGAGAGGAGTGTGGATGGTATGACAGTGGGCAGTATGTACAGGAGTGGAGTGTGGAGGGTATGACAGTGGGCAGTATGTACAGGAGTGGAGTGTGGAGGGTATGACAGTGGGGGTATGTACAGGAGAGGAGTTTGGAGGATATGACAGTGGGCTGTATGTACAGGAGAGGAGTGTGGAGGGGATGACAGTGAGCTTTATGTACAAGTGAGGAGTGTGGAGGGTATGACAGGTGTGTATTACAGGAGAGAAATGTGAAGATGATAATATGTTGCACAAGGCTATAGAGCAGAGATCTCAAACTGGTGGCCCTCTATGTGTTGCAGAAGTACAATTCCCATGAGACAGTTACAAACATGACTCCCATAGGCAGAGGCATGATGGGACTTTTAGTTCCGCAACAGTTTGAGGACTGCCAGTTTGAGACCCCTGCTATAGAGTCTATATGATGGGCAGTAGAGACGAGCCCATGGTTTGGTCATAATCTAGGTTAGGACCATAGGTGTGCACAGCCTATTGCATTAGGGTGTGCACCTCAAAGCTCAAATACATATAGGTGTGCATGTGTATACATACTGACTGTGTCAGTAGAACAGTGGCGGGTGCCAGTAAGTCAGAGATTGGTGTCAGTAAGGCAGTGGATGGTGTCAGTATGTTTTATTAGTATTATTATTTTATTTTTATTCATATCAAGGGTTTAAACAGGGAGAATCTGCACCACACAGGGTGATTAGGGTGTGCCTAGGCACACCTGGCACACCCTGTGCGCACGCCTATGGTTAGGACTGAACTTTGGCTTTTTTGGGCATTTATATGAATGCCTAAATTGTGTCCATTCATCCACCTGTTTACCGGGAGCCGAGCATCATAAATAGAAGGTATTTCTACCACTTCTATATATGACAGCTCCCCACTAGGGATGAGCTTCGTGTTTGAGTCGAACCCATGTTCGAACATCGATATGGGCCGTTCGCGCAAAATTCGTGTGGCGTGTCACGGCCCATAATTCACTGCGGCATCGCAGTGCATTGCTGGCTGATGATTGGCCAAGCATGCACTATGACCTGCATGCTTGGCCAATCACAGCGCCGTCGGTAGAGAGAGCTGTAATTGGCCAAAGCCAGGGTGGCTTTGGCCAATTATGGCTCAGGGGGTTTAGAACAAGCGCCACACTATATAAGGCCGCCTACACGGCGGCCCTGTGTAGTGTGCTCCGGAGTGCTTAGATAGAGAGACAGACAGTGTCATTTCATTTGAGTTAGCTAGATTAGGCAGGACAGTCAGTGAGTTAGCTGCACTTACAGTGTATTGTGTATATATATGCATCCCAGGTTTTGTATATATATATATATATATATACCTTGTATTCAGTTTAGCTAGATCCGTTCCTGTTATCTTCTTACTGACAGGCAGGCTTGTCTTGTTACAGTATTTACAGCTACCTGAAGAAAATTGCTGGTGTTCTTTTGATCCTATTAGTACCACAGTCAGGCAGCTAGACTATTTACAGTTAGTGTAGTGCATCCTCCTCACAGTGTTCAGCTAAAACTACAAGTTAGTGTATATATATATATATATATATATATATATATATATATATATATATATATATATATATATATATATATCCCAGCTTAGTGCAGCTACAGGCCATTAGTATGTCTGGAAGGCCAAGAAGGAGAGGCAGACAGTCACAAGCCAATAAGAGAGGCCAAGCAGGCTCTGTGTCTAGTGCTGGTCGTGGACACGATGCATCCTCATCAGCACGTGGCCGTGGGACACGCTTGGCCTTTTTTTCGGCAGCTGGCCGTGTTGAGCCGCAACATGCGGAAGACTTGGTCGAGTGTATGACCAAGCCGTCCTCATCCTCCTCATCCTCTCTCACCCATGCTCAGGGTACTTTGTCTGGCAAAGCAGCGGCCTCTTCCCTCGGCTCAATGTCATCAGTGACTCCTTCCCTAGCCCCACCATGTCCTGAGGAGTCCCTCGAACTGTTTGACCACAGTGTTGGGTACATGCTCCAGGAGGATGCCCAGTGTTTGGTAGGCTCTGATGATGATACTGAGCTAGATGAAGGCAGTAACGTGAGCACGGACAGAGGGGGTGCCCAAGAAGGACAGCAATCTGGCAGTCATGCTCCCCCTGCTGCAGCATACTGCCAGGTTTGCTCCAGTGATGAGGAGGGAGGGGATGATGAGGTCACTGACTCAACATGGGTGCCTGATAGGAGAGAGGAGGAGGAGGAGGCGGCACATCACCAACGAGGCAGGATGCCCTCCAGGGGCCAGCCTAAGGGCAGCACACTGACTGCATCACACCGCAAAGCTCTGCATGTGCAGGGCGCTGCTGTCTCTGTGCGTTATTCCAAAAGTTCTTTGGTGTTTACCTTTTTTGAGACGAGTGCATCAGATCGCACCGCTGCTATTTGCAACATATGTCTCAAGCATATCTCGCGCTGCCAAAACATCTCCCGCTTGAGCACCACATGCTTGACCAGACATATGTTGACATGCCATGCAGTTCGTTGGCAAGCATTTTTAAAAGACCCCCTCACCAAGAACAAAGAGGACCTCTCCTTGCTCCACATCAGCTGAGATCTCCAACCCCACTACACCTTCAGTCCTCTCTGAGACCTGCACTGAGAGGAATGAAGGTGTAGAACTAGGTGTGTCACAGCCAAGTACTTGTGGGCAATCTGCTTTCGGTACACCTACGTCAGATTGTACCAGGCAAATTTCCCTGCCCCAGCTGCTGCACCGCCGAAAGAAGTTTGCTCCCAGCCATCCAAATGCCCAGCGGTTGAATGCTAGCTTGGCAAAATTGCTAGCACTTCAACTGCTGCCTTTTCAGTTGGTAGACTTTGTCCCCTTCCATGAGTTTGTGGAATGTGCGGTTCCTCAGTGGCAGGTACCCAAAAGCCACTTTTTCTCACGGAAGGTGATTCCAGCTCTCTACCGCCATGTGGAAGGCAATGTCTTGGCCTCGCTGGACAGGGCGGTCAGCAGTAAGATGCATATTACCGCTGACTCATGGTCCAGAAGGCATGGACAGGGACGTTACCTAAGTTTCACCGTGCATTGGGTGACTCTGCTGGCATCTGGGAAGGATGCAGGACAAGGTGCAGTAGTGTTGGAGGTTGTTCAACCACCATGCCTCCAAAATGCCACTACTAATGATTGTGACACACCTCTCTCCTCCACCCCCTCCTCTTCTTCTTCCTCCATGGCCTCTTCCTGTGCTTTGTCCTCGGAACCAGCGGTGCTCCGTAGCCGTTCACGGGGCTACGCAAGTATGCAGGCCAAAAGATGCCATGCGGTGCTTGAGCTGGTGTGCTTGGGGGACAGGAGCCACACTGGGGCAGAGGTTCTATCAGCTCTGCAGGGGCAGGTTCAGAGGTGGTTGATACCACGCCAACTTAAGGCAGGAATGGTGGTTTGCGACAATGGCACCAACCTCCTCTCTGCTCTCCGACAGGGACAAATGACCCATGTGCCCTGTTTGGCTCAGGTCCTTAACTTGGTGGTGCAGCGGTTCTTGGGCAGGTACCCGGGCTTACAGGATGTCCTGAGGCAGGCCAGGAAAGTCTGTGTGCATTTCCGCCGGTCATATAATGCCAGTGCTCGGCTGGCAGACCTCCAAAAGAAGTTTAACCTGCCCAAGAACCGCCTAATCTGTGACATGCCCACCAGGTGGAACTCAAAGTTGGCCATACTGCAGCGGCTGCACATGCAGCAGAGGGCCATCAATGAGTACCTGTGCGACTATGGCACCAGGACAGGGTCAGGGGAGCTTGTTTTTTTTCCCCACGCCAGTGGGCCATGATCAGGGATGCATGCACTGTCCTGTCACCATTTGAGGAGGCCATGAGGATGGTGAGCAGTGACAGTGCATGCATCAGTGACACTGTCCCTCTTGTCCACCTGTTGGAGCACACGCTGCATGGAATAATGGACAGGGCACTTGAGGCAGAACAGAGGCAGGAAGAGGAGGACTTCCTTAGCTCTCAAGGCCCCCTTTATCCAGACAGTTTTCCTGTGTGCCCACCGATCACACAGGAAGAGGACGAGGATGAGGAGGAGGAGGATTGTGTCAGTATGGAGGTGGAGCCTGGCACTCAGCATCAGCAGCAGTCTTTAAGGGATCAATCCCAAGAAACACATGGACTTGTACGTGGCTGGGAGGAGGTGGCTGCAGACCATGTCGTCCTTAGTGACCCAGAGGACTCCGGACCGAATGCCTCAGCAAACCTACACTGCATGGCCTCCCTGATCCTGCAAAGCCTGCGTAAGGATCCTCGTATTCGTGGTATCAAGGAGAAGGACCAATACTGGCTGGCAACCCTCCGTGATCCACGTTACAAGGGTAAGGTTGCAGACCTTATCTTGCCATCGCAGAGGATGAAACATTTTGGGAGGCCTTGCAGAAAGGTCTGTGCAACGTGTTCCCAGAGACTGGGAGGTTACAAACTCCTGTTTCTGGACAACGTGTTGCTGAGGCTTCGGTTAGTCAAAGAAGGAGCGGTGGAGAGGGTGGCCGTCTGACCGATGCGTTCAGACAATTTTTTGGTCCGCAGCCCCAAGGTATGATCGGTTCCAGCAACCATCGCCAGCGTCTGTTTTACATGGTGCAGGAATACCTAGGGGCAAGATCTAAATTGGACACCTTTCCCACCGAAAATCCTCTGGGTTACTGGGTCTTGAGGATGGATCACTGGCCAGAGCTTGCACAGTATGCAATTGAGCTAATGGCCTGTCCTGCATCCAGCGTTCTTTCGGAACGCACATTCATTGCTGCTGGAGGCTTTGTAACAAATCACAGGGTGCGTCTGTCCACCGACTCGGTCGATCGACTGACCTTCATAAAAATGAATCAGTCTTGGATCACCACCAGCTACCAAGCACCTGATGCTGATGTAACCGAATAATTTTTTTTGAAATCTCAGATCTCTTCAAAGACTGCCTATGCTGATGCTGAGTGACTATCCCTGAGTAATTATCCTCTTTCTCCTCAATAATCACGTTGATAGCTTGTAAGAACATTTTTGGTTCTGGGCGCCACCACCAGTGACTAAGGCCCAATTTTTCAGCCCCTGTTTAACAGGGGCATGTAATTACAATTTTTGATGCAATTCTTTGCAGCAGGGTTCGTTCCTGTGTTCCAACTAGAGTATCTGTGAGGGGTTGCAGTGTTGTGGCACCAGCACCAGTGCCTAAGGCCCAATTTTTCAGCCCCTGTGCAACAGGGGCATGTAATTACAATTCTTGATCTAATATTTCACAGCAGGGCCCGTTTCTGCGCCCACCAAGAGTGAGAGAGGACTTACAGTGTTGTGGCAACAGCACCACCACCATCACCAAAGGCCCAATTTTTCTGCCCCTGTTCAACAGGTGCATGTAATTACAATTCTTGATCTAATATTTCACAGCAGGGCCCTGTGAGGGCTTACAGTGTTGTGGCCACAACAACACCTAAGGCCCAAATTTCTGCTGAGTATATAGGGCAGGCCCCTACTTTCAAACATCCAACTTACAAACGATTCCTACTTACAAACGGAGGGAGACAACAGGAAGTGAGATGAAATCTACCCCTAGGAAGGGAAATTCTCTCCTGTAAGAGTTAATATGGGGAAAAACTTTTCTCCTTTCCACTGATGCTTTATCACCAATCCTTGTTTCACAAAAAAAAAAACAAATTTTCAAAAAACATTTGTCATTGGGACAAAAAATGAGGTGAAATCTTCTTTGGGAGGTTGTTATATTTCTACAGTTGTAGATATATACATACAACTTTGGTCAGCCATGTGACTACTGTAATGCGGTTCTTCAGTTATAAAATGTCCCAAATGTATCTGCATACATCTATTGAGGCACATCAAAAAATGTTCATTCTCTCCCCACTTGTTCTACTCACCTGTGTACAAAAATTGGCACAATGAAATCCGAAATTCCGAATGTAGAGCCTAAGTTTAGCTTCACTAATCTCTTCATATTTTCATTAAAGTCTTTGCACCATTTAACCTCTTCGTCAAGAGGCACCAGATTTCCTACAAAGCAATCATCATTTATTTGTAACAACTGATCCAATAACATTCCAGAACAAAAATGTATTAATGTTTTCTCTACAGGTCCAAAATCAAATCCCTTTGATCTATAGAACAGCCAATCACACAAACTGAATCACAGGAGCATAACACATACAAAGAATCACAGTACACAGACAGGAATACACAGACAGGAGGACACAGACAGGAGTACACAGACAGTCTTTAGATATCATGATTGCATTAGTTTTGAGGCTAAGAACCCTCGTTTACAGGAAGTACCTTTTGTTTCTTGTCAGTTTTTTGTCAGTGTCTTGAAGGTGATGGTCACGGCTGTGAAAGCTCTTGCTTCAGATAATGTCCCAGTGAGGATGTTATAGTCGGACCCATTTGGATGGCATATCATGCTAAAGTGGATGGTACCCGAGCCCTGGTTCAAGAACGGGGTCTTGCCTGTAATGTTTCCTTATGGAGCTGGACCCTTGTGATATGGTATTCCTGGTCTTTCGATTTGCCCAAGGAAACCTAAAGGGTGCTTTACAGGTCCAGGGGTGTGGACCCTAAAATAAAAGGGGACCCGGTCTCTGAAGGTCCTCAGTGACGTTACCCGTGGTGATGGGGGAAGATTGAGCCTGTCTCAGGCTCTGCTACGAGGACTGGTGAGTGCTTCCTTTGGAGGCCCCTTTTTTTTTACCTATAAATTGTAAAGTAATGTTATATCTATGCCTGAGTATGTACCCTTTGTGTCCACTGGGGGGTTCCGCAGCAGTTGTATACATTTGGTTCCCTGTCAGGGACCACGCGTGGGGTCACGGGCACGTGCAGACAGCGTGTGCATGCGCAACCCGCTCCCTTCTGCGTGCGCCCTAGCGGGCGGCGTGGCGGCATCGCAGCCGCGTGTTTTCCCGCGGGCGTGCGCATGCGCAGTAAGGCCCAGGGCGTGCATACGTCACATGACGACGTACGCATAGGGAAGTCAGGCGCCTGCGTGTGTCAGTACTGTTCGCTAAGGTTTAGAGGAGCCGGGAGCCGGTTGCAGTGGGACACAGAGCAGGGCACGTGAGTCGGGCATTAGCAAACTTTGTAAGGAGGCTATAGTAGGCTTATGTCACGAAACGTCCCTCACTCCGCTTGAGTGCTTCCGTCAGTATACCGCTTCCTAAGTTCTGGAACACGAGTCCAATGGATCTGGCTATAGGAACCTCCAAGAACTAGACAACACCAGTCTTGGAGTACATCAGAACTAACTCTTTATTTGAGATCTCACACAAATTTATACACCAGGATGACTCAAAGCTAACCTAATTAACATGAGCTAATTTACTAAAAACATTTACCCAAACCAGATGACAGACTTGTGGGCACCGAGCTTCACACAGTAGTATAAACACAATAGCTGGAGCTAATTACAATTAACAATACAAACAACAATCTCCCCCCTCCTCAGCCTATTCATCAACAGTTCGTCTCCCAGCCAGTCCTGGAGGCTAATGTGATCAGCTCACTCAATTAACAGGTTGAGTTCAGAATCAACCAAACCAATAATAGTCTCTACATACATCCTGGGAGATATTGTGGACAAATATTACTGTCCCATTTTAAGTAGTCCAAGATATATTTTCTCACTCACCCTGTGCCAGGATGGCACAGGGTGACTTTGACATAAGATGTATTCTGAGTTCCACGGGCCCTCCCGTCACAGCTTATATACAGCCATACAGCACAGTAATTTCCTCTAATCCTGTAAGCATGTCTTCCAGAAAACGAGGTGCAGGGAGCAGGAGTAATACAGAGGGTAAAGTGACTCCTTCAAAAACAGGAGATCAACCTCAGGCTGTTGCAGCACCTGTCTCCCCTGAAAGACCTGTGGCATTTGACTTGGCTGAGCCATTGCATTTGTCAGGCGTTGTGGCCACCACCAATGTCCCTGTTTCGGCTTATGTTACTAAGGATGACTTAACGTCAGCTCTCGCTGGTCTTGCAGGCAAAATAGCGGGTATGATTGCCTCAGTAACGCAGGGAGGGAAGAATGGAAATAGATCTCCCTCTCCTGAGCGTGGTCCCAGTGCTGAGTCACTTGAGCACCAGGACTCCCTTAGCCAATTGGATCCGTGTGATTTGGATCCTGAATGGGCAGAGGATTTTGAGGAGGTGGCCATAGGGGATAAAGATGCTGAAGCAGAGGAGTCCTCTGCTGGGGACTCAGGTTCAGAGGAACCGCTGAGGGCTTCGCAATCCCAAAAGCTATTTATCCAGGCTTTAACCGAAATGGTAAGAACAGGTTTTAAGTTGCCCCCTGTACAAGGGCCAGAAATTTCCTGTTCTACATTAGGATCCTTGCGACCTTTGCAAGGTTCTCAGGTGTTTCCTGTGCATCCATTATTGGAGCAATGGGTTTACGCTGATTGGGAACATCCGGACAAAATATACTTACCTCCTAAAAGGTTTTCTTTTTTGTACCCAATGGAGGAAAAGTTCAAAAAAAGGTGGGCTACACCTTTAGTTGATGCAGCTATTTCTTCAGTAAATAAAAGCTTAACCTGTCCAGTGGATAATGCACAAGGGTTTAAAGACCCAGCAGATAAGAAGCTGGAATCTTTGCTTAAGGCCTCATTTGCGGTGGCCGGATCAGCAGTAGAACCAGCTGTTGTGGTGATTGGGATCTGTCAATCCCTGAAGGACCGTTTTAAAAGTCTGGTCAGGAACCTACCTGTCCAAGAGGAATATTCTGATGAATTGAAGGAACTTCCTCGGGCTTTGTGTTTTGTGATAGACGCATTAAAAGACTCAATTCAGCAAATGTCTTGCTTTGCGCTACTCGCTACTCTCAGTGCATATGCGCAGAGTTTTGTGGTTAAAAAACTGGTCAGCCGAGATGCCTTGCAAGAGGCTACTTGCGGCTTTTCCCTTTCATGGGGAACGTTTGTTTGGAGAAGAACTGGATAAGTATATCCAAACAATCTCAGAAGGAAAGAGCTCCTTGCTTCCTGTGAAAAGAAAGAATAAGCAGCCTTCCTTTAAAATTCCGAACGCTCCTGGGCCAGGCGCATCTTCTCCCAAGAAGTATCGACGGCCTCAACCACCTGCCTTTAAAAGACCTCAGGGTCAGAAAAGAACTTGGACTCAGAAGCCGAATAAGGCCAATGCCAAGTCCTCCTTGTGAAGGGACACCCCCACTCTTACAAGTGGGGGGCAGACTGCAGCGGTTCGCAGATGCTTGGGCAGGGTGGGTGCAGGACAAGTGGGTTATCTCCACTATAACGCAAGGCTACAAAATAGAGGTTGCGGGTGGATTCCCTGGCTCCTCCTCCCGGCCAATCTGGTCGCTTCTCCTCCTGGCTAATCTGGTATTGGGACCCGCTTCCTGTTCTGATTGGCCGGGAGGAGAAGCAGGAAGACAATAGCGAATATTGATTCCCTAATGTAACAAGTGGGTGGGCTCACTGTGCCCGAGTCCAACCTTTTTTGAAGCCAGTTAGAGCCTTGGGCTCTAATCATGTGCTTCAAAAAAAAAATCCATAGGTCCTGCGCCCCGCATGGAGATTAGGGGCCAGCGCATGGAGATTTTGGGGGGGTGGCACCCCTTATGGACAGGTCGCCGCTGATGATTACATTGTTCCTCATAGATACAGTACAGTGAAATGAGTGAGTATTGTCATCCTAGGACAGGAAGTTTGCTACTGGCAGGAACTCTAGGTGAAAAAAAAACCTTAACGAGGAGCTCCAGTCTGTTAAATAAAAATTAAAGTCAGCAGCTACAAATCCTGTAGCTGCTGACTTTTAATAAAAGGACACATATCTGTCCAACGATCCTGCGATGTCGGCACCCCAAGCTGATTTTTCAATCAGTTTCGGGTGCAGGCACTGGCATTGTAAGTAAGGGAAACCAGCAGTGAAGCCTTCAGACTTCACAGCTGGTTTCCTACTGCGCATGCGCCAGTCTTGCTGTGCTTTCTAAATAGTCCCACTGTCTTTTGGGTCCTGTGTGTGTCCCAGAAGGCAGTGGGGAAAGGAGGAGGGGCCGGAAATGTTGTAGATCGCCAATCGCCAATTTTACCCGGACATAGGAGTAGGTACCTGTAAAAAACAGATACACCCCCCCAAAAAAAGTGCCAAATGTGGCAGTGGAGGGAGGGTGTGAACAAGCAGAGCTTCCTCTTTTGGGTGGAGCTCCACTTTAAACAAATTGAATACAGCCACTACAATTTAAGGACTGATTATCTACAAAATATTACATTTTGTTCTTGGCTTTAGATACACTTTAAATGTACTGCACCGTTTTTTACAATGTACTTACCAAGCTGAGCATAAATTTCTCCAGTCTCATGATCATTCAATGTCGGCATTCCACGGTTGTCAACCATTGTTATGGTCTCTGTGAGCTCATGGGGAATTCTACATGTGGTGTTTCCACCATGTGAGCCTGCTTCTTTTGCCCAATTCCCAAACAGTTTTTCCTCTCCAAGAGCAAATATACAGGAATTGATGAAGGATGACTTGCCATTACCCAGCAAACCAAAAAGCTGCAGCAGAACCCGATTATAGCCCTGATTGCCCAATTTGCAGTCATCGAAGCTGAAATTTTTGATTAATTCTCTAAACTTGTCAATGTCGGCGTCTGTGCCCCCTATAAGTTCTGACATTGTGACAAATCTGAAAAGAAAGAATACATTTAATTGTATTTGTGAATGGCAGATAAATTCAGACTCTTATCAGCTTTTTCTAGAATTTGTTAACTTTTTGATAAAAGAATGGTTACATAAAGCAAGCCTATACAAAAAAGAGTAAAGACTTAAAACACTATCTTCCCACTAATTTTGATGAATCTTTACTTCTACCTTGATTAATAGCCCAATTCTCCAGTTCATACAAAGTAAAAGCCTCCTCCCTCCAGTTGATCTCTGGGTTGCCCCGCCCCTACAGCCTCCCCTCTCCCCTTACTTGCCCCCCTCCCCTTTTTCACAGCCTATCCCCCTCCCTTCTATTCCCTTCTTAATTCTCTTTTCTTCTTTCCTCTTTCTCCATTTCTATCTTTCTTTTCCTGACCACCGCCCAAATACATGTAGCACTACCCCCCGTGAGGGCCGCTTAACCACATAAGGACTGCCCCACGTACATGTACTGCAGCAGGGCGGCCCTTAAGGCGAAATCACGTACCTGTACGCAATGGCTGCCGGCCACCCGTGATTGTTCACATGTGAGGCATTACAATGAAAAAAAAAAAAAATATATATATATATATATATATATATACAGTATCTCACAAAAGTGAGTACACCCCTCACATGTTTGTAAATATTTTATTCTATCTTTTCATGTGACAACACTGAAGAAATGACACTTTGCTACAATGTAAAGTAGTGAGTGTACAGCTTGTATAACAGTGTAAATTTGCTGTCCCCTCAAAATAACTCAACACACAGCCATTATTGTCTAAACCGCTGGCAACAAAAGTGAGTACACCCCTAAGTGAAAATGTCCAAATTGGGCCCAAAGTGTCAATATTTTGTGTGGCCACCATTATTTTACAGCACTGCCTTAACCCTCTTGGGCATGGAGTTCACCAGAGCTTCACAGGTTGCCACTGGAGTCCTCTTCCACTCCTCCATGATAACTTCACGGAGCTGGTAGATGTTAGAGACCTTGCGCTCCCCCACCTTCCGTTTGAGGATGCCCCACAGATGCTCAATAGAGTTTAGGTCTGGAGACATGCTTGGCCAGTCCATCACCTTTACCCTCAGCTTCTTTAGCAAGGCAGTAGTCATCTTGGAGGTGTGTTTGGGGTCGTTATCATGTTGGAATACTGCCCTGCGGCCCAGTCTCCGAAGGTAGGAGGTCATGCTCTGCTTCAGTATGTGACAGTACATGTTGGCATTCATGGTTCCCTCAATGAACTGTTGCTCCCCAGTTCCGGCAACACTCATGTAGCCCCAGATCATGACACTCCCACCACCATGCTTGACTGTAGGCAAGACACACTTGTCTTTGTACTCCTCACCTGGTTACCGCCACACACGCTTGACACCATCTGAGCCAAATAAGTTTATCTTGGTCTCATCAGACCACAGGACTTGGTTCCAATAATCCATGTCCTTAGTCTGCTTGTCTTTAGCAAACTGTTTGCGGGCTTTCTTGTGCATCATCTTTAGAAGAGGCTTCCTTCTGGGATGAGAGCCATGCAGACCAATTTGATGCAGTGTGCGGCGTATGGTCTGAGCACTGACGGGCTTACCCCCCACCCCTTCAACCTCTGCAGCAATGCTGGCAGCACTCATACGTCTATTTCCCAAAGACAGCCTCTGGATATGACGATGAGCACGTGCACTCTTCTTTGGTCGAACATGGTGAGGCCTGTTCTGAGTGGAACCTGTCCTGTTAAACCGCTGTATGGTCTGGCCGGGATCTGGGGGTCCCCCTGTTAAAGGGGGCTTCCAGATTCTGATAAGCCCCCCGCCAACAGACCCCCACAACCACCAGGCAAGGGTTGTGGGGATGAGGCCCTTCTCCCCATCAACATGAGGACAAGGTGCTTTGGGGTGGCTACCCCAAAGCACCCTCCCAATGTTGAGGGCATGTGGCCTGGTACGGTTCAGGAGGGGGGCGCTCTCTCGTCCCCCCTCTTTTCCTGTGGCCTGCCAGGTTGTGTGCTCGGATAAGGGTCTGGTATAGATTTTTGGGGGGACCCCACGCCATTTTTTCTTTAATTTTGGCGCGGGGTTCTCCTTAAAATCCATACCAGACCTGAAGGGCCTGGTATGGAATTTGGGAGGATCCCCATGCATTTTTTTTTTTAATTTTGGTTTGGGGTTCCCCTGTGAGGAAATCCCATGCTGTTTTTATCAATGATCTCTTATGTGTCTTATTGCCGGACTGACAATCCATTATAGCCACGAGTAGTTTTAAATTACTTTTTTTCCTTTAGAAATGTAATTTTGCTGTCAGACTGTTCTAAACATGGGAAACATGCACCACTTTACAGGCATACTATAGACACCCCCCAGGTACGAAATTTAAAGGAATATTACACTTTTATTGTTTCACTTTAAGCATTATTAAAATCACTGCTCCCAAAAAAAACAGCCATTTTTAAAACTTTGTTTTGCATTGATACATGTCCCCTGGAGCAGGACCCAGATCCCCAAACATTTTTTAAGACAATACCATGCATATAAGCCTTTAAAATTAGCACTTTTGATTTTTTATGTTCGTGTCCCATAGACTTTAACGGTGTTTGCGTGTTCGAACTAATTTTTTGCCTGTTTGCATGTTCTGGTGCAAACCGAATGGGGGTGTTTGGCCCATCCCTAGCCAGCATCAATAGATCCCCCAGTACACCCCAGCACCCCTTTCCAGTATATACATTTAGAGCTGGAGATGGCTGTGACAGACCTAGCCGGGACAGAGGCTTTTGGAGGGGACTGAATGCCAGCCTCTTGCCAACCGATTATGGGCCCTGGCATTTGGGGGAATGGTGCTCATTGTGAGCTGTATGCCTGGGGACCCTTGTGGTGGCATTACTTTAGATTCAGGTCCATGTCCCCCAAGACACACAGACTCTGGGGACCCTGGATATGCCATTGTGATGGGAGTCACTAACAGGGGCACAAGGTGAATGAGAACCCCACTATGATCTGTGCTAGTCAGACTCAATGCTGTATATATGTATATATAATGTGTGCTGTCTCATTATGTTGTGTACTATTTGCTGTGATGTTTGGGGTGTGGCTGTATTCCAATTGTCTGATATTCTGGGATGTTTATCTCTATGGAGGGAGGGGGGATTCCTCCAGCAGCCCCCTGCTGATAAGACTGTTTACTGATAAGTTTGAACACACCTGACTTGTGTGTCTATTGTCATTGGACCCGCCCTCTTTTCCAAGGGTGGGGGGAAAGAGTCTCTGAGTTATTTTATCTGTTGTGTCCATGTGTGATAATAAAGGAGTTGATTTCTGCTTGACTCTCAAGACAGAGCCTTGTCTCGTATTTGGGGGGAGAATTATTCGTATGGGTTTCTTGTTCAGCTGATTGAAGTATCCGGTAGCTGCCTTTGTGTTCGGAAATGGAATGTCTTAAACGGATTTAACCCCTTTCATACTCAGGGTGTCGTTACAACTGGTGGCAAGCAGCGGGATCATTTCCACAGCCCAGAAGGACAGCCACAAGAGGACACAGGACAATGGAAGCACAGTATGAATGGCTAAAGCTCTCTTCCCTCAAGGACTTACTGGAGAACCAGGGCTGACCGGCCAACAACCATAAGAAGAGGGTCATTATCGCAGAACTAGTTGAAATGGATAGAGCCGAAAGACCCAACATAATCGAAAGGCCCAGCGTAACAGACAGGACACCCGAAGAGGCATGGTTTGATCAGGCTGTTAAAATAAGACCAGGGGCGGACTGACCATTGAGCCACTCGGGCACTGCCCGAGGCCCTGGGCCACTAGGGGGCCCCATCAGGGTTGCCAGCCTCAGTAAAATCAGGGACAGTATGTATAAATCTGTGTTTTATTTTTACATCTGTCTGTGTATACTGTGTGTACATGTATGTGTATACTGTGTTATTGTATACTGTGTGTGTGTATACTGTGTGGCCCCATAATCTCTGATTGCCGGGGGGCCCCATAATCTCCTATTGCCGGCGGGCCCCATAAGTTATCAGTCCGCCCCTGAATAAGACTAGCACATTATGGTCCTAACCCTACAGCGGAGATCATAGACCTAGTTATAGCGGCTGTGGATGCAAATTGGCTACAGCAAAGAGGTGCTGCAGCAGCAGAAGTCACAGCAGCACCAACTGAAAGGAGATGAGAGATACAGATACCAGCCACCCTGGAAGAGGAATTCAGAAGGAGGTTGCGAGAGATGCAGATACGGCATAGAGGACCAGTATCAGAGCAGGTCCTGCTGGGATGGTCTGATTCTATCCGATGCGAACTCTGGAAGGAAGCGCTAGCCCGTGAGCAGCGACACCAGGAAAAAGTTCTCCCCTCCATCCATGTAAGGTACTGGTCGCAGTATGAAGTATGAATGCTGTTATTGGGGGAACAACCAAAGCAGGAGTGGACAGCTGCTATAAGCAGGCTGATCCGGGCAGAGATGCGGTTGGACGAGAGCTACAGAGCCCTCCGGTGGTATGTAGCCCAAGAGTGCCCGTGGTCAGTGGATCACAGCCCCACAGAAGGCTTTGACTATGATGGCTTGGGATTGTTGTATTGGAGGCTGTCCAGGGACCCTGACTTTGGGAGTGATCTGGAGTAGCGTTTGGAGGAAATAATGGAGCACAGATAGTGAAGACTGAATGTCTCAGAAGGGCACTGGGCACAGGAATATTTGGAGTTTCTGGCCATTCAGGAATGGGAGCTGGAGATCGCCTACAGACAGCTGCTAGACTCTGCTCAGCAGCAGGGTGGGGCTCCCTTTGCCTGGGACTATCAGGAAATACCAGGTGACAACTCCGAAATCCTGGCTGAAGAATCGGCAGTGGAAAATCTGGAGATTGCCATCCCCAAAGCTGAAGTGCTAACAACAGGGCAGAGTTCTGCTAACCTCTGCCCAGCACTGATAACATCTTCTGGGTTCCACGGACATGAGATTACTATCCCCAGACACCAGTTGCAGAGACAGGGGATTTGATAGACTTTTTTGCTGAGGAAGAACAACCTGATGAGCCTCCAGCAGAAGAGCTGGTATCAGGGCCAAACTTCAGTGTGGTCTGCCCAGCACCAACAGCAGTATCTGTGGAGTTGCAAGGAACTTCCCCAACTGAGGCGCTGGTCACTGGACAGAGGGTCAAAGACCTCTGCCCCACACCTGTGGCAGTTTCGGAGTCTCATGGTGAGAAGGTGGCAATCACTTCCCAGTGGATTTCAGAGATGCAGGGAGGAGAAGCAGCCATTTTCCCTCCCCAACAAGGGTTTGTGCACCTGGGAGACAATACCAGTGAAAGGGAGTTCCAACAGCAGACGGCACCCCAGAATGATGACACCAACCCAGCTGAAGCGCTGGCAACTGGGCAGAGTGCTACCAACCTCTGCCCAGCACCAGCAACAACTACAGAGTTCCAGGGAGCCGGGGCAGTCGGCCTCCCTCCCCAACAGTTAGCTGGAGCAGATGGTGTGGGGTTACCAGCAGAAGGGCTGGCAACAGGGCTGAGTGCTGCTGGCCTATGCCCTCAACTAACAGAGGATACATTTTCTGTGAGGGTAGATGGGGCTTTGGTCCCCACCTGTATACCCCAGGGATGCTGGGCAGTCGGCCCAGATCCCCAACAGCATGATGGAGTGAGCTCAGTCACCCTGTCTTCTCTCCAGCAGCTGAAAGGACTCCAGGGAGAAGGGCCAGCCCAGGCCTCTCCCCAGTGGCGGGCATGTTCTCTGAGAGAGGCAGAGGTTGGTTGGGTGAGTAATATTCTGTTTGGAACAATTTGTTTGGGGTACTGTGTGGATACCAGCATTGGGGGACTGGAACTACTGACTAACTTCAGAGTCAACCCGTCTGGGGTCTCCTCCTGCGTTAGTCTCCTGCCGAAAGGGAAGAAATGTGACAGACCTAGCCGGGACAGAGGCTTTTGGAGGGGACTGAATGCCAGCCTCTTGCCAACCGATTATGGGCCCTGGCATTTGGGGGAATGGTGCTCGTTGTGAGCTGTTTGCCTGGGGACCCTTGCGGTGACATTACTTTAGATTCAGGTCCATGTCCCCCAAGACACACAGACTCTGGGTACCCTGGATATGCCATTGTGATGGGAGTCACTAATAGGGGCACAAGGTGAATGTGAACCCCACTATGATCTGTGCTAGTCAGACTCAATGCTGTATATATGTATATATAATGTGTACTGTCTCATTATGTTGTGTACTATTTGCTGTGATGTTTGGGGTGTGGCTGTATTCCAATGTTCTATTGTGTCTGATATTCTGGGATGTTTATCTCTATGGAGGGAGGGGGGATTCCTCCAGCAGCCCCCTGCTGATAAGACTGTTTACTGATAAGTTTGAACACACCTGACTTGTGTGTCTATTGTCATTGGACAGTTTAACCCACCCTCTTTTCCAAGGGTGGGGGGGAGTCTCTGAGTTATTTTATCTGTTGTGTCCATGTGTGATAATAAAGAAGTTGATTTCTGCTTGACCCTCAAGACAGAGCCTTGTCTCGTATTTGGGGGGAGAATTATTCGTATGGGTTTCTCGTTCGGCTGATTGAAGTGTCCGGTAGCTGCCTTTGTGTTCAGAAATGGAATGTCTTAAACAGCTTTAACCCCTTTCATACTCGGGGTGTCGTTACAGTGGCAAAACTGTGTACCACTGCATCCTGTTAAAGAAAAGCCCTGCTATGGGGTTGATATACTAAAGAAAAATGGCCTGTGCACTTTGCATGGGAATTTTCTCTATAGCTTAGTGAATGTGGTGAAATTTTACTTTGCAAAGAATACCCAAACATGTTCAAGAAAAAAAAAACACAATTTTTCCTTGCATGTGATTGGATGATGGAAGTCAGCAGAGCTTCACATCATGCACTAAGCTCTAAGGAAAAGCCCTTGCAAAGTGAAAAGTCTATTTGCCTTTAGTAAATCAACCACTATATTACACCATCTTTTTTGCCTACCTGCTTTTTTACCATCTATTTTGTTCTCCTGTATGCATTTAGTAAGAGTGCATTGCAAATATGCAATATGTAGAGCTTTCTTGTACTATTAATTGCAATATTTCTTTACCGAGGTCATTAGAAAGCAATAAACTAAAAAGTTACAATATTTTTACAAATTTGCAGTTAAACTGAGAATCGTATATGATAAAACTCAAATGACTGTCAATGCATCAGATTTTTCTTGACTAACAATTACTGACTCACAAACTATGATTTATTCTCTTTTGGCTTAGTATAAAAACGACATCATTATAACGCAAAAGTTTCCTTCAAATAAATCCACGTAACAAATAAAGTTCATATTACTTACAGTGACTTCCCAGATTGTTACTGTTCACCTGGCTGGCTGATTTTCTATGTCTTCTCACCCTGAGCTCCGTACACTAAATGACTGTGCTCTTCATTCACTGATAGTCTTATATTCAGAGCCTTTTATTCAGTGCCAAACCGCAAAGAGAAAGTGAAAGAAAATCTCTTTTAGTTTTATATGAATGATGCCATTAACAGTAACTCCAGGCACAGCTTTCTACGGTAGCATTTTGTACTGTCAAAATGATCACCTTCAAGGGCAATCATACAGTATAAAACAGATGCTAATTGAATTTGTGGAACAATATTCTTTGGTGATCTTTTTGCATTTAAAAATTAGAAAATTACAGTTAGCTAAAGAGTTAAAAGGCATAAAAAGGTAGTGTGCTTACTCAGATGATGTTTTCAATGTTTCTCACTGATCTTGTGGTGTCCCTTCCGAACCTAATATCTACTTTGAAGGTTTTCCAAGACCCAGTGGCGACTGGTGCTCTATTTTTTTGGGGGGGGTCCCAAACAAACCGACCCCCCCGATTGGTCGGTCAGTCAGTCAAACACCCCCACCCACCCCCGTCGCTCAGTCACACCCCCCTACTGCCATCGATCACTCGGCGAACAAACCTCCCCCCATCACTCGCCCGTCCACCCACCAGCCCCACACTTACCCCATCCAGGTCACAGGCAGCTTCGGCAGCTTCCCCCTGGCTTCCCTCCTCGGTGCCTCCTCCCTGCTCCCGGCCAATACGGTTGATTCTCCTCTCTGCCAATCGGGTCTTAAGACCTGCTTCCTGATTGTCCGGAAGGAGATGTTCACCTTACGGATGTGCCTACTTTTTGCACCTCTACCTGAAGTGCTACCTCCTACCCAAAAACTAGTCCATACCCTCTTTAGTGCTATACAATGGGCCAAAGCCCTTAATTGGAGCTCCTCCACAGTCTCTTGGTCTCAGGTACAACAGAGAATGGAAACTATAAGATTGATGAAAGGAATCCACCACACCATCATGTAAACCTTATGTATCTTTGAATGTAAATGGGAGATGTGGCATTCTTATTGAACTGCTACCACTGCATGAGTCTAAATGTGATGTGTTTGGTCATTACATATTTTCTATGCACAGAAAAATCCATTACAACTCCTTGGTAGACCCATAATAGCCTCCATGAGCAATGTTAATAATTGCTTTGCTCAGCATATTGATTATTTTCTCCAGCCGATTGTCCAAGATTTACCACCTTATATTTGAGATTTGGCACAACTTATGGGCACACTATGTAGCTACTTATATCATTGGATGTTACTTTACTTTACACCTCCATCCCGCATAGTATAGGTCTTCAAGCAGTTGAACCCTTCCTTTTTACCAATGCCACATTTAACTAGAAGCAAGCTAGCTTCATCTTGGATGCCACCCAATTCTGCCTAGAATACAATTATTTCATTTTTGAAGGTCAGTTCTATCTACAAAATTAAAGGCACAAATATAGGGGCAAATTTTGTCCTCAGCTATGCCAATATATCCATTGGCCTTATGGGAGTTAAATTACATTCACCATCATAATTGTTTTGCCGAGCATATTGTGTTCTCAAAATCAATTCTAGCAACCATTTTAAAACCACAGCAGATAACTCCTATGTCCATTCCCATAGTTTCCATCATCCCAGGTGCGAGGCCAATATCCCAAAAAGTCTATTTCCTCAACTTTGCAGAAACTTCACCCTTGATGAGGACTATGTAACAGGACTATAATTTAACTTTATAGAAAGCATATCAACCAGAACTCATTGAAGAGGCATTTGTCACATATTTGGGTAGTTCCAGAAAAACCCAGGACCCCACATCTTTACCCAGTTCCAATACAACATCAATTTGATCTATTACCCAATTTCACTTGAAATATAAACATATGGAAAAGATCTTGAGTAATGTGATGCTGAATTCACATGACACAGATATCGCATGTGATGTGCCCAGCAATGCGGTGTGAATCACATGCGATGTCTGGCATCGCACTAGTGTGAACCCAGCCTTAACATATTAAAAGATCCTTATCCCTCAAAAGCTTGAAAATTCACAAGAACAATTACAAGATTCTGCTTTCATAGACTTTAACCACTTCCCGACCGCCAGCTACAGATGTACTGTGGCAAGGCGGTTCTATTACTCGAATTGCCGTACCGGTACAGCACTCCACATAATAGATATAGTGGGCGTGCCCACGATGCCAGAGCCAATGCGCGTGGCCGGCGGCCGCCCCCGATCGCTCCACAGAGAGCCAGAACAGGGATCTGTCAATGTAAACAATCAGATCCCTGTTCTGTCAGGGGAGTAGAGAGAGATTGTCTGTTCCTAGTGATTATGAACAGTAATCTCTCTGTTCTCCCAGTCAGTCCTTTCCCCCACAGTTAGAAACACCTCCCTAGGATACACTTAACCCTTTTATCGCCCCTGGTGTTAAGCCCTTCCTTGCCAGTGTAATTTATACAGTAATCAGTGCATTTTTATAGCAGTGATCGCTGTATAAATGTCACTGGTCCCAAAAAAGTGTCAAAAGTGTCTGATCTGTCCGCCGCAATGTCACAGTCCCACTAAAAATCACTGATCACTGCCATTATTAGTAATAGAAAAGCCATAAATCTATCCCCTATTTTGTAGATGCTATAACTTTTGCGCAAACCAATCAATTCACGCTTATTGCGATTTTTTTAAAAAAAAATATTACCAAAATATTTGTAGAAGAATACATACTGGCCTAAACTGATGAAGAAATTATTTTTTAAACGTTTTTTTGGGATATGTATTATAGTAGACAGTAAAAAGTATTGTTTTTTTGTCAGTCTTTTTTTGTTTGTAGCGCAAAAAGAGGTGATCAAATACCACCAAAAGAAAGCTCTATTTCTCAGAAAAAAAAGGACGTCAATTTTGTTTGGGTACAGCGTCGCACAACCGTGCAACTGTCAGTTATTGCAACACAGTGCCGTATCGAAAAAATATGGCCTGGTCAGGAAGTGGGCAAATCCTTCCGGGGCTGAAGTGGTTAATGAGGTTCTGGTGCTTTGTTTGGGGTTTTCAGACTTTTTTAATTGTTTAGTGATTTTCCAGCAAACCAAACTTTGCTCGGTTCCTTCATCATTAGCACGGAGATGTTTACAGCGCCAAAGAGAAGAATAACTACATTTTGCCAGGTATTAAAGTAAAGGTCACCCTGTGTAATAAAAACAAGGTGTAGTCTATAAATAAAACACTGGGAAACATGCCATGTTTATAGACATGTTGTGAAAGTGGAAGTAACTGTAGAGATGAAAATAATAGGATTTTATAACAGCTTACCTGTAAAATCCTTTTCTTGGAGTACATCACGGGACACAGAGCAGCATAGTAATTACTATGTGGGTTATAGCCACCTTCAGGTGATGGACACTGGCACACCCTAAACAGGAAGTTGCCTCCCTATATAACCCCTTCTCCTACCAAGAGTACCTCAGTTTTTGTAGCAAAGCAATATACATATACGTATACCCCAGAAAAGAGGGGTGGGACCTCTGTGTCCCGTGATGTACTCCAAAAAAGGATTTTACAGGTAAGCTGTAATAAAAATCCTATTTTCTTTATCGTACATCACGGGACACAGAGCAGCATAGTAATTACTATGTGGGACGTCCCATAGCAATGCTATTTGAGAGGAGGGAGACACAACCCGTAGGGCGCCAACAGACTTCAAAACCTATACTGCTGCCTGCAGCACACTATGCCCAAAGGCAAAATCCTCATGCCCTTTTTTACACCCACTTGATAAAATCTGGTGAATGTATGGACTGCAGACCAAGTTGTGGCCTTGCAGATCTGAGCCGTGAAGGCTTGGTGATGCACTGCCCCAGAAGCATTAACTGCTCTAGTAGAGTGCGCTTTGACATGAAAAAGGTGAAATC
Organism: Aquarana catesbeiana; assembly: GCA_037953035.1. Taxonomy (NCBI): domain Eukaryota; kingdom Metazoa; phylum Chordata; class Amphibia; order Anura; family Ranidae; genus Aquarana; species Aquarana catesbeiana. The sequence goes on along the minus strand of JBBHAA010000512.1, from coordinate 3,670,578 downwards.
TTACCTTTTAACCATTTGGCCTTAATTATAACTTGCCGAATCCACTTAGCAATAGTGGATTTCGATGCTGCCTGTCCCTTCCTAGGACCCTCTGGCAGCATAATAAAACATCAGTCTTTCAGACCTGAGCAGTCGTCTTTAAATAGATCTTGACCACTCTCACTACATCAAGACAATGTAGTGAGTTCTCTACCCTAGAACCTGGTTTTGGAAAAAAATGACGGTAGGACAATATCTTGGTTTAGGTGAAAACCTAAAACCACCTTAATAATTAAATATGGCTTCTTTACAGGAAAGATCAGCCAACTTTGATACCCTTTTGCAGAGGGTATAGCAACCCAAAACACTATTTCCCTTGTCATAAGGACCAAGGGAGTATGCTGTAATGGTTCAAAGGGCTATTTTTGCAATACCAACAAAAAAACTAAAGTTCAAGTCCCAAGGGTTCAAGGGTGGTCTAATTGGCGGAATAAGCCGCATTACCCCTTGTATAAAAACCCCGGACCAAAGAATGCCAAGCAAGCAGTCTTTGAAATAGGACTGATAAAGCCAAGACTTTCATACGTACTCAAGGCCAGCTTCATTTGTACTTGTAGAAAAAACAAAAATTCTACCTATGTTATATTTCCGAGGGTGTCAACCATTGGATTCACACCAGGAAACATCTAGAGTCTATAATATATGACTCTGGAAGCCGGCTTCATTATTGAAGGTAGAAATCACTGACCCGGAGAGACTACATCTCTCCAGAATGTGGGCTTCAATAGCCAAACCGTCAAACTTAGAGTTTGTAAGGTAGGATGGAATATCGGCCCCTGTGAGAGTAGGTCTGGCTGTAGTGGAAGGGACCATGGATCCTCCACCACCATCTTTACAATTTCTGCATACCAGGACCTTCTGGGCCATGCTGGGGCTAAAGAATTACCTGCTTTCTTTCCAGCTTGATCCTGCAAAGAAGCTGTGGCAGCAACTAAATAGGAAAAAAAGCCTAACTCAGTGAAAACTGACCCCATGGGGTCACCACGCATCTGTCTCACATGCAAGTGGATCCCTTGTCCTTGACATAAAGTTGTCTAACTACATGTTGAACCTGGACGCCAAAAGATCTACATTCAAGATCCCCCATCATTGGCATATAGCCAGCAAGATTTTGGGGTTAAGGGACCACTTCCCCGGAAACAACTGCTGGCGACTCACGTAGTCCGCCTGCCAATTCTCTATTTCCTGAATGAAGACTGCCGATAGGCAAGGAACATCCTTTTCCGCCCAAGATAGAATATGGTCCACCACTCTCTGAGCTGCGTGACCCTTAGTGCCCCATTGGCGATTGATATAGGCCACAGCTGTGGCAGTGTCGGATTGGATCCTGACAGGACAATCCTGTAACCTGAATGTTCAGGGCTTCAGAGCCAGACACGCTGCCTGAATCTCTAGGATGTTGATGGGCAAGGCTTTTTCAGTTTTAAACCACTGTCCCTGGACAGTTGTCTTTTCCAGTACTGCTCCCCAACCTGAAAGGTTGGCATCTGTCATTACCACTTTCCAGGTAACTGGTATGAAGGTTTTTTCCTTCTGCAGATTCCCGGATACCAAGCACCAACTGAGGCTCTGGTTTTGGGGACAGCCGCATTGGTAAATCTAGAGCTTGAACCGTTTGTTCCAAGCAGACAGGATACTGTTTTGCAACAGTCTCGAATGGAACTGGCATAGGGAACTGCTTTGAATGAAGCCACCATCTTTCCTAACAACCTCATGCAAAGGCGAATGGAGGGATCTCTTTTCGACCTGACCATCTGCACCAGCTCTCTTACGGCGTTGATCTTTGCTTGAGGCAAAAACACCTTTTTCTGGGCTGTGTCTATGATCAGACCCAAGTACTCCAGCCTTTTTAGTGGTTTTAAAGCGGAGGTATGCCGAAAAAAAAATATTAAAAGCCAGCAGCTACAAATACTGACTTTTAATATATGGACACTTACCTGTCCAGGGAGTCCGCGATGTCGGCAGCCGAAGCCGATCTGTCTGTCAGCTTTCGGCTGCTGCCGCCGCTATCCTCGGTAAGGGAATCAGGAAGTGAAGACATGCGGCTTCACTTCCTGGTTCCTTACTGCGCATGAGCAAGTCACGCTGCGCATCCTGACTGGTCCCTGCTGTGTTCTGGGAGCAAGAAGTGGGAGCAAATACCTGTATTATACAGGTATCTGCTTCCTCCTCTCCCCTCAAAGGTACCAAATGTGACACCGTAGGGGGGAGGATTCCAAAAAGTGGAATTTCCATTTTTGGGTGGAACTCTACTTTAAGGAAGACTTCTCTAGTTTCAGAATTCAACCCAGATTTTTTAGGAATTTGGTTGTAATGCACACGATTTGCACCAAACGAGCCACCGATTGGTCTATTAGCAGATTATCTAGGTACTCCAAGACTATTATGCCCTGTGCCCTTAACCTGGCTAGAGGTGGGGCCAGAACTTTTGTAAACACCTGGGGTGCTGTAGCTAGTTCTACCTTGATCTGCAGAAACTCTTGGTGAGTGGGAAATATAGGGACATGCAGATATGCATCCCTGATGTCGATAGACGCCAGAAGTCCTCCTTGTAGGATAGAAACCACTGACCTGATCGACTCCATGCGAAAGGAACGGATCTTCAGGAACTGATTTAGATTTTTTAGATCTAGAATGGGTCTGATATCTCCATTCAGTTTTGTTACCGTAAAGAGGTTTGAATAAAACCCTAAACCTTGCTCTTCCGTGGGGATTTGTATGATCACCTCCTGAGCCATTAATCGGTCTAGTGCCCGAAACAGAGATTCCCTTTTCCCTGGATCCTTGGGAACATTTGACCTCAGAAAACGAGACGGTGAAAAGACCCTAGAGTTACCGTGGAGATGACCCATCTGTCCTGAATTTCCTCTTGCCAGACTTCTGAGAACTGCAGAAGTCTTCCCCCCACCCTGCGAGGGGGGGGGGCGCCCCTTCATAATGAGGCTTTAGAATTCTGCTTTGCAGACTTCCAGCCCCAGGACTTCTTTTGTGCCTGGGCCAAACCCTGAGGTTTTCCTCTAGAGTCTGACGGCGGAGGCC